>CM053038.1:46272503-47472503 GCA_028564925.1 Lithobates sylvaticus | reverse complement strand
TATATATATATATATATATAGATATATATATATATATATATAGATAGATATAGATATATATATATATATATATATATAGATAGATAGATAGATAGATAGATAGATAGATAGATAGATAGATAGATATAGATAGATATAACTATATATACACACACTATATTACCAAAAGTATTGGGACGCCTGCCTTTACACACATATGAACTTTAATGGCATCCCAGTCTTATGCCCCGTACACACGGTCGGATTTTCCGACAGAAAAATGTCGTATCGGACAATGTTGTCGGAAATTCCGACCGTGTGTAGGCTCCATCAATTGGCCTACATTTTATGACCACCCATCTAATATTGAGTAGGTCCCTCATTTCCCGCCAAAATAGCAATGACCTGTCGAGACATGGACTCCACTAGACCTCTGAAGGTATGCTGTGGTATCTGGCATCAAGCTGTTAGTAGCAGATCCTTTAAAGTGATTGTAAAGTTTTTTTTTTTATCTTAATGCATTCTATCTATCTATACATTAACCGCTTAAGGACCGCCTCCTGTACATTTACGACAGCAGAATGGCACGGCTGGGCAGAATCACGTGCCCAGCCGTGGGTCGCGCGCGTGCCGCCGGCGGGGCGCGCGCGACCCGGCCCTGAGCTCCGTGACCGTGGCCGCGGGACCAGCGGACCCAATCGCCGCTGGTGTCCCGCGATCGGGTCACAGAGCTGAAGAACGGGGAGAGGTCTGTGTAAACAAACCTCTCCCCGCGCTTCCTACTCTGCCTGTCACTGATCGGCTGTTCCCTGTCATCGGGAAAGCCGATCAGTGACGTCAGACGTAAAGCCACGCCCCCTACTGTAAAAAAAACACAACACGTCACAGACTTAACCCCTCCCCGCCCCTTAGTGGTTAACCCCTTCACTGCCAGTGCCATTTACACAGGAATCAGTGCATTTAAATAGCACTGATTTCTGTATAACTGACAATGGTCCCAAAAATGTGTCAAAAATGTCCGACGTGTCCGCCATAATGTCGCAGTCACAATAAAAATCGCTGATCACCGCCATTACTAGTAAAAAAAAAATATTTATAAAAATGCTATAAAACTATCCCCAGTTTTGTAATCGCTATAACTTTTGCGCAAACCAATCAATAATCGCTAATTGCGATTTTTTTTACCAAAAATATGTAGAAGAATACGTATCGGCCTAAACTGAGGAAAAAAAATGTTTTTTTATATATTTTTTGGGGATATTTATTATAGCAAAAAGTAAAAAAATATTGCATTTTTTTCAAAATTGTCGCTCTATTTTTGTTTATAAATAAAAAATGCAGAGGTGATCAAATACCACCGAAAGAAATCTCTATTTGTGGGGAAAAAAGGACGCCAGTTTTGTTTGGGAGCCACGTCGCACGACCGCGCAATTGTCAGTTAAAGTGACGCAGTGCCGAATCGCAAAAAGGGGCCTGGTCCTTTGGCTGCCAATTGGTCCGGGGCTGAAGTGGTTAAGATAAAAAGCTTACTGTGTGCAGCAGTCCCTCTAATACTTACCTGAGCTCCATCTCGATCCAGCGATGTTGCATGAGAGACTCCGCTGTCAGGGACGCTCCCTCCTCATTGGCTGAGACCACAGCGAAGCGCCATTGGCTCCCACTGCTGTCAATTAAAGTCAGTAAACCAATAAAGTGAGGGAGGGGGCGGGGCCAGGCTGCGGCTCCATGTCTGAATGGACACATGGAGCTTGCGGTTTCGTTTCTGTGCCCCCATAGCAAGCTGCTTGCTGTGGGGGCACTCAACAGGAGGGAAGGGGCAGGATCGCTGAAGAGGGACCCGAGAAGAGACGGATCCGGGTTGCTCTATTCAAGCACACTGCACAGAGCAGGTAAGTATAACATGTTTATTATTTTTAAACAACAACAAAAAAACGAGACTTAGCATGAGAAAGACACATATAGGGAGAGAGAAAGTTGCTGCACACCCCAGATAATATAATATGGGAAGATTCCCCCAGAGGGTCTTTAGCGTACAAAGTTTTCCATGAAGGTTAAAATATGAGCTCGGAAAGGGGCATACCCAAAAGGTGCAAATATTGCCAATACAGAAATGTACATAGCATTACATAGCAAATATGTCTGTTGTATGACAGAAATTGACGCGTTTCGACCCGTTTCATTAGGGTCTTCTTCAGAGGATAAGTTTGCTAGATGCATACGGTGGGGACCTCCCAACTGAAATTCCCATGAATGCTGTCAGAAAATCCCGCGCAATGATAGGGCAAAAGATACCCCAAGGTGAAAAAAGCACCCCACTGAGTGCGGCTTTCAAAGAGTCACACGTTGATATTCCCAGGGCCCACCAGGTCGGGTGGGGTCAAACCCCTTAGTGCTGGGGAGATGGTGCATGTGCCACTAGGGAGACAATGTAGTAGGGAATGGGCATCGTGCTAGGAATCGGTAGCTCACAAGCTCCGTGTGGGGGAGAGAGAGACATCCGACCATCCAGAACAGTGGGGTGATCATCTGGTCAGATGTCTCTCTCTCTCTCCCACACGGAGCTTGTGAGCTATCGATTCCTCGTATCATGCCCATCCCCTACTACATTGTCACCCTAGCCGCACATGCACCATCTCCCCAGCACTAAGGTGTTTGACCCCACCCGACCTGGTGTGCCCTGGGAGTATCAACGTGTGACTCTTTGTAAACCTTTTTCAACATGGGGTATCTTTTGGCCTATCATTGCGTGGGATTATCTCACAGCATTCATGGGAATTTAGGTTGGGAGGTCCCCACCGTATGCATCTAGCAAACTTATCCTCTGAAGAAGACCCTAATGAAATGGGTCGAAACGCGTCAATCTCTGTCATGCAACCGACATATTTGCTATGTAATGTTATGTACATTTCTGTATTTGCAATATTTGCACCTTTTGGGTATGCCCTTTCTGAGCTCATATTTTAACCTTCATGGAAAACTTTGTATGCTAATACATTTTTTAATAAAGAATCATTTCTTTTGAATTACTTATTATTCATTTATCCCGCTGCTAAAAAAAACTCTCTGAGGGGAATCTTCCCATATTAAAAAACGAGACTTTACTATTACTTTATGTCCTGTTGGATGGATCGGACTTGTTTTTGTAGCATATCTCACAAATGTTTGATTGGATTAAGATTTGGAGAATTTGGAGGACAAGTCAACACTTCAAACCCGTTGTTGTCCACTGCCATCAAGGAATACCATATATAATGTAATATATAAATATATACTGTATATATATATATATATATATATATACATACACACACACACACATATATATATATATATATATATTAATATACACACACATATATTATATACATGCGTATGCCCACCCAAGCGTATGTCTTTGTTTGCTTCGCTGCTATGGGCTCTAGCCCCAGATCTTTCGTAGACCTAGCAACGCCCCTGGTCCCAATGCATGCGTCCCATTCTGAGGAAAAGCCCGGCATCTATCTGCTTTGGGTTATGATTTGAGAAATTGGGACCCCTTGATCTTGGCCAAATTCCTGTCCTGTGCTGAAGAACATGTGGGCATCATGGTGGGCCGATGGGTGAAGATGGACTTTTCCAGTCCTCCATCTCTAGAAATTTCAGCCCTTATATCTAGTAGACATGTGCGATTAGTTTCGTACGAAGCGAAAATTCGTACAAATTTTTCGAAATTCGTACGAATCCGAAATACGAATTTTTATGCATACGAATTCCGTACGAAATACGAAATTTCGTTACAAATTTCGGATCCAAATTAACAGAAACGTGACTGGTGTTTATGCATAAGAATTCTGTACGAAATACGAAATTTCATAAACGAATTTCCGTTCCAAATGAACAGAAAGTATCAGAAACGTGACTGGTGTTAATATGCAGAAGAATTCTGTACGAAATATGAAATTCCGTTTACGAAATACGAAATTTCGTAAACGAATTTCCGTTTTAAATTAACAGAAAGTATCAGAAACGTGACTGGTGTTAATATGCAGAAGAATTCTGTACGAAATCCAAAAAATTTCGTTTACGAAATACGAAATTTCGTTTACGAATTTCCGATCCAAATTAACAGAAACGTGACTGGTGTTAATATGCAGAAGAATTCTGTACGAAATCCAAAAAATTTCGTTTACGAAATACGAAATTTCGTTTACGAATTTCCGATCCAAATTAACAGAAACGTGACTGGTGTTTATGCATAAGAATTCTGTACGAAATACGAAATTTCGTAAAAGAATTTCCGTTCCAAATTAACAGAAAGTATCAGAAACGTGACTGGTGTTAATATGCATAAGAATTCTGTACGAAATATGAAATTCCGTTTACGAAATACGAAATTTCGTAAACGAATTTCCGTTTTAAATTAACAGAAAGTATCAGAAACATGACTGGTGTTAATATGCAGAAGAATTCTGTACGAAATCCAAAAAATTTCGTTTACGAAATTTCGTTTACGAATTTCCGATCCAAATTAACAGAAACGTGACTGGTGTGTTTATGCATAAGAATTCTGTACGAAATACGAAATTTCGTAAACTAATTTCCATTCCAAATTAACAGAAGGTATCAGAAACGTGACTGGTGTTAATATGCAGAAGAATTCTGTACGAAATACGAAATTTCGTTTACGAAATACAAAATTTCGTTTACGAAATACGAAATTTCCTTTACGAATTTCCGATCCAAATTAACAGAAACGTTTAAATTTTTTTTAATACGAAACAAAACAAATTTTATCTAATATCTAGAGCTCCAGGCTGGTATAGTTAGAGGGATTGCATATTAATTTTAAAAAGCAAAATTTATATTAATAATATGTGAAGAAAGAAAAAAAAATGGTGGATCCAGTTTGGTCAGCCAAACTATGGATTGGATACCCGTTGGCTGTCAATTTTTTTACCTTTCCAATTGAAGACCAACAGATCTTTTTGCTCATCTCAAACAAAAGCTGTACTACATTTAGAACAGACACAAATTCAAATGTTTCACCATAATTAAGCAGAATAGTTAAATAAAATCATTAAAATAATTGGCGTAAATGTTTAGAAGTGTACAATCCCGGCCAAGGCAAAACTATCGGCTCACATACAATATTACCCGTCCTGCTTGAAGGCCTTTTCATGTGAGGAACCAGCTCGTTCATTAAACTAAACATAGAAAAGTCATTGATTTGAATGATACAATGTATCTTCCAGTACAGGATATGCTCGGAAGGTCATCCGCACAGAGTTCTGGGTCTCTGGTACCTGAAATGCATCATAGAAACTGCCACAAATCTGTAATTAACTGGCAGTTCCCCCAGCTCCTGAGCCGGAGGTGAGCGGAATAGTAATGCCTCATTAATGTCAGAGGGGAAGATCCCATGCAGTCAAATTCTAAAAAAGGCCCTGTATGCCGATGATGAATGTTATGCTATATTGACAGCGTAAAGGATTACCCTCCTTGAGCTAGAATCTCAGTTCCATCGCCTAACGTAAATGTTAGTCTATCAAATATGGGAGAGACCGAAATACACCCTTAAAGAAGAACTCTTCTATATATAGCTGAAGTGGCCACACAATGTAACCCTAATAAAATATGGGACAAACAACCACCTTCCTTGGAGGTACTTCTAGTTTTCGAACATTCACACAAGGCTGTCTTAATAATAGACATGTGCAAATTGTTTCGTTTTTTTTCGTTTTTCGTTTTTTTTCGTTATTTTCATTCGTTCGTTTTCGTATGAATGAACAAATCATTCGAATCGTACGAATCCGAATAACGAATCGTAACGAATCGTACGAATCCGATTAACGAATCATTCGAATCGAACGAATCCGAAAAACAACGAAAATCCGAAAAAAAACAAATTAGAAACAACGAATGTACTAATGAAGAAAATCCGAAAAACGAAAACGAACGAAAAAATTCGTACATTCGTAACTTTTTTTTTTTTGTTGAATTGGTAATTTTCCGTGTCTCTTACAATGGCGCTGCTAAACGTGCTTCGAATGGATTGAACAAAAAAATTCGTACATTCGTAATTTTTTTTTTTCGATTCATAACTTTTTTTTACATTCATAACTTTTTTTTTTACATTCGTAACTTTTTTTTTTTTTTCGATTTGTAATTTCCGTGTCTCTATTGAACCAAAAAATTTGTACATTCGTAACTTTTTTTCGATTCGTAACTTTTTTTTTTTTTTTTTTCGATTTGTAATTTTCCGTGTCTCTATTGAACCAAAAAATTCGTAACTTTTTTTTCGATTCGTAACTTTTTTTTCAATTCGTAACTTTTTTTTTTTTTTTTTCGATTTGTAATTTTCCGTGTCTCTATTGAACCAAAAAATTCGTACATTCGTAACTTTTTTTCGATTCGTAACTTTTTTTTTTCGATTCGTAAATTATTAAAATGTAATAATAGCATACACATTACATCAAATTCTGAATTATGCTCCGATTACGAATCTACGAATGTTACGAATGTACGAATAAATACGAATGCGTCCGAAAATTAAACTAACGAAAAAACGAATCAATGAAACGAATCAATGAAAAAATAACTCTGACGAATGTACGAATCGTTACGAATACGAACACCGACGACTTACGAATGTACAAATCGTTACGAATCGACGGAAACGAAAAACAAATTTTTTTGTTGTGCACATGTCTACTTAATAATGCATTTTTCAAGCCCTGTGTGAATGTTCGAAGACTAAAAGCACCTACAGCTTCTAGTCTTCGAACATTCAGCCTGGGTGTGTGAACCCAGGCTGAATGTTCGAAGACTAGAAGCTGTAGGTGCTTTTAGTCTTCGAACATTCACACAGGGCTTGAAAAATGCATTATTAAGTAGACATGTGCACAACAAAAAAATTTGTTTTTCGTTTCCGTCGATTCGTAACGATTTGTACATTCGTAAGTCGTCGGTGTTCGTATTCGTAACGATTCGTACATTCGTCAGAGTTATTTTTTCATTGATTCGTTTCATTGATTCGTTTTTTCGTTAGTTTAATTTTCGGACGCATTCGTATTTATTCGTACATTCGTAACATTCGTAGATTCGTAATCGGAGCATAATTCAGAATTTGATGTAATGTGTATGCTATTATTACATTTTAATAATTTACGAATCGAAAAAAAAAAGTTACGAATCGAAAAAAAGTTACGAATGTACGAATTTTTTGGTTCAATAGAGACACGGAAAATTACAAATCGAAAAAAAAAAAAAAAAAAGTTACGAATTGAAAAAAAAGTTACGAATCGAAAAAAAAAGTTACGAATCGAAAAAAAAGTTACGAATTTTTTGGTTCAATAGAGACACGGAAAATTACAAATCGAAAAAAAAAAAAAAAAAAGTTACGAATCGAAAAAAAGTTACGAATGTACAAATTTTTTGGTTCGAATTTAATGTTCAGTGTAACTGCGCACTAAAACGTCAGTTGTTCAGCAGTTTGTCAGCGTTTTAGGTGCGAATCAGCTGCGAATTCATTAGTAACCCCTGAGAGCCGGTTCACACTGGGGCAACACGACTTCCAGCGCGACTTTTGGAGGCAACTTGGACACGACTTGAGTATGAATAACAACGCGACTTGGAGAGACTTCAACATGACTTGGGGCGACTTACTTACTTTAAGTCGCCCCAGGCCAGGCGACTTTGGCCGTGGCCAATCAGAGAATAATCAGCTCTCAAGGGGGAACTCCACGCCAAGTTTTAAATAAAAAACCGGCATGGGTTCCCCCTCCAGGAGCATACCAGGCCCTTTGGTCTGGTATGGATTTTAAGGGAAACCCCCTACGCCGAAAAAACGGCGTGGGGGTCCCCTCAAAATCCATACCAGACCCTTATCCGAGCACGCAGCCTGGCCGGTTAGGAAAGGGGGTGGGGACGAGCGCCCCCCCCTCCTGAACCGTACCAGGCCGCATGCCCTCAACATGGGGGGTGGGTGCTTTGGGGAAGGGGGCGCCCTGCGGTGAAGCAGATGCCTGCCCATAGAAGATAATGGGCCTGAATTCGCACCTGAGCCGCACCGCACTGCCCAAAAAACGCACACGTTTTTTGTGCAATGCGCAGTGTGAATGCACCGCAGATATGGGAACCAGCCTCATTAAAATGAATGTATTTTGAAATGTCCTGCGAATTCGCAGCGTTGTAAGCCGCATCTAATTCGCATAGGTGTGAACGGGGGCTCACACAGGGCTTGAAAAATAAGAAATAAAAATGTTGCGCTAACACGTGACCACCTATCATGTATTGGTAGGAGAAAAGGAAATAAAATAGTAGTTTACAACAGTTCCAAGTGCTGGAAATCAATAGTGTGAAAATGACTTCTAAGAGAAAAGTGTGTTGTGTCCAGACCTCCACCCAGTGATCAACACAAGGCTTCCCAAATAATATTGACCATCCACTACAGATGATCAATAAGGCATGTATTGTGACACTCTCCTTAGATCCTGAATACTGGTGAACCCTGATGACTTGATACTCCACAAAGCATGTATTAGAAAAAAAAAAAAAAAAGGTTCCACATAGCGTAGCTCCGTATAAACTTTAAATTTATTGAATAAAACAATGTACCTCTTACATATCTTCCAAATAAAAAGTGCCTATCATGTTTAAGTCCACAGATGTACACAGAATAGCTTCCCAGTCGCTTCTGATATTGAATGTCAAAACAGGCTCCGCCCTACGCGTTACGTCATATCTGACGTCATCTGGGGCATGCTTATAGTAATAGTAATGCCTCATTAATGTCAGAGGGGAAGATCCCATGCAGTCAAATTCTAAAAAACACCTTGTATGCCAATTGATGAATATTCTGCTATATTGACAGCGTAAAGGATTACCCTCCTTGAGCTAGAATCTCAGTTTCATCGCCTTACGTAAATGTTAGTCTATCAAATATGGGAGAGACCGAAATAACCCTTAAAGAAGAACTCTTCTATTTATTGCTGAAGTGGCCACACAATGTAACCCTAATAAAAAATGGGACAAGCAACCACCTTCCTTGTAGGTACTTCTAGTCTTCGAACATTCACACAGGGCTTGAAAAATAAGAATTAAAAATGTTGCGCTAACACATGTGACCACCTATCATGTATTGATAGGAGAAAAGGAAATGATGAAAAACTAAAATAGTAGTTCACAACAGTTCCAAGTGCTGTAAATCAATAGTGTGAAAATGACTTCCAAGGGAAAAGTGTGCTGTGTCCAGACCTCCACCCAGTGATCAACACAAGGCTTCCCAGATAATATTGGCCATCCACTACAGATGATCAATAAGGCATGTATTGTGACACTCTCCTTAGATCCTCAATACTGGTGAACCCTGATGACTGGATACTCCACAAAGGATGTATTAGGAAGAAACAAAACGGTTCTACATAGCGTAGCTCCGTATGAACTTTAAATTTATTGAATAAAACAATGTACCACTTACATGTCTTCCAAATAAAAAGTGTTAATCATGTTAAAGTCCACAGATGTACACAGAATAGCTTCCCAGTCGCTTCCGATATCTAATGTCGTGATGTCACAACAGGCTCCGCCCTATGCGTTACGTCATATCTGACGCCATCTGGGGCATGCTTATAGTAATAGGAAAAGTAATGTCTCATTAATGTCAGAGGGAAAGATCGCATGCAGTAAAATTCTAAAAATTCCTTGTATGCAGACGTAAGACAATGAATGTTATGCTATATTAACAGCGTAAAGGAGTACCCTTCCTTGAGTTAGAGTCTCAGTGCCACGTAAATGTTAGTCTATCAAATACAGGAGAAACCAAAATAAACCCTTAAAGAAGAACTCTGCTATATATATCTGAACTGGTCTCATAACCTCACCCTAATAAAATATGGGACAAACAACCACCTTCCTTGTAGGCACTTCTAGTTTTCGAACAGTCACACAGGGCTGTCTTAATAATGCACTGGGGCCCCTAACAGTCTTCCCCCGGTTTACACACCTACTCTCAAGAATTAAAATCTAAAAAGTTGATAGAATTAAACATATATTTATTAGTACTTTCAATGAAATCAATATTAAACAGTAAGAAAACAGGGGTCGGAGGAATGTTCAGCAGCGTGTGTAGCTCTCCATAGCAATGGTGGTCATAGTCAAGTTGGGCCTAACAGTGGGAATGGCTTAAAAGGGGATGATTGAACAGAAACTGAGCCTAGTCCCTGTATACACAATTGACAATAGAAGATTGAAAAAACGTTGCCTGGTCTGATGAGTCTCGTTTTCAGCTGCGACACTCAGATGGTAGGATCAGAATTTGGTGTAAACCACATGAAAGCATGGATCCATCCTGCCTTGTATCAACTTTTCAGGCTGGTGGTGGGGGTATAATGGTGTGGGGGGATATTTTCTTGGCACACTTTGGGCCCCCTTAGTACCAAGTGAGCATCGTTTAAATGGCACGGCCTACCTGACTATTGTTGCTGACCATGTCCATCCCTTTATGACTACAGTGTCCCCATCTTCTGATGGCTCCTTCCAGCAGGATAATGCACCATGTCACAAAGCTCCAATCATCTCACCACTGGACAATGAGGTCACTGTCCTCCAACGGCCTACACACTCACCAGATCTCACCACTGGACAATGAGGTCACTGTCCTCCAACGGCCTACACACTCACCAGATCTCACCACTGGACAATGAGGTCACTGTCCTCCAACGGCCTACACACTCACCACATCTCATCCAATAGAGCACCTTTGGGGTGTGGTGGAAGTTGAACAGGAGATTTGCATCATGGATGTGCAGCTGACAAATCTGCAGCAACTATGTGATGCTATCATGTCACTATGGACCAAAATCTCTGAGGATTATCTCCAACACCTTGTTGAATCTATTCCATGAAGAATTAAGGCAGTTCTGAAGGCAAAAGGGGCCCCAATCCGGTACTAGCAAGGTCTATCTAATAAAGTGGCTGGTGAGTGTATGCCAAAGTCATTGTACCCACAAATTACTCCTAATTACTGTGTCACAAATAACAGTCTTACAAACACACATAAACCTCAGGACAAAGGACCATTTTATAAAAAAAATTAAACTTTCATTTACATGTGCTTTTCTGCACACAAAAAGATATAATTTTGCTTGGCTCAGCCTACCTTAAAGAAGAATTTTATTAAAACCATCAACTTCTGAGATAATAACAATTTTGGACAGGACTATGTAATGTACAATATACAGCATATAGAGTGTAGGAGCCTGGAGAAAAGATGCCCATAGAGTAATATTTTTTTTTTGTTTAGCCTGCGGGCCAAATTGAAAAAAATGTATTGATTCCTCCATTTAAGCCCACCACAGCAGCCCCTTAGTTCCGGCCCTGAAGGGGCCCCAAGCACATGTTTCAACCAAAAGTGAAACTTCCGCTTTAAGCACTCCTCGCCCCCTGACATGCCACATTTGGCATGTCATTTTTTTTTTGGGGGGGGGGGGGCGGTGTGAACCTTCTATTTAGTGGGACTTCTCGTCCCACTTCCTCCTTCCTCTTTTTGGCCACCTAGGCAACTCCTCCTCTCGCCCTAGGCAGCCCCTCCCTGCCAGCGATTTTCTGGGACACAACACAGGTCCCAGAAGTTTGGCTGGCCAATAGCAGAGCCCATGTAAACCCCACCTTTTTAATCAAGTGCCCATCAAATACAGCCCACAGCACCCATCAAATGCAGCCCATCAGTGCTCCTCAAATGCAGTCCACCAGCGCCCATCAAATGCAGCCCACCCGCGCCCATCAAATGCAGCATCCCCAGTGCCTATCAAATGCAGCCTCACCAGCGCCCATCAAATGAATCCTCACCAGCGCCCGTCAAATGCAGCCCACCAGCGCCCATCAATGCAGCCTCACCAGCGCCTATCAAATGCAGCCTCACCAGCACCCATCAAATGAAGCCTCACCAGCGCCCGTCAAATGCACCCCACCAGCGCCCATCAATGCAGCCTCACCGGCACCCATCAAATGTAGCCTCACCAGCGCCCATCAATGCAGCCTCACCAGCGCCCATCAAATGTAGCCTCACCAGCGCCCATCAATGCAGCCTCACCAGCGCCCATCAAATGAAGCCTCACCAGCACCCATCAAATGCAGCCCACCAGCACCCATCAAATGCAGCCTCACCAGTGCCCATCAATGCAGCCTCACCGGCGCCCATCAATGCTGCCTCACCAGCGCCCATCAAATGTAGCCTCATCAGCGCCCATCAAATGAGGCCTCATCAGTGCCCATCTATGCAGCCTACCAGTGCCCATCAATGAATGTTTGCTTGCTTCCATTCATTCGGGAGTCGGGACACAGACACAGTCCTCTGCCGCTGCTGCGCCTCTTACACTATGTGCGAACGGAGCGATGGCTGCCTGCTGATGCTGAGACTTAGTTGTTTGCTGCAGAGAGAAGAGAGTAGGAACACCAGTTGGCCGGGTGACCTAGGCAGCAGGGCGCCCTAGGCGGCTGCCTAGTTTGCCTAGTGGTAGCACCGGCCCTGGTTACAACAACAAAGTATCCATTGCAAAAAAACTGCAAAGTAGCCATTGGACACAATACAAATCCCATCCACGACCCCTATCTTTTACAGGAAACCTGCTCCCTTTCTTGGAAGTTGGTTTAGCAATCATTCTTTAGCTGAAAATTAGTAAAAGAAAATCCAAATTCACACATCCTGATATTATGTAACATTTCACTTGGTATTTACAGTGATTGAAGTTCTCCTTTGCCATATACCTATATGATAGGTATGAATATATGAAAGGTATCTAGGATTTTCCTTCTTTTTTTTTTTTTTCTGGGGTGGAAATGTGGAGCGTCACTTGAAAGGCCAGGTAACCAGCTCACCGTGTAGTCAGTCACTGACACTGCCTATTGAAGTCCCCTAGCCGTGTAATACAAGTAAGAGTGACAACCAGCTGAGATTCTACACATTTTCTAATCTGCATCATTAGGGAAGGAGGTCAGGAATGTAGGTCACATGGTACACGGGCTCAGCACACAGCCAGGGAAGAATGATATTCAATAGAGATTAAAACAAAGTAGCGGTGGCATTTATTGTATTTTAAATATTTTATTTTAGCTATACTATTTTCTGCATGAAAGCGTTAAAGCATTGTTACAGAATTAAAGTGACCCCGTCATCTGCATTCACACGTGGGCACATGGGGGCAGCCAGGGGCAGTCGCCAGCAAGAATCACAAGATGAGTCTGATGCTCCTATGCAATCTTCACTCCAATCTAGCACTACAGCTTCCCCCAGATGCTTCATCATCCAACACTTCCAGTGTAAGGGATAGGAATTGAGGAAAGGTTGAGGTGAGGGACAGGGTTAGGGATTGGGGAAGGGTTAGTATGAGGGATAAGTTTAAGCATTGAGGAAGGGTTAGTGTGAAGGATAGGGTTAGGGATTGAGGAAAGGTTGAGGTGAAAGACAGGGTTAGGGATTGGGATTGGGATTGGGGAAGGGTTAGTGTGAAGGATAGGGTTAGGGATAAGGATATGGTTGAGGGGGAGCTAGGGTGAGGGACAGTGTTAGGGATTGGGGAAGGGTTAGTGTGAAGGATGGGGTTATGGATTGAGGAAGGGTTAGTGTGAGGGATAGGGTTAGGGATTGAGGAAGGGTTAGTGTGAGGGATAGGGTTAGGCATTGAGGAAAGGTTGAGGTGAGGGACAGTGTTAGGGATAGAGGAAGGGTTAGTGTAAGGGATAGGGTTAGGGATTGAGGAAGGGTTAGTGTGAGGGATAGGGTTAGGGATTGAGGAAAGGTTGAGGTGAGGGACAGGGTTAGGGATTGAGGAAAGGTTGAGGTGAGGGACAGGGTTAGGGATTGGGATTGGGGAAGGGTTAATGTGATGGATAATGTTAGGGATTGAGGGGGAGCTAGGATGAGGGACAGTGTTAGGGATTGGGGAAGGGTTAGTGTGAGAGATAAGGTTAAGCATAGAGGAAGGGTTAGTGTGAGGGATAGGGTTAGGGATTGAGGGAGGATTAGTTTGAGGGATAGAGGAAGGGTACGTGTGAGGCAGTGTTAGGCATTGACGAAGAGTACTGCCGCGTACACACGATCGGAATTCCGGACAGAAAAAGACAGATGAGAGCTTTTCATCGGAAAATGTGACCGTGTGTAGGCTCCATCGGCATTTTGCTGGCCGAATTTCCGCCAGCAAAAAATTGAGAGCAGGTTCTCTATTTTTCAGACGGAAAAGGTTTCTATCGGTAATTCCGATCGTCTGTAGCAATTCTGACGCGCAAAATTCCTACACATGTTCGGAAACAATTCGACGCATGCTTGGAAGCATTGAACTTTATTTTTTCTCATCGCGTTCTTGACGGTCAGAATTTGGTGTGACCGTGTGTAGGCAAGACAGTTTAAGCAGAATTCCGTCGGGAAAACCATCAGAGCTTTTTCCGATGAGAATTCCGATCGTGTGTACGCGGCATTAGTGTGAGGGATGGGGTTAGGAATAGAGGAATGGCTAGTGAGAAAGACAGTGTTAGGGATAGAGGAAGGGTTAGGCCCCTTGCACACCTAAGCGTTTTTCAGGCACTACAGCGCTAAAAATAGCGCCTGTATAGCTCCTGAAAAAAGTGGGTCCTTTAACTCCAGTGTGAAAGCCGGAGGAGAGGTGCGCTAGCAGGACGGTAAAAAAAGTCCTGCTAGCAGCATTTTGGAGCGGTGAAGGAGCGGTGTATTCACCGCTCCTATACCGATCCTACCCATTGAAATCAATGGGACACCGCGGGGATACCACGGTAATACCGCCGGAGTGGGACCATTGAGCGTGAGTGGGACCATTGAGTGAGAGTGGGACCATTGAGCGTGAGTAGGACCATTGAGTGAGAGTGGGACCATTGAGTTTGAGTGGAACCATTGAGTGTGAGTGGGACCATTGAGTGTGAGTGGGACCATTGAGCGTGAGTGGGACCATTGAGCGTGAGTGGGACCATTGAGCGTGAGTGGGACCATTGAGTGAGAGTGGAACCATTGAGTGATAGTGGGACCATTGAGTGTGATTGGAACCATTGAGCGTGAGTGGGACCATTGAGCGTGAGTGGGACCATTGAGTGTGATCGGAACCATTGAGTGTGAGTGGGACCATTGAGTGTAAGTGGAACCATTGAGCGTGAGTGGGACCATTAAGTGTGAGTGGGACCATTGAGTGTAAGTGGAACCATTGAGCGTGAGTGGGACCATTAAGTGTGAGTGGGACCATTGAGTGTGAGTGGGACCATTGAGCGTGAGTGGGACCATTGAGTAAGAGTGGGACCATTGAGCGTGAGTGTGGGACCATTGAGTGTGAGTGGGACCATTGAGTGTGAGTGGGACTATTGAGCGTGAGTGGGACCATTGAGTAAGAGTGGGACCATTGAGCGTGAGTGTGGGACCATTGAGTGTGAGTGGGACCATTGAGTGTGAGTGGGACCATTGAGTGTGAGTGGGACCATTGAGCGAGAGTGGGACCATTGAGTGAGAGTGGAACCATTGAGTGATAGTGGGACCATTGAGTGTGATTGGAACCATTGAGCGTGAGTGGGACCATTGAGCGTGAGTGGGACCATTGAGTGTGATCGGAACCATTGAGTGTGAGTGGGACCATTGAGCGTGAGTGGGACCATTGAGTGAGAGTGGAACCATTGAGTGATAGTGGGACCATTGAGTGTGAGTGGGACCATTGAGTGTAAGTGGAACCATTGAGCGTGAGTGGGACCATTAAGTGTGAGTGGGACCATTGAGTGTGAGTGGGACCATTGAGCGTGAGTGGGACCATTGAGTAAGAGTTGGACCATTGAGCGTGAGTGTGGGACCATTGAGTGTGAGTGGGACCATTGAGCGTTAGTGGGACCATTGAGCGTGAGTGGGACCACTGAGTGAGAGTGGGACCATTGAGTGTGAGTGGGACCATTGAGCGTGAGTGGGACCATTGAGCGTGAGTGGGACCATTGAGTGTGAGTGGGACCATTGAGCGTGAGTGGGACCATTGAGCGTGAGTGGGACCATTGAGCGTGAGTAGGACCATTGAGTTTGAGTGGGACCATTGAGTAGCACATTGTTTTTTCCACTGGGATCTCTACGATAAGTATTAACTTTGTTAAAAGCTAAAGTTTGAAATGCCTCAGCAGTAACAGCTACAACCAGCCTCGTGCCCCAGGAGAGCCCGGGTACTTCTGATCAACCCGCACAGATTCTTACCCTTCCTATCACCTCACCGATACAAAGCCGCAGCGTGACCCCCGCTGTACACGTCTGAAGGATATGTGAAAAGAAATCTCATTCCTTACAATAAGTGACATGAATTGGGGAGGCTGGGAAGGCTCCGGTGTCATGTACTAATCCTCATCCACACATAGGAGGTGCTTTAGACTCAGCGGATCTGGCGCCATTGTCACCTGAACATACTTCAGCGAGAGCCTCCCGAGGAGCAGAAGCGCGCTGCGCACAAAAGACGACATGCATCACATTTAAATTCTGCGACATGAATTCCTTCTATTACTGTATCAGACAATAACACCTGCAAGAAATGTTTGGAAGCAGGAAGCTGTGTAATTACACTATTTATGTTTCAATAGCTTTATTTTTTCTGTTCTCATTTCGCCAGCTAGAACGATTTGGTGAATTGAAGCCAATCCAGGGAAAAAAAAGAGTAAAAAAAAAAAGGCTGTGGGATAAAGTCAGAATTTAAATATGAAGTGGATGTATGGATTCAGCATAAACATCTATACATCACACACGGGGCACATAATGCACTCATTATTTTTTTTCAGGATTTGCCAGTAAATATTTGTTATAATTGCAGTTTTCTTTGTTTGTTTATCGTTCACATTCAGCATAATGTTTTTTTTTTACTGTTGAGTCTTATATTTATGTGTATTGATTGGCTCAGTGGCATAACAATAGCCGTAGCACACCTTGCAGCTGCTACGGGACCTAGGGGGGTGGAAAAAAAAACCCTATGGGGGGGGGGGGGGCAAGGATGTTGGGGGGGAGCGGGATGATGGTCTCTTGAAGAGAATTAAGGTTTTGTATGAGAGACAGGGTATGGTTACAGGGAAAATAACTGTTAAGGATAGAGGAAGGGTTAGTGAGAAGGATAGTGTTAGGCATAGAGGAAGGGTTAGTGAGAAGGATAGTGTTAGGCATAGAGGAAGGGTTAGCGTGAAGGATAGTGTTAGGCATAGAGGAAGGGTTAGTGAGAAGGATAGTGTTAGGCATAGAGGAAGGGTTAGCGTGAAGGATAGTGTTAGGCATAGAGGAAGGGTTAGTGAGAAGGATAGTGTTAGGCATAGAGGAAGGGTTAGTGAGAAGGATAGTGTTAGGCATAGAGGAAGGGTTAGTGAGAAGGATAGTGTTAGGCATAGAGGAAGGGTTAGTGAGAAGGATAGTGTTAGGCATAGAGGAAGGGTTAGTGAGAAGGATAGTGTTAGGCATAGAGGAAGGGTTAGTGAGAAGGATAGTGTTAGGCATAGAGGAAGGGTTAGTGAGAAGGATAGTGTTAGGCATAGAGGAAGGGTTAGTGAGAAGGATAGTGTTAGGCATAGAGGAAGGGTTAGTGAGAAGGATAGTGTTAGGCATAGAGGAAGGGATAGCGAGAAGGATAGTGTTAGGCATAGAGGAAGGGTTAGTGAGAAGGATAGTGTTAGGCATAGAGGAAGGGTTAGTGAGAAGGATAGTGTTAGGCATAGAGGAAGGGTTAGTGAGAAGGATAGTGTTAGGCATAGAGGAAGGGTTAGTGAGAAGGATAGTGTTAGGCATAGAGGAAGGGTTAGTGAGAAGGATAGTGTTAGGCATAGAGGAAGGGTTAGCGTGAAGGATAGTGTTAGGCATAGAGGAAGGGTTAGTGAGAAGGATAGTGTTAGGGATAGAGGAAGGGTTAGCGAGAAGGATAGTGTTAGGCATAGAGGAAGGGTTAGTGAGAAGGATAGTGTTAGGCATAGAGGAAGGGTTAGTGAGAAGGAATGGGTTAAGTTATGGGAAGATTATTGTTAGGGATAGAAGTGTGAAGAATGCATGAAGAATAGGGTTGAGATTACAGGAAAGGTTACTGTTAAGTATATTGTCAGGGAATAGGGATAGAGGGAGAATGTGAATAATAGGGTTAGGTTACTGGAAAGGTTAGTGTTGGGTTAAAACAGTGGTCTCCAAACTGTGGTCCAATGCGGCCCTTTGCTTGCCTTTATCCGGCCCTTGGGACACTATTTCTCACACTGATAAGGGACAGTATTCCTCCCACTGACACCAATGATGAGGAACTATTCCTCCCACTAACGCCTTTTGTTAGACCCCTGGGTTAGCGGGAGAGTAGTGTAAAGGATACTGCTATACAAGACTATGGGAATGCAAAACCTGCTTGAAGCACATTGTGACAGCTGTGTGAATCCCTGAGACATTCCCACAGCTATGTTTTTAATAAATAGCCCCATTAGAGCGAGAGTTGGGTAGCATGGAAGGCTACAGTGAAGGATAGTGTTAAAGTTACATAGAGAAACGGTGTGAGTGGGACCATTGAGTGTGAGTGGGACTGTCAGAGAACCGTCGTAACAAGTACTCGTTCCCGTGCGCCAGCTGTCAGTCTTCGTTCCTCTGATACAAACGCGCGTGCGCCAAGTCTTAGGCAAGAACGAACGAGCCCCGGTCCAAGCATGCGCATTGGCGCACCCACACGAGCAAATGTGTGTGTAAGCACGTGCACATGCGTACGCCAACGAATCATGGCGCACGGCGCCCTATTTAAATGAAGAGCTTACCTAGTGTCAGTGCTGGATTGTCTTCAGTTCGTTCCTGTATTCCTGTTGCTGTCTTGCTTGATTGATCCTGAAAACCCGGCTTCCTCTGACCTTTCTCTCGGATTACCCCTGCATCCTTGTCTGCCTCTGCTTCCCCGGCTTGGACTTCTGACCACGGTTCTGTCTTCTGATCTTGTACTCCGCTGCCAGTCTGTTGCCAACTGTGATGATTTAACACTTCTTTGTGTTGCTGTTTGCTGCCATGACTCTTCTGACCCCACTTCTGGTACCATGTGATGATTTAACACCCAGAATAAGCAGACAGCAGAAGCTTGAACATGGCCTGGTGTTTATTCAGCAGCAGCCATCTTACAGAACTGAGCACAACTCCCCGCCCCCAGATCACATGACCAAAACTGTTAACTGTTTCCTAACATGCATAAGTACTATAACTAGGCATAACAATTGAACTTGAATTATAACATAAAGCATACACATCATTACACCAACCACTGCCTGTCCCCGACTACGAGCCTGCCTCCTAACTGTGTACCTCGCTGCCAGCCCGTTGCCAACTCCTGCTTGTTCCTGACTCTGCAAGTGTTCCTGTTGGACTTTTCCTGAACACCTGCACCCTCCCGCTGCCCTAGCAGTTCCTGTCTCAACCTCCAGGAGTGCTAGGACCGGGACCGTGCAAGAGGCCACCCTCGTCATTTCGGACTCCACTGAAGGTACGTGACAGGGACCATTGAGTGTGAGTGGGACCATTAAAAATGAGCAGTTGTCACACATACCTCCCAACATTTTGAGATGGGAATGAGGGACACCTACTAGCAAATGTATATAGGCATATGACACGCCCCGCCTGCCACACCCCCTTAAAGGAGAATGAACCCAAAAAAAGGTTAAATCCACATGTGTTTTTTTTACCACTACAATTCTTTTTATTGGCTTTAAAAAATGTACAAATGCAGCAATTTAGAATTTGGATGAAAGGTTTAGCACTGGGAAACACTTTTTGAAAGATAAAAAGTGCATTTTATATACAAGTATTTAGATCAGAAATCTAAAAATGAGGGACAAATGAGGAGAAATGAGGGACAGAGGGACATTGCTCCAAATCGGGGACAGTTGGGAGGTATGGGCATGGGCACAGCCCCACTGCATAGGAAGAAATTGGCCTTTATGGTCACAGCATACACTTATTTTATAACATCAGCATTGTAATAATAATACAAACAATAGTTCAATAATAATCTTACTTGAAATAAATCTAATTTCTTGAGTTCTGCCTGTCTGATGGCCTGTTCTTTTCACAGCTTTCTTGATTTCCTGCATGCTTTAAACTAAAATCCTTTAACCGCTTCAATACAGGGCTTTTAAACACCCTTCCTTACCAGAGCACTTTTTGCGATTCGGCACTGCGTCGCTTTAACTAACAATTGCGCGGTCGTGCAACGTTACACCCAAACAAAATTGACGTCCTTTTTTTCCACAAATAGAGCTTTCTTTTGGTGGTATTTGATCACCTCTGCGGTTTTTATTTTTTGCGCTATAAACAAAAGAAGAGCGACAATTTTGAAAAAAAACACAATATTTTTTTACTTTTTGCTATAATAAATATCCCATTTTTTTAAAAAAAAAATATTTTTTTCCTCAGTTTAGGCCGATACGTATTCTTCTACATATTTTTGGTAAAAAAAATCGCAATAGGCGTATATTGATCGGTTTGCGCAAAAGTTATAGCGTCTACAAAATAGGGGATAGATTTATTGAATTTTTTTTTTTTTTTTTTACTAGTAATGGCGGCGATCTGCGATTTTTTTTCGTGACTGCGACATTGCGGCGGACACTTCGGACACTTTTGACACATTTTTGGAACCATTCACATTTACACAGCGATCGTTGCTATAAAATTGCAATGATTACTGTGTAAATGTGACTGGCAGGGAAGGGGTTAACTCTAGGGGGCGCTGAAGGGGTTAATATGTTCCCTAATAGAAGTGATTCTAACTGTGGGGGGAGGGGACTCAAGGGGAGGAGACCGATCATGTGTTCCTCCGTACTGGGATCACATGATCGGTCTCCTCTACACTGACAGGACGTGGAGCTGTGTGTTTACACACACAGCTCCACGGTCCAGCACGGTCCCGTTGTTTTAACGGGCAATCGCGGGTGCCCGGCGGACATCGCGGCCGCCGTGCACTCGCACCGTGTCCCGAGCGATGCAGCGGGCGCGCACGCGCGCCGCCGGCGGCGCGCGCGCGCCCCCCAGGCGGCCGGGAATGCGAGGACGTCATATGACGCCCACCCAGGATGGTAGATCCACCTTGTGGGCGTCATATGACTATGGGCGGTAATGAAGTGGTTAAACTCTAAGGACTACATATCCCATGGTACCCTGCTGCATGCAAGCAGTGATTCCCATACTGACCCAGCCTTCTGAAACTCCTCCTCTCGGGCACCTCCTTAGGTCAGAAGGCAGGCTCTGTGAAATGTGTGACACGGCAGCCCATATCCACAGGGCATAGTGAAGAGAAGTTAGAGAATTCAAGAAAATTAATGTGTGGGAAGCTTCACAATGTAAATTCAAAAACCTCAAAATCGTTTAGATTAATAGGAAAAGGCTAGAAATAATTAAAATACAAGGTGGAAATTAATATTTTGATTTTTTAAATATAAAATAAATTAAAAATTTTTGAATATTTTACGTTTTGACCTTAGATACACTTTAAACATGGAAAATCTGTGAGCATGGAGGATAACTCAAATGTAGCATGCAGAGGTTTCTGTAGACGCTGACCCTGAACCCCTGGTGACATTTCCAGTCAAGGACAGCTAATCTCAGATAAAAAGCTGTAGCCATTGTTATCGCAGCTTACAGGCTATGCAGTGAGAAGAATTCATTTGGTTGTCTAAGGCCCATTACATGGCTGGGTAGCTGCGATCGCTGCATTCCTGCAGCAACAATCGGCGGATTCTCTCGTTGCAGGAATGACCAGGTTATTTAAACTAATGGTGGGCTAACTGCGGCCACTGCTGTTCGCATGTAGCTGCACACAGAGAAGTCAGCTGCAGACAGGGCCGGTGCTGCCGTTAGGCTAACTAGGCAGCCACCTAGGGCGCACTGCTGCCTAGGGGGCACTTCCATGGCCGCTGACTTCCCTACTAGCCTGGCCGGGGAACACAAGGGGCTGAAGTCTGCCACCCTACACAGGGCTGGGGCACTGACTGACTCTATGCCAATGCTGACCCATCCAGAGAAAGCAGCAGCCATGGAGCACATCAGTCACGGTTGCAGCGGAGGAGGTCAGCAGCTCAGCCTGTGAGGAGGGTGACACCGAGCCGGCTTCCCGGGTGTTGGAGGAAAGCTGGGGGAGGTGGAGAAGGCGGGCACCATGTCTCAGGGTGAAGGAGAAGTTCTGCTGCCCCAGTAAGTCCACTCTGACAATCAGCACCCACACCGTAGGGAAGACTACCACCAACTTATACCTAACTCCAGTACACCTGACCAGTTGCACAATAACTATGCGCCAATGAAACATTAACATGAATGCATATGCGCCAAACAGCACAAATGTGCACTAGGTGTCACTATGCAAGTTCCGGCTAATTTCCACTATGCGCGGGGATATGCGCTAGTTAGCATATGCGTGCGCACCCCGCTAATTAGTATGCGCACACGCAACCCGCACCACATGTGCGTAATTAAGGCGCACATGTGACTATCATGTAGTCACTATAAATTATTGTGAGATGGGTTGTGTAGCCAACCCCATGAATAAGTCTACACGACTAAACATGTCGGGGGGCGTGGCTACAGGACTATTAAACTGTATTTACGTGAGACGCTGCTCTATTCGGAAACTACACCACTGCCAGAGGTTGACACTTAGAAGTCGGTGAGAAATCTCGTTGGTGCACATACTTCTGGTCCGCCATGGCCGTAGTACACTACTATACCAGTTCAGTTTGGTTTGCTGTGTTTTTATTGGAGGCTTGATTTTATTTTTGGAAATGTGAGTTTTACCATTGGAGGTGTTTGTGTGATTAAATAAACTGATTATACTTTTTTACACTATGTGGAGCACCTATTTATTTTTTTACATATGGAGTCACATTGAAATCTAACAAGATAATCAAGTGGAGGTTCACCATTAACCCCTGGAGTGGGTAAAATACACTGCAGCCAAACACGAAAGTGGGAGGCAATGTGAGCTGGTGAGTGCGCTCTTCGGAGGGAGTGGTGTCACAAACACGTGGTGTGGTGGTTGATTCAAGTTTCTTTGAAGATCCAAGTTTGAAGAATCTTTATTTGAAGACTATTTTGAAATCACCTAATTTTATTTACAGTTTGGACTATAATATTTATAGACTTTTTTCCACTTGTCACTGGGTGAATTATACACATTGTTTCTATTGAATAATTGTATTGAGTTATTTATATAACACTTTTTTATACTTTGAAATTTGTATATTATTATTTTATATTAGCGCTACTAATTTATCCTATTAATAGTTCACTAGTTTTTAGGCTGAATTGCAGGCTTTACAAGACTACCACCAAGCCAACCGACCTCCCCAGCGCCCATGCCCTAGGCAAGACTACCACCGACCCACCCACCCTCCCCGGGGGTGTGTGGGTGTGGCAATGTTAGTTCTGCCTAGGGCGCAAAATAGTCAAGCCCCGGTCCTGGCTGCAGTTAGTTTAAATAGGCTGAATCGCAGCTGCTGAATGCATATCAACAGCAAGAATCCGCAAATTCTTGTCACAGGAATCCGTGGCAGCAGCTACCCGGCATTGGAAAGGGGCCTTAGTAGTGTGGATTTATTGCCCTCAGAGCTTCAGGTCATCCTGGTCAGTAAATATACCCTGTATGCCTAAAGGTGGCCATAGATGGATCAAAATTTGTCTGGATTTTCTTCCATGTGTGGCCACTGCCACTCAACAGTCAAGTCAATCTATCGATCCTTTGCTGACCACTACCTGGGTCATAGGTTGACCTTTGGTTCATAAAGTACATTCACATATGTTAATTAAAATATTTTGTGAAAAGAATGAATAGATGAAAAACGGATAATTATTTGTTTTATATTCGTTTTTCGCCCGCTTCCATCTTTTCAGTAGAGCAAAAATAGAGACTTGCTCTATTTAAAAATATGAACATGAACGGACGCATGGGGGTAAAGGGATGATCATCAGTTTGCTCATAGGAATGCATTGCTGTCTGTTTTTCATCTGTCAGTGGACAGTGGGAACACCCGTGTGAAAGGGGCATATCAGCATCCATTGCTAGGGGTACTCATCTTTTGATGAGATTTATGAAGGCCAGTTATAGGTAAGCACAACATCACCCTCTGCTCAGTAAATTATGTTCATTTAGGAAGACTGGCCTTTCTGTCGACTGCCTGGTCTGTCGACTGCCTGGTCTGTCCACTGCCTGGTCTGTCCACTGCCGGGTCTGTCCACTGCCTGGTCTGTTTACTGCCTGGTCTGTCCACTGCCTGGTCTGTCCACTGCCTGGTCTGTCCACTGCCTGGTCTGTTTACTGCCTGGTCTGTCCACTGCCGGGTCTGTCCACTGCCTGGTCTTTCCACTGCCAGGTCTGTCCACTGCCTGGTCTGCCTATTGCCTGGTCTGTCCACTGCCGGGTCGGTCCACTGCCGGGTCGGTCCACTGCCGGGTCTGTCCACTGCCTGGTCTGTCCACTGCCAGGTCTGTCCACTGCCTGGTCTATCCACTGCCTGGTCTGTCCACTGCCTGGTCTGCCCATTGCCTGATCTGTCCACTGCCTGGTCTGTCCACTGCCTGGTCTGTCCACTGCCTGGTCTGCCCATTGCCTGGTCTGTCCACTGCCGGGTCTGTCCACTGCCTGTCCACTTGCATACACACGATCGGAAAATCCGATAGAAAGGTTTTCCTTCGGAATAATTGAGAACAGGTTCTTAATTCAAAGTCCGTCGGAAATTCCGACAGAAAAAGACCGTTGGGCATACACATGGTCGGAAAATCTGATGAAAAGCTCCCATCGGACTGTTTCCATCGGAAATTACGACCGTGTGTACGCCGCATTAGACTTGCGCTGAAACTGCTGTACATTTGGAAAGTGATCTGCGTTCAGACCGCTCTTCAGAGGCATTTGACAGGCGTTAAGGAGGTCTTTTGACACCTCATCACTGCCTGTTTTAATCTCATAAATGTTGCACCAATGGTCTGCAATGTAAACAGTTTCCAGGCATGAATGTGTCAGATTCCGTGGCAGTACTGTCCATTGGATAAAACAGGGGTGATAGTTTTTTGCTGCAGACACGCAGCAAAGCATTGTGAACACCCCCGTCTGTAGTCTTTCCAGTTTAAGGGGGTGCTATAAATGTAGCTCAACCACACTTTATTAATGACCACAAATGGAAAGTCTAAATGAGCCCTCAGGGTTGGGGTTACAGGGAGGATTTGTATGCACGTGCAAGAGTTATATGATTGTTGGCTACCGATGGCTGAAGAGGAACGACAAGAACCTGGGAGAAGACAACAGTGGTGCACCAAGTCATGATGAATGATAGACAGCTTTGACATGGGCGTCCGCAGAACTTTTTTCAGGGGGGGGGGGGGCATCATTTTAGGGTCACCCATGTACCGCCCGTTTTCGACAATGTCATTATCATGGTCAAAGACTGCATACGTAGTACAGTCCCTAGGATAAGTAATGGATAATGGCCAACAGGCCCTCTTACCAGACCCAGCGAAACGACAGCAGTGATCCCTCCAGCTGGACGATCGCTCACTCTGGGTTCCCCGGGGGCGACTCTGGTCAGTAGTGTAGCATGTCTGTACCCTGGTAGTGGCTCAGTGTTTCTCTATCTGGTGGTGCTGGGCAGCGTGGCTCTCTCTTGTGGTGCTGGGCAGCGTGGCTCTCTCTCTGGTGGGACTGGGCAGCGTGGCTCTCTCTCTGGTGGCGCTGGGCAGCGTGGCTCTCTCTCTGGTGAGACTGGGCAGCATGGCTCTCTCTCTGGTGAGACTGGGCAGCGTGGCTCTCTCTCTGGCTTCTGCCCAGTGCCCAGCACACTCCTTATTCTTTGTCCTGTAGCACTCTCTCCCTCAGCTTATTTCCAGGCTGCAGTCTCTCAATCTCTCTCTCTTGATCGAGCTGTAGCCTCCTCCCTGTGGAAAATGGGGCCGCCAATCTTTGGGACTACATGTCCCATGATGCTCTCCTCTCCTAGTCTCCTTTGACCCTCAGTTATGGCCAATAGGGAAGGAACGGAGTGGGCCGGAAGCTGGGCAGGGAACCTGGTGAGAGCCGCCGTCTCTTCTCCCTGACAGGAGAAAGGGGGGGGCAAGCGGGGGGGGAAACCTCTGACAGCCCGCAGCTCGCCTTTCTCCTGTCACAGCACTGCCAAGTTCTCTGCTGAAATGAGCAGGGAAAAGAAGTCACACTACACTGATGGGGGGGGGGGCTTGGCAGCACCTTGATGGTGTCACCCCACTGGCGGGTGGCACCCGGGTGCGGGCTGCCTGCACGACGCAACTGTGCTGAATTTAAGATCCGATCCCTGATTCCAGGGGGGGGGGGGGACACTTGACCCCCCCCTTGCCCCTACCTGCGGACACCCATGAGCTTTGATCTGTCAGCGCTGGAGAAATGTAAACAAGTACCCTGTTTCCCCGAAAATAAGACCTAGCGTGATTGTCGGTGAAGGCTGCAATATAAGCCCTACCCCCCCCAATAAGCCCTACCCTGTTTCCCTGAAAATGAGCCCTACCCTGAAAATAAGACCTCCAAGGACTTTAACTAGGGCTTATTTGGGGGGTAGGGCTTATAATGCAGCCATCACCGACAATCACGCTAGGTCTTATTTTCGGGGAAACAGGGTATGCTGTGCATGCTCCCACTAAATGGTAAGAGCAGGGCATTTTGGGGGTCACTACAGTATATGTCCCCAGAAAAAAATTAGATAGAAGATTCTCAAGTCTTCTCAGATTGCCAAGATACATATTTTCCTTCTCCCAGTTATTACTGTTTTTTTAATTCTTTACAAGGGATTTCTCACTGCAGTAAAATGTCTCCAGCACTCCAACTGGTCTAATTTTTACAGATCAGAATCTCTCCATTCTCATTTTCAGAAACGTGTTAATCATTCAGCTAATTCTCACATTAAGTCCAAGTGTGTGTAAGTCACAGCTCCTCAAAGCAAACTCATCACATTGCTCCCAACTCCTCATCTTCTCATTCTCACATTTAATACTCGTTGGTTTCCAGACAGGAGACCACACATCGCTGAACTCCCACCGCCTTCCAGGCTTTGACATATTCCCAGGAAAATGACGTCTACACAATGGGCTAAATCTGTTTCTGGAATGATCAGAAGAGTCGTTTTTTATCCCTTGTAGATATCCCCTCCCAACGTGACTACCAGCAGCGAGGAGGATAGAGCGGGATTCCTACTGTACAACTTTCTGAGAAGAGGAAATATATTTGGGCAAAACACCCCCTGACCTCCTTTTAACCACCTCAATACCGCCGTACATTATATATATATATATAGTATCTCATAAAAGTGAGTACACCCCTCACATTTTTGTAAATATTTTATTATACCTTTTTATATGCTGGATTGGGATGTCTCTTCACTGACTTTATGAAGGTGGCTTTTTTCTGGATGAGGATGTCTCTTGCTGTATGGGGCTGTCCGTTTTCTGTATGAGGATGTCTCCTTGCTGGATTGGGCTGTCTCTTTGCTGGATTGGCATGTCTCTTAACTGAATATATGGGGAGGTCTCTGCTGGATTGGGCCATCTCTTTGCTGAATATACAGTATCTCACAAAAGTGAGTGCACCCCTCACATTTTTGTAAATATTTTATTATATCTTCTTATATGGCAACACTGAAGAAATGACACTTGTCTACAATGTAAAGTAGTGAGTGTACAGCTTGTATAACAGTGTAAATTTTCTGTCCCCCTCAAAATAACTCAACACACAGCCATTAATGTCTAAACCACTGGCAACAAAAGTGAGTACACCCCATGGGCGTCCGCAGGTAGGGGCAAGGGGGGTCAAGTGCCCCCCCCCCCCCTGGAATCAGGGATCCGATCTTAAATTCAGTTGCGTCGATATCGGGGTGCGGGCAGCCCGCACCCGGGTGCCACCCACCAGTGGGGTGACACCATCAAGGTGCTGTCAAGCCCCCCCATCAGTGTAGTGTGACTTCGGGCTCTTTTCCCTGCTCAGTCCAGTAGAGAACTCGGCGGTGCTGTGACAGGAGAAAGGCGAGCTGCGGGCTGTCAGGGAGAAGAGACGGCGGCTCTCACCAGTTCCCCGCCCAGGTTCCTGCCCGCTCCGTTCCTTCCCTATTGGCCATAACTGAGGGCCAATCAAAGGAGACTAGGAGAGGAGAGCATCATGGGACATGTAGTTCCAAAGATTGGCAGCCCCATTTTCCACCGGAAGGAGGCTACAGCTCGATCAAGAGAGAGATTGAGAGACTGCAGCCTGGAAAAAAGCTACAGGACAAAGAGAGCCAGAGAGAGAGCCACATTGCCCAGCGCCACCAGAGAGAGAGCCACGCTGCCCAGCGCCACCAGAGAGAGAAAGACTAAGCCACTGCCAGGGTACAGACATGCTACACTACTGACCAGAGTTGCCCCCGGGGAACCCAGAGTGAGCGATCGTCCAGCCGGAGGGATCACTGCTTTCGTTTCTCTGGGTCTGGTAAGAGGGCCTGTTGGCCATTATCCATTACTTATCCTAGGGACTGTACTACGTCTGCAGTCTCTGGCCATGATAATGTGATAATGACATTGCCGAAAAGGGGCGGTGCATGGGTGACCCTAAAAAGATGCCCCCCCCCCCTGAAAAAAGTTCTGCGGACGACCATGGTACACCCCTAAGTGAAAATATCCAAATTGGGCCCAATTAGCCATTTTTCCTCCCTGGTGTCATGTCACTCGTTAGTGTTACTCAGGTCTCAGGTGTGAATGGGGAGCAGGTGTGTTAAATTTGGTGTTATCGCTCTCACTCTCTCATACTGGTCACTGGAAGTTCAACATGGCACCTCATAGCAAAGAACTCTCTGAGGATCTGAAAAAAAGTATTGTTGCTCTACATAAAGATGGCCGAGGCTATAAGAAGATTGCCAAGACCCTGAAGCTGAGTTGCAGCACGGTGGCCAAGACCATACAGCAGTTTTACAGGAATGGTTCCAATCAAGAAAATCCACATTGCCACACGCACGCAACATGAGGAATTGTCTGAAGAAGATGAAGTGGTCGAAGAACTATTGCAGGAAGTGGAAGAAGCACCGGCATCCACATCTAGGCAGCCAGTCTTTCGGTTTCTTTCTAAATGCCGCAGAAGACACAGGCAGAGGATCTCCCCAAACAGCAAAGCGCAGCAGATCAGAAAATACAAGGAAGAGCTTTTGCACATCATTGCAAAAAGTGATGTTGCCATCAGTGAGGAGACCGCAACAGATTTTTGGCTGTCAAAGAGTGACACTTTTTATCACCAGCTAAAACCTTTTGCATTAGACCTGCTGGCTATGCCAACTTCTCAAGCCTTTGCAGAGAGGGTATTCAGTGTTATGGAATAGAGCAAGGGTCATGTTGGCACAAAGCGCTTTCCTTAAAATGAATTGAAACGAATACCATATATACTCGAGTATAAGCCGACCCGAATATATAACCTAATTTTACCACAAAAAAATGGGAAAACTTAATGACTCGAGTATAAGCCTAGGGTGAGAAATGTGCAGCTACTGTAAGTAAAAAGAGGGTCAACAATGCCCATTTGCAGCCTCACTGTGCCCATTTGCAGCCTCACTGTGCCCATTTGCAGCCTCACTGTGCCCATTTGCAGCCATAGGTCCCCCGAACTTCAAACTTGGTAGTTAAGGGTTCCTAGATGCCCCTCTGGGGTCTCTCGACCCAAAGGGTCCTGAAATTACATTGCTGCAGATGGACACAGTTGACCGATATCTCTGGGCCACTTGGTGCTAGGAACCCCAAATTTGGTGTGCAAACCCAGTGGAACTATGTCAAGCACCTTTCTGCAGCAGAGAATGACATTTTCCTAACCGACTTTGGGGCCCCGTATATCTCGGGGGCACTTGGTGCTAGGAACCCCAAATTTGGATATGTTGTAGTGTTGGTTCCACTGGGTTTGCACACCAAATTTCCTAGCTCTAAGTGGCCCCGAGATACGGGGCCGCAAAGTCGGGTCGGAAATTATTATTTTTTTTCTGCAGAAAAGTGCTTGACTCGGCTTATACTCGAGTATATACGGTATATAAAAAAATGTATGTAAAAAATCAAAAAACAAAAAGTGTGTGTTTATGTGCAAACCCCAGGAAAAAAAAGTTTCTTATATTCTGAAAATGTCCCAGAAGATGAATAGATATCCAGAGGTGAAGAAATCTTGCGCAACCACTGTAAATAAAAGGGACTTCCCTGGGAATAAAGGTGACTTTTTCAGTGCTCCCCTCCTTCCTCCAGTGGCCCCTTTTGCATATGCACTCACCAGAGCGCCTCACCCCTGCTGGGGTAACAGGCGTAAAATCTCCAACTCCAAATGGTGGTGAACCTCCTGTCAGGGCGCCCAGGACTCCCAGTAGTTTCGGATTATCAGTGGGGCTTCCACTCCGTGAGTCCAGTCGTGGGTCCCGCAGACTCGATGTCCGCGGGGATACCCGCGATCGTCTCACGGGGAGGAAGAACGGGGAGATGCTAATGTAAACAAGCATCTCCCCGTTCTGCCTAGTGACAGGACACTGATCTCTGCTCCCTGCGATCGGAGCAGAGATCAGTGGCGTGCCACACGTAGCCACGCCCCCCCCCACAGTTATAAACACGCCCCTAGGACACACTTTTTTTTTTTTTTTTTTAATTCTTTATTTCTTTGCACGAATACATAACATAGCTCATTAGTAATAATTACATAAAACAACTTATTAAATCCACTTTCAGAACAAAGCTTATTCTTTTAGAAAGCAAAACATGATGTATTCCTACCATTTTTTATAAACAAATAACAATATCAATTCCCCACAACATCCCTCTGCTCCAAGGCCCCGTCCCCTATAAGGGGCCTATAAAATTGAGAAGAAGAGAGAAAAAAAATAAAAAAAAATAAAAAAAAAAAAAATAAATAAATAAATAAATAAATAAAAAAATATAAAGCAAAAGAAAAAAAAAAAGAGAGGGAAAAAAAAAAAAAAAAAAAAAAATATATATATTTATCATGAGTGCGTCGCACCCGCCATCAAAGATACACGTCTCACATCATTTCTAGGCAGTCTATTCCTCTAATTCCTCTCCAATCAACCTTTTCCCTTCATCTGATTGTAAGAATGACTCCCAAGGAGCCCAAATTTGTGATATACATTCCCTTTCCTCACTAGACATAGGGATCAATTTCTCCATAATCCCAATTCTTCTCACTTTATTTAACCATTTAGAGATTCGGGGTGCCCCTGTCTCCTTCCAACATGTGGCGATGCAACTTTTAGCTGCATTCACCAGGTGGCATACCATTGAGTTCTTGTAACGCTCTAGTGGGATTTGTGAGCATTGTAGTAAGAAAAAAGACGGATCTTCCGGGATCTGGTGTTCAGTAAATAATTGAGAAATTCTCTGAACTTCTTGCCAGAACTGTCTAATTACTGAACAAAACCAAAAAATATGGGCTATAGTCCCTCTATCCTTACCACACCTCCAACATCTGTCCGACATTTCTGAAGAAAATGTATTAAAGCGGTTCTGCACTCATTTCATTTAGTAAATCTCTTTGCCTTCCAAATCAGGCAAAGAGTACTAAATGAAATGTTTTTTTTTTTTTTTTTTTTTTACTTACCTTGTAATTGAAGACTTCCGGTCTTCTCCCTCTGCGGCGGCGGGCGGGGTCTTGCGTCGATCGTCGTCACGCCGCACTGTCTCCTGGGATCTGGTGTCATTGATCCCAGGAGCCAGTGCGGGCATCTTCCGAAATCTCGCGAGATTTCGGCCACATCTTCCGAAATCTCCCGAGATTTCGGCCGCATCTGCCGAAATCTCGTGAGATCTCGGCAGATGAGCCGTTACTGCGCACGCGCGAGTAACGGCAGTGCATGCTGGGCCATCTAAAGTCCCTGTGGGTGTTTCACATGCCCACAGGCAAGATGGCCCCCAGCACTAAAGAAGAAGACGAGGAACTTCATCGGACGAAAACCGGCGGCGATCGAGATGGAAGATGGAACAGGTGAGTCCCCTAATAAAGGTAAGCACACTTTATATTACATCCTAAAAAAAAATTTTTTTTTTCAGAGTGCAGAACCGCTTTAATTCGTGACGGGGTGTAATACCAATGCATTAATACTTTATAATTTAATTCCTGTATCTTAGTACATCTAGATGACTTAAAAGTTAAATGTATTATTTTCTGCCGTTGAGCTGATGTAAAAGTTTGTTCAAAGTCCCTCTCCCACTTATCTAAGCTCGAAATACTAAAGTCCTCTGAAGGTGATGTTAGAAGGGCGTATATCTTAGAAATAATGTGAGAGAGAGGTTCATTCTCCTCACAGTACTTCTCAAACTTAGTGAGTGGTCGACTGTACCCTTCGGCCGGTCCTAATGTTTCAAAAAAGTGTTTAACCTGTAACGCCTGCCAGAAGGGTATTTCATATTGTCCTCCTATTTGCATTAACGTTTGTATTGATGGCCATTTATTAAGTCTCAAAAAATGTGAAGCCTGAAAGCATCCTTTCTCTTTTAATTTTCCAAATATCCCTGGCTCCAAGCCAGGTGGAAAATTTGGGTTCCCCAAAATAGGAAACAAAGGAGACTCTGGTGATGAAAGTCTAGGGATCTGAGTAGCCTTAGCGCCCATACGGAGGGTAGGTCCTATTAGGGGATGTACTTTTACTGTAGAAGGTATAGCTGCATAACACCACATGGCTCTACCTAAAGGAATTGTAGTTACTTGTTGTTCCAAGGCGATCCACCTTTTACTATCTCTGTGGCGGCACCAGTCGATAATCCGACCAAGCTGAGTAGCCTGATAGTACTTATATAGGTCTGGCGCCGCTATTCCACCCACATCTTTAGGTAATGTTAACAAGTTCCTATTAATCCTTGGACGTTTACTTGCCGAAATAAATTTTGTAAACACTGTTCGAGTTTTACTAAAGAAGGCAAGTGGAATCGAGATAGGTGATGCCTGGAACAAGTAAAGGAATTTTGGCACTATATTCATTTTCAGAATATTGCATTTCCCGAACCAGGAATGTGAGGATTTACTCCATTCATTTAACAATTTACTGGCTTCCCTTAGTAAAGGTGGAAAATTCAGTGCATATGCATCTGATAAGTTAGGTGGGATCTGTATGCCTAAATAATTCACAGCCGTAGATGTCCATTTAAACTTAAAATTATTCTCCAAGTTCTGTTGGGTGGGACGTTCCAGGGATACCCCCATCGCCTCCGACTTGCTATAATTTATTTTGAAATTCGACAGAGCTCCGTAATACTCCACCTCCCTTAATAAATTAGGTAACGATATTTGTGGACTAGAGAGTGAGAATAAAAGGTCGTCCGCATAAGCTGAAAGTTTATATTCCTGATCCCCCATAGGGATACCTTTAATATCTGGGTTCTGTCGAATTCTATTTAATAAAGGCTCCAACGTCAAAGCAAACAGAAGGGGCGACAGGGGGCATCCCTGACGCGTCCCATTAGATATTGGAAAATTTTCTGAATTTATCCCATTAACCTTCACCAGGGCTTGTGGCGTTGAGTATATTATACCTGCTATCCAGTCCAGCATTCGGTCCCCTAGGCCCATCTGTTTTAGCACACCTAGCATAAAGGGCCAGCTGACCCTATCGAAGGCCTTTTCTGCGTCTGTATTCACAAAGATACTCGGCAACTTCCTTTGATTTGCATATTGAATTAAATTCAAGACTTTCGTAGTACTATCTCTAGCTTCTCGTGTAGGGATAAACCCCACTTGGTCCCAATGGACCAGCTGCGTCAAAAGCGGTTGTAATCGAGTTGCGAGTATCTTTGTGAATATTTTATAATCCGTATTCAATAATGATATTGGACGGTAGCTGCCACAGACCGACTGATCCTTTCCTTCCTTTGGGATTAATACAATATGTGCTCTTAATGTTTCTACAGGGGGAGGAGATATCTGTCCTAATACATTAAATGTTTTGACCATATATGGGGCGAGTAATAGGTAAAAACTCTTAAAATATTGCAGAGAGAATCCATCTGGACCAGGTGCCTTCCCATACTTCATCTTCTTTATTGCTGTAGACACTTCTTCTATTGTTATTGGTAACTCAAGTTTTCTTCGCACCGGAGACGACAGTCTCGCTAAGTGCGAGGATTCAAGGTATTCTTCTAATGATGAAGAAGGCTGGGGAGGCACCGGGAGATTATACAATGAGGTATAATATTTTCTAAATTCCTCTACAATATCTTTCGGTATTGAAGATTTAAGACCCCCTTTTGTTTTAATATGAGGTATATATGAACATATTAGGACACACTTAACCCCTCCCCCGCCCCCTAGTGGTTAAACCCTTCACTGCCAGCATCTCCCCGTTCTGCCTAGCAACAAGTGACACTGATCTCTGCTCCCTGTGATTGGAGCAGAGATCAGTGATCAGTAACACAAAGCCACGCCCCCCACAGTTAGTAACACGCCCCTAGGAACACTTAACCCCATACACTGCCAACCCCTGGTTAACCCCTTCACTGCCAGTGTCATTTACACAGGAATCGGTGCATTTGTATAGCACTGATTTCTGTATAAATGACAATGGTCCCAAAAATGTGTCAAAAGTGTCCGATGTGTCCGCCATAATGTCGTAGTCACAATAAAAATCGCTGGTCGCCGCCATTTCTAGTAAAAAAAAAAATATTAATAAAAATGCCATAAAACTATCCCCTATTTGTAAACGCAATAACTTTTGCGCAAACCAATCAATAATCGCTTATTGCGATTTTTTTTTTACCAAAAATATGTAGAAGAATACGTATCGGCCTAAACTGAGGAAAAAAATTGTTTTTATATATTTTTGGGGGGATATTTATTATAGCAAAATGTAAAAAATATTGTGTTTTTTTCAAAATCGACGCTCTTATTTTTTTGTTTATAGCGCAAAAAATAAAAAGTGCAAAGGTGATCAAATACCACCAAAAGAAAGATCTATTTGTGTGAAAAAAAAGGACGTCAATTTTGTTTGGGAGCCACGTCGCAATGACCGCGCAATTGTCAGTTAAAGCGACGCAGTGCCGAATCGCAAAAAGCGCTCTGGTCAGGAAGGGGGGTAAAATCTTCCGGGGCTGAAGCGGTTAATATTGTTTTAAGAACACACAGAAAGGGAGCACTGGACACAGTGGGGCTCAGAATTTGTGGCAGGATCAACAGGTACTTTTTTTTTTTTTTGTACTTCTCACACAAATATAATAAAATGCTTCCGATGGTAAATTTGATAGCCCAAAAGGGAGCAAGTCAGAGAAGTTGATTGTTGGGGTTTACATATTCTTTAAAGCAGCTTCGCTGTCCGTGGTGCTGAAGGCTACCTAATGCCAAAACCAGTGCCGAGATATAATTACAGGCCCACCATAAAGAGATTTCTAATTAGTTGCCTCTTTAACCACTTGACCTCCAGAAGATTTACCCCCCGCCCATCATGACCAGGCCGTTTTTTGCGATACGGCACTGCGTCACTTTAACCACTTTCAGACCGGACCATTTTGCTTGCGATTCGGCACTGCGTCGCTTTAACTGACAATTGCGCGGTCGTGCGACGTGGCTCCCAAACAAAATTGACGTCCTTTTTTTCCCCACAAATAGAACTTTCTTTTGGTGGCATTTGATCGCCTTTGCGGTTTTTATTTTTTGCGCTATAAACATAAAAAGAGCGTAAATTTTGAAAAAAAAATATTTTTTTTACTTTTTGCTATAATAAATATCCCCCAAAAATATATAAAAAAACATTATTTTTCCTCAGTTTAGGCCGATACGTATTCTTCTACATATTTTTGGTAAAAAAAAACGCAATAAGCGATTATTGATTGGTTTGCGCAAAAGTTATAGCGTTTACAAAATAGGGGATAGTTTTATAGCATTTTTATTATTATTATTTTTTTTACTAGTAATGGCAGCGATCAGCAATTTTTATTGTGACTGCGACATTATGGCGGACACATCGGACAATTTTGACACATTTTTGGGACCATTGTCATTTATACAGCAATCAATGCTATTTAAATGCACTGATTCCTGTGTAAATGACACTGGCAGTGAAGGGGTTAACCAGGGGGTGGCAGTGTAGGGGTTAAGTGTTCCTAGGGGCGTGTTACTAACTGTGGGGGGCGTGGCTGTGTGTTAGTGAACACTGATCTCTGCTCCAATCACAGGGATGTCATCCAGGGGTGAAAAAGTCCTCAGATCTCATATTTGGACTTAAATGCAAAAACATTTTAAAAAAATGTAAAAAAATTGTCATTTGCAAAAATTACAACAGAAAAATGTTCCTTAAATGCCCCATACACACGGTCGGAATTCTCGTTGGAAAAAGCTCTGATGGTTTTCCCGTCGGAATTCCGAAGGAATTTCGCTTAAACTGTCTTGCCTACACACAGTCACACCAAGTTCCGACGGTCATTAACACCGCGGCATAAAACACATTCGACGGCACTATAAAAGGGAAGTTTAATGCTTCTGAGCATGCGTCGAATAGTTTCCGAGCATGCGTGGGAATTTTGCGCGTCGGAATTGCATACACACGATTGGAAAATCCGTTAGAAAGGTTTTCCATCGGAAAAATTGGGAACAGGTTCTCAATCCAAAGTCCGTCCGAAATTCCGTCAGAAAAAGACCGATGGGCGTACACACGGTCGGAAAATCCGATGAAAAGCTCCCATCGGACTGTTTCCATCGGAAATTCCGACCGTGTGTACGCGGCATAAGAGGTATGGGCGGAAGTGACGTTTTGACGTCGCTTCCGCCCTGCTATGGTATGGAGACGGGTGGGGGCCATCTTCCCCCTCACTCGTCTCCATAACCAGCTAGGAAAAGGACCCAATCGCCTCCGCCGCTACCGACGGCTCCGGTAAGCGGCGGAGGGTGCGGGAGAGCGGCGGGAGGGGTGAGTGCACCTCTCCCACCGCCAATAACGGTAATCTTGTGGCGAAACTACCATTGCCGTAAACATGACCGGCGCCTGAAGAGATGGATATCTCGGTTGTGGCAGCAGCTGCTCCTGTTATCCGAGATATCGCTCTTCAAAAAAGGGGCGTATATCGCTGTGCGCCGGTCGTAAAGTGGTTAATCTTGCCATGCCTGCATAGAGGTCTCATGATGTCTTTCGATGTATCTTGATGGAATTTTATCTACAATAAAGTAATCATCGCCACTTCATACCTGGGTGTGCAGTCAACCTTTCTTGAACCATAGGCACGGCACAGTCCCCCCCCCTCGTAAAGCCTTAAGAAGGGTAAACTGGGCCTTTGCTTGGAAAGTTTGGAGACCCCGGCCATGGTCCATCTCAAGAGGGAGCAGGAGAAGAAATTCGATCGATGCAGAAGCAGCAAACAAAAGGCGTTTGGAGATGTGGAGGAGGCAATAGAATAGAAAGGACTTTTCTGGGGGGTTTTTTCCCCGGAGTTTAGTGTCACTTTAATGATGAGAATCACCAAATTCCGGGCTCGTCGCTCCTCACTAATACAGGTCTGCTACAGGTTGCGTCTCCCCCGCTGTCACTGCGGATTGCGAGCGCAGATCGCGGTTTGGATATCGTGTTTTTCTGTATCATAGTTGGCCCAAGGGGAAGCTTTCCAGATTAGTTCAAATGTCAGCTAGCTGTAAAGTCAACAAAGCGCTGTATGCCAAATACAATGTGACGTCCACGTCTATAAAACCACGGCGGCAATGCCGGCTATCTCACTGCAAACAGACTGATTGGTGAATAAAGCCATGCCAAGAGCAGGGATGGCGTGCCCAATGCAGGCACCTATAGTATCCAATCAGATTTCACTTTACTGTACTCAGATTCCTGAAGATTGCTGATTGGTGAGCCTGAGCCGCCATACTTACTGCCTCATCGTTACTTTCACCCTCGTTATATATCCATCTCCGATCCAGGAAGGCTTCACCCGCTTTATGACCAAAACTTTTTTTGCTATTTAAAGGGTAAATTCACCTTTACAGAAACAACAGCACAGGGATGGTGGGAGCCCCTCATAATGAGCACAGCACAGGGATGGTGGGAGCCCCTCATAATGAGCACAGCACAGGGATGGTGGGGGCCCCTCATAATGAGCACAGCACAGGGATGGGGGGAGCCCCTCATAATGGGCACAGCACAGGGATGGGGGGAGCCCCTCATAATGGGCACAGCACAGGGATGGGGGGAGCCCCTCATAATGGGCACAGCACAGGGATGGGGGGAGCCCCTCATAATGGGCACAGCACAGGGATGGTGGGGGCCCCTCATAATGAGCACAGCACATAGATGGTGGGAGCCCCTCATAATGAGCACAGCACAGGGATGGGGGGGGAGCCCCTCATAATGAGCACAGCACAGGGATGGTGGGAGCCCCTCATAATGAGCACAGCACAGGGATGGTGGGGGCCCCTCATAATGAGCACAGCACAGGGATGGTGGGAGCCCCTCATAATGAGCACAGCACAGGGATGGAGGGAGCCCCTCATAATGAGCACAGAACAGGGTTGGTGGGGGCCCCTCATAATGGGCACAGCACAGGGATGGTGGGAGCCCCTCCTAATGAGCACAGCACAAGGATGGTGGGAGCCCCTCATAATGAGCACAGCACAGGGATGGTGGGAGCCCCTCATAATGAGCACAGCACAGGGATGGTGGGAGCCCCTCATAATGAGCACAGCACAGGGATGGTGGGAGCCCCTCATAATGAGCACAGCACAGGGATGGGGGGAGCCCCTCATAATGAGCACAGCACAGGGATGGTGGGAGCCCCTCATAATGAGCACAGCACAGGGATGGTGGGAGCCCCTCATAATGGGCACAGCACAGGGATGGTGGGAGCCCCTCATAATGAGCTAAGCACAGGGATGGTGGGAGCCCCTCATAATGGGCACAGCACAGGGATGGTGGGGGCCCCTCATAATGAGCACAGCACAGGGATGGTGGGAGCCCCTCATAATGGGCACAGCACAGGGATGGTGGGAGCCCCTCATAATGATAAATTCATCATAACGAAGGTTCATGATTGTTGCTAAAAGTTAACGAACCTAACAAAAATTCGTATTTCGTACGAGTCAAAATTGAATTTCAGACACGAATTATGAAATACGAATTAACGGCTAATACGAAATGGAACGATACAAAACAAATTTATTGACGGCGCACATGTCTAGTGCCACCTATCAGTGCCACCTACCAGTGCATATCATTGCCCCTCAGTGCCACCTATCAGTGCTCTTCAGTGCCGCCTATCAGTGCAACCTGTCAGTGCCCATCAGTGCCGCCTTATCAGTGCCTATCAGTGCCAATCAGTGCAGCCTCATCAGCGCAGATCAATGAAGGAAAAAAATTACCTGTTTGCAAAATTTTATACGGGTACAGTGTAGCATGACCGCGCAATTGCCATTCAAATAGTAACAGCGCTGAAAGCTGAAAATGGGCCTGGGCAGGAAGGGGGGGGGTATAAGTGCCCAGTAAGCAAGTGGTTAACCCTCACAATGTTGACCCACCACACCGCAACAGGGCAGTTGCGGCACGCCTCTATCAACTCGAATGGGCCACGTTGCCCTGCCGAATGCGGCATGCCGTTTCATTTTTGCTGTGCTGGCAAGGAAGGTCTTAAAGCCAGGGCCATCTTAAGAGCATTATAGGCCCCCGGGCAATACAGTGCACTGGTGTCCTGTTTACACGATCACGCGCGAGAATAAAAATGCTAATTTGTTGGTACTTCCAACAAAATCAGTGTTTAAACATTAACACAACGTTTGGACACGAGTTTGATGGGCACAGTGGCAGCGTTTGGGCAGAGTGGCAGCGTTTGATGGGCATACTGACTGCGTTTAATGGGCACAGTGGCAGCTTTTGATGGGCACAGTGGCTGTGTTTGATGGGCACAGTGGCTGTGTTTGATGGGCACAGTGGCAGCTTTGATGGGCACAGTGGCAGCTTTGATGGGCACAGTGGCTGTTTGATGGGCAAAGTGGCTGTTTGATGGGCACAGTGGCAGCTTTGATGGGCACAGTGGCTGTTTGATGGGCAAAGTGGCTGTTTGATGGGCACAGTGGCAGCTTTGATGGGCACAGTGGCTGTTTGATGGGCAAAGTGGCTGTTTGATGGGCACAGTGGCAGCTTTGATGGGCACAGTGGCTGTTTGATGGGCAAAGTGGCTGTTTGATGGGCACAGTTGCAGCTTTGATGGGCACAGTGGCTGTTTGATGGGCAAAGTGGCTGTTTGATGGGCACAGTGGCTGTTTGATGGGCAAAGTGGCTGTTTGATGGGCACAGTGGCAGCTATTGAGGGGCACAGACAGTGGCTGTGTTCGATGCACAACTTGAACTTACTTAAGTAGACATTGTTAGACTTACTTGAGGTCACAGCAGCGCCAGCTATCAAGGGCCGTCTTTCCGCTCCGCTCCGCTCCCTCTCCATGCTGTCTTAAGAACATGGCAGAGGTGGGCGGAGCCTGTTCACTAGCCACTGGGGCAGCCACGGTGCGCTATGAATGCTGGGGCGGTCGTGGCCTCTGATTGACGTCACTGGTTGCTAGCTAGATGTGAAGTGAGCAACCAGTGCAGTCAGTCAATCTAAGCAGCAGATTGCAGCGCTGAGGATCAGCCCTGGATGGGGCCCTCCAGACAAGTGGGGCCCCCGGGCAACTGCCCAGCATGCCCAGTGGAAAAAACGGCCCTGCTTAAAGCCAAGGCTTAACCACCTGACTTTACCGACAACCTCCTGCCCCCCCCCCCGGACCCCCCCCCCCCCCGGGGCTCCCCCCCCCCCGGCCCCCCCCCCCCCGGCCCCCTGTGTGTAGTAACCTGACCTTTGCAACAGCATAGTTACTGCTGAGCGCTATGCATTCAGTTCTGTTCCTAAAAAAATTAGCGTCAGCAAGACGTTGGAATAAAAAAGTAATCATCCAACAAGCAACAGCGAGAGGAAGGCGGTTCGTCTCTCTCAGTACCAAAAGTAAAACCTCCCGCTCCTTCCCTTTAAACTGAAGGACTGCTTTGTCTCCTAAGACTGTTGTGCCTCCCGTCGGTAGGATATCAGACCGGCATTTACCGGAGGGCAGTGATCCCGCCAGCTCGCCTCTTTTGATGACACTAATTAGGGAGAAGGTAAGGTACAGGAAAGACGTCTTCCCCCAAGGTTGAACGCCACGAGAGCGACTTGGCCGAGCCTGTAATGAATAGTCTACAAATGACACCGAAAAAGAAACTGCAGATTATCATGCGGCTGTGGGATTGACCTGTAACTACGCCGCGCCGGAGCGCCGTTATCGAGAACGCAGCCCTTCCACTCGCAAAGGAAAATCTGATGCACCGCTGCGAACGGACTGGAGCTACAAAGCCAACACGAAATAAATCACAGAGGATGTTTCAGCCACCTCTGATTTATTACGCTACACCAAGGCTCGGCCGGCGAACAGAGACGTCGCCGGGTTGTTTCCGCAAGATTTGAAAGGGATAAATAAACACGTTACGACGCAAAGCACAACAAAATCCTTCTTCTGTGATTATTAATTTAATTCTTTCTCCTTCTCACACACAGAGATACCAGTTTAGTAAAAGAAAAATAAAAAAAAAAGGGGGGGGGGGGGGAGAGAACAAAATACAATAAATTACCGACCACGGGGGAAAGCAGACGCTCAGAGCCAGCGCAACTCGCGTCAACTTCAGCTGCGTGTAAGAGGGTTTGTTGGAGATGTAATTTATAGTAGAGAAAGGCCAAGACTCAAGTAAATGTCGGTTGTTTAAAGTGAACAAAATAAAATGTCTAGGAAACGGCAACTCCAAACTGCCAGCTCCCGAAAAACGCTCGTAAAGCGCCGCCTAAACTAGCGGTACTTTACCAGCGTTTTTCGAGTGCTAGTGGGGCACTTTTAACCCCTGCTAGTGGCCAAATAAAGGGTTAAAAGTGCCCACAAAGCGCTGCTGCTAAAAGCGCTTTGCAGGAGATTTTCAGGTGTTTCCCATTGATTTCAATGGGAAGAGGCGTTTAGGAGCCGTGTATTCACCGCTCCAAAAGCGCTGCAAAGAAGCTGCTTGCAGGACTTTTTTTGATGCCCCGCCAGAGCAGCGCCTCAGTGTGGAGCACTCGGGGCTTTCACATTGGGATTGCAGTTGCGGCTTCTTTCAGGTGCTTTACAGGCGCTTATTTTAACGCTAAAGCGCCTGAAAAATGCCATAGTGTGAAAGGGGTCTCAGTGTGAAAGGGGCCTAAGGTAAGGAAAAAATTCCCTTGCAAAGTGGAAGCAGCCTATACGCCATTAGTAAATGAATCCCATTGCACAATCTCTGGGCATCTGTAGGTGGATTAAAAGATTAAGACCCCTTTCACACAGGGGCGTATTTCAGGTGTTTTTCAGGCGCTTTAGCGTTAAAAAAAAAGTGCCTGTAAAGTGCCTGAAAGAAGCCGCAACTGCAATCCCAATGTGAAAGCCCCGAGTGCTTCCACACCGAGGCGCTGCGCTGGCGGGGTGTCAAAAAAAGTCCTGCAAGCAGCTTCTTTGCAGCGCTTTTGGAGCGGTGAATACACAGCTCCTAAAGCGCCTCTTCACATTGAAATCAATGGGAAGCGCCTGAAAAACGCCTTAAAAGCGCTTGTAGAAGCCGCGCTTTGTGGGCGCTTTTAACCCTTTTTTGGCCACTAGCAGGGGTTAAAAGCGCCCCACTAGCGCTCTAAAAACGCTGGTAAAGCGCCGCTAGTTCAAGCGGTGCTTTACGAGCGTTTTTCGGGGCACTGGCAGTGTGAAAGGGCTCTTAAAGCACTTGGGTTTTCACATTGGAATTGCAGATGAGGCTTCTTTCAAGCGTTTTACAGGCGCTTTTTTTACCGCTAAAGCGCCTGAAAAACGCCTGAAAAGCGCTTGTAGAAGCAGCGCTTTGTGGGCGCTTTTAACCCTTTTTTGGCCACTAGCGGGGGTTAAAAGCGCCCCACTAGCGCTCTAAAAACGCTGGTAAAGCGCCGCTAGTTCAAGTGGCGCTTTACGAGTGTTTTTCGGGCGCTGGCAGTGTGAAAGGGCTCTTAAAGCACTTGGGTTTTCACATTGGAATTGCAGATGAGGCTTCTTTCAAGCGTTTTACAGGCGTTTTTTTTAACGCTAAAGCGCCTGAAAAACGCCCCAGTGTGAAAGGGGTCTAAATTGTCCTTTGTAAATCATTTTAACGAATAAAACAAAGAGTAATAAATGGCTTATGGGTCCTTGGTGCAAAGTTGTGAGGTTCAGTGACATCACGGTTCATCATTTGAGATTTATTCTGTATTTTAATTTCTCTGAAAATCTGTTTAAACCACCGATTTGATAATTATATTCTATACATTTGAATAAAAAAAAAAAATGTGATTTTTTTTTTCCCATCTGGATCCAAGAATCATCTTCCAGGTTGGTGAACCTTTCACAACATTTCCATTTATTTTGCAGGACACAGATGAGCAGCGTGCCGAGATGTGTCAGCGAGAAATGGTAATCGCACTGAATGGTGTTACGGAGGAAGCCTGGACGTGGTTAGGTCTATTATCATGTGGCCAGCAGACCATACCGATTCCCATCATTTGTGGCCACAATGAGAAAGGAGTCTAATGCACGTCTCACTCAAGCCTTATCATTGTGGTTTTGTGGTCGGTGGGCCTATTGAGAGTCCAACATATACACAGGCTTCACACAGTGTTGTTTCTTTCTGCAAAAAGATGAGTTTAAAGAGCTGCAAGAAAATGTAGATCTATCTTCTATGTAATATATATATATATATATAAAGATATCGGTCTGGTATATATATATATAAAGATATCGGTCTGGTATATATATATATATAAATATATCGGTCTGGTATATATATATATATATATATAAAGATATCGGTCTGGTATATATATATATATATATAAAGATATCGGTCTGGTATATATATATATATATATATATAAAGATATCGGTCTGGTATATATATATATAAAGATATCGGTCTGGTATATATACAGTGGTGTGAAAAAGTGTTTGCCCCCTTCCTCATTTCCTGTTCCTTTGCATGTTTGTCACACTTAAGTGTTTCGGAACATCAAACCAATTTAAACAATAGTCAAGGACAACACAAGTAAACACAAAATGCAATTTGTAAATAAAGGTGTTTATTATTAAAGGTGAAAAAAATCCAAACCATCATGGCCCTGTGTGAAAAAGTGATTGCCCCCTAAACCTAATAACTGGTTGGGCCACCCTTAGCAGCAACAACTGCAACCAAGCGTTTGCGATAACGTGCAATGAGGCTTTTACAGCGTCCTGGAGAAATTGTGGCCCACTCATCTTTGCAGAATTGTCCTAATTCAGTTACATTAGAGGGTTATCGAGCATGAATGGCCTTTTTAAGGTCATACCACAACATCTCAATAGGATTCAGGTCAGGACTTTGGCTAGGCCACTCCAAAGTCTTCATTTTGTTTTTCTTCAGCCATTCGGTGGTGGACTTGCTGGTGTGTTTAGGATCATTGTCCTGCTGCAGAACCCAAGTTCGTTTCAGCTTGAGTACACGAACAGATGGTCGGACATTCTCCTTCAGGATCTCTTGGTAGACAGCAGAATTCATAGTTCCTTTTATCACGGCAAGTCTTCCAGGTCCTGAAGCAGCAAAACAGCCCCAGACCATCACACTACCACCACCATATTTTACTGTTGGTATAATGTTCTTTTTCTGAAATGCAGTGTTCCTTCTACGCCAGATATACTTGGACACACACCTTCCAAAGAGTTCCACTTTTGTCTCATCGGTCCACAGAATGTTGTCCCAAAAGTCTTGGGGATCATCAAGATGTGTTGTGGAGAAATTGAGACGAGCTTTGATGTTCTTTTTGCTCAGCAGTGGTTTTCTCCTTGGAACTCTGCCATGCAGGCCATTTTTGCCCAGTCTTTTCCTGATGGTGGAGGCATGAACGCTGACCTTAACTGAGGCAAGTGAGGCCTGCAGTTCCTTGGACGTTGTTGTGGGGTCTTTTGTGACCTCTTGGATGAGTCGTCGCTGCGCTCTTGGGGTAATTTTGGGCGGCCGGCCACTCCTGGGAAGGTTCACCACTGTTCCATGTCTTCGCCATTTGTGGATAATGGCTCTCACTGTGGTTCGCTGGATTCCCAAAGCTTTGGAAATGGTTTTTTAACCCTTTCCAGACTGATAGATCTCAATTACTTTCTTTCTCAATTGTTCCTGAATTTCTTTGGGTCTCGGCATGATGTGTAGCTTTTAAGGATCTTCTGGTGGACCTTACTGTGTCAAGCAGCTCCTATTTAAGTGATGCCTTGATTGTGAACAGGTGTGGCAATAATCAGGCCTGGGTGTGGCTAGAGAAATTGAACTCAGGTGTGGACAACCACAGTTATAGTATGTTTTAACAAGGGGGGCAATCACTTTTTCACACAGGGCCATGATGGTTTGGATTTTTTTCACCTTTAATAATAAACACCTTCATTTACAAATTGCATTTTGTGTTTACTTGTGTTGTCCTTGACTATTGTTTAAATTGGTTTGATGTTCCGAAACACTTAAGTGTGACAAACATGCAAAGGAACAGGAAATGAGGAAGGGGGCAAACACTTTTTCACACCACTGTATATATAAAGATATCGGTCCGGTATATATATATATATATATATAAAGATATCGGTCTGGTATATATATATATATATATAAAGATATCGGTCTGGTATATATATATATATAAAGATATCGGTCTGGTATATATATATATATATATATAAAGATATCGGTCTGGTTGCCTGAAACTGTAGGCAAATTGTAACAGTTTTTTTCTGATGGGCCTTTAAATAAATCTTATGTATGCTGCAACAACTGGATGTTTTGGATTCTTGCTATATAATATATATATTAGGGATGTTACTGATTAAAATTTTCTTGTTCGATTAATCTATTTTTTTTTTTAATCGTCTAATCGACTAATTTCGATTAATTATAACGTCAATACAGATCCAACTACTTTTAGCTGATCTCCTTGCATTGCAACTCTGCATTAGTCAGTGGTAAATGTGGTATACACTATATACAATCACCCGACACTAGTTAGTTTCCACAATCCATGACTTAACTTCACAGTTCACACAAATACGTTTTAAATTCAAACTGTAGCACTGACGTAAATAATTTTTTTTTTCCCACAGTAGCGCGACAATCCCTCCACCTCCGGTCTAACTAATCACTCTCACCTTATGGCATGGACCCCTGTGCAAACAAGGTGGTCATCCAAGCGGGTATCAAAAGGGTTAACACGGACCATAAACTTCTCTCACGTCTCCTTAGATCTCAGCAAGGACGCAGGTCATGGGTAGAAAGAGAAGATCTAAGTGCTCACCGCTTAAAGTGTAAGTAAAGTCACATTTTGGACTTTCACCTACAGGTAAGCCTATAATAAGGCTTACCTGTAGGTAAAAAAAATATCTCCTAAACCTTTAAGGTTTAGGAGATATTCCCCGTGCAATACGCCGCTGACTGCAGCGGCGCATGCGCACGGGGGATTCTCGGCTGAAAGGCCGGCAGAATACGAACCCTGCCGGGACGAAGTCTCCCGTGCGCATGCGCGGGAGTGACGACATTGCGGCTCCAGCCACTCACAGCGCTGGAGTCGCGATACCCGGAAGACACGCCGAGGCAACATTTCAGCGACCTCGGCGTGGACCAGGTGAGTTACCGACGCCTCGTTCTAAGGTAAGTATTTCATAATGAGCTAGTATGCGGTGCATACTAGCTCATTATGCCTTTTCCCTTACAGGTGAATAAAAAAAAAAAAAACATGTCAGCGGGTTTACTACCGCTTTAAGTATAAGATTTCATTTTTGTGTTCAAACACAAACTACTCACATAAAGATGATAAAAACACATCATGTAAAGCCGACAATCGTGTTAGTTCCGTAGGGCAGCAGCGGGTGACGTTCTGCGTAGCTCCTCCCCCGTACGCGTTACGTTCAATCAGAACTTCAACGTCACCGGACTCCTCCCCTCTTCCCTTTGTTAGCAGACGGAGGCACTTGGGGAAGGGGGAGGAGTCCGGTGAGGTCGATGTCTGTGACGTCACCGGATCTCCGACGGAACTCCTTGAAGGCCCGGAAGTCGGCGGAGAGGCCACTACCGATCAAGATAACTTTGATTGGTTTGAAAGAATTTTGGTCGATCAAAAAAATTAAAGATTAATCGAGCAATTAATCTTTAATTTTCACAGCCCTAATATATATATATATATATATATATACAGTATCTCACAAAAGTGAGTACACCCCTCACATTTTTGGAAATATTTTATTATATCTTTTCATGTGACAACACTGAAGAAATGACACTTGTCTACAATGTAAAGTAGTGAGTGTACAGCTTGTATAACAGTGTAAATTTGCTGTCCCCTCAAAATAACTCAACACACAGCCATTAATGTGTAAACCGCTGGCAACAAAAGTGAGTACACCCCTAAGTAAAAATGTCCAAATTGGGCCCAAAGTGTCAATATTTTGTGCGCCCACCATTATTTTCCAGCACTGCCTTAACCCTCTTGGGCATGGAGGTCACCAGAGCTTCACAGGTTACTACTGGAGTCCTCTTCCCCTCCTCCATGACGACATCACGGAGCTGGTGGATGTTAGAGACCTTGCGCTCCTCCACCTTCCGTTTGAGGATGTCCCACAAATGCTCAATAGGGTTTAGGTCTGGAGACATCACCTTTACCCTCAGCTTCTTTAGAAAGGCAGTGGTGGTCTTGGAGGTGTGTTTGGGGTGGTTATCATGTTGGAATACTGCCCTGCGGACCAGTCTCTGAAGGGAGGGGATCATGCTCTGCTTCAGTATGTCACAGTACATGTTGGCATTCATGGTTCCCTCAATGATCTGTAGCTTTCCAGTGCCGGCAGCACTCATGCAGCCCCAGAACATGACACTTCCACCACCATGCTTGACTATAGGCAAGACACACCTGTCTTTGTCCTCCTCACCTGGTTGCCCCCACACACGCCTGACACCATCTGACACCAAATACGTTTATCTTTGTCTCATCAGACCACAGGACATGGTTTCAGTAATCCATGTCCTTAGTCTGCTTGCCTTCAGCAAACTGTTTGCAGGAATTCTTGTGCATCATCTTTAGAAGAGGCTTCCTTCTGGGATGACAGCCATGCAGACCAATTTGATGCAGTGTGCGGCGTATGGTCTGAGCACTGACTGGCTGACCCCCCCACCCCTACAACCTCTGCAGCAATGCTGGCAGCACTCATACGTCTATTTCCCAAAGACAACCTCTGGATATGACGCTGAGCACGTGACCTCAACTTCTTTGGTGGACCATGGCGAGGCCTGTTCTGAGTGGAACCTGTCCTGCAGCTCAGTTTCAGAGTCTTGACAATCTTCTTATAGACTCTGCCATCTTTATGTAGAGCAGGAATTCTTTTTTTCAGACCCTCAAAGAGAGTTCTTTGCCATGAGGTGCCATGTTGAACTTCCAGTGACCAGTATGGGAGAGTGAGAGCGATTTAACACACCTGCTCCCCATTCACACCTGAGACCTTGTAACACTAACAAGTTACAAGTCACATGACACCGGGGAGGGAAAATGGCTATTTGGGCCAAATTTGGACATTTTCACTTAGGGGTGTGCTCACTTTTGTTGCCAGCGGTTTAGACATTAATGAGGAAGTAAAGCCTGATGGGTTTTACTTCCTTTTTTGTTCCCTGCAAAGTAAAAGCATAAAGTGCTAGTATGCATTACGTGCATCACGCGACTCCGGCCAGTCACAGAGCCGGAGTTCACGGCCCCCGGAAGGAAGAGGGGAGAAGATGGACGCTCCTTGCTAGTGGGGACAACGGTGACATTGCGGGCTTCGGTTTCAGGTAAGTGACACATAATGGACTACTATGCGATGCGATGCATAGTAGTCCATTTTGCTTTACCTTTGCAGGGAAATAAAGAGGAAGTAAAACCCACCAGGGTTTACTTCCTCTTTAACCACTTCCCTACCCGCCCATAGTCATATGACGCCCACAAGGTGGATCTCCCATCCTGGGTGGGCGTCATATGACGTCCTCCCTATCCTGGCCGCCTGGGGGGCGCGCGCGGCATCGCTCGGGACCCGGTGCGAGTGCCCGGCGGCCGCGATGTCCGCCGGGCACCCGCGATTGCCCGTTAAAACAACGGGACCGGGCGGGACCGTGGAGCTGTGTGTGTAAACACACAGCTCCACGTCCTGTCAGCGGAGAGGAGACCGATCATGTGATCCCAGTACGGAGGAACACATGATCGGTCTCCTCCCCTTGAGTCCCCTCCCCCCACAGTTAGAATCACTCCTAGAGGGAATGCATTAACCCCTGCAGCGCCCCCTAGTGTTAACCCCTTCCCTGCCAGTCACATTTACACAGTAATCAATGCAATTTTATAGCAACGATCGCCGTGTAAATGTGGATGGTTCCAAAAATGTGTCAAAAGTGTCCGAAGTGTCCGCCGCAATGTCGCAGTCACGAAATAAAAATCACATATCCCCGCCATTACTAGTAAAAAAAAAAAAAAAAATGCAATAAATCTATCCCCTATTTTGTAGACGCTATAACTTTTGCGCAAACGGATCTATATACGCTTATTGCGATTTTTTTTACCAAAAATATGTAGAAGAATACGTATCGGCCTAAACTGAGTAAAAAATTTTTATTTTTTTTAAAAAAAATGGGATATTTATTATAGCAAAAAGTAAAAAATAGTGTTTTTTTTCAAAATTGTCGCTCTTCTTTTGTTTATAGCGCAAAAAATAAAAACCGCAGGGGCGATCAAATACCACCAAAAGTAAGCTCTATTTGTGGGAAAAAAGGACGTCAATTTTGTTTGGGTGTAACGTCGCATGACCGCGCAATTGTTAAAGCGACGCAGTGCCGAATCGCAAAAAGTGCTCTGGTAAGGAAGGGTGTAAAATGGCCCGGTGCTGAAGCGGTTAATAAATTGTACAAACATTCAAATGCCCACATTTGAAAATATATGTGGAAGCTGCAGTGCCTATGTCAAGGCTCCTCTGTGTACTGCGGTCCCAACTCTATCATTTTTGAGAGTCTCCAAGCTGGAGCATATACAGCAGTGGAATTCAGCTGAACTCGCTCGATTTCAAACCGACATTTCAGTCCGACTTTGGGCGCGATGTCAAATCACATGTTAAAATGGCCCGATGTGAACGTGGGCTTACGGGCATGTTTGCATGGAGCAGGGGTCTCAAACTGGTGGCTCTTCAGCTGTTGCGGAACACCAAGTCCCATCATTCCTCTGCCTGTGTGAGTCATGCTTGTAACTGTCAGCCTTGCAGTGCCTCATGGGGCTTGTGGTTTTGCAACAGCTGGAGGGCCGCCAGTTTGAGACCCCTGGCCTGGAGGGAGCCCACTCCTCTTTAACTATCTCGCGACCACCGGCCGTCTATTGACGGTCAGGGGGCGCAGCTCTCAGCGTGGGAGGACGTCATATGACGTCCTCCCCTTCACGGCCCTCCAGGGAGTGCGCACACGCCGTCGGGAGCGTGCGCCCGCCGTGTCACTGGGCACCCGATGCACGTGCTCAGCGGCCGCGATGTCCGCTGGGCACCCACGATTGCCCGGTAACACATCAGGACCGTGGATCTGTGTATGTAAACACACAGATCAACGGTCCTGTCAGAGGAGAGGAGCCGATGGTGTGTTCTCTGTACAGAGAAACACTGATCGGTCTCCTCCCCTTATGAGTCCCCTCCCCCCACAGTAAGAATCACTCCCAGGGAACATATTAACCCCTCCCCGCCCCCTAGTGGTTAACCCCTCCCCTGCCTGTGTCATTTATACAGGAATCAATGCATTTAAATAGCACTGATTGCTGTATAAATGACAGTGGTCCCAAAAATGTGTCAAAAATGTCCGATGTGTCCGCCATAATGTCGCAGTCACAATAAAAATCGCTGATCACCGCCATTACTAGTAAAAAATAAAAATATTAATAAAAAGTTATAAAACTATCCCCTATTTTGTAAACTCTATAACCAATCAATAATCGCTAATTGCGATTTTTTTTTTACCAAAAATATGTAGAAGAATACGTATCGGCCTAAACTGAGGAAAAAATATGTTTTTTTATATATTCTTTGGGGATATTTATTATAGCAAAAAGTTAAAAATATTGTTTTTTTTTTTTTAATTTGTCGCTCTTCTTCTGTTTATAGCGCAAAAAATTTAAAACCGCAGGGGCGATCAAATACCACAAAAAGAAAGCTCTATTTGTGGGGACAAAATGATAACAATTTCATCTGGGTACAGTGTCGTATGACCGCGCAATTGTCATTCAAAGTGCGACAGCGCTGAAAGCTGAAAAATGGCCTGGGCAGGGAGGGGGTGAAAATGCCCGGTACTGAGGTGGTTAAAGGCACAAGCACACATTGGGCGTCCAGCAAGAGCACAATGGGGGCTGGAGGCAATGTGTCCCCACGCCAAATCCAAGTTATACAAAGGCAGCCACCCCAATTTATAAATAGTCTTTGCAGTAAGGAGTACATGGAAGGGCAATACACATCACAAACATACACAAATTTCTAAGGGCACTTACCAGTTAGCCTGCCAAAAAAACTAACAAATTGTCCCTGTCCAACAATTCACGCTAAAAACAGAGTTTTTAGTTGCGCATATTTGCAAATACATTTGGAAGCCACAATGTCTACGCCAAGTCTCCTCTCTGTACTGCAGTCCTAACTATAGTTTTGAATGACCCCAAGCTTAGGGCTGGTGCAAGGATTTTTGACACCCTAGGCGAAACCTTATTTTGCTGCCCCTCCCCTTAGCTCCACCCCTGACTCCACCCCCTTTTTCCTGCCCATGTATACCCCACCTTTTTAATGAAGCACCCATCAAATGCAGCCTATCAGCGCCCATCAAATGCAACCTCACCAGCGCCCATCAAATGCAACCTCACCAGCGCCCATCAAATGCAACCTCACCAGCGCCCAACAATGCAGCCTACCAGCTCCCATCAAATTCAGCCTCACCAGCGCCCAACAATGCAGCCTACCTGCGCCCATCAAATGCAGCCTACCAGCGCCCATCAAATGCAGCCTACCAGCGCCCATCAAATGCAACCTCACCAGCGCCCATCAAATGCAACCTCACCAGCGCCCATCAAATGCAACCTCACCAGCGCCCATCAAATGCAACCTCACCAGCGCCCATCAAATGCAACCTCACCAGCGCCCATCAAATGCAGCCTCACCAGCGCCCATCAAATGCAACCTCACCAGCGCCCATCAAATGCAGCCTCACCAGCGCCCAACAATGCAGCCTACCAGCGCCCATCAAATGCAGCTTCACCAGAGCCCATCAAATGCAGCCGCACCAGCGCCCATCAATACAGCCTCACCAGCGCTCCTCAATGTAGCCTCACCAGCGCCCATCAATGCAGCCTACCAGTGCCCATCAATGAATGTTTGCTTGCTTCAATTAATTCGAGAATCTGGGTCACAGACACAGTCCTCTGCTGCTGCTGCGCCTCTTACACTATGTGCGAACAGAGCGGCGGCTGCCTACTGATGCTGAGACTTAGTTGCTTGCTGCAGAGAGAAGAGAGTAGGAACACCAGTGGGATGGGCGCCCTAGGCAGCAGTGCACCCTAGGCGGCTGCCTAGTTTTCCTAGTGGTAGCACCGGCCCTGGTGACAACACAGGAGCACAACTGAGGGACAGGGACAGAGGGTTGTCAGGAAGCACCTGAACTTTCATGGCAGGATCACCAGTCATTCTTTTAATGAAAGCTGCAAATTAAAGAAAAACACTGGTAATACTTTTTGCATTTCCAATCATGCATTTGAGCACACGTTCGATTTTAACGATTAGGTTTACATACACATTAATTTCCTGTGCAAGGCATCCAATTAAACAAATTAGTGATAAACTTTACATTATTATTGCATTTTTGGCGTTCTCCTTTAATAACATTGCTACACCACAAATATTTAAACAAGAATTCATTGAAGAAAAAAGATTTGTAATTAAGATCTGCTATAGTAAGAGGTTTATATTCTCTCCCTGCGGAAGAGGCTTACAAGCCGATGTGGACCGTACGGCTGGGAGAAGGACGGAGTATAATGTCAGCGAGCCTTTGTGCTGCAGCTGGTGGAAAAGCACAGGGCGAGCTCGGGATATAATACTCCCATTGTCTGCTGGGGCTACAGACAGACAGAAGGTGCTTCTGGACCCGCTCCAACCAACCACGAGGCCACTCTGAGCCCCAGTGTCCAATTTCTGCCTATTGGACTATAAAACGCACTTTTCACTGAGCTGGTTCACGAAGCAAGATTTTATAGGTCACTCAGTGCTGCTGAGAAACAGCTACAGACCTCAGGCCTGAGAGGTGCACATTACCAACTGGGCTCGTTTTATAGCGAGAGCAACATGGATTTCAAGATTTCCATGGGAAGGTCGGGCAGACGTGGCGAGAAGGCAGTCAACGTCCCTTAGGATTTCATGTTACTTTAAAGCCCAACTCCATTAAAACTAAAAAGCCCCACTGCAAGGGTTAACTGCTCTATAAGTGAAGAGCCACCCTTGACCATTGTAAAACAGATGATACATACACCCCTTGCTCTACCCAGCCAACCCAACTCCATTACCTTACCCATTTTCCCATTAATGGAGACCACACCGTTTATGGAGTAATTATTGGCCGTAGCAGCCCCTTTTATTAACAACTTAAATAAAATTATACATAACTATAAACAACATCTGTTAAACCACCTTAAATAGTCAAACGTGAAAAAATGGGAAGTTCTCCCCCATAAATGGGATTTTTAGGCAGCAGAATTATGGGTCGAGTCAGCAATGTACCGTATATACTCGAGTATAGGCCGACCCGAATATAAGCCGAGGCACCTAATTTTACCACAAAAAAATTGAAAAAATGGTCTTCTGTGGCACCCCTATTTAGTCCCTGATACGGTTTGTGGCTGAGCAGGCCCTCTCAGCATGGCTGGGATCTTGATGAGCAGGCTGGACCTCCTGGTTTGGAGCCTTTCCTCCAGGGAAAAAGAACACTAGCCTCCGAGGTCCCAGACTATTTATGCACTCCCCAACCACCATCTGGACCCACCTCCCTAGGGATTGGCTGAGGCTGCAAAATATTCAGGTTGCCTATTTGACTTCCCCACCCACTATATTCTGGAAATCTCTGGAAAACAGGGAGAAGCAGTCACATTTACAGCCTGCAGAACTCAGGGAAGCCCAAGCTTTATTTTTTTATTTTTTAGATTATTGGCCTTTTGTCAACTTGAAATAAAACTGTGAGTGGGATATTTATTGAAACCATGTAGCAGAAAAAGTCCTATAGGTTCTTATAACAAACAACATGCTAATTAGTAAAAAAGAGTTACTGTCAAGGTAACTGGCACATAGTGACATTGCCAAATTAGGTCTGAATTCCTTGGCTTCTTTGGCCTCTGGTCATTAAGGGGTTAAATCCCATTTTAGGGCAAGTGGAACTATTCATCGCTATTTGAGAACTTCAGTTCTCAGAAATCGCCAAACCCTAGGCTTCAGTGGCCTTTGTTTATGAAGGGGTTAAATCACTTTGGGGTGAGTGGAACTATTTACGCTACTTGGAAACATCAGTTGAGGCAACTGGCCAAAGGAACCCTAAGCTTCAATGGCCTGTGGTCAAGAAAGGGTTAAATACCACGTTGGGACCAGTGAACTATGCATTTCTACTTGAGAACTTCAGCTGGGGGAAATTGTCAATTAAACCTAGGCTTCAATGGCCTCTAGTCATGAAGGGGTTAAATCCTGCTTGGGGCCAATTGGAACTATATATCACTATTTGAGAACTTCATTTGAGGGATATCACCTATGGAACCCTAGGCTTCAATGGCCCTTTGAAGAACTTAAATCTCACTTTGAGGCAAGTAGAGCTATGTATGCAACTTTGGAGTGAGTGGAATCATTCACGCTACTTGAGAACGTCAGTTGAGTGAAATGGCCAGTGGAACCCTAAGAGTTAATGGACTGTGATCAAGAAAAGGTTAAGTACCCCTTTGGGGCAAGTGGAACTATTCTTTGCAATTTGAGAACTTCCATTGGGAGAATTTGCCAATGAAACCCTAGGCTTCAATGGCCTCTGTTTATGAAGGGGTAAAATCACACTTTGGGGCAAGTGGAACTATGTAGCGCTACTTAAGAGCTTCAGCTGGGGCAAACCCGCTAACTGAACTTTGACTTCAATAGCCTCTAGAGAGAGAGAACCACGGCTCCAGGCCGATAGGCCACGGCAAATGATTATCTTCCAGACAGAGACCCCTAGGTGCCGGCTAATACATGCACAGGTGGAAAGAAACTGTCACCTGATGGTGAGCCTGACGTGTAGAGGAAGGCCTCCCGTATAACTCCGCCCCAAGAGCCGCTGGATAGTGGGACAGCTGGCGCTGGAGCACGGTGGAGTAAGAGTGCCTGGAACAAGTCCTGAAGTCTGTGTAGGTAGGAGCCAGGAACACGCAGGTGACTTGGCTGCTAGCTGGCTGGAACGTAGCCGGATCACGGGCAGGTCTTGGCAGCAGACCGGGTACAACAGCAGGCAGGAGCGTGGTTAGGTCACAGGCAGGCTCGGCAACAGGAAGGCAGATCAGGTATGACAGCAGGCAGAAGCGTGGTCAGGTCACAGGCAGGCTCAGCAACAGGTAGGCAGATCAAGTATGACAGCAGGCAGAAGCATGGTCAGGTAACAGGCAGGTTTGGCAACAGGTAAGCAGATCAGGTATAACAGCAGGCAGAAGCGTAGTCAGGTAACAAGCCGAAACGGTGTTCAGGACACAGCACAGGGTAACAAGGTTTCAGGTAACGCTGTAGATCAAGCAGCAACCAGACAGTACTGAGCTCTGTGTTTAAATAGGTCTTCTGGCGCCAGTTCTGGTAACAGGTGTGCGCACATGCGCGCCCATGCGCACCAACGCGCGCGCCCGCACGCCAGTGCGCACAGGTGCGCGCACACAAACGCGAAAATCCTTTTTCTTGTGCTTTTTATTGCAAATAAAAGATCACATAGAACAATCCACAGCAAAGGTGATACAGAAAAGGGGTACTGACGCGTTTCACACTGAAATCAGTGCTTACTCATAGCTGAACTCATAACACACCTGTTACCAGAACTGGCGCCAGAAGGCCTATTTAAACACAGAGCTCAGTACTGTCTGGTTGCTGCTTGATCTACAGCGTTACCTGAAACCTTGTTACCCTGTGCTGTTTCCTGGATACCGTTCCGGCTTGTTACCTGACTACGCTTCTGCCTGCTGTTATACCTGATCTGCTTACCTGTTGCCAAACCTGCCTGCGGCTATCCAGAGTTTTTTTTCATTTCTTTCAATAGCCCTTAGTCAAGAAGGGGTTAAATCTGTCTTGGGGCCAAGTGGAACTATACATCGCTATTTGAGAACTTCAGTTGGGGGAAATCTCCTATGGAACCCTAGGCTTCAATGGCCTCTGGTTAAGACTTTGGGGTGAGTGGAACTATTCACGCTACTTGAGAACATCAGTTAAGGGAACTGGCAAAAGGAACCCTAAGCTTCATTGGCCTGTGGTCAAGAAAGGGTTAAATACCACTTTGGGAGTGGGACCAGTGAAACTATGCATCTCTACTTGAGAACTTTAGCTAGGGGAAATTGCCAATTGAACCTAGGCTTCAATGGCCTCTAGGGGTTAAATCCCGCTTGGGGCCGATTGGAACTATATATCACTATTTGAGAACTTCATTTGAGGGATATCACCTATGGAACCCTAGGCTTCAATGGCCCTTTGAAGAACTTAAATCTCACTTTGAGGCAAGTAGAGCTATGTATGCAACTTTGGAGTGAGTGGAATCATTCACGCTACTTGAGAACGTCAGTTGAGTGAAATGGCCAGTGGAACCCTAAGCGTTAATGGACTGTGATCAAGAAAAGGTTAAGTACCCCTTTGGGGCAAGTGGAACTATTCTTTGCAATTTGAGAACTTCCATTGGGAGAATTTGCCAATGAAACCCTAGGCTTCAATGGCCTCTGTTTATGAAGGGGTAAAATCACACTTTGGGGCAAGTGGAACTATGTAGCGCTACTTAAGAGCTTCAGCTGGGGCAAACCCGCTAACTGAACTTTGACTTCAATAGCCTCTAGAGAGAGAGAACCACGGCTCCAGGCCGATAGGCCACGGCAAATGATTATCTTCCAGACAGAGACCCCTAGGTTCCGGCTAATACATGCACAGGTGGAAAGAAACTGTCACGTACCTGATGGTGAGCCTGACGTGTAGAGGAAGGCCTCCCGTATAACTCCGCCCCAAGAGCCGCTGGATAGTGGGACAGCTGGCGCTGGAGCACGGTGGAGTAAGAGTGCCTGGAACAAGTCCTGAAGTCTGTGTAGGTAGGAGCCAGGAACACGCAGGTGACTTGGCTGCTAGCTGGCTGGAACGTAGCCGGATCACGGGCAGGTCTTGGCAGCAGACCGGGTACAACAGCAGGCAGGAGCGTGGTTAGGTCACAGGCAGGCTCGGCAACAGGAAGGCAGATCAGGTATGACAGCAGGCAGAAGCGTGGTCAGGTCACAGGCAGGCTCAGCAACAGGTAGGCAGATCAAGTATGACAGCAGGCAGAAGCATGGTCAGGTAACAGGCAGGTTTGGCAACAGGTAAGCAGATCAGGTATAACAGCAGGCAGAAGCGTAGTCAGGTAACAAGCCGAAACGGTGTTCAGGACACAGCACAGGGTAACAAGGTTTCAGGTAACGCTGTAGATCAAGCAGCAACCAGACAGTACTGAGCTCTGTGTTTAAATAGGTCTTCTGGCGCCAGTTCTGGTAACAGGTGTGCGCACATGCGCGCCCATGCGCACCAACGCGCGCGCCCGCACGCCAGTGCGCACAGGTGCGCGCACACAAACGCGAAAATCCTTTTTCTTGTGCTTTTTATTGCAAATAAAAGATCACATAGAACAATCCACAGCAAAGGTGATACAGAAAAGGGGTACTGACGCGTTTCACACTGAAATCAGTGCTTACTCATAGCTGAACTCATAACACACCTGTTACCAGAACTGGCGCCAGAAGGCCTATTTAAACACAGAGCTCAGTACTGTCTGGTTGCTGCTTGATCTACAGCGTTACCTGAAACCTTGTTACCCTGTGCTGTTTCCTGGATACCGTTCCGGCTTGTTACCTGACTACGCTTCTGCCTGCTGTTATACCTGATCTGCTTACCTGTTGCCAAACCTGCCTGCGGCTATCCAGAGTTTTTTTTCATTTCTTTCAATAGCCCTTAGTCAAGAAGGGGTTAAATCTGTCTTGGGGCCAAGTGGAACTATACATCGCTATTTGAGAACTTCAGTTGGGGGAAATCTCCTATGGAACCCTAGGCTTCAATGGCCTCTGGTTAAGACTTTGGGGTGAGTGGAACTATTCACGCTACTTGAGAACATCAGTTAAGGGAACTGGCAAAAGGAACCCTAAGCTTCATTGGCCTGTGGTCAAGAAAGGGTTAAATACCACTTTGGGAGTGGGACCAGTGAAACTATGCATCTCTACTTGAGAACTTTAGCTAGGGGAAATTGCCAATTGAACCTAGGCTTCAATGGCCTCTAGGGGTTAAATCCCGCTTGGGGCCGATTGGAACTATATATCACTATTTGAGAACTTCATTTGAGGGATATCACCTATGGAACCCTAGGCTTCAATGGCCCTTTGAAGAACTTAAATCTCACTTTGAGGCAAGTAGAGCTATGTATGCAACTTTGGAGTGAGTGGAATCATTCACGCTACTTGAGAACGTCAGTTGAGTGAAATGGCCAGTGGAACCCTAAGCGTTAATGGACTGTGATCAAGAAAAGGTTAAGTACCCCTTTGGGGCAAGTGGAACTATTCTTTGCAATTTGAGAACTTCCATTGGGAGAATTTGCCAATGAAACCCTAGGCTTCAATGGCCTCTGTTTATGAAGGGGTAAAATCACACTTTGGGGCAAGTGGAACTATGTAGCGCTACTTAAGAGCTTCAGCTGGGGCAAACCCGCTAACTGAACTTTGACTTCAATAGCCTCTAGAGAGAGAGAACCACGGCTCCAGGCCGATAGGCCACGGCAAATGATTATCTTCCAGACAGAGACCCCTAGGTTCCGGCTAATACATGCACAGGTGGAAAGAAACTGTCACGTACCTGATGGTGAGCCTGACGTGTAGAGGAAGGCCTCCCGTATAACTCCGCCCCAAGAGCCGCTGGATAGTGGGACAGCTGGCGCTGGAGCACGGTGGAGTAAGAGTGCCTGGAACAAGTCCTGAAGTCTGTGTAGGTAGGAGCCAGGAACACGCAGGTGACTTGGCTGCTAGCTGGCTGGAACGTAGCCGGATCACGGGCAGGTCTTGGCAGCAGACCGGGTACAACAGCAGGCAGGAGCGTGGTTAGGTCACAGGCAGGCTCGGCAACAGGAAGGCAGATCAGGTATGACAGCAGGCAGAAGCGTGGTCAGGTCACAGGCAGGCTCAGCAACAGGTAGGCAGATCAAGTATGACAGCAGGCAGAAGCATGGTCAGGTAACAGGCAGGTTTGGCAACAGGTAAGCAGATCAGGTATAACAGCAGGCAGAAGAGTAGTCAGGTAACAAGCCGAAACGGTGTTCAGGACACAGCACAGGGTAACAAGGTTTCAGGTAACGCTGTAGATCAAGCAGCAACCAGACAGTACTGAGCTCTGTGTTTAAATAGGTCTTCTGGCGCCAGTTCTGGTAACAGGTGTGCGCACATGCGCGCCCATGCGCACCAACGCGCGCGCGCGCACGCCAGTGCGCACAGGTGCGCACACACAAACGCGAAAATCCTTTTTCTTGTGCTTTTTATTGCAAATAAAAGATCACATAGAACAATCCACAGCAAAGGTGATACAGAAAAGGGGTACTGACGCGTTTCACACTGAAATCAGTGCTTACTCATAGCTGAACTCATAACACACCTGTTACCAGAACTGGCGCCAGAAGGCCTATTTAAACACAGAGCTCAGTACTGTCTGGTTGCTGCTTGATCTACAGCGTTACCTGAAACCTTGTTACCCTGTGCTGTTTCCTGGATACCGTTCCGGCTTGTTACCTGACTACGCTTCTGCCTGCTGTTATACCTGATCTGCTTACCTGTTGCCAAACCTGCCTGCGGCTATCCAGAGTTTTTTTCATTTCTTTCAATAGCCCTTAGTCAAGAAGGGGTTAAATCTGTCTTGGGGCCAAGTGGAACTATACATCGCTATTTGAGAACTTCAGTTGGGGGAAATCTCCTATGGAACCCTAGGCTTCAATGGCCTCTGGTTAAGACTTTGGGGTGAGTGGAACTATTCACGCTACTTGAGAACATCAGTTGAGGGAACTGGCAAAAGGAACCCTAAGCTTCATTGGCCTGTGGTCAAGAAAGGGTTAAATACCACTTTGGGAGTGGGACCAGTGAAACTATGCATCTCTACTTGAGAACTTTAGCTGGGGGAAATTGCCAATTGAACCTAGGCTTCAATGGCCTCTAGGGGTTAAATCCCGCTTGGGGCCGATTGGAACTATATATCACTATTTGAGAACTTCAGTTGGGGGGAAATCTCCTATGGAACCCTAGGCTTCAATGGCCCTTTGAAGGAGTTAAATCTCATTTTGAGGCAAGTAGAGCTATGTATGCAACTTTGGAGTGAGTGGAATCATTCACGCTACTTGAGAACGTCAGTTGAGGGAAATGGCCAGTGGAACCCTAAGCGTTAATGGACTGTGATCAAGAAAAGGTTGAGTACCTCTTTGCAATTTGAGAACTTCCATTGGGAGAATTCGCCAATGAAACCCTAGGCTTCAATGGCCTCTGTTTATGAAGGGGTAAAATCACACTTTGGGGCAAGGGGAACTATGTAGCGCTACTTAAGAGCTTCAGCTGGGGGCAAACCCGCTAACTGAACTTTGACTTCAATAGCCTCTAGTCATGAAGGGGTTAAATCTGTCTTGGGGCCAAGTGGAACTATACATCGCTATTTGAGAACTTCAGTTGGGGGGAAATCTCCTATGGAACCCTAGGCTTCAATGGCCTCTGGTTAAGACTTTGGGTCGAGTGGAACTTGTCATGCTACTTGAGAACATCAGTTGAGGGAAATGGCCAATGGAACCCTAAGCGTTAATGGACTGTGATCCATAAAACGTTAAGTACCCCTTTGGGGCAAGTGGAACTATTCTTTGCAATTTGAGAACTTCCATTGGGAGAATTTTCCAATGAAACCCTAGGCTTCAATAGCCTCTGTTTATGAAGGGGTAAAATCACACTTTGGGGCAAGTGGAACTATACATCGCTATTTGAGAACTTCAGTTGGGGGAAAATCTCCTATGGAACCCTAGGCTTCAATGGCCTCTGGTTAAGACTTTGGGTCGAGTGGAACCTGTCATGCTACTTGAGAACATCAGTTGAGGGAAATGGCAAATGGAACCCTAAGCGTTAATGGACTGTGATCAATAAAAGGTTAAGTAGAACTATACATCGCTATTTGAGAACTTCAGTTGGGGGGAAATCTCCTATGGAACCCTAGGCTTCAATGGCCTCTGGTTAAGACTTTGGGTCGAGTGGAACTTGTCATGCTACTTGAGAACATCAGTTGAGGGAAATGGCCAATGGAACCCTAAGCGTTAATGGACTGTGATCAATAAAAGGTTAAGTACCCCTTGGGTATACATCGCTATTTGAGAATTTCAGTTGGGGGAAATCTCCTATGGAACCCTAGGCTTCAATGGCCTCTGGTTAAGACTTTGGGTCGAGTGGAACCTGTCATGCTACTTGAGAACATCAGTTGAGGGAAATGGCCAATGGAACCCTAAGCTTCAATGGCCTCTGGTCAAGAGGGGATTAACTCCTACTTTGGGGCAAGAGGATCTATGCATTGCTATTTGAGAACTTCAGTTGGGGGGAAATCTCCTATGGAACCCTAGGCTTCAATGGCCTCTGGTTAAGACTTTGGGTCGAGTGGAACCTGTTATGCTACTTGAGAACATCAGTTGAGGGAAATAGCCAATGGAACCCTAAGTGTTAATGGACTGTGATCAATAAAAGGTTAAGTACCCCTTGGGTATACATCGCTATTTGAGAATTTCAGTTGGGGGAAATCTCCTATGGAACCCTAGGCTTCAATGGCCTCTGGTTAAGACTTTGGGTCGAGTGGAACCTGTTATGCTACTTGAGAACATCAGTTGAGGGAAATGGCCAATGGAACCCTAAGCTTCAATGGCCTCTGGTCAAGAGGGGATTAACTCCCACTTTGGGGCAAGAGGATCTATGCATTGTTGCTTGAAAACTTCAGTTGAGGGAAATGGCCAATGGAACCCTAAGCTTCAATGGCCTCTGGTCAAGAGGGAATTAACTCCCACTTTGGGGCAAGAGGATCTATGCATTGTTGCTTGAAAACTTCAGTTGGGGGAAATTGGACGGAGAGAAATCCAGTGAGTGGGTCAAACCAGCGGTGCCCACTCATAACTAAAATAACATTTTTGTGGGGACCAACCCTTTAAATGATCGTTAACAAAAAAAAAAAAAACAATGTTCTCCTTGGCTGCCGACAGAAAGCAGCCCAGCACACCTAAGATGTGGCTGATGTTTTGAAGATACTTTGGAGACGTGTTGTGCAGACTATAAAAAAATATGCAGATTTCAAGCCCTATTTTCCTGATATTAATTTGTCTGCTGAATTGAAATTCATCTCTGTGCATTAATCTAAAGCAAATACTATTTACCACTTCTTGCACTAGGCGAGATTCCGAGCCTTGCCTCATTAAAAGGGACATGTCCCAGCACACGGCCATGGGTAGAATCTCACTAATTTCCACAGCTCGTCATTCTCAGAGGGAGCAGGCCTGCGTCTCAATTTTATTGGTTGGGTTATTTTCAGGGATGTTTACAAGAACTTGTATACTGTAATAGAGCTATACGCTTAAATCGATTGTATTCTGGGTTACTGTGTTAAACTAAAATATATTATCAGTAGAGCAATAGCAAAATGTTTTTAAAGCAGGCCTTTCGAGGGAAGCAGCAGCATTGGGGTTGAGCTCTGGGGGTTGGCAGGAGAGCTCTGTGAGGAAGGGAGAGGGTGATTGTTGGGGTGAAGGTCCTTTTTGGTACAATGGCCTGCGTAACCCACTCCTGAGCCTTGCACCCTGGGTAATACACACTCCCGAGCACTGCACATTAGTTGCTCCTAAGCCCTGCACCTTTTGCAATATACACTCTTGAGCCTTGCATCCTGTATGATATCCTGAGCTCTGCGCCCTGTGCAATACATACTCCTGAGCCCTGCATCCTGTGCAATATGCATGTCTGGGCCCTGTTCTCTGTGAAATACACACTCCTGAGCCTGAACCCTGTGAAATACACTCTCAAGCCCTGCACCCTGTGCAATACACACTCCTGAGCCGTGTACCCTGTGAAATACACACGCCTGAGCCCTGCACCCTGTGCAATACATGCTCCTGAGCCACGCACCCTGTGCAATACACACTCCTAAACCCTGTTCTTGGTGAAATACACACTCCTGGGGCCTGAACCCTATGAAATATATACTCCTGAGCCCCGCCCCCTGTGAAATAAACACTCCTGAGCCCTGCAATCTGTGCAATACACACTCCTAAACCCTGTGCAATATGAACTCCTGAGCCCTGTGGCCTGTGAAATAGACACCCCTGAGCCCTGTACCCTGTGCAATAAACACTCCTAAGCCCTGTTCCCTGCACAATATGCAAACCTGAGCCCTGTACCCTGTGCAATTTGCACTCCTGAGCCCTGTGCAATACACACTCCTGAGCCCTGTTCCCAGTAAATACACTCTCCTGAGCCTTGTGCCCTGTGCCCTGTACAATACACACTCATGAGCTCTGTGCCATGTGCAATGCGCACTCCTGAGCCCTGTACCCTGTGCAATATGCACTCCTGATCCCTGTGCAATACACACTCCTGAGCCCTGTGAAATATACACTCCTGAGCCTTGCACCCTGTGCAATATGCAAGTCTGAGCCATGTTCTCTGTGAAATACACACTTTTGAGCCCTTCGACCTGTGCAATACACACTACTGAGCCCTGCACCCTGTGAAATAAACACTCCTGAGCCCTGCACCCTGTGCAATACACGTTCCTGAGACCTGCGCCCTGTGCAATACACTCCTTAGCCCTGCTCCCTATTAAATACACTCTCCTGAGCCCTGTGCAATAAACACTTCTAAGCCCTGTGCCTTGCACAATATGCACTCCTGAGCCCTGCGCCATGTACTCCTGAGCCCTACTCCCTGTTAAATACACTCTCCTGAGCCTTGCACCCTGTGTAATATACACTCCTGAGCCCTGTGATCTGTACAATATGCACTTCTGAGCCCTGTGCCCTGTGTAATATGCACTCCTGATCCCTGCGCTCACACTTTTGAGCTCTGTGCAATATGCACTCCTGAGCCTTGCAACCTGTGCAATACACACTCCTGAGCCCTTTGAAATACACACTCCTGAGCCCTGCATCCGGTGCAACACACACCCCTGAGCCTGGCACCCTGAGCAATATGCACTCCTGAGCCCTGTGCAATACACACTCTTGAGCCCTGTAAAATGTACACTCCTGAGCCCTGCACCCTGTGCAATATGCAAGTCTGAGCTATGTTCTCTGTGAAATCTACACGTTTGAGCCCTGCACCCTGTGCAATACACACTACTGAGCCCTGCACCCTGTGAAATACACACTCCTGAGCCCTGTGATCTGTACAATATGCACTTCTGAGCCCTGTGCCATGTGTAATATGCACTCCTGATCCCTGTGCTCACACTTTTGAGCTCTGTGCAATATGCACTCCTGAGCTTTGCAACCTGTGCAATACACACTCCTGAGCCCTTTGAAATACACACTCCTGAGCCCTGCACCCGGTGCAATACACACCCCTGAGCCCTGCACCCTGGGCAATATGCACTCCTGAGCCCTACACCCTGTGCAATACACACTCCTGAGCCCTGTGCCCTTTGAAATACACACTCATAAGCCCTACACCCTGTGCAACACACACTCCTGAGCCCTGCATCCTGTGCAAAACACACCCCTGAGCCCTGTGCCTAGTGACATATGCACTCTTGAGACCTGTGCCCTGTACAACACACACTCCTGAGTCCTGCATCCTGTGAAATACATACTCCCAAGCCCTGCTCCCTGTGAAATACACACACTCCTGAGCCCTGTGCAATTCACATTCCTAAACCCTGTTCCCTGTGTGACCCGCACTCCTGATCCCTGCCTGTACTCTGTGCATTATGTATTCAGAGCCCTGGCCCCAGGGAACGGGTGGGGGGGGGGATTTGGATATTTGGTGGGAGTACCTGAACCTGTTTTCTGAGAAAAAAGCCAAGCTTGTAAAAAACCCAGTTCATGAAACATTAGGACCCTTTAATATGGGTGCCATGTAACAATCTGGTGTACATTGTGTGTTTTTTCTTCTCCGATCTGTCACCCCCAACATGTGTGTGCACATCACAATTTGAGCATTCTGTAGATGGAAACAAAAAAGAGAGCGGGTCTCACTCGGAGAATAAAAAAGACAAGTGTTGAAATGCCTATTTTAGGCAATTAAAGTTCCCGCAGAGCGAGTCTTGCAGCGCCCCGGTCTCACATGCGGTACTTTCTTCTACAGACAATGGGCAAAATACGGCACGTCAGAACAATGGGATGGAAGAAGCAGGTAAGTGGTGAGTACCTGCCTGTCGGAATTACACTTATTCCAAAGAATATCATTGCAATTTTCTCTACAACGGTGTTCGGAAGAGGGGGAAGAGCGCAGCCAATAACACAGCCTCTATTGTCACCCGGTGCCAACGTGGCACCCTCCAGATGTGAGAGGAAGATGCAATTTAGGACGGATCTTGCTTCATTCAAAGCTTTCAATTAAAAAAATAAAATAAAAAATCACTCCAGAAAATTCTAATGCCGCGTACACACGGTCGGAATTTCCGATGGAAACAGTCCGATGGGAGCTTTTCATCGGATTTTCCGACCGTGTGTATAGCCATCGGTCTTTTTCTGTCGGAATTTCCGACGGACTTTGAATTGAGAACCTGTTCTCAATCTTTCCGAAGGAAAACCTTTCTATCAGATTTTCCGATCGTGTGTATGCAATTCCGACACGCAAAATTCTGACGCATGCTCGGAAACAATTCAACGCATGCTCGGAAGCATTAAACTTCCCTTTTATAGTGCTGTCGAACGTGTTTTATGCCGCTGTGTTATTGACCGTCGGAATTTGGTGTGAACGTGTGTAGGCAACACAGCTTGAGCGGAATTCCGTCAGAAAAACCGTCAAAGTTTTTTCCGACGAGAATTCCGATCGTGTGTACGCGGCATTAGACTTTAGTATTTAAAAAAGGAATTTTAGTTCCCTGTGCAACTGAGGGCTCTTCAGGGGAGGACTAAGGCCGGGTGCTGGGATGCTTTCAGGAAGCACCACCCTGCTAGACCCTCCCATCAGCCATGATCTGCCTGCATTGCATGGAGAAGCACAGATACCCTGTGAGGCTATTACAGGGTCTACAATAAGGAAGGTATGTAATAAAAACAGAAAGAATTTATTCAAAATTGTAATTAGCATGTTAATGGGAAAAGGGGGCAGAGGAGACAAATATAAGCAGATTAACCCTTTCACGGCCAGAGCTGTTTTTGCTATTTTTCGTTCAAAAAAATTTTTTAGGCCTGAAGGTTACACAATACCCCAAAACATGATTTATTTTCTGAAAGCAGACACCCTAGAGAATAAAATAGTGGTAGTTCCAATGTTTTATGTCACTTGATATTACCGCAGGGGTCCAAGAAACTCAACGTTTTTGTAAAAAAACACACTAAAGTGAATTTTAGGACAAAACAAACTCAATAATCTACCCACTAGACATGTGCACAACAAAAAAATTTGTTTATTTTCGTTTTGTTTTTTTCGTTTCCGTTGATTCGTAACGATTCGTAAATTCGTAAGTCATCGGTGTTCGTATTCGTAACGATTCGTATTTTCGTAAGAGTTATTTTTTCGTTTATTCGTTTTTCCGTTAGTTTAATTTCCGTTTACTCGAAATTCGGACGCATTCGTATTTTCGTAGATTTAGTTACATTCGTACTTTCGTTAGATTGATTTATTCGTACTTTCGTAACATTGTTTTCGTAGATTCGTAATCGGAGCATAATTCATAATTTTATGTAATGTGTATGCTATTATTACATTGTAAGAGACACGGAAAATTACGAATCTAAAAAAAAAGTTACGAATATACGAATTTTTTCGTTCAATCCATTCGAAGCACGTTAAGCAGCGCCATTGTAAGAGACAGGGAAAATTACGAATCGAAAAAAAAAGTTACGAATGTACGATTTTTTTTTTGTTCAATCCATTCGAAGCACGTTAAGCAGCGCCATTGTAAGAGACACGGAAAATTACGAAATCGAAAAAAAAAGTTACGAATGTACGAATTTTTTCGTTCAATCCATTCGAAGCACGTTAAGCAGCGCCATTGTAAGAGACACGGAAAATTCCGAATCGAAAAAAAAAAAAAAAAGTTACGAATGTACGAATTTTTTCATTCAATCCATCCGAAGCACGTTAAGCAGCGCCATTGTAAGAGACACGGAAAATTACGATTCGAAAAAAAAAATAAAAAAAAAGTTACGAATGTACAAATTTTTTCGTTCAATCAATTCGAAGCACGTTAAGCAGCGCCATTGTAAGGGACACGGAAAAATTACCAATTCAACAAAAAAAAAAAGTTACGAATGTACGAATTTTTTCGTTCATTTTGATTTTCGTTGTTCCTGTTTTCGTTTTTCGGATTTTCTTCTGTCGTAGTTTCGTTGTTTCTAATTTGGTTATTTCGGATTTTCGTTGTTTTTCGTATTCGTTCGATTCGAACGATTCGTTATTTAACGATTAGTTACATTTTTAGCGAATCGTTCGTTTATTCGTACGATAATGAATGAACGAATATAATGAAAAAAAACAAAAAACTAAAAAAAACTAAACGAATTGCACATGTCTACTACCCACATGTTTGGTAAAATATAAAAGACGAGGTTGCACCGAGTAAATAGATACCCAGCATCTCAAACCTTAAAGAGGAAGTGAAGCCTTTTAAGAAAAAAAAAAAAAAAAAGACACCATGCAAGGCAAAGGCAAAGGCATAATGAGCTAGTGTGCATAGCATACTAGCTCATTATGAATGACTTACCTGAGATCGGAGCCCCCGCAGCAGTCCTCGGTCACCTCCATCGCCGCCACGATACCTGGAGTGACTTCCGGGTACCGGTGCTGTGACTGGCCGGAGCCGCGATGACGTCACTGACGTCACGCATGCGCGCTGGTGCCGCCACTAAGGCTCAGTGCGCCTGCGCCCGATGTCTACGGCGCATGCGCCATAGACAGCGTTGCCGCTATTCTTGCAAATATCTCCTAAACCTTTTAGGTTTGGCAGATATTTCTCGCACCTACAGGTAAGCCTTAATCTAGGCTTACCTGTAGGTTAAAGTGGTTGTAAGGGGTTTACAACCACTTCAAATTTGTGTGCACCCATGGAATAGCAACAAACTTCAGTACACTGTATTTTCTATAAGCGACGCTTCAAAAGCCCCCTATAGGTCATCAGTTTAGTGTTACGGAGGAGGTCTGGCGCTAAAATTATCGCTCTCACTCTGGTGTGCGCGGTGATATGTAACATGTTTATCACAATCAACGTTTTCTTGGCCTCATCATTTTTTCGGGGGGGGGGGGGGGGGGGGGGGGGGGGGGGGGGTATTTTATGTGTCTCCTATAGGATTTTTAGGTGACAGGTTCTCTTTAACGAGACTAATGCCGCGTACACACGACCGGAAAAAGGTCAGACGGACTGATTCTGTCGGATATTCCGATCGTGTGTGGGATAATCCGATCGTTTTTCTTCTTCTGACGGACCTAGAAATAGAACATGCTTTAAATCTTTCAGACAGAATCAATTCCTATCGGGGAAAAACGCTTGTCTGTATGCTGGTCCGATGGACCAAATACGACGCAAGGGCAGCTATTGGCTACTGGCTATCGAACTTCCTTTTCTAGTCCCGTCGTACGTCACCGCGTTCGAAACTAACGGACTTTGGTCCGATCGTGTGTGGGCAAGTCCGTTCAGTCGGAAACTTCCATCGGGAAGACCATCAGAGTTTATTCTGACGGAAAGTCCGGTCGTGTGTACGCGGGATTACAGGGTCTAAAAGACCCTGCATGTCTCTTCTGGGCTCCTCTAAATGTATTGCAATGCATATCGCATTGCAATACATCCCTTCCCGGCTATGCTAGCCAGGGAAAGTGACAGGGTGACCCAGCAGTGAGGTCATACACATCGCTGTCCGGGTCACAGCAAGAAGGGGAGGAGAACGGATGTGTGCCGGCTCTTCTCCTCCCCCTCCACCCACCGGCACCTACCCTGTCAGTCCCGGGCCAGCAGATAGGCAAGTGTAGCCCCTGGAATACATGGCGGGGGCACGCACGTGGAGGGGGGGTTGTAGTCGGTCCTGGGGGTGGCCTCACCCTCTGTTCCAATGTCAACTCCAAATTTTTGGACTTTCTTGCACTTTTTGCCCCACTGACATTAGCACCAGGACAATTCAAAAGGGGGCAATAAATGTACCCAGCAGGCATGGGCGTCCGCAGAACTTTTTTCAGGGGGGGGGCTTAATTTTAGGGTCACTCATGCACTGCCCCTTTTCGACACTGTCATTATGACATTATTATGGTCAGAGTCTGCAGACGTATTACAATCCTTAGGATAAGTATTGGATAATGGCCAACAGGCCCTCTTACAAGGCTCACTCTGGGTTCCCCGGGGGTGACACTGTTCAGTAGTGTATCATGTCTGTACCCTGGTAGTGGCTCAGTCTTTCTCTCTCTGGTCTTGCTGGGGAGCGTGGCTCTCTCTGGTGGTGCTGGACAGCATGGCTCTCTCTTGTGGCGCTGGGCAGCATGGCTCTCTCTCTTGTGGCGCTGGGCAGCGTGGCTCTCTCTCTGGCTTCCGCCCAGCACACTCCTCATTCTTTATCCTGTAGCACTCTCTCCCTCAGCTTTTTTCCAGGCTGCAGTCTCTCAATCTCTCTCTTGATCGAGCTCTAGCCTCCTCCCTGTGGAAAATGGGGCCGCCAATCTTTTGGGACTACATGTCCCATGAAGCTTGCCTCTCCTAGTTGCCTTTGATTGGCCCTCAGTTATGGCCAATAGGGAAGGAACGGGGCGGGCAGGAAGCTGGGACGGGGAACCTGGTGAGAGCCGCCGTCTCTTCTCCCCGACAGGAGAATGGGTGGGGCGAGCGGGGGAAACCTCTGATAGCCCGCAGTTCGCCTTTCTCCGGTCACAGCACCGCCAAGTTCTCTGCTGGACTGAGCAGGAAAAAGAGCCCAAAGTCAAACTACACTGATGGGGGGGCTTGACAGCACCTTAATGCAGTCACCCCACTGGCGGGTGGCACCTGGGTGCGGCACCTCGATAGAGACACAAATGTGCTGAATTTAAGATCCAATCCCTAATTCCAGGGGGGGGGGGCACTTGACCCCCCTTGCCCCTACCTGCGGACGCCCATGCCAGCAGGGACAATGACTGCAAAAAAAAAAAAAACAGCAGAGGTTCTAACCTTTTCCAACTCAATTAAATCCAAAGGAAAAAAAAATTTTGGACTATGCATGCCTCTATATACAATATTAGTGAATGGGTTAATATAGACTTTAATCAGTAATTTCATTACACAGCGACATCCTGCCTTTCTGCTCGCCCCGAGCCCTTCTTTAAAGAGAGACTGGAGTTGCCTCCGCTCGGCCGGTACAGATCTTCGAAGATGTCATCCAACTTTCCCTGCAATTATCCGAAGCGCAGGAGCTAATTATTGATGTCCCCGCCCACTATTTTACTTCTGTGACACCACAGAAGGAATAATTAAGGGGGTTTGCCTGGAATACAAAAGCCACAAAGATGGAGAATTGGGTTCGGAGGACTTTAGAAGTCAAAATCAGCCTGGCGCCCACAGAGAACAGAGCGCGGCTCACAGCTTTGTCTCAAGGCAGCGAGGTTTCTTTATTTTAATCATAGGTTTTCTCAGCAGATGGACAAAATCTGTTAAAGACATTCACCATGAGCCTCCATGCATGAACTTTTCCTTGACCCAACCATGCTAATCGTTTCCATAAGGGTGCAAGAGCTTAACTCTTACTGTATAATTTGGTGCCTGTAATCTGGTGTAGTCAGATCTGTAGCATCAGTTAAAGCCCCCCATTTATGTCGTCTGTGCTGGAATTTGCATAACTGTTAACAGCATTAGCTGAATATGTGTCAGCTGTAATACAGACCAGGGTTAAATTTGAACTCCAGGCACAAAAGGTTGCATTTAAATATACTCCTCGATAGCCAAAAAGGATATAAACCCACATTGTGTGCACCAAATGCCTTTACAAACCCAGATGTTGCCTTGTAAATATAGTAGTGATATCATTACTGGACTTTACATAGAGCTGAGCTGTGGGAGGGACACAGCAGGCCCCACCCACTACAGGCTGCCTGCAGAAAACGACAGGAGTGGGCGGAGACATGACCAGTCCCCCTGCACAAGGAGAGAGAGCTGCAATGACGGGTCTTTATTACAGGAAGCTCCTGCACTGACGCAAGGTCTCACACTGGATTACTGCACAGATCTGAAAGAAATACACAAATCACACAAATCACACCAAGATCCAAGAAGAATACATGTGACAAATGTACTTAGGCAGCATTGCTTATCACAAAGTTCAGCTTAAGTTTTCTTCAGTTTAAATTTGAAAGAAAGAAAGAGAGAGAGAGAGAGAGAGAGAGAGAGAGAGAGAAAAAGAAAGAAGTTGGGAGTTGGGAAAAAAAAATAATAAAATAAAAAAAGAGTAGAGAGAAGGAAAGAAAGAAAAGAAAGAGAACAAGACAGAAAGAAAACAAGGAAGGAGAGAGGAAAAAAGAAAGAAAGAAAAGAGCAGAGAGAGAGAGAATGAAAAGAAAAGAAAAGAAAAAAAAAGACAGAAAGGAAGAGAGTAGAGGGAAAGAAAGAAAGAGTAGTAGAGAGGAGAGAAAAAAAGAAAGAAAGCGAGTAGAGATAAAGAAAAGAAAGAAAGAAAGAAAGAAAAGAAAGAAAGCAAGTAGAAAGGGAAATAAAGAAAAAATAAAGAAAAGAAAGAAAAAAAAGACAGAAAGAAAGTGAGTAGAGAGAGGGGAGGAAATAAAGAAAATTAGTAAAGGGAAAGAGAGGAGGAAAGGAAGAAAGAAAGAAAGAAAGAAAAGAAAGAAAGAAAGAAAAAAGAAAGAAAGAAAGAGAAAGAGAGTTGTTTATTATGAAAAAAAAAAGAAAGCAAGTTGGAAGAGGGAAAAAAAAAAAGAAAAGAAAATAGAGTAGAGAGAGGGAGAGTAAGAAAGGAAAAGAAAGAAAAAAAAAAGCCATAAAGAAAGCGAGTAAAGTGAGGGAAAAAACGAAAGAAAAGAGAGAATAAAGGAAAGAAAAGAAAAAGAAAAAAAGAAAAAAAGACAGAAAGAAAGAGAATAGAGAGAGGAAAAGAAAGAAAGAATAAATGAGAGGGAAAGACAGAAAGAAACAAAAGAAAATCAACAAAAGAGAAAAGAAAGAAAGGAAGAAAGAAAGGAAAGAACGCGAGTAGAAAGAAAGGGAAAAAAAGAAAAAAGAAAGAAAAAAAGACAGAAAGAAAGTGAGTAGAGAGAGGGGAGGAAATAAAGAAAATGAGTAAAGGGAAAGAGAGGAGGAAAGAAAGAAAGAGCGAGTTGTTTATTATGAAAAAAAAAGAAAGCAAGTTGGAAGAGGTAAAAAAAAAGAAAAGAAAAGAGGGAGAGTAAGAAAGGAAAAGAAAGAAAAAAAAGCCATAAAGAAAGTGAGTAAAGTGAGGGAAAAAACGAAAGAAAAGAGAGAGTGAAAGCAAAGAAAAGAAAAGAAAAAAAAAAGAAAAAAAGACAGAAGAGATTAGAGAGATGGGGGAAAAAAGAAAGAAAGGGAAAGAGAGAAAGAAGGAAAGAGAAAGAAAGATAGATAGCTAGATAGAAAAAGAAAGAAATATTAAAAGACAGAAAGAAAGTGAGCAGAGAGAGGGAAGAAAAGAAAAGAGAGTAGAGAGGGGTAAAGAAAGAAAAAAAGACAGAAAGAAAGAGAATAGAGAGAGGAAAAGAAAGAAAGAATAAAAGAGCGGGAAAGACAGAAAGAAACAAAAGAAAATCAACAAAGAGAAAAGAAAGGAAGGAAGGAAGGAGAAAAGGAAAAGAAAATGAGACAGAAAGAAACCGAGAGGGGGGGGGGGGGGGGTGAGTAGAGTGAAATAGAGGGAAAGAAAGAGAAAATAAAAAAATAGCAAAAAAGACAAAAAGAAAGTGAGTAGAGAGAGAGAGAAAAAGAAAGAAAGAAAAGAAGAGAAGAGGACTTTCCTAGACTAATAAGCATTCATCTAGCTCCCCCATTTCCCTGTACAGTTGACAGACCTTCATTCTGGGATTGGGAGAGCGGAGGGAGCACACAGCACAGGCGTGTTTTTCCTCTAGCAGGTCAATGTGGTATGTAGAATGTGTCAGGTCAGACTCTGATCCTGTGCAGAGGGCCAAACACTGAGCTAAACACTGGCTGGAAAAGGACATTTCCATTAATCTGTGCAGCGTGTGTTGATCTTACAAGGCCAGAGTCAGGAGGACAAAGCTTGTAAGTCGCCCGAAAGATGGAGAAACTGGAGCCAAACAGCTAAATACACGGCTGAAATGTGTATGGGATTATTCCATAACCAGGCAGGGAAGGCAGCAACATGCAGCAATAAATAGCAACTGTCCAGGATTCACTTTGCAGAAGCCATACGGAGGGTTTTGGTCGGTTGTTATACATACAGTGCTATCATATTGACTCTTTCATTGAATATAATAACCCTTATACAATACATAGGAACTGCTTTTACTGACAAGGGATGTGTGAAGAATTGTGAGCCTCTGCCAGTGGCCTAGGACCAGGGATTGCAAAGATGATACTTATGATGGGGCTCTTACTCCGAGTCCTGAGACCCTCTATGGAATCAAATGCCCTATTCAAATGCCTCTCCCATCCACTAAATGGAAGGGTGCACACAGGGGTCAAGTCCTGGGGAAAAAAGTGTGTGAACTCCCACCCAAGACCCACTCGCAAGTATGCAGGAGACTGGGGGGGGGGGGGGGATGAGGAGACAGAAAATCAGGAGGGACCGGCGAGGAGGAGCACATCACGAGAGGTCTGACTAAATACAATCTCTTAGCAGCAGGGACCTGATCTACCTGTCAGCTAGCTGTGATTGACAGGTAGATGGAAGCGGAAGCTGTCATGGGGCCCCCTACTGGCAATGCCTGAATGGTCAGGTGTGCGGCACTTACTATTGCGAGCTGTGTCGGCGGCTGCTGGTGTAGCACCTGCCACACAGCTCACATACTTCAAAGTCTTGCAGGACACGGCTGCTAACGGGAACTGAGTTCCTGTTGTGAAAAAAGTACAGGAACTCCGTTCCCATGCGTTCCCGCAGGACTTGAGCCCTGGGTGCACATCTACCCAAACTACTACTAATACCCCCCTCTCCTCCCGCCAATTATTTATTTTTAGTCTATTGAGCAGCCTTTTTCATCCTTCTTACCCCAGAGGAACCCTTCAATTATTTTCATTATGTCTCAGGGAGCCCCTGTTAAATCCAATTCAATGAGGGTCAATAGGAAAAATGCCCCGCCCTTACATTGAAAGTCAGTGTTGGGGTTTCAGGAAGGGTTCATGTTTGGGTTACTCTGAATTCTCCCCTCTCCTTCCACTCACTATTTTTTTATTTTTTTGTATTAGTCTATAGAGGATTTGGAAGCAACATTATTTAATAAAGTACAGGGGAGGTTAATATTAAGGTTACGGTACTGTTAGTGTAAGGATAAGGCAGTGACGGGCACCGAGAGGCGGCAGTGACGGGCACCGAGAGGCGGCAGTGACGGGCACCGAGAGGCGGCAGTGACGGGCACCGATAGGTGGCAGTGATGGGCACTGATGGGTGGCAGTGATGGGCACTGATGGGTTACACTGATAGGTAGCACTCTTAGGTGGCACTGATTGGCAGCACTTGTGGGCATTGACAGGTGGCACTTGTGGGCATTGACAGGTGGCACTTGTGGGCATTAACAGGTGGCATTTATGGGCATTGACAGGTGGCACTTGCGGGCATTACATGAGGCATAATTGCCTCTGACTTTTCGGGACCAATGTCCCTTTAAAATGAGCCGGCGATCGGCTTTTTTTTTTTTTTCTCCTCCACTGTCAGCGCGAGTAGAAAAAAAAAACGATCACCGAGGTTTTGTTTTCATCATGTGATTAGAGGTGAAGCTGCAGGGAGGGTTAGTGTTAGAGTTGAGGCTGTAGGGAGGGTTAGTGTTAGAGGTGAAGCTGCAGGGAGGGTTAGTGTTAGAGGTGAGGCTGCAGGGAGGGTTAGTGTTAGAGGTGAAGCTGCAGGGAGGGTTAGTGTTAGAGGTGAGGCTGCAGGGAGGGTTAGTGTTAGAGGTGAGGCTGCAGGGAGGGTTAGTGTTAGAGGTGAGGCTGCAGGGAGGGTTAGTGTTAGAGGTGAGGCTGCAGGGAGGGTTAGTGTTAGAGGTGAGGCTGCAGGGAGGGTTAGTGTTAGAGGTGAGGCTGCAGGGAGGGTTAGTGTTAGAGGTGAAGCTGCAGGGAAGGTTAGTGTTAGAGGTGAGGCTGCAGGGAGGGTTAGTGTTAGAGGTGAGGCTGCAGGGAGGGTTAGTGTTAGAGGTGAAGCTGCAGGGAAGGTTAGTGTTAGAGGTGAGGCTGCAGGGAGGGTTAGTGTTAGAGGTGAGGCTGCAGGGAGGGTTAGTGTTAGAGGTGAAGCTGCAGGGAGGGTTAGAGTTGAGGCTGCAGGGAGGGTTAGTGTTTGAGGTGAGGCTGCAGGGAGGGTTAGTGTTAGAGGTGAAGCTGCAGGGAGGGTTAAAGTTGAGGCTGCAGGGATGGTTAGTGTTAGAGGTGAAGCTGCAGGGAGGGTTAGTGTTAGAGTTGCGGCTGCAGGGAGGGTTAGTGTTAGAGGTGAAGCTGCAGGGAGGGTTAGTGTTAGAGTTGAGGCTGCAGGGAGGGTTAGTGTTAGAGTTGAGGCTGTAGGGAGGGTCAGTGTTAGAGGTGAAGCTGCAGGGAGGGTTAGTGTTAGAGGTGAGGCAGCAGGGAGGGTTAGTGTTAGAGGCGCGGCTGCAGAGAGGGTTAGTGTTAGAGTTGAGGCTGCAGGGAGGGTTAGTATTAGAGGTGAAGCTGCAGGGGGGGTTAGAGGTGAGGCTGCAGGGAGAGTTAGTGTTTAAGGTGAGGCTGCAGGGAGAGTTAGTGTTAGAGGTGAGGCTGCAGGGATGGTTAGTGTAAGAGGTGAAGCTGCAGGGAGGGTTAGTGTTAGAGGTGAGGCTGCAGGGATGGTTAGTGTAAGAGGTGAAGCTGCAGGGAGGGTTAGTGTTAGAGTTGAGGCTGTAGGGAGGGTTAGTGTTAGAGGTGAAGCTGCAGGGAGGGTTAGTGTAAGAGGTGAAGCTGCAGGGAGGGTTAGTGTTAGAGTTGAGGCTGTAGGGAGGGTTAGTGTTAGAGGTGAGGCTGCAGGGATGGTTAGTGTAAGAGGTGAAGCTGCAGGGAGGGTTAGTGTTAGAGGTGAGGCTGCAGGGATGGTTAGTGTAAGAGGTGAAGCTGCAGGGAGGGTTAGTGTTAGAGGTGAGGCTGCAGGGATGGTTAGTGTAAGAGGTGAAGCTGCAGGGAGGGTTAGTGTTAGAGTTGAGGCTGTAGGGAGGGTTAGTGTTAGAGGTGAAGCTGCAGGGAGGGTTAGTGTTAGAGGTGAGGCTGCAGGGAGGGTTAGTGTAAGAGGTGAAGCTGCAGGGAGGGTTAGTGTTAGAGGTGAGGCTGCAGGGAGTGTAAGAGTTGAGGCTGCAGGGAGGGTTAGTGTTAGAAGAAGGACTGCAGGGAAGTTAAGCTGGCCATAAATTATGCAATTTTCTTTCCTTCCACCACAGGTGGAAGAAAAGTAAATTGCTTGATTCCCCCATCAACACAGTCAGCATTGATGGGGGAATCCCTCCTGCAGCACTATTGTGTTCTGCCAGTGGGGAGCGCAGGGAGTAACAATTGTCACAGCTGGCAGCTAAAGCCACCGGCAGTGATCGCATGCAAAAAAACTTTGACAGGATTTGACGATGGATCGTCCTGAGTAAAAGCAGCCTGTCCATAGACGGATCGAATGTCAGCCAGTTCAGCAGTGATCCACCCATGGCCAGCTTTACTGTCAACTCCAATCTACTGATGCTAAAAACAAATATATCACCAGCCTCCCCAGGACAGCAGAGGGGGGGAAGCTGCTTGAGAATTCCACATGGCCCATCTAAACCATAAATGAAGTGAACTTTCTGACACAGTGGCTTTGTTTCCAAGCTAGCGTTAGAAGTCGACGCTTTGATTTTCCTTGTTGCCTGGTGATGCTCTTGAAGAAAAGGCCATTGTGTCAGATTTCCCTTTTGATTCCTTCTAAAACTCCGGTGTCACCTGTCTCGAAACGTTGCAAGAGCAGCAATGGTGTTGTCTGACTTCTCACCATATGCTTCTCCTAATGATCTCCTAAACCTAATGAGTGGAGCAGATCCTCACCACCTGCATGGGAATGGTGGTAATCTTGCCTGGCAGATCAGAAGGGCCAGTGTAGCTGTGACCCGGAGATTGATCTAAGGGATAGAAAAGAAGACATTCCAGATCAAAGGCCAGTGTTGATGCGGCCTGTATGATGCAACAAAAAAAAAAAAAAAAGATATTGGATCTAAGACACATCAAGACACAAGCTAGAAGTAAACCAGATTTACTTCACTGACAAGATCCACTAAAACTATGATATATGAAGAACTAGTAATGCCGGATATCTGGGTCTTTAAAGCGGCTGATGTCGAGAGGGAAGCTGTACCATCTTGCTATACATCAAGCTCAAGATCATGATAGACAACAAATGTTACTTTTCAACGGCCATATCAGTTTTCCCTGAATAGAGAACTGCAGATGAATCACTAAATTCTAGTACACTAAAGTAAATGTAGACCGAATCACAAAAAATCCTCATAAAAGCTTTAAAGTTAATGCCTTTCAAAAGTAATTTTCAATATTCCTAAATCTGAAGCTTTCATTTAAAGAATACCTGGTGATTCCCGCCATGAAAGTCTTAGTTCAGGCACTTCCTGTTATAGGGTGACAACACTCTGTTCCTAAATATAAAAAATATAAATATTAGTGGCGTTGTTAGCCGGGTGCGGGGGGTGCGGGCCGCACCCGGGTGACACCCGTGGGTAGCGGCACCGCTAACACCGCCCGCCGCCCTGTGTTTCACCGTCGCTGCGGCTGTGTCCCTCAGCGGAGCGTAACAAAGCCGCCTCCCCCTCCTCTCTGTTTACATCCACAGAGGAGGAGGAGCTTGAGGGACACACACCGCTGTGTGTATCTGAGGTCTGTAAGGGGGTGTCTGTACTAAAGGGGTATCTGTATTGGGGGGATTTGCACTGGGGATGTTTCTGCACTGGGGGGTGTCTGTAAAATGGGGGGTCTGCACCCAGGGGGGTGTCTGCACCCAGGGGGGGTGTCTGTACTATGGGGGGTCTGCACTGGGGAGGTGTCTGCACTGGGGGGGTCTGCACCCAGGGGGGGTGTCTGTACTATGGGGGGTCTGAACTGGGGAGGTGTCTGCGCCTGGGGGGGTCTGCACACAGGGGAGTGTCTGTACTGAGGGGGGTCTGCACTAAGGGGGGTGTCTGTACTGAGGGGGGTCTGCACTAAGGGGGGTGTCTGTACTGAGGGGTGGTCTGCACTGGGGAGGGGTCTGCACTGCTGGGGGGGTTCTGCACTGAGGGGGGGTATCTGTACTGATGGAGGGGTCTGCCCTGGGGGGTGTCTGTACTGAGGGGGGTCTGCACTAAGGGAGGGGTGTCTGTACTGCTGGAGGGTCTGCACTGGGGGGTCTGCACTGAGGGCGATGTCTGTACTGAGAGGGGGGAGTCTGTACTGCTGGGGGGGTCTGCACTGAGGGGGGTGTCTGTAATGCTGGGGGGGGTCTGCACTGAGGGGGGTATCTGTACTGCTGGGGGGGTCTGCACTGGGGGGTCTGCACTGAGGGGGATGTCTGTACTGAGGGGGGGAGTCTGTACTGCTGGGGGGGGTCTGCACTGAGGGGGGTGTCTGTAATGCTGGGGGGGTCTGCACTGAGGGGGGTATCTGTACTGATGGAGGGGTCTGTACTGAAGGGGTGTCTGTACTGAGGGAGGAGGTTTATACTGAGGGAGGGAGTCTATATTGATGGAGGGTGGTCTGTACTTAGTGGGGGGGGTCTGTACTGAGGGAGGGGGATCTATACTGCGGGAGGGGGGTCTGTAGTTAGTGGAGGGGGGTCTGTACTGAGGGGGGACTATAGTTGGTGGGGGGGTGATACCATTTTTTTCGCACCGGGTGACACCAACCCTAGTGACGCCACTGATAAATATAGCGCTCGCAAACATAATAATTAAACAAATGTGAAGAAATATAATAAACAACAAAAAGTCCAAAGCAAGTAACTCAAGGTAAGTTAGAAAAAGTGGGGTCAGTGGCGCTACCTATAACATAAGCATATGGACTATATAGGTACTAACCATATATATTTGCCCAGAACTGAAAGTATAAATAAGTTATTTAAGATGTGACCTCTCTCATGGGGACCCAATGTCCCAGGGGCATATGGGGTTGGCAAGAATGTGTAGTGTAATCCAATTGACCCACACCGTGCCTCACAATGGTGTCTTAGTGAATAAATTATAACCAGTGTATAAATACCAAACCATATAACGAGATCAAACAGCTGAAAAATTGATTGATTAACTAATCTAAATACACCTATATATAAGGATGCAAAAATTCACATAATCAGTGTCCACTGACCATATTTCTTTACAGAGAAACACAAACCTAATGTTATATTGCGTATGTGATAATGTGTTACAATCCAAAACATGGTGAAAACCAAAGTATCCACAAAAAAGCAAAAAAAAGTGAAAAAAAGTTAAAAGCAAAAAAAACCCTATAAGTGATGTACAATAGTATATAGCAAATACTTAACCACTTCAGCCCCGGACCAATTTGCAGCCAAAGGACCAGGCCCCTTTTTGCGATTCGGCACTGCGTCGCTTTAACTGACAATTGCGCGGTCGTGCGACGTGGCTCCAAAACAAAATTGGCGTCCTTTTTCTCCCACAAATAGAGCTTTCTTTTGGTGGTATTTGATCGCCTCTGCGGTTTTTATTTTTTGCGCTATAAACAAAAATAGAGCGACAATTTTGAAAACAATGCAATATTTTTGCTTTTTGCTATAATAAATATCCCCAAAATATATATATAAAAAAACATTTTTTCTCCTCAGTTTAGGCCGATACGTATTCTTCTACATATTTTTGGTAAAAAAAATCGCAATTAGCGATTATTGATTGGTTTGCGCAAAAGTTGTAGCGTTTACAAAATAGGGGATAGTTTTATAGCATTTTAATTAATATTTTTTTCTTTACTAGTAATGGCGGCGATTAGCGATTTTTATTGTGACTGCGACATTATGGCGGACACATCGGACATTTTTGACACATTTTTGGGACCATTGTCATTTATACAGCAATCAATGCTATTTAAATGCATTGATTCCTGTATAAATGACAATTGTAGTGAAAGAGTTAATCACTAGGGGGAGGGGAGGGGTTATGGGCTGTGACGTGTGTGTTTTTTTTACATTAGGGGGCGGGGTTGACGTCTGACGTCACTGATCGGCTTTCCCGATGACGGGGAACAGCCAATCAATGACAGGCAGAGTAGGAAGCGCGGGGAGAGGTTTGTTTACACAGACCTCTCCCCGTTCTTCAGCTCCGTGACCCGATCGCGGGACACCAGCGGCGATCGGGTCCACTGGTCCCGCGGCCGGGGTCACGGAGCTCCCGACCGGGGAGGCAATTAAAGGGCCACGTACAGGTACATGATTTTGCCTGCCCGTGCCATTTTGCCGCAGTATATCTGCGTTAGGCGGTCGGGAAGCGGTTAAGCATGTGCATTAACATCAGGGGAGGAAAAAAGAGTTTAATAATAAAATAATATAAATGGTGTCCAAAAGTGGTTGTTGAATATAATTGTGTCCAGCAAAGAAAAGAAGGTTAAAAGGTGACTTTTGTGCTCGTGGAATCTCCGGGTGACTTGGGTGCTCCCCCTCAAGGATCATAAAAAGTCAGATGGGAGCTTTTCATCGGATATTCCGACCGCGTGTATGCCCCATCGGACTTTTTCTGTCTGCATTTCCGACGGACTTAGATATAGAGCCTGTTTTAAATTTTTGCGGCGGAAATGCCGACGGAGTTTTGCCCCATGCAAAGTCCGGCCGTGTGTACGCGGCATTAGGGTTTGTGTAGGGTGTGGTCAAGTGTCAGGGATAGGTCAGGGAAAACTAGGAAAAATGTGTATTACCTTTTCGGTGTTATAAATATATAAACAGAATATAAATCTAAACTGTGCAAACTTCTATTATAAGGTGAAATATTTCAAAATATAATCCAGTGCATGCACATGGTCAATGTTGTAACACACGATTAAATGGGATACAAAGTGCAAAATACTGAGTGTTTTTAGCACATCTCTAAAGTAGAGCCAGGGTTCATGCGGTATGAACAAAGACAATGATGAGACCGCAATGAAAACAAAGCAAAAAAAAAAGAAAAGTAAGTGTCTTTAGAACAATAATAAAAATGCAGCAAATTGTATAAACCCAAGCGCTCCTACATCCAGAATAGTTATTGAAGTGAAGGACGCAGAGCCTCTGACATAACCCTCTCCATATAATACAAAAAAAACTTTACTCTGAATTTTCTTCTCCTTTTGATCTAAAAAATAAATAAAAAAAAATAAAAAAATTGCTCAGATAAACAGATTGTATCCACATTGGATCCTCAATCCCTATTCCACTATATTGCTTATCTTTTTTTTTTTTTCCACCCCCTTTTTTGGCAATATGATCCGTGCATCTGTAATCTCTTGACATTGTTCAAAAAGTTTAAAACTTTCAATAAAAAGGTATTTTGACCGAAAAAAAAAAAAAAAGCTGCACAAGCTAGGACTTAACTCTGGGTCCCTGGATAAGCAGTTGGTAAAGGACGGGAAATTAAAATGTGGTTATAAATGGGGTTCACTCGGAATAGAGATCAATCACAGTAATGCCGCGTACATACGGTCGGATTTTCCGACGGAAAATGTCCTATCGGACAATGTTGTCGGAAATTCCGACCGTGTGTGGGCTCCATCGGACTTTTTCCGTCGGATTTTCCGACGGACAAAGTTTTATCTCCTGCTCTCAAATTTTCCGACACCAAAGTCCTATCGGACTTTTTCCGATCGTGTGTAGCGAATTCCGACGGACATAGTGCCACGCATGCTCAGATCACATTACAAGACCAAAGCTATTGGCTACTAGCCTCTACGTAGTCCCGTCGTAGGCAACAAACGTCACCACGTTCAGAATGATCGGATTTTTCCGACAACTTTGTCCGACCGTGTGTATGCAACACCAGTGTCGGACAAAATCCGTCGGAAAAAATCCGATGGATTTTGTGGTCGGATTTTCCGACCGTGTGTACGGGGCATAACACTAGATATATACATTAGAACTTTAGTTGTCACTAGATGGACTACCAGCAGGAGGAAAAATTCTCTGAATATCCTCTATAGATCTTCAGTTATCACTAGAGGGATCACCGGCAGGAGGAAGGAGGTCCTGTTCCTCTATATAGATCTTTAGTTATAAAAGGATCACCAGCTGAAGAAATTAGGTCCTGATTCCCCTATATACAGTAGATCTTTAGTTATCATTGGAGGGATCACAGCCAGAGGCGGCTCTTTAATTAGGCAAAGTAGGCGGTCGCCTCAGGCCTCGCACTCACAGGGGCCTCGCTGCTGCCTAGTTTACCTAATTAGAGAGGCCGCCTCTTCCAGCAGCAGAGATCCCCGCCATCACACAGTCCTGAGTCCCCTCACTCTGCTACAGGGAGAGAGACAGGCTGCGAGTGAGACCAAGTTACTGTGTACACATACAGCTCCGGATCACAGACAGGGTGAGCAGCTCAGCAGAGTCACCTCTGACAGATCTCCCCCTCCCCCTGCTGCCCGCACAGCCAGACAGGAGAGGAGAGAGCTGCTTCTGCTCCTCCTCCTCCCGCCCTCTCCTCCTGTGTCTGCCCTGTACCCAGTCCTTGGCAGTGTTCTCTGTTCTGCCTCAGAGAAGGGGATGTGTGTGCGGGAAGATTCAAGCTGATGTAGGGGATGCCCTTCCTTCTCTTCTTCCTCCATCCCCCTTGCTTTCTTTCTTTCCATCTTTTCATCATTTCTTTCCTTCTTTCTTTACATCCTTTCTTTCTCTTTCTTTCTTTCTTTCTTTCCTTTTTTCTTTCCAACCTTCTTTTCTCTTTCTTTCTCCATCCCCTTGTCTTTCTTTCCTTCTTTTTTTTCCTTTCTTTCTTTCCTTCCATCTTTCTTTCTCTTTCCTTCCTTCTTTCTTTCTTTCTTTCTTTCCATCCCTCATTCTTTCTCTATCCTTCCTTCATTCTCCATCCTCCTCTCTTTCTTTCTTTCTTTCTCCACCCATCCCGAATAGGTAGGATCTGCAAGAGCAGCTTCAATGCGCAGCTCTGCTTGAGGAGAACATATCTTTATTATGTAGTGTAGTGTGCCCATTTACCTACCGCCTGTACTGTTACCTGCGAGTCCGTTCATTCGCAAAGTCCGTCGGAACTCCGCCGAAAGTCCGTCGGGAAGACCGTCGGACCTAGTCTGCCGGAAAGTCCGTTCGAGTGTGGCCAAGTCCGTTCGTTCGCAAAGTCCGTCGGAACGCCGCCCAAAGTCCGCCGTGAAGACCGTCGGTCCTAGTCTGCCGGAAAGTCTGGTTGTGTGTGGCCAAGTCCGTTCGTTCGCAAAATCCGTTGGAACGCCGCCGAAAGTCCGCCGGGAAGACCGTCGGTCCTAGTCTGCCGGAAAGTCCGTTCGTGTGTGGCCAAGTCCGTTCATTCGCAAAGTCCGTCGGAACGCCGCCGAAAGTCCGTCGGGAAGACCGTCGGACCTAGTCTGCCGGAAAGTCCGGTCGTGTGTGGCCAAGTCCGTTCGTTTGCAAAATCCGTCGGAACACCGCCGAAAGTCCGTCGGGAAGACCGTCGGACCTAGTCTGCCGGAAAGTCCGGTCCTGTGTGGCCAAGTCCGTTCGTTCGCAAAGTCCGTCGGAACGCCGCCGAAAGTCCGCTGGGAAGACCGTCGGTCCTAGTCTGCCGGAAAGTCCGTTTGTGTGTGGCCAAGTCCGTTCGTTTGCAAAGTCCGTCGGAACTCCGCCGAAAGTCCGTCGGGAAGACCGCCGGACCTAGTCTGCCGGAAAGTCAGTTCGTGTGTGGCCAAGTCCGTTCGTTCGCAAAGTCCGTCGGAACGCCGCCGAAAGTCCATCGGGAAGACCGTCGGTCCTAGTCTGCCGGAAAGTCCGGTCCTGTGTGGCCAAGTCCGTTCGTTCGCAAAGTCCGTCGGAACGCCGCTGAAAGTCCGCCGGGAAGACCGTCGGTCCTAGTCTGCCGGAAAGTCCGTTCGTGTGTGGCCAAGTCCGTTCGTTCGCAAAATCCGTTGGAACACCGCCGAAAGTCTGTCGGGAAGACCGTTGGACCTAGTCTGCCGGAAAGTCCGGTCGTGTGGTTAGAAGTATCTTCACGAGCAATCAAGTGTAAACCAATAAATGGATCTGAACTCTTTTATCCTTTGGTCTGGCTCTTATTCTATTGGCGCATGTTATTTTTCTGGTAACCTGTCCTATCCGTGAGCAGCCTAACCTGAGCTGTCCAAATGTTTTTTGTCCTCTCATTACTTAGTATGGACTCATACAGGGGCGGACTGACAACTCATGGGGCCCCCGGGCAATAGGAGATTATGGGGCCCCCAGGCAATCAGAGATTTTGGGGCCACACAGTATACACACACAGTATACAATCACACAGTATACACATACAGGTACACACAGTATACACACACATGTTTCTATTGGCTGAGAAGGTACTGGAGAGGTGGGGCAGCTATAATCTCTGGATTTTTAGACCAAAAGGATGTCGGTAAGGGACATTTCAGAGACAGATGTAAAAAAAACACAGATTTTTACATACTGTCCCTGGTTTTACTGAGGCTGGTAACACTGATGGGGCCCCCTAGTGGCCTGAGGGCCCTCGGGAAGTGCCCGAGTGGCCGAATGCTCAGTCCGCCCCTGGACTCATATCAAAGTGCCGGCACCTCTTGAATGCTTTTTTTTTTCTTCATTGGAGATTTCATTGATCTCAGTCAACCTGTACAACTTCTTTGGAGTAAAACATTTCCTTTTCCTGGGAGCTAAGCTGCAAATGAACGCACACGTCCCTGGCAGTTGGAGGCATGGAGACCTCATAAAAAAATAAGCCGGTTTCACAATGAGTATTGTCATTTTTTTTTTTTTTAAAGGTGATATTAACATTATTTTTGTGTCGAAAATTTTAAACACATATAGTGCTCCGTGGAGTTCTTCAAAGCCCGGAATCGTGGAACAGACGCTCCGAAGATGACTTTGTGATGCAAAACACTATTTTCCCAGCGTTCTGTTTGTTGGCGCTGGTTCCGCAAATAAAGCCGTCACATTCCTTTGAATTCCCTGCGGATGTGCAACATTTCATTATCCCTACTCTGCGATTAGGCATTATATTTGATCGCTTACAGTCTGTTTATGCACTTGCACACTTTGCAGATGTAATTCACGCTAGCGTGTTTTTGGCTGAGTTCAACGGCTGATTATGCGTCCCCCGAATAATAGGTGACTGTAGATTTAAAAATAGTATGTTACCTCTCTTCCTTTCCCACTATTAATTGAAAGCTATAATTAAAGGCAGAAAAAAAAGAGAAACGTCTCACTAACAGTACATAAAGGCCTGAACGCTATTCTTCTATTATAAAGGCTTCATACATGTGACCCTGATGACATCTAGGCCACCCTACTAGATGACCTTCCAACACTATCCTGGAGGCGCCTGCTGGGTAGAGCAATGTGTTAGTTAATGGGCCTGCAGCATCATGTCCAACTTGAATGCTGTATGACAGGGCTCAAAATTTCAAGTCCTGAGCTACTAGCCAGGCCTCAAGGGTTACTCGCCACCAGTTGCCCCAGCCAACCCCTACCCTGCCCCACCCCTAACTCTGCCCCTAAACACACACTCATAAATGATCTCATGAAATGACACTTAAATGTTGTATTCAGAATTAAGACCCCTTTCACACTGGGGCCGCCCGTGCGGTAAAACGCCACTCGCTTTAGCTGTGCTTTATGCTTCACTTTTCAGCCACTAGCAGCGCTTTTAACCCCCACTACCGGCCGAAGAAGGGGTTAAAAGCGCTGGTGTTTTGGCACTTACAAATCACTTTTTAGGCGCTTTGGTAGCGCTGGCCATTCATTTCCATGGGCAGGGTATTTTGGGAGCCCTGTATACAGCGCTCCCAAACCGCCCCAAAGATGCTGCTTGCAGGACTTTTCCTAACATCCCGCAGGCGCACCGCCCCATTGTGAAAAGTCACACTGAACTGAATGGGAGGTGGTTTTCAGGCGCTTTACAGGCGCTATTTCTAGCCCTAAAACACCTGAAAACCGCCTCAGTGTGAAAGGGGTCTTAGTTATAAAAATAAATATTAACAACAACTTTATCAATGCCCATCAGTGCAGCCTCACCTGTGCCCAACAATGCAGCCTACCTGTATCCATCAATGCCGATTTGCCTGTGCCCAACAGTGCAGCCAACCTGTGTCCATCAATGCCGCTTCACCTGTGCCCAAAAATACAGCCTTCCTGTGTCCATCAATGCTGCCTCACCTATGCCCAACAATGCAGCCTACCTGTGTCCATTAATGCTGCTTCACCTGTGTCCATCAATGCAGCCTCGCCTGTGCCTAACAATGCAGCCTACCTGTGCCCATCAATGCAGCCTATCTGTGTCCATCAATGCAGCCTACCTGTGCCCAACAATGCAGCCTACCTGTGTCCATCAAAGCTGATTTACCTGTGTCCATCAATGCAGCCTCACCTGTGTCCATTAATGCAGCCTCACCTGTGTCCATTAATGCAGCCTACCTGTGTCCATCAATGCAGCCTACCTGTGTCCATCAATGCTGCCTCACCTGTGCCCAACAATGCAGCCTAACTGTGTCCATCAATGCATCCTCACCTGTGCCCAAAAATGCAGCCTACCTGTGTCCATCAATGCAGCCTACCTGTGTCCATCAATGCAGCCTACCTGTCTCCATCAATGCTGCCTCACCTGGCCCAACAATGCAGCCTACCTGTGTTCATCAATGCTGCTTCACCTGTGTCCATCAATGCAGCCTCACCTGTGCCCAACAATACAGCCTGCCTGTGCCCATCAATGCAGACTACCTGTGTCCATCAATGCAGCCTACCTGTGTCCAACAATGCAGCCTACCTGTGTCCATAAATTCAGCCTCACCTGTGCCCAACAATGCAGCCTGCCTGTGCCCATCAATGCAGCCTACCTGTGCCCAACAATGCAGCCTACCTGTGTTCATCAATGCAGCCTACCTTTATCCATCAATGCTGCTTCACCTGTGCCCAACAGTGCAGCCTACCTGTGCCTATCAATGCAGCCTATCTGTGTCTACCAATGCAGCCTACCTGTGTCCATAAATGCAGCCTCACCTGTGCCTAACAATGAAGTCTGCTTGTGCCCATCAATGCAGCCTACCTGTGCCCAACAATGCAGCCTACCTGTGTTCATCAATGCAGCCTACCTGTATCCATCAATGCTGCTTCACCTGTGCCCAACAATGCAGCCTACCTGTGGAACATAGCTAATTTTGGGAAGTGCCGTCAAAGACCACCAGGTTGAGCGACTGATAGTTGGGGTTTTTGTTGTTTATGTGTTAAAGAATGTTATATATTTGTCAACAAAAGGCTGCTATGGCCATTTGTACTCCATTTCAAGTCTCATTAATCGTAGGTAAGGTTAAAAGTGGGTTAGGGCTGGAGTATGACAATGGTCTGCCAGTCATATGAAGGTTGGGACATCTTATCTACACTGGTCTTGTAGTTGGGGGTATCAGATTAAATGGGGCTGAATATAAGTGCACATCACACAAATGTTGAAAATCATTTATCATTTTCTTTCCACGACTTTGTGTTGGTCTATCGTATAAAATCTCAATATGATAACATTCACTTTTTTGGTTGTAACATGACAAAATGTGGAAAATTTCAAGGGGCATGAATAATTTTCATCAAGGCACTGTACACACACGTGTGTGTTTGAGCTTTGGGGTGCATACCCTAATGCAATAGGCTGCGCAGTGAACACACCAATGATTTAGTGTTAGTTACATTTTGACGGAACTTCCACTTTCAGGATTGGTAAGCTGCTATATATATATATTACATTCTTGCTCTTGGGTTTAGATGGACTTTAAAATAAATTCCGTTTTTTTTAATATGCTTTGCATATGTAGCGCTGGCTCCTGACGAGCAGGCGCTATTGTTTTTCCAAAAATTAAGTTGCCTGAAGCCACAGTTGGGTTTCAGTATAATTTCTCGAAATTTCTGGTTTCAGTACCAGTCTAGCTGGGTTGCACTGGGTTCTCCTTGACCGCAGGTGTCGCTGTCACCGCCGGCAAGAGTAGAAACGCAGTCTAGCTGGATGCATTGAATGCCACTTATCTCTCGGAACCAGCCCAGTGGGAGTGTTCTCCTGCTGTGCTTTCTGGGGGTTGGTATTTAAGGTACCGACTAGGGTGCCCACATGTCCCGGATTGCCCGGGACAGTCCCGCAATTAGCAGGTCTGTCCCGGGTCCCGGGCACCTTCATTCCGGGACAATACAATGTCCCGGAATGAAACTGACAGGGGAGCAAAATCCCGCTATCGCCATGGCGCTGGCTCTGCCTCCCCACCTCCACCTGAGAGACTCTTCTCTACGTCTACTGGCTAGGCCACTGGTTGCTAGAGCCGACTGGCGTCTATCAACCGGTGACGTCATGACTGCGACTGCCAGCTTTCAAAGCGGAGGAGGAGTTAACTTCCTCCTCCTCCGTGCCCATTGCTCTCAATGGGCCGACTCCACCTCCACCACGGATGGCGGCAAGTGACACGCTGCATCTGGGGGCAGGCAACGGTGGCAAGCTCAGGGTTCCCACTGATTCTGCATTATGGTGAGTTGAACAATTTCATTATATATTACAATGTAGTCATAGAAATAATGTGATTTCATCATCCTGACACCATATCAAGCATGGTGTCGGGATGATTTAATTGCTAACACCAGCCATTCGCACAACAAATCACCCACACCCGAATTCCCTGTCAACCCTGAGACTGCATTAGCCCCAAAAAAAGGAGTGACCGATTCCATCGTTGGCGAGGGTTTTGAAATCCAGCTTATTATTGGGAAAAGGGTGGGGGTGTCCCTGAATGGCAGTTTGGAAATGTGGTCACCCTAGTACCGACGCCATGTTGGAGGGGGAGTATTTTCGGTTCTGGTGGTCCTCCTGACCCAGCCCTATGGCCATCCTGCCCTGGGGTGCGGAACCATGCATCCTGTGTCTCGGGGCTGGCTGGCCCGAGGCAACGAAACTGAAGGGATAGGCCCGAGTAACTTTCAGGGCCTACTGATCCAAGGAAGGTCCGGTGCCGTCTCATCTGAAGGGAGAGGCCCAGCAACTGAAGAACCCCAGGGGAGGACACAATCAGGAGAAGGCCGTGCGCAAGGCTGGCTTCTCTGAAGGAGCCTGGAGGCTTAGTTGGAGGACACAACCTGGATCAGCATTCATACGGTATCGCCGGGTCGGCTGAGAGAAACTGGTACCGTATGTCAGTTCTTTAAAATTCATCCAAATCCCTTAGTGATGCTCAAGTGTAATTTACAAGTCTGTAGCAGAGACTTTACCGAGCATCCCACCGGCTGCTAGGCCTAGTGAGAGAGACCTATCCGGGGGTTGTTGAATCCAGTATGTGGAACAGAAATATCCTCTGGATTCTTCTAGTATCTTCACCCTGCAATCTTAAAGCGGAGTTCCACCCTAAAGTGGAACTTCCGCTTAATGGATCCCCCCCCCCCCCCTCCGGTGCTACAATTGGCACCTTTCAGGGGGGAGGGGGGTGCAGATACCTGTATAATACAGGTATCTGCACCCACTTCCGGGACTAGCTGCTCCGCCCCTATCCGAAGATGCCCGCCCATATCCGAGGGTTCCCGTTGTGTCTTGGGAAACACACAGTTCCCAGGACACAACAGGGACCAATAAAGACGCGCAGCGCGACTCGCGCATGCGCAGTAGGGAACCGGGCAGTGAAGCCGTTGCGTCTTTACTTCCTGATTCCCTGACATCGGATGGCGGCGGGGCAGCCGAGAGACGAGCGTTCGCTCGTCACATTCTGCCGACACCGCTGGACCCTGGGACAGGTAAGTGTCCATTTATTAAAAGTCAGAAGCTGCAGTATTTGTAGCTGCTGACTTTTAATATTTTTGGTGCGGGTGGACCACCCTCTTTAGGTACCTGAACTCACCCCTAACCCTCTACCCTGAGAGACTTTGTTCTTTTTTCCTAAATAAATAATCCAAAGAGGATTCAGTGTCAGTTTCAACATTCTTTGGGCCCCTTTCCACGGGATCCCCAAGACGGAGAAGCAAGCAGGTGAGGTAACGGTAATAGACATGTGCACAACAAAAAAATTTGTTTATTTTCATTTCGGTTTTTTTGTTTCCGAAAAAAAATTGTTTATTTTCGTTTCGTTTTTTTCGTTTCCGTTGATTCGTAACGATTCGTACATTCGTAAGAGTTATTTTTTCGTTGATTCGTCTTTCTGTTAGTTTAATTTTCGTTCATTCGTTTATTCGAAATTCGGACGCATTCGTAGTTATTCGTACATTTGTAACATTCGTAGATTCGTAATCGGAGCATAATTCATAATGTTATGTAATGTGTATGCTATTATTACATTTTAAGAGACACGGAAAATTACGAATCGAAAAAAAAGTTACGAATGTACGAATTTTTTCGTTCAATCCATTCGAAGCACGTTAAGCAACGCCATTGTAAAGCCCCATACACACGGTCGGATTTTTTCATGGATTCTGTCCGATCGGACAATGTTGTTGAAAAATCAGACCGTGTGTATGCACCATCGGACAGTGTACGTCGGATTGTCCGACGGACAAAGTCCTATCTCCTGCTGGATAGGTTTGCCGACAACACGGTCCGATCACACCAAATCCGATCGTGTGTACGGTTGTCCGACCGGACAAAGTGCTACGCATGCTCAGATCACATTACAAGACCAAAGCTATTGGCTACTAGCCTCTACGTAGTTCCGTTGTATGCAACAAACGTCACCACGTTCAGAATGATCGGATTTTCCGACAACTTTGTCCGACCGCGTGTACGCAAAACCAACATCAGACAAAGTATGACGGACAGGATCCGACCGACCTGGTCCGCGGATTGTCCGACCGTGTGTATGGGGCTTAAGAGACACGGAAAATTACGAATCGAAAAAAAAAAAAAAGTTACGAATGTACAAATTTTTTCGTTCAATCCATTCGAAGCACGTTAAGCAGCGCCATTGTAAGAGACATGGAAAATTACGAATCGAAAAAAAAAAAAAAATTACGAATGTACACATTTTTTCGTTCATCTTCGTTGTTTCTGTTTTAGTTTTTCGGATTTTTCATTCGTACATTCGTTGTTTCTAGTTAGTTTTTTTCGGATTTTCGTTGTTTTTCATATTCGTTCGATTCGAACATTCGTTAAAATTTTTAGCGAATCGTTCGTTCATTCGTACGATAACGAATGAACGAATATAACGAATTTTAACGAAAAAAAAAAAAAAAAAAAGAAACGAATTGCACATGTCTACACTGTATACACACGTGTGCGTTTGAGCTTTGGGGTGCATACCCTAATGCAATAGGCTGCGCAGTGCACACACCAATGATTTAGTGTTAGTTACATTTTGACGGAACTTCCACTTTCAGGATTGGTAAGCTGCTATATATATATATTACATTCTTGCTCTTGGGTTTAGATAAATTCAGTTTTTTTTAATATGCTTTGCGTATGTATTGTTTCCCCCAAAAAAATTGTGTTAGAAAAACCACTGCGCATAAAACGTGGGGCAAAAAAAAAAAATTGCAACAATCGCCATTTTATTCCCTAGGGTCTCTGCTAAAAAAAATATATATATATATATATATATATATATATATATATATATATATATATATATATATATATATATATATATATATATATATATATATATATATACATATAATGTTTGGGGGTTCTAAGTAATTTTCTAGAAAAAAAAACAAAAAACCTGTAAGCAAAAAGTGCCAGATAAAGGCTTGGTCTTAAGGCCCGTACACATGATCGGACTTTTTGACAACCAACATGCAAATTAGCTGTTCTGGACCAACATCCGACCGTGTGTACACTCCATCGGACCAACTTTTTCCAGGTTTCATCTGACTTTTGTTGGCTGTGCGAACGGACCAACTTTCTGCCAACAAAAGTCCGATGGACCAAAGTCCGACCGTGTGTACACAAAACCAACGGACTTTTGTACAAACCAATGCAGAACCAATGAAAAAGATCAGACAACAATACAGAAGTTGACCAAAGGTGGCGGTAAAGAGCAGAAAAAACAAGTGATTTGGTGAAAGTTGGCTGAAAAAGTCCTGCCGTGTGTATGCAATACCAACTTGGGGCCAACGCCCTTTGGACAAAAATCCACAGAAAAGTTGGTCCACGGTCCGATCGTGTGTATGAGGCTTTAGAAAGGGGAATTCTGCTGCGTCCTGCTGACATCACAAAGTGTAATACTATATTAGCTATAATAACCATCATAACATTCCTGTGTCTGCTATCAGCTATATACATATATATCGGGGTATATGCGTTACCCGTAAGACTGTGTCACGGCACAGAGTGCTTTCATTTTGACGGCAGGTGTAATTGGAATTCGAGATTCGAAAGAAAAACCTTTTTATCCGCAGCCCACAAGAAGGAAGCCTTTTGGTTTGTCTACGTCGGCTCTCGTTCCTACCAGCTCATCACATGCGCACGGACTCGGACAGGATCCTCGTCTGACGAGCGAGAAAGCGGCATGTCTGGCTAAATGTCCGTGGAAAATATTAAAGTCAAAAGCTGTTTCATGAAAGCAATTTAAATACTGACAACTTCTGCTTCATATCTGCAAGTGAGCAGCCACACGCCATCAATCAACAGCTGCCCCGTAGTGAGCCAAATAATCCTTCCATCAAAGGGCCTCCATCGCAAACCGCGCAACAGCTGCGCAGAATTCAGCGCTACAAAGGTACACTCCAGGCAGAAGTGAAAATGCGGCGTGTAAAACTGACTCAGGAGGCACAGCCGGGGCCCCGGGGAGGCTTCTTAGTTTCAACCTGCCGTTCTCCTTGATCGTCTAGGTTGCCCAGCTGGTTTATTCTATATCAGTGGTCTCCAAACTGCCGCCCTTTGCTTGCTTTTATCTGGCCCTTGGGGCACTATTTCATTAACTGATACCAACAATGGGGCATAATTCCACTTACTGACACCAATGAAGGAGCACAATTTCTCCCAATGACACAAATGATGGGGCACAATTCCTCCCAATGACACCAATGATGAGACACAATTCCTCCTAATGACACCGATGATAGGGCTTAACTCCTCCCAGGGACACCAATGATAGGGCATAACTCCTCCCAATTGCACCAATAATAGGGCTTAATTCCTCCCAATGACACCAATGATGAGACACAATTCCTCCCAATGACACCAATGATGAGACATAATTCCTCCCAATGACACCAATGATGAGACACAATTCCTCCTAATGACACCAATGATAGGGCTTAACTCCTCCCAGTGAGACCAATGATAGGGCTTAATTCCTCCCAATGACACCAATGATGAGACACAATTCCTCTCAATGACATCAATGATGAGACATAATTCATCCCAATGACACCAATGATAAGAAACAATGACTCAATGATGGAACACAATTCCTCCTAATGACACCAATGATAGGGCTTAATTCCTCCCAATGACACCAATGATGAGACACAATTCATCCCAATGACACCAATGATAAGAAACAATTTTGCCCAATGGCACCAACAATGGGGCCCAATGACTCAATGATGGAACACAATTCCTCCCAATGACACCAATGATGAGACACAATTCCTCCTAATGACACCAATGATAGGGCTTAACTTCTCCCAGTGACACCAATGATAGGGCTTAACTCCTCCCAGTGACACCAATGATGAGACACAATTCTTCTCAATAACATCAATGATGAGACACAATTTATCCCAATGGCACCAATGATAAGAAACTATTTTGCCCAATGACACTAATGATGGGTCACAATTTCTTCCAATGGCACCAACAATGGGGCCCAATGACTGAATGATGGAACACAATTCCTCCCAATGACACCAATAATGGGGCATAATTCCTCCGATTGATACCAATGATGAGACACAGTTCCTCCCAATGACACCAATGATGAGACATAGTTCCTCCCAATGACACCAATGATAGGGCACAATTTCTCCCAATGACACCAACAATGGGGCACAATTCTTCCCTCTGACACCAAAGATGGGGCATTGTTTATTTCCACTGACGTCGGGACTGTTTCTACTCCCGGTGGCCGCAGTCCGGCCCCCCTAAAGTCTGAAGAACAGTAAACTGGCCCTCCGTTTAGAAAGTTTGGAGACTCCTGACTGCTTTCATCCTTAAAGGCTGAGGTCACATTTTCACTGAATTACACTATGCTGTCTAGGGGTCCCAGTGTGTTAGAAAATGATTTCCTCAGTTTTAACGCCTTACCAGTAGGGATTATTATTATTATTATTATTATTACAGGATTTATATAGCGCCAACAGTTTGCGCAGGACTTTACAACATGAGGGCAGACAGTACACTTACAATACAAATCAATACAGGAGGGATCAGAGGGCCCGGCTCGTTAGAGCTTACAATCTAGAAGGGAGGGTCAAGTGGAAACAAAAGGTGATAACTGTGGGGGATGGGCTGATGGAGAAAATGAAAATACAGTTGTTAGGTGTGGGTAGGATAGGCTTCTCTGAGGAGGAGGGTTTTCAGGGATCGTCTAAAAGCTAATAGAGTAGGAGATAAGTGGACAGATTGGGGTAAGGCATTCCATAGGATTGGAGAGGCTCTGGAAAAGTCCTGGAGACGAGCATGGGAGGAGGTGATGAGGGAGCTACAGAGCAGGAGGTCTTGAGAGGAATGAAGAGAACGAGTAGGTTGGTCGGCTCTAGGCTTTGTAAGGCCTTAGGCAAATCTTAGACATGAGGCCCCGCTCACGCCCAAAATGGGAAAAATAATTAAAGCAATAGAAATTAACTGTATAAATTGCATGATATTCCCTTCAACTGTAACACACACATCAGGAGAATTAGGTGGCCTTAGGCCCCTAGGAGTGCGAGGCCTTAGGCGACCGTCTAATTTGCCTAATTAGAGAGACGTCTCTGAGGTTGGTATTTAGAGACTAGGCTAGTGATGTAGTTGGGGGCAGAGTTGTGGACGGCTTTGTACGTAGTTGTTAGTATTTTGAATTTAATTCTTTGGCCGAGTGGAAGCCAGTGGAGGGATTGACAGAGAGGAGTGGCAGAGACAGAGAGATTGGTAAGGTGGATGAGTCTGGCAGCAGCATTCATGATGGATTGAAGAGGTGATAGACTATGTAGAGGTAAGCCAATGAGAAGGGAGTTGCACTAGTCAATGCGAGAGATGACCAGCGAGTGAATTAAGAGCTCTGTTGTGTCATTGGCTAGAAAGGGGCGTATTTTGGAGATGTTGCGGAGGTGGAGGCGGCAGGATTTGGACAGTGATTGGACGTGGTGCTTAAAGGAGAGTTCAGAGTCCAGGACTACACCTAGAACCTTGGCATGTGGGGATGGGCTTATAGTTGTGCCATCAATTTTGACAGCGAGATCAGGGGAAGGGGCATATGGGGGTGGAAAAGTTTGGTTTTGGATAGATTGAGTTTGAGGAAGTGGTGTGACATCCAGACTGATATATCTGATAGTAGATTGGTGATACGTGAGGATACAGAGGGAGTGAGCTGAGGGGTAGAGAAATAGATTTGGGTGTCGTCAGTGTAGAGGTGGTATTGGAAGCCATGGGAGGCTATCAGCTGACCCAGGGAGGAGGTGTAGATTGATGAGCATGAGTTTGGACCAAACCCAGAAGCAAGCTGTCACGCCCGCCTAATCGGCTTCCAGTCATTTAGGCCATTCCTTGCACATAACAGAGGGGTGGAAATACTTGGGACATCCTTGACCTCATATGGCCATATGGGCATATTTGGACAATGTGTAAGCAGGTTGCCTACCGGAGTATGGATTTAGTTAGTGGCTGGCCCAGGCTGGGGAAAAGAGTTAATGTGTGTGCTGCAGTTCCTGGGCTTTTTGGATCCAGCCTACCCACTGGTGATATAAACTTGGGGGGGAAGTGATTGTACAAAAAGCCGAAAATAATGGGACTTTAAAGTGGTTGTATGAATGCATGAAGGTAAAAAAAACCTTCAGTGTGCAGCTCCCTGCTCAACCCCCACTGATACCTACGCCCAATCTCGATTCAAGCAATGTACACGAGACCCAAGTCTCTCCCGGGTCTCTCACTTCTGAATAGCGGGGATGCAGCAGCGGGAGCCTTTGGCTGGGCTGAGGGCGGGGCTGAGCCAAGCTCTCTGTGTCTTATGGACGCAAAGAGTCGGCTCGGGAGCGAGCACTCATGAGTGCCGAACCGCAAGCGGCTTGCTGTGGGGGCACTCGGCAAGGAGGAGGGACCCAGAGCGCTGATGGAGGCCCTGAAAAGTGGAGGATCGGAGCTGCTCTGTGCAAAACCAGAAAGGAAAGCAGGGGAGGTGCACCTAAGTGTAGTATTAAAACATAACTATTTATTCCATGAGATTAAGAACAAGAATTAAGATTGTACGGGCTTAATACATGCCATTGGTTCCGCAGCTGTCGCTCTCCTGCAGGCTCATCTGGGATCCGGATGGCTGGAACAAAGATGCTGAAAGCCTGGAGAAACAAGGAAGTCGATGCACCCCGGCGTGGAATGCATGGGCGGAAGTGATGTCACCAAAGGAGGCGGAGACCGAGATCCTGATCAGAAATTATACCTTACCAGTGATAAAAAAAAGCTTTATAACACAATATTACATACAAATATCCATTTTATTATACAAAATAATTACAATTCTGTAAAAAAAAATACTGCATCACGTGTTCTAGACATAAACGCTTCTGTCCCCTACCCGTTTTGTGGTTTTCTACTGCTTCTCCAGGACATTGAAGCAGTTTACATAACAAATAAAGTAAGAAAAAATATAATCCACCTGAAAATAAAAAAAAGCATACGTATACAATAAACACAGGTCTTGCCAGATATTATTGATACTATGCACAGCAAAGGGCAAAGAGAGATAAAAAAAAGAAAAAAAGACGACGCATAAACACATCCAAGCAATAAAATTCACCTATCCACCATACATCACAAACTAAAACATTAGACATGTGCACAACAAAAAAATTCGTTTATTTTCGTTTCGTTTTTTTAATTTCCGTCGATTCGTAACGATTCGTACATTCGTAAGTCGTCGTTGTTCGGATTCGTAACGATTCGTACATTCGTAAGAGTTATTTTTTCGTTGATTCGTTTTTTCGTTAGTTTAATTTTCGGACGCATTCGTATTTATTCGTACATTCGTAACATTCGTAATCGGAGCATTATTCATAATTTGATGTAATGTGTATGCTATTATTACATTTTAATAATTTACGAATCGAAAAAAAAAGTTACGAATCGAAAAAAAAAGTTACGAATGGAAAAAAAAGTTACAAAAGTACGAATTTTTTTGTTCAATAGAGACACGGAAAATTACAAATCGAAAAAAAAAAAAAAAAAAAGTTACGAATCGAAAAAAAAAAGTTACGAATCGAAAAAAAAAGTTACGAATCGAAAAAAAAAGTTACGAATGTACGAATTTTTTGGTTCAATAGAGACACGGAAAATTACAAATCAAAAAAAAAAAAAAAAAAACAAGTTACAAATCGAAAAAAATAAGTTACGAATCGAAAAAAAAGTTACGAATCGAAAAAAAAGTTACGAATGTACAAATTTTTTTGTTCAATCCATGCGAAGCACCATTGTAAGGGACACGAAAAATGACCAATTCAACAAAAAAAAAGTTACGAATGTACGAATTTTTTCGTTCGTTTTCGTTTTTCGGATTTTCTTCATTAGTACATTCGTTGTTTCTAATTTGTTTTTTTTTTTGGATTTTCGTTGTTTTTCGGATTCGAATGATTCGTTATTCGGATTCGTACGATTCTAACGATTCGTTACGATTCGTTATTCTGATTCGTACGATTCGAATGATTCGTTCATTCGTACGAAAACGAACGAACGAAAATAACGAAAAAAAAAAACGAAAATAACGAAAAAAACGAAAAACGAAAAAAACGAAACGAATTGCACATGTCTATAAAACATATGAAACAGGTCGATGCAGAGTTGAGCCCCCCTCACCCGACCTGTGGGAGAGCACGTTGAGGGCAAGGAAAGGCAACCGTCTATATGGAGTATACGTAATGGTACTGACATGTGGCTGAAAATACTTATAAACAAAGCACAAAAGAAAACATTTCTAGTAAAATTTGTATTAACAAGGCTGAAGACAAACACCAAAAGATAAAAAGAGAGACATGGTGGAATATCCCACCAAACAGTCTTTTTTTTATTTGTTTGTTTCATCATTTTTTTGTGGGGAAATCTATCCCATTGGAGACTAGACATGAGCAATTCGTTTAGTTACGATTCGTTTTCCGTTCAAATTCGTTATATTCGTTCATTCGTTATCATACGAATGAATGAATGATTCGCGAAAAATTCTAACGAATAACGAACTATCGAAACGAACGAATAAGAAAAACAATGAAAATACGAACTAATGAAAATCTGAAAAACGAAGACAGAAACAACGAAAATCAAATTGAACAAAAAAATTCGTACATTCGTAACTTTTTTTTTGTTTGTTGATTCGTAATTTTCCGTGTCTCTTACAATGGCGCTGCTTAACGTGCTTCGAATGGATTGAACGAAAAAATTCGTACATTCGTAACTTTTTTGTTGATTCGTAATTTTCCGTGTCTCTTACAATGTAATAATAGCGTACACATTACATAACATTATGAATTATGCTCCGATTACGATTCTACGAAAACAATGTTACGAAAGTACGAATAAATCAATCTAACGAAAGTACGAATGTAACTAAATCTACGAAAATAAGAATGCGTCCGAATACAAAATACAACGAAAATACGAATTTCGAATAAAGAAAAATTAGACTAACGGAAAAACGAATCAACGAAAAAATAACTCTACGAAAATACGAACGAGTCCGAATACGAACACCGACGACTTACGAATTTACGAATCGTTACGAATCAACGGAAACGAACAGAAACAAAACTAAACAATTTTTTCTATTGTGCACATGTCTATTGGAGACTGCCAACCCTTGTGACTTTAGATGCCATCTTGGGTCAGGCAGAGCCTATTTAATGCCCTGTCTCCTAGGTTTGGTTCACATTTGTGAGTTGGTATACTAGGGACAGGTACACCTCCTGTTAAGGACAGTACTAGTGGTAGGGAAAGGTTCCTGACAAGGAGGAAACGCGTAGGATCTCAACTCTCTTGGGCACCATCCTGCACAAAATGGCCAGGCCACACTCTGTTCTCTTTACAGACATTGTCAATCTGGCTGATACCTACTCTTTTTACATTACTGGAAACTGAGTGCACCCAGTTGGGCAACCTTCCCACAGGGTTTGTTGTGATCTGTTGCTGTGCTATTTCAATATAGGTTTTCTATTGCACCTGACTGTGTGAATTATTTCTGCCGCACCCCATCCACAGGCCCAATTGCACTACTGGGCGGTAATAGAAGATCCCCTTATGTGAGTGTTCAGTGGGAGAAATGTCCAATTGCGCTCTTGGTGAATGGTAGAAGCACCCGTTTGGATGGGTGGTCAGTGGGAGAAGGGCCCAAATACACAGTTAGGCCAGGTTCACACTGGTATGACACGGCTGTTGTACGACTGTCGATCCGACTTTTCTCTGCGACATCAGCCCTATTTCCAAATCCGACTTGAATGAACAGGATATGATTTTGCTCCAACTTTGAGTCTGACTTGTCCTTTGACCAATCAAAACAATCCCAGTGTGAAATAAATCCCTTTTCCTGCTGCTGTGATCACCATGTTGGATGTCACAAGTCTGATGGTTAGGACAAGGGTCCCAGATTGATCCGACTTCAATGACATTGAATGGGCTGAGAACGGACCAAAGTAGTGCAGGAACCTTTTCCAGGCTAGGTTCACACTGATACCAAAAAGGAAAAAAATCCCCCCAAAAAGTGTATGTGGGGTTTTTAGGCAGCGATTGAAAAAAAATTCTGTATGATACAACGTGTTGTCTAAATATAAATGTTTATTAAAGTGGATATAAGACATAAGTTCCAAATGGGAATAATAAAACAAAACAGAAAAAGTATAAAAATACACTGATAGACAAAAATAACTTTTACACGCAGCCAACATTGGTTGAAGTAAAAGTGAACCTGACGCGTTTCGACCCGTATTGATGTGGGTCTTCCTCAAAGGTGATTTGTCTATTAGAAAGAGAGGGTAAAAGAACACATATATTGCAGCAATATTTATATTTCATATACTAGTCTCTATATAAGTTTAGGATAGGGACATATGCAATGTTGTATTGTAAAATATTTACCCAGGTATGTATGTTTCTGATGAAATTTACTCCTCATGTGGGGTTTCCCTGAAGAGGTTTTCTGTCCCCCCGGGTGGCACTCGCAAGGTCACCCTGTAGCGTATGCGGGCCGGGCCAGGGAGAGGTGGTCCAAAAGCGTGACTTACGGGGGGTCACATCCAACGAATTGACCTCCTACAGACAGTAGACATGTGCAATTTGTTTAGTTTTTTTTTAGTTTTTCGTTTTTTTTCGTTATTTTCGTTCATTCGTGTTCGTACGAATGAACGAACGATTCGCAAAAAATTTTAACGAATCGTTCGAATCGAACGAATCCGAAAACAACTAAAATCCAAAAAAAACTAATTAGAAACAACGAATGTACGAAAGAAGAAAATCCGAAAAAAAAAACGAAAACAGGAACAATGAAAATCAAAATGAACGAGAAAAATTCGTACATTCGTAACTTTTTTTTTTTTGTTGAATTGGTAATTTTCCGTGTTCTCTTACAATGGCGCTGCTTAACGTGCTTCGAATGGATTGAACGAAAAAATTTGTACATTCGTAACTTTTTTTTTTTTTTCGATTCGTAATTTTCCGTGTCTCTTACAATGGCGCTGCTTAACGTGCTTCGAATGGATTGAACGAAAAAATTTGTACATTCATAACTTTTTTTTTTTTTTTTGATTCGTAATTTTCCGTGTCTCTTACAATGGCGCTGCTTAACGTGCTTCGAATGGATTGAACGAAAAAATTCGTACATTTGTAACTTTTTTCTTTTTTTTTCGATTCGTAATTTTCCGTGTCTCTTACAATGGCGCTGCTTAACGTGCTTCGAATGGATTGAAGGAAAAAATTTGTACATTCATAACTTTTTTTTTTTTTTTTTTTCGATTCGTAATTTTCCGTGTCTCTTACAATGGCGCTGCTTAACGTGCTTCGAATGGATTGAACGAAAAAATTCGTACATTCGTAACTTTTTTCTTTTTTTTTCGATTCGTAATTTTTTGTGTCTCTTACAATGGCGCTGCTTAACGTGCTTCGAATGGATTGAACGAAAAAATTCGTACATTCGTAACTTTTTTTTTTTCGATTCGTAATTTTTTGTGTCTCTTACAATGGCGCTGCTTAACGTGCTTCGAATGGATTGAAGGAACCATGAGTTTTCTGAGGGACTCAGTAGATTACACAGGTGCAGGCGATGTTCCTGCTGATTGGCAGCTCTTCCATTCTCAGACTTGCACCATGTGAATCGGATGTTTGAGCCTGGCACTCTGCATCTGCTTACACCAGATTTGGCTGAGTGGACTTGGTCACCAACATTCCATCAAGAATTTTTGGATTTGATCATATCTTTGGGTTCATCAGACTTCCATCCACCTTCTTCATGGCATCTCGTGATTAACATCGCCTTATTTCTGCTTCTATCTGGTAAGCAGATTACTATCACCTTAAGCGGGATTTTTTGCACTACTCTTTTATCTCAAGAGGGAGATATATATATATGCACCATTGTCTTGGTAGAAGATTACCTTTCTTCACACAGCACCATTTATGTCTGATTGATGGACTGTCATCATTATTTCTGGATCATTGTTCCACACTTATAGACTTTTTTGTATTAAGTTTCACTATCACAGCGCCACATTTTGGTTTTTCATATCATCCTACTTTGCCCTGCTACATCTCTCCTACATGGATCCTACTTTGGTCCTACTTCCATCTGACTTGAATGAACAAGATAAGATTTTGCTCCGACTTTGAGATAGTACGACTTGTCCTTTGACCAATCAAAACAATCCCAGAGTGACATAAATTCTTTTTACTGCTGCTGTAATCACCATGTCGGATGTCACAATTCGGATGGTTAGGACAAGGGTCCTACTTCTGATCCGACTTCAATGATCTTCAATGGGCTGAAGTCGGACCAAAGTAGTGCAGGGAGCATTTTCAAAGTCGAACCGACTCGGGTCGGACCAGTTAAGGCCCCATTCACACTTGTGCCACTTCAAAGTCGCGCAATTTTACCACGATTTTGCCGCGATTCGCAGCCGCGATTTCGCTGCGCTTTCAAGGAATGCCTGTGTAAGTGGCATCAAAATCGGACCAAAGTAGTGCAGGGACTTGAAGTCGTACTAATATGAATGGCTGTCATTGGAAATCATGGGGAACGACTTGTCATGCTACTTTACAGTCCCAAATCGTGGGACAAGTCGTATAAGTGTGAAAGGGGCCTAAGACGGCTCCCCTAGGGAATCATTGATTTGCACACGTCATGCAACATGAGCTCCCAATGTTGGCGCGTTTGTCGTACCAGTGTGAACCCGGCCTCAAAGACAGACTGAGTTGTGTTGGACCAGTTAAGAAGGCTCTTATAGGGAACCATTGATTTGTACTTGACATTAGACATGTGCAATTCGTTTCGTTTTTTCGTTTTTTTTTTTCGTTATTTTCGTTCGTTCGTTTTCGTACGAATGAACGAATCGTTCGAATCTAACGAATACGAATAACGAATTGTAACGAATCGTTCGAATCGTACGAATCCGAATAACGAATCATTCGAATCCGAAAAACAACGAAAATCCGAAAAAAACTAATTAGAAACAACGAATGTACTAATGAAGAAAATCCGAAAAACGAAAACGAACGAAAAAATTCGTAACTTTTTTTTTTGTTGAATTGGTAATTTTCCGTGTCCCTTACAATGGTGCTGCTAAACGTGCTTCGAATGGATTGAACAAAAAAATGAGTACATTCGTAACTTTTTTTTCGATTTGTAACTTTTTTTTCCGATTAGTAACTTTTTTTATTTATTTTTTTTCGATTTGTAATTTTCCGTGTCTCTATTGAACCAAAAAATTCGTACATTCGTAAAATTCGTACATTCGTAACTTTTTTTTTGATTCGTAACTTTTTTTTTACATTCGTAACTTTTTTTTCGATTCGTAACTTTTTTTTCGATTCGTAACTTTTTTTTTTTTTTTTTTTTTTTTTTTTTTTCGATTTGTAATTTTCCGTGTCTCTATTGAACCAAAAAATTCGTACATTCGTAACTTTTTTTTCGATTCGTAACTTATTATTAACTCGTAACCTAAATTATTAAAATGTAATAATAGCATACACATTACATCAAATTATGAATTATGCTCCGATTACGAATCTACGAATGTTACGAATAAATCCGAATGTGTCCGAAAATTAAACTAACGAAAAAACGAATTAACAAAAAAATAACTCTTACGAATGTACGAATCGTTACGAATCCGAACAACGACGACTTACGAATGTACGAATCGTTACGAATCGACGGAAACGAAAAAAACGAAACGAAAAAAAACGAATTTTTTTCGGAAACGAAAAAAACGAAACGAAAATAAACAAATTTTTTGGTTGTGCACATGTCTACTTGACATGTGCTCCCAAAGTCGGAGCGTATGTCGTACCAGTGTGAACCAGGCCTTAGTAAGTGGGAGAAGGACCTTCTTAGATGACTGGCCAATGGCAAAAGGTCCCCATTACATTACTGGTCAGTGGGAAGAATGCTCTTCAAATTGTTGGTCAGTGGAAGAACGTTTCTTACATTTCTGGTCTGTGGGAAGAATACATCTGATATTATTATTTAGAGGGAATAATGTCCCTTTCAGATAGCTAAGAAGCTCACAGATGTCTGGGGTTACTTATCTGAGAGGCAGTCATTGTTCACAGCTCAAAGAAATCCTAGCAATGTTTGGAGGAACCCCAAGGTTCCATGGAACCCTGCTGGAGAAAGGCTGTTCTAGACTTATGCGGTGTACACACGGTCGGAATTTCCGATGGAAACAGTCCGATGGGAGCTTTTCATCGGATTTTCCGACCATGTGTATGGTCAACGGTCTTTTTCTGTCGGAATTTCCGACGGACTTTGGATTGAGAACCTGTTCTCAATTTTTCAGACGGAAAACCTTTCTATCGGATTTTCCGATCGTGTGTATGCAATTCCGACACACAAAATTCCGACGCATTGCTCGGAAACAATTCGACGCATGCTCGGAAGCATTAAACTTCCCTTTTATAGTGCTGTCAAACGTGTTTTATGCCGCTGTGTTACTGACCGTCGGAATTTGGTGTGATCGTGTGTAGGCAACACAGCTTGAGCAGAATTCCGTCGGAATTCCGTCGGAAAAACCGACACAGTTTTTTTCCGACGAGAATTCCGATCGTGTGTACGCGGCATTAAAGTTTTTAAGCACCAGCTGAACACAAGGCCAAGAAGCTGTTGAAGTCTGATGACCCCCTCCATTGACTATACAGTATACACCTTTCATTTCCTAGGGGGAGGTTGAAAAGTCTTTACAATTTGCATCTGTGGGATTACTTGTGCAATCGCAGCTGACAAAACTTTCAGAGCAGTCAAAACACGAAGCACAAATTGTCATGTATCTCGGCACGTGAGACAATTTTTTTGATCTTGCTAGACTGAGAAAACGATAGAAGAGAAAATTCATTATCACACCTTTCCAAATAACCGAAGACAATGACCTAATTATGCACGTATATGTAATTAACCTATAAACCCATAATTATGACTGCATAATGCAGGCTAGCTAGTTTTGACAGACCTTCGATTATTAAAGTAAAAATATAGCTTCATCACAGATGAGCCAACTTTACAAACTTCATCTATTGGTTTCCACCATCTGAAGATCAGCACATGAATCTAACTGGTTGTTAAAGTCAACCTAGCATCCGATAGCTGTATATGTGAAATGCATACATGCGAAATGATGTGTTATGCCGTGTACACACGATCGGAAATTCAGCCAGCAAAAGTCCGATGAGAGCTTTTGGTCGGAAAATGCGACCGTGTGTATGCTCCATCAGACTTTTGCTGGCGGAATTCCCAATTCAAACATTCCCATAGACACACTCCTAAACCTTGTGGACGGCCTTCCCAGAAGAGTTGAAGCTGTTATAGCTGCAAAGGGTGGGCCAACTCAATATTGAACCCTACAGACTAATGCCCTGTACACACGGTCGGATATTCCGATGGAAAAAGTCTGATCGGATTATGTTGTCAGAAAATCCGATCGTGTGTGGGCTCTAGCGGACTTTTTCCGTCAGAGTTTCCGATGGAAAAAATTTGAGAGCAGGATCTCAAATTTTCCGACAACAAAAATCCGATTTGACTTTTTCCGATCGTGTGTAGAGAATTCCGACGGACAAAGTGCCACGCATGCTCAGATCAAATTAGGAGACCAAAGCTATTGGCTACTAGCCTCTACGTAGTCCCAACGTACGCAACGAACGTCACCACGTTCGAAACGGCTGTCCAGAGTCCTTCCAGAGTCCTTCATTTGCATCATCATTAGCTTGTGCCGTGCCTGCACCTGGGTTCTCTAACTACAGAAACAGCTGTGAGTTTGAGTTTGGGTGGATCATCCTGGAGCGGTGGATCCCACTTCTTCACTCTGCAGTGTAGTTGAGCATCATGGGAAATGTAGTTCCAAAACATCTGGGTGCCAAGGTTCGCCATCACTGGCCTAGGCCATGTAGAGCAACAATTCCTTTTTTTCAGATCCTCAGAGAGTTCTTTGCCATGAGGTGCCATGTTGAACTTCCAGTGACCAGTATGAGAGAGTGAGAGCGATAACACCAAATTTAACACACCTGCTCCCCATTCACACCTGGGACCTTGTAACACTAACAAGTCACATGACACCGGGAATGGAAAATGGCTAATTAGGCCCAATTTGGACATTTTCACTTAGGGGTGTACTCACTTTTGTTGCCAGCGGTTTAGACAGTAATGGTTGTGTGTTGAGTTATTTTGAGGGGACGGCAAATTTACACAGTTATACAAGCTGTACACTCACTACTTTACATTGTAGACAAGTGTCATTTCTTTGTCACATGAAAAGATAGAAGAAAATATTTACAAAAATGTGAGGGGCGTACTTACTTTTGTGAGATACTGTAATATTATATTATATGTGTGTGTAGATATCGTGGCGAAGTTGGATATGACGAAACGCGTCAGTGACGTGAACCAGACAACCCGGAAGTGACGTATTTGCGCTCCAGCCTGCGTTCCATCCACCGGCCCTAGGAAGTAACAGCGCTATACAGAGCGGAACTTCACCTGGGAGATCCGGAAAAGGATACAGGCAGAGTGCAACCTATTTTATCTTTACATTTGCCCATAGTAATTGTATTTCTGGTATGCATAACCATATAAGGGAATCTTGTGGGGGTATTTCAATAAAATTTGTTTAAAGCAATATCACACTATTTGGATGCATATTCTTTTTAACATGATCGGATGACCTGAGACATGGAGGAGATGTGCTAAAAGGAGAGAGGAGTTGAATCTTAATTGGAGATTACATGCCTAGATTATTTTATTTCTGGTGAGTGCATCCCCATAGGGGAACCTACAGCACGTGGTGAAGTGTGGTGGTGGATGTCCTGACCAATTACATCACATCAATCTAGAACTGTATATTTTCCTTCGGCTCATCTTGGATATTGCTGGACTGTTTATTTTTATTTTTGTTTTGATTTTTGATTTTTGGTGATAATGATATTCATACATATTTTATTGACATATTTTTTATTACCCATCTATTTCACTTAGCATTCAGATTTTGTTATCTGGAGTTTTAAGCGCTGCTACAATATTTTAAGGAGTCTCTATTTTATTCTCTTTGTTTTATTGTACTTTTTATACTCTGTGTGTGTAGATATACCGTATACTTTTTTTTTTTTTTCTTTAAGGCCCCTTTCACACGGACGCAGTCAGTTTAGGCACGTCAAAAACGTATCAGTTCTTATCCGTTGTCTCATCCGTTTTCATCCGTCATCCGTTCCGTTAATGTCCGTTTTCATCCGTTTTTTGTCCGCTTACATCCGTAAATGCACACGTTTACGTCCGTTTTTTCATCCGTTTTTGTATACGTTTTGTTCCGTTTATATGTGTGCCGGTGCCTTTAAGAGGTTGAGTTCACAGATAAACACAAAACGGATCTTAACGGATTTTAACGGATCGGACGTTGACGGACAATGTCCGTCAACGTCAGTTAATATCCGTTTTGACGGATCTGGACGTAGCCTTGTACGTTTAAAAAAACGGATAAAAACGGAAGCGGAGGTTAACTGATGGTGACGGATGTTCATCCGTCTGCCCATAGGAAAGCATTGTCGTCCGTCGACGGATGGAAGAAAAACGGATAGACGATCCGTCCGTGTGAAAGGGGCCTTAAGGTGGACTTCAGGGGGGGAGTTCTACTGTACATGAACCCAAGCTCGCTACTATTTTTATTATACTGACCCAACACTACAGACAAAAATATATCTTTCCTATGATGCTGTCCACCTGTGTAAATGACCCCATGCACACAATCCTGTAAGCAATGGACCATTAGGAAACATTCCCAGCTTTGGGAAAACACTGGCGCGGGATTCATGGAAACATTATGACTGTAGAAAGTCATTAAGTTAAAGTTGGGTTGCGAACAAAAAAAAAAAATATGGCTTAAAAATCATAATAAAAATAAAACAAATATAATTGGAAAAAAAAATTTTTTTTACTCACCTCTAAATGCCTGTTGCTAGGGGGTCCCTCGTAGTCTGCCACCTTCATTGCCCGGACCTGTCATGTGTCCCAGATGAGTGAGCGTCAAATCACGGCGCACAGCCCCGCTCTCGCATGCGCAGTGGGTGCCCGGCTGTGAAGCCACAGCCGGGTTCCCACATTAAGAATGCCGGCGCCGCGAGCAGAGCGGGGAACGAGGGGGGCTCTCGTTCCCCCACATCGCTGGACCCTGGGACAGGTAAGTGTCCGATTATTAAAAGTCAGCAGCTGCAGTATTTGTAGCTGCTGACTTTTAATTTTTTTTTTTTGTGGGCCCTCCACTTTAAGTCTGTGGCATAAACTGTTTGTACCTATGTATTATTATTATTTTTTTTTTTTTTTAGGTTAACAGAGTATAGCATATTTTACCAATGTAGTCAGGCTGCTCTCCTTTGACCTCGATGTCTATCATCACCCTATATAAACCATAAATTCACCTACAGTGCCTCCTCTTATGTATCCTGTTTCCAATCCAGCTGCTGATAACTTCCTGTGTGCTCTGCAAAGGCTCAAACCTCTAATACCATCTGTCTGCCATCTATCTATTGGAAAACGTGCCATGAGAAATATGGGGGCTACCTCTGACCTCCTTCTGAAAATGCTTGTTACCTGGCTGGATTTAGCTTCACGGGACAAGTATGGAAGTTAGGAAGGATACAAACTAATGTACACTGTGCAATGACCACAGAAACTAATAATAATGAAAATGAGGTGTGAAATTCACACCCAAACTAAAGTCCACGTGACATCATACAAAAAGTTGTGCTTACCGGGCACTTAAACCCCCCTCCTGCCCAGACCAATTTCCAGCTTTTGGCGCTGACGCACTTTGAATGACAATTGCGCGGTCACACAACACTGTACACAAATTACATTTTTATCATTTTTTTCCCACAAATAGAGCTTTCTTTGGGTGGTATTTAATCACAGCTGGGGTTTTTAATTTTTGCTAAACAAACAAAAAAAGATGGAAAATTTAGAAAAAAAAAAAATCATGTTTAATAGTTTGTTATAAAATTTTGCAAACTGGTAATTTTTCTGCTTCATTGATATGCGCTGATGAGGCGGCACTGGTGGGCACTGATAGGCTGCACTGATGGGCACAGATAAGGTGGCACTGATGGGGACAGATAAGTCGGTACTGATGGGCACAGATAAGATGGCACTGATGGGCCCTGATGGGTGGCACGGATGGGTGGCATGGATGGCACTGATAGATGGCACTGATGGGCACTGATAGATGGTACTGATAGATGGCACTGATAGAAGGCACTGATGGGCACTGATAGTTGGTACTGATGGGCACTTGTAGGTGACACTGATGGGCACTGGTAGGTGACACTGATGGGCACTGGTAGGTGACACTGATTTGCAGCACTGTTCAGGCACTTATTATGGGCACTGACAGATGGCACTGTGGGCACTGACAGATGGCACTGTGGGCACTGACAGGTGGAGCTGGTGGGCACTGACAGGTGGAGCTGGTGGGCACTGGTAGGCGCCACTTGTAGGGGGCACAGGTGGCCACCGTGGAGCCGGTGCACATTGCAGTGATCGGGACTGATGTCCATCTAACTGCCGCCGGTGATCGGCTTTTTTTTTCTCCTTGCGCTGTCAGCGCGAGGAGGAAAAATAGCCGATTACCGGCTCTGTTGATATCACATGATCAGCTGTCATTGGCTGTCGGGATCAACCCCTTACTCGGATCCTTCAGGGGGCGCACAGGCCGCTTATGCACGGGACGACATCATAGGACGAGTATAAGCCGAGTTTTTCAGCACATTTTTTTGTGCTGAAAGTGCCCCCCTCGGCTTATACTTGTCAAGCACTTTTCTGCAGCATTTCCAACCCGAATTTGGGGCCACTTGGTGCTAGGAACCCCATATTTGGTGTGCCAACACAGTGGACCTAGCACTACAACATATCCAAAGATGGGCCCCTGAGATACAGGGCCCCAAAGTCGGTCAACTGTGTCCATCTGCAGTAATGTAATTTCGGGACACCCTTTGGGTCCAGAGACCCCAAATTTTGGCTGCAGCTAGGGGGGCATTTAGGAACCCTTAACTACCAAGTTTGAAGTTTGGGGGACCTATGGCTGCAAATGGGCACAGTGAGGCTGCAAATGGGCACAGTGAGGCTGCAAATGGGCACAGTGAGGCTGCAAATGGGCATTGTTGACCCTCTTTTCCACTTACAGTAGCTGCGCATTTCTCACCCTAGGCTTATACTGGAGTCAATACGTTTTCCCAGTTGTTTGTGGTAAAATTAGGTGCCTCGGATTATATTCGGGTCGGCTTATACTCGAGTATATACGGTATTTAACATTCCTCTAAAAATAAGTTATATCTCTCAGGCATAATAATACTTCTTTCCATGTATAATCTATATATATTGTAGCCATGGCACTCCTCTCCAAAGAATAAGCATATATTTTGCATAATATTTCGCATAAATTCAGTCATGTCACTTGTGCTAAAATATACTATTTCCTTGTGAAGGAAACCAGCACAAATGTAAAAATATGTCGAGAAGGAAAATGACAGTGGTTAGTTATAATTGAAGACCTGATAGGTCAAGAAAAATAGGGCAAGCCTTTTCTCAGCTCCCTATTTAATTGAATCGTACTTGATACTCTCCTCCGAGCGCATTACCATGTAGAGATGTATAGATATACAGAGCGATGGGATAACATTGGCTTTAGCCTAACTAAAACATCTGACGTGATTAGGTTGCAATTAAAATGGCCAGGTCACCCCCTTTGCGGTCAGTACTATTAATAATTATGAAGACAGGTCTAATCAATATCACCGATCGGTAGGGATTTCTGAAGGGGCAGCTCTACAGGGCTTCGGCTTGTATAAATGTTTCCCGTTATGAAAATAATGGCTTTTTTTTTTTTTTTTTCTTTTTTTTTAGGAATACAATATTTTGATTCTTTACATGCCGACATAAAAGAAATCCTGCTAAATGAATCTTTGCTATTCAGAGTAGGGCACATCAAACGCTGTCTAGCGTGTTGTGTCAAAGGCCGAGGTCAGAGGGGAAGCTGTGCTCCGGGACCTTTTGGTTTCCAACGTAATTTTCTTTTGACCTTTTTCCAGGGTTTGCATTTTCAGAAATTAGCTTCAGCCGGCTCTGTAACCTGGTTGAGTTGATCAAACGGCCTGCTATCAATTTAAACTGGCTGGGGAAGACGAGGACAACTTAAAGTAAGACTCCGGCATCATCAAAATTCAACGTAACGCGCATATAGGCTGCTTGAGCCATTCTGTCATTTAAAGCATATTTTTTTTATGGAAAAAAGGTATAAAAACAAAGCGTTTCCCAGCAGCTCATACCCAAGAAAGTACGACTAGCTGGCAATACAATGTATGTTAAGGCAAATGTTTTTTAAAAAGACACTTAAGGACCGCCTCCTGCACATTTACGTCGGCAGAATGGCACGGCTGGGCACATCAACGTACAGGTACGTCGCCCTTTAAGAGCCCAGAAGTGGGTTCTGTCACTAGGCAGAACGGGGAGATGCTTGTTTACATTAGCATCTCCCCGTTCTTCCTCTCCATGACACGATTGCGGACCCAACTCACGGAGCTTTCCGCGGCGCCCCCCCCCCCCCCGGCCGCCTCTTAACCACTTTCAGACCGGACCAATTTGCAGCCAAAGGACCAGGCCCCTTTTTGCGATTCGGCACTGCGTCGCTTTAACTGACAATTGCGCGGTCGTGCGACGTGGCTCCCAAACAAAATGGACGTCCTTTTTTTCCCACAAATAGAGCTTTCTTTTGGTGGCATTTGATCGCCCCTGGGGTTTTTATTTTTTGCGCTATAAACAAAAATAGAGCGACAATTATGAAAAAAATGCATTATTTTTTTATTTTTTGCTATAATAAATATCCCCAAAAAAATATATAAAAAAACATTTTTTTTTCCTCAGTTTAGGCCGATACGTATTCTTCTACATATTTTTGGTAAAAAAAATCGCAATAAGCGATTATTGATCGGTTTGCGCAGAAGTTATAGCGTTTACAAGATAGGGGATAGTTTTATAGCATTTTTATTAATAATTTTTTTTTTATTAGTAATGGCGGAGATCTGCGTTTTTTTTTTGTGACTGTGACATTATGGCGGACACATCGGACATTTTTGACACATTTTTGGGACCATTGTAATTTTTACAGCAATTAATGCATTTAAATGCATTGATTTCTGTATAAATGACACTGGCAGTGAAGGGGGTTAACCACAAGGGGGCAGTGTAAGAGTTAAGTATGCCTAGGGGTGTGTTTTTTACTGTGGGGGGGCGTGGCTGTCAGCTAGTGAATGCTGATCTCTGCTCCAATCACAGGGAGCAGAGATCGGCATCACTAGTTGCTAGGCAGAACGGGGAGATGCTGTTTATCTCGGCATCTCCCCGTTCAGCGGCCCCGTGAGACGATCGCGGGGGTCCCCGCGGCGATCGAGTCTGCGGGGACCGCAATCGGACTCACGGGGGTCCCGACCGGCGCGGGAGCGCGCCGCTCCCGGCGCGCTCCCGATGGCACGGACAGGCTAAAGGAGGGACTTATATATACGCCCTCCTGCCTGTACGTGCCATTCTGTCGACGTATATCGTCGTGCGCCGGTCAGCAAGTGGTTAAAGAGCAACATACAGGTACATGATTCTGCCTGTACGTGCCCTTCTGCCGCAGTATATCTGCCTGATTGCCGACATTACTAGTATAAAGAAAATAAAAATTCCAGTATATATACACCATAGTCTGTAGACGCTATAACTTTTGCGCAAATCAATCTATATATGGTTATTGGGATTTTTTTTCTTTTTTTTTAACCAACAATATGTAATATAAAAAGCAGAGGTGTTCAAATACTATCAAAAGAAAGCTCTATTCGTGGGAAAAAAATGACTTAAATTTAATTTGTGTACAGCATTGCATGACCGCGCAATTGTCAGTTAAAGTGACGCAGTGCTGTATAGCAAAAAAAATGGGCTGGTCATGAAGGGGTTAAATCTTACAGACAGCAAGTGGATATATATATATATGGAGATTGCATCAACAATTTTTTGTTACATATCTGGTGGAAGCAGGAGTACCACATAGGATGTGAATCTCTAAAGACACGGCAGAGGTGTCCCATCTTGAAAAAATAAATAACGTACATACATATATATATATATATATATATTTTTTGTACAAGCAATAATTTAGCGGTCAGCAGACCCACAGATCATTATTTAGAGATAAGAGTGAAGCATATATGTTTCCTTAAAGGTGACACACTAATTTTCGTTAAGTAAGCACTTTTTGCAAACACTTTTTTAAAAAAAAGAGTCACATAATCATGGTCTGTTTCACAGGAAGCCCATGAATCCTGTTCTACTTCTCGTTATTGGCACGTCATTTCGGCATGCATTTTCTGACACAGTTAGCAAGGTGCTGAGTCAGTAGGAGATTTGGTCACATAAGTGACATTTAGGTGTCACTTCTGTTACTCATACAAGGAAAATAGTGCAAAAGAAAATGGTCCACACTGAACACTGACCAGTCAGACTGAAGCTGTTGCTGGCCATGTGTTGGATCCTCCTTCATCTCCTTCGTCACGGACTGTAGTCATCGCAAAAAGTCTATTTATAAAAAACGGAGCAAATTGGGGGAAAATTTGGCCCTATCTGCTGCACATTCACCAGCAACTCTGCCCATATTCAAAATCTGAATAATCTCAAATTTCGAATGTCAGATCCTCCTGGGAGGTCCCTGTGAGCTGTATAAAGGATTCAAATTGGCCCTAAACAATTTGAAGAACAATTTACCTCAATTTTGGAGCCCTCTGCTCTGCTTAAAGCGGAGGTTCACACAAAAATTGAACCTCCGCTTTTCGGAACCCCCCCCCCCCCCTCCGGTGTCACATTTGGCACCTTTCAGGGGGGAGGGGGGGGTGCAGATAACTGTCTAAGACAGGTATTTGCACCCACTTCCAGGCATAGACACCCTCTTCCTGTCTGCTAGGACACACACGGGTCCCAGAGACAGCAGGGACCATTTGGATTGCGACTTGCGCAGTAGGGAACCGGCAAGGCTTCATTTCCTGATTCCCTTACCGAAGATGGCGGCGGCAGCATCCGAGGACCGAGGGACGGTTCGGCCTCGGGTGCAGACATCGCTGGACCCTGGGACAGGTGAGTGTCCTTATTTTAAAAGTCAGCAGCTGCAGTATTTGGAGCGTCTGTATGATGTTGACCAAGGCAAAGGCAAAGCTCCTCTGGACTGGACGGCTTAAGTAGGCAGGACTGACGAGCAGGATATCATCAACAGCTGAGTAAATGTGGAAAGAGATGGAAGCTGGCAACTAGCCGACAGCTGAGCGGCCAGCTCAGAGAAGGAAGGGCTGAGCCCAGCCCCAACAGAAATTAATTCAATTTTCAAATTCGTTTGATAATTTGGATAACAAATGGATCGGAATTTCGTTCCATTCCTTAATTCGGATGCACATGATGCCAGCCGATATTATCCAATCAGCTCATACCATTTCTCTTGGTGGGTTGGACTAGCTTCCAAAAATATTGAATCCTTCTGATTCGAATCTGTCCAATTCAATAGGCTATCGAATGTATAACAATCTTTTGGAAAAACTGCAACATTTTTCGAATTCTCCCAGACTAACAAATATAACAGGAGGAATACCCTTTGTGACATCACTGCTCTAAAAAGGAACTACTATATCATTATGAGTAAATAATCAGCTTGGGGGTAAGTGTTGTGGAGCGCCCAGTAAAAAAAAATCATAACACTTATGAAGTGTTATGCCCCGTACACACGGTCGGAAATTCTGACCGCAAAATCCGTCTGATTTTTTCCGACGGATTTTGTCTGACACTGGTGTTGCATACACACGGTCGGACAAAGTTGTCGGAAAATCCGATCATTCTGAACGTGGTGACGTTTGTTGCCTACGACGGGACTACGTAGAGGCTAGTAGCCAATAGCTTTGGTCTTGTAATGTGATCTGAGCATGCGTGGCACTTTGTCCGTCGGAATTCTCTACACACGATCGGAAAAAGTCAGATCGGACTTTGTTGTCGGAAAATTTGAGAGCAGGATCTCAAACTTTTTCCGTCGGAAATTCCGACGGAAAAAGTCCGATGGAGCCAACACATGGCCGGAATTTTCAACAACATGGTCCGATAGGACATTTTCCGTCGGAAAATCCGACCGTGTGTACAGGGCATAAATCCAAATCTTTACTGATCAATTGAATCCAACGTGTTTTGGGGAAAATGTCTCCTCGTTCTCTAGGGCTGGAGCTGTGGATGCAAATGGACTAGCTGTAAGATACAGTAGGGAAACCTATAATGATGCTAGATCTCTTTGTAAATACAATAAAGAAGAAAACCGCAAAGGAGCGCCTCTTTCTAAATTGTAGCAGCGCTCTTATTTGGACTTATTGTCCAACATGAATTAAATAAATAAATACATAATCCCTTCTCAAATTCGTGAATCAAAAATGAATATATAAATAAATCGTGAATCAAATATAAATAAATTTGTGAGTAAATTAGATAAATATATATAAAAATGAATAAATATATATAAAAAAAAATATATATATATATATATATATAACTATATAAATATTGATTATTTTATAGAGATGAATAAATAGAAGTCCACGTCCATAATATATGTGAGTAAATCAATCAATATTGAGTGTCCCTAAGTATGTGACAGGATAAAAAATTAATATTGAAATGATAAAGGTGAGTAGATTTTCCAGCAGTGAAAAGACAATGAGGCAAGATAATTCTGTATGGTACGCCAACTTCTCCAATATCATCATACCAATTCTCCTTCTTTCATCGTTAATCCTCCAATCAGTGTGAGCATTATTCATGTCATAGGAAAAAAATTGGCCACATAGCGTAATACTGTATAAAAGGTCTATTTATTCAAAACTTTTTCCCCCAATAAAAAAACCCCTGTTAATTCAGCGTACCATCAACTATAATTGTTAAGGCAAATGTAAACCTGTGTGCTGTCTGATGCCTCTTTCCCCCCGGATCGCCCATAGAATTAGTTCCGCTGCGAGATACAGCGGCGTCCTTCCTGGTTTCCGTTGGTGGAGCGCACCGTGGACCGCACACGTTCTGACGTCACTTCCGTGTTGACCTACGCCCTGACGCGTTTTGTCACTTCCGACTTCGTCTCGAGGGCTAGATCTCTGCCATTAGATCAGACGCCTTGCAAGGTAATAGATTTTCCTAGTGAATCTCATCGTTAGTCCAATGTAATACACTGATGAAGTCGGGGGCATTACCCTTGAAATATGTTGACTTCTCTTAATAAAGATTTGGACTTCAAAAGTGTCATGCACATTTGTACTGGGCGTTCCTCAACACTCCGAAACTGGATACCTACTGTACATTTTCATTTGAGAACATCAGAGAGGCAGCAGCCCAAAACCAGCACAAGGTTTCGTTTATGCTGCTCCTTTACTGTCTGTCAGCCATTTTGAAAGAGTTCTGACTCTGGGTTAAACCCTCAAGTACCAATATCCCACCTTGGGCACTACCACAAACACACACTGACCATGAGTAATAAATAATGGATACCCTACTTTGGTAAAGAATAGTCCAATATTCCAACATTAGGTCAGTGGTATCACATGTGGCATTGGTGTCCTATAAGAAAAGTATTAAAATGCCCATCTCAGAGTAACACCAAAAAAGGAAGTTATTATTATTATTATTATACAGGATTTATATAGAGCCAACAGTTTGCGCAGCGCTTTACAACATGGAGGGCAGACAGTACAGTTACAATACAATTCAATACAGGAGGGATCAGAGGGCCCTGGTCATTAGAGCTTACAATCTAGAAGGGAGGGTCAAGTGGAACAAAAGGTAGTAGCTGTGGGGTTGATCAGATGGAGAAAATGAAAATACAGTTGTTAGGTGTGGGTAGGATAGGCTTCTCTGAAGAGAAGGGTTTTCAGGGATCGTCTAAAAGCTAATAGAGTAGGAGATAAGCGGACAGATTGGGGTAAGGAGTTCCATAGGATTGGAGAGGCTCTGTAAAAGTCCTGGAGGCGAGCATGGGAGGAGGTGACGAGGGAGCTAGAGAGCAGGAGGTCTTGGGAGGAATGAAGAGAACGATTAGGTTGGTACTTTGAGACTAGGTCAGTGATGTAGCTGGGGGCAGAGTTGTGGATGGCTTTGTAAGTAGTTGTTAGTATTTTGAATTTAATTAGTTGGGTGATCGTAAGCCAGTGGAGGGATTGACAGAGAGGAGTGGCAGACACAGAGCGATTGGTAAGGTGGATGAGTCTGGCAGCAGCATTCATGATGGATTTAAGAGGGGGTAGACTATGTAGAGGTAAGCCAATGAGAAGGGAGTTGCAGTAGTCGAGGCGAGAGATGACCAGGGAGTGAATTACCGTATATACTCGAGTATAAGCCGACCCGAATATAAGCCGAGGCACCTAATTTTACCACAAAAAACTGGGAAAACGTATTACTCGAGGATAAGCCTAGGGTGAGAAATGCGCAGCTACTGTAAGTGGAAAAGAGGGTCAACAATGCCCATTTGCAGCCTCACTGTGCCCATTTGCATGCCTCACTGTGCCCATTTGCAGCCATAGGTCCCCTGAACGTCAAACTCAGTAGTTAAGGGTTCCTAGATGCCCCCTAGCTGCAGCCAATTTGTGGTCTCTGGACCCAAAGGGTCCCGAAATGATATTGCTGCAGATGGACACAGATGGGGTTCCTAGCACCAAGTGGCCCCGAGATACGGGGCCCCAAAGTCGGTTCGGAAAATGTCAAGCACTTTTCTGAAGCAGAGAATGACATTTTCCGAACCGAATTTGGGGCCCCGTATCTCTGGGCCACTTGGTGCTAGGAACCCCATATTTGTATATGTTGGAGTGTAGTGCACACCAAAATTGGGGCTCCTAGCACCAAGTGACCCCGAGATACGGGGCCCCAAAGTCGGTTTGGAAAATGTCATTCTCTGCTGCAGAAAAGTGCTTGACTCGAGTATAAGCCGAGGGGGGCATTTTCAGCACAAAAAAATGTGCTGAAAAACTCGGCTTACTAGTATATACGGTAAGAGCTTTGTTGTGTCATTGGTTACGGGGCGCATTTTGGAGATGTTGCTGAGGTTGAGGCGGCAAGATTTGGACAGTGATTGGACGTGGGGGTTAAAGGCACAATCTATCACTTGGTCTTGGAATGAAAAGAATACCACCAATCCAACTGAACAGTGGTCTGGCGAAGTGAATCATAAGGTTCATCTCACCACTCATAACTGGCAGCAGATGTTCCATTAGTCTACAATCTCTACTGAAAAAGAACCATTATAGATTGTCCATGGCAGCCATGGCTCTCATGCCGCGTACACACGATCGGAAATTCGGCCAGCAAAAGACCAATGAGAGCTTTTGATCGGAAAATGCGACCGTGTGTACGCTCCATCGGACTTTTGCTGGCCGAATTCCAGCCAGCAAAAGATTGAGAGCAGGTTCTCAATTTTTCGGTTCTGATCAGAAATTCCGATCGTCTGTAGCAATTCCGACGCGCAAAATTCCTACGCATGCTCGAAAACAATTCGACGCATGCTCGGAAGCGTTGAACTTAATTTTCTCGGCTCGTCGTAGTGTTGTACGGTCACCGCGTTCTTGGCGGTCGAAAGTTAAGAGATTTTTTGTGTGACCGTGTGTATGCAAGCCAAGCTTGAGCGGAATTCCGTCAGAAAAAACATCCAAGATTTTTCTGACGAAAAATCCGCTCGTGTGTACGCGGCATTATCCTGTAAATTGACTTGGAAAATTAGCTCTGATATTTGATGAGTTGCTGTGGGTTTCAGCTCCATTTTTCTTTACCCCAGTTTCCCTAAAGCAGCCAGATAGACAATAGGTTAACCTACCCAGTAATACGGGATCAGAGGCGGCTCTCTAATTAGGCAAATTAGGCGGTTGCCTAAGGCCTCGCACTCACAGGGGCCTCGCGGCCTCCTAATTTGCCTGTGCTCAATCACTGATTCTCTCCCCCCCCCCCCCCTTTATCTCACCCTCTTTTCTGTGTGCTTGTAATCTTTTTCCTATTACGGGCGTGAGTGGGGCCTCGTGTGTAAGTTTCGGCCTAAGGCCTCACAAAGCCTAGAGCCGCCTCTGTACGGGATAATAGCACATGTTAAAGGTTAGCGTCTGAGAAGCGAAATCCCAAGTAGACAATGCCTGCAGGGCAAAAAACTTGGCCTCCATGCTAACCTGCAGCTGTCAGACTGTCACAGAGTCATCGTTAGGTCCAAACGAGAGGAAACCTAAACCCCCAGGGCTCCGTGTTACCACTGTGGCTCCAATATTGCGTTATCCATTGACTGCAAGCTTGCATGGCTGAGTAGGAACCGGTCACTTGTGAAAAATGTATTGATTAAACATTACCAAGAATGGATACGCCACCACTGTGTTCTTTACCGGATGCTACTTTCAATTATTTCTCCTTCCTTAGATGGCATCATTAACACATCGCTGGTGGGGAAGAATAAAGTGGCCTTGATTTATCAATTAGAACATTATTAGGAGCTTGTTTTATCAATAACCTTCATGCTCTGTCCAGCTTTCCCCATAGTTAATTATTCAGAGCTTGGTTTATGTGGGAAAAACCAGACCGTCTGATTATTTGTCTAAACTGATAATTGATCACGGATGAGGTCATTAAGCTTAACGAAGGAGCATGTGATCAATGACAGTCAAACAGGGTTGTGAAAAGCCCCCATTGACGAGGCACTGTTGCTGTTTTGTAGCTTCCGTTTATAAGATGTGGCCACGGAGGTTCATTTTAGAGGCCCATCTCCAGGGCATGGCATGTACTGGCCATCTGGACTACAGGGCGTTTCCCGGTGGGCCGATGGCTCAGTGGGCCGGTTTCAGTCACAGCCTGTCAAAGCAATGGCTGCACGGCTCACCCTCAACTTGACGCAGTGATGTGAGAAGGATGAGAAAGGCCCCTTTCACACTGGGGCGGTTTTCAGGCGGTACAGCGCTAAAAATAGCGCCTGTACACCGCCTGAAAAAAACGGCCCCATTCACTCCAATGTGAAATCCGGCGGGCTTTCACACTGGAGCGGTGCGCTAGCAGGACAGTAAAAAAAGTCCTGCTAGCAGAATCTTTGGAGCGGTATAGGAGCCGTGTATTCACCGCTCCTATACCGCTCCTACCCATTGATTTCAATGGGACACCGCGGTAATACCGCCGCAAAGCGCCGCCGTAGCGGGATTTTAACCTTTTTTCGGCCGCTCGCGGGGGGTAAAACCGCCCCGCGAGCGGCCGAATACCGCGGCTAAAAGGGCGGTAAAGCAGCGCTAAATATAGCGCTGCTTTACCGTCGCCGCGGCTCCCGCCCCAGTGTGAAAGGGGCCTAAGTGAAATAATAAAAGAGGTTAGTGAGGACTCCTTATGTTATGCTACTTATGTTTTTTTGCACAAATGCGTATAGTTTATATACTGTTTTTTGCTAAATTAAAGTGGGCCGGTCTGGATGAAGTCCAGGGACAAATTTTTTGTCCCAGTCCAGCCCTGCTCCAGGGCAAATGTAATCCATCCCTCCCAGTGGCGGTGCGTGCATAGAGGGCGCAGGAGCGCCGCCCCCCTCTCCTGCACCGCTCTATCACCAATAGATAGATTCATGCATTGCATGAATCTATCTATTGTCACCGCTGCCGCCCCCTATTCAGGTGTCCGGCCCCTTGTCGGGAGCCGGGCATCTGAATTACAGCGGGGGGGGGGGGTGTTTTCTGGAAGCGCCCTATTAGAGCTTACAGCCTGACCTGATTAGAGCGGTGGGCTCTAATAGGCTTCCCTAAGTGTAAACAGCGGGCGCACTGCTGTGCGTTCGCCGATTACACAGTATTGTGTTAGAGAAGCGAATACATCGCTTCCCTAACACAGACCCGCCTCTCAGCCAATCAGGTTGCCGGGTCTGTTACCTGTCACCTGATTGGCTGAAGTCACAGGCGCTGTGATTGGACGCTAGGCGTCCAATCATAGCAGAAGACAGGAGGAGCGCGGGAGAAGAAGACATCCGACGATGAGACACCGCTCGCCGCCTGACGCCGTCCCCAGCTGCACACCGAGACAAGGTAAGTGCAGAGGGCAGGCAGGGGGCACAGTGGCAGCACTTGAGGCGCACAGTGGCAGCACTTGAGGCACAGTGGCAGCACTTGAGGCGCACAGTGGCAGCACTTGAGGGGCACAGTGGCAGCACTTGAGGGGCACAGTGGCAGCACTTAAGGGGCACAGTGGCAGCACTTGAGGGCACAGTGGCAGCTCTTAAGGGGCACAGTGGCAGAACTTGGGGCACAGTGGCAGCACTTAAGGGGCACAGTGGCAGCACTTTGGGCACAGTGGCAGCGTTTAATGGGCACAGTGGCAGCATTTGGGCACAGTGGCAGCGTTTGATGGCACAGTGGCAGCCTTTGGAGCACAGTGGCAGCACTTGGGGCACAATGGCAGAACTTGGGGCACAGTGGCAGCACTTAATGGGCACAGTGGCAGCATTTAATGGGCACAGTGGCAGCGTTTGATGGGCACAGTGGCAGCGTTTGATGGCACAGTGAGGCTGTTTGTTTGCGCCCCCCCCCCAAAAATTTTGAGCACCAGCCGCCACTGATCCCTCCCCCCTTAATACTTTCTGGGGGATATTTATTATAGCAAAAAGTAAAAAATAATGTGTCTTTTTTTGTTGATAGCGCAAAAAATAAAAACCGCAGAGGTGATCAAATACCACCAAAAGAAATCTCTATCTGTGGGGAAAAAAAGGACGTCCATTTTGTTTGGGAGCCGCGTCGCACGACCGCGCAATTGTCAGTTAAAGCGACGCAAGTGCCAAATTGCAAAAAGTGCTCTGGTCTTAGGCCAGCAAAATGGTCCGGTCTGAAAGTGGTCAACAAAGGGGCCGCTACGGCCATTTAAAATCCAGAGAGAGGCGTGTTTCTTTCTAATGGTATTGCTGGGGCCAAGAAGAGGCGTGGTAGTAGTAGTGGGTGGTACATCAGCCATACACCAGTCACTAGACATGTGCAATTCGTTTCGTTTTTTTTTTCGTTTTTTTTCGTTATTTTCGTTTCGTTCGTTTTCGAACCGAACGAATCCGAAAAGCAACGAAAATCCGAAATAAACGAATTAGAAACAACGAATGTACTAATAAAGAAAATCCGAAAAACGAAAACGAATGAAAAAATTCGTACATTCGTAACTTTTTTTTTGTTGTTGAATTGGTAATTTCCCGTGTCTCTTACAATGACGCTGCTTAACGCGCTTCGAATGGATTGAACCAAAAAATTTGTACATTCGTAACTTTTTTTTTTCGATTCGTAACTTTTTTTTCGATTCGTAAACTTTTTTTTTCGATTCGTAATTTTCCGTGTCTCTTACAATGGCGCTGCTTAACGCGCTTCGAATGGATTGAACCAAAAAATTTGTACATTCGTAACTTTTTTTTTTCGATTCGTAACTTTTTTTTTTCGATTCGTAATTTTCCGTGTCTCTTACAAAGGCGCTGCTTAACGCGCTTCGAATGGATTGGACTAAAAAATTTGTACATTCGTAACTTTTTTTTTCGATTCGTAACTTTTTTTTTTTCGATTCGTAATTTTCCGTGTCTCTTACAATGGCGCTGCTTAACGCGCTTCGAAAGGATTGAACCAAAAAATTTGTACATTCGTAACTTTTTTTTCGATTCGTAATTTTCCTTCTCTTACAATGGCGCTGCTTAACGTGCTTCGAATGGATTGAACCAAAAAATTTGTACATTCGTAACTTTTTCTTTTTTTTTTGCGATTCGTAATTTTCCGTGTCTCTTACAATGGCGCTGCTTAACGCGCTTCGAAAGGATTGAACCAAAAAATTCGTACACTTTTTTTTTAGATTCGTAACTTTTTTTTTCGATTCGTAACTTTTTTTTTTTTTTTCGATTCGTAATTTTCCGTGTCTCTTACAATGGCGCTGCTTAACGTGCTTCGAATGGATTGAACCAAAAAATTTGTACATTCGAACTTTTTTTTCGATTCGTAACTTTTTTTTCGATTCGTAATTTTCCGTGTCTCTTACAATGGCTGCTTAACGTGCTTCGAATGGATTGAACAAAAAAAAATTTGTACATTCGTAACTTTTTTTTCGATTCGTAACTTTTTTTTTCGATTCGTAATTTTCCGTGTCTCTTACAATGGCTGCTTAACGTGCTTCGAATGGATTGAACAAAAAAAATTCGTACATTCGTAACTTTTTTTTAGATTCATAACTTTTTTTTTCGATTCGTAAATTATTAAAATGTAATAATAGCATACACATTACATAAAATTATGAATTATGCTCCGATTACGAATCTACGAATAAATACGAATGCGTCCGAAAATTAAACTAACGAAAAAACGAATCAACGAAAAAATAACTCTTACGAATGTACGAATCGTTACGAATACGAACGCCGGCGACTTACGAAGGTACGAATCGTTACGAATACGAACGCCGGCGACTTACGAATGTACGAATCGTTACGAATACGAACGCCGACGACTTACGAAGGTACGAATCGTTACGAATCAACGGAAATGAAAAAAACGAAACGAAAATAAACAAATTTTTTTCGGAAACGAAAAAAAACAAAACGAAAATAAACAATTTTTTTTGTTGTGCACATGTCTTCCAGTCACGTGTGTAATTTGCAGGGTTAACAGGTGAGAATAAAAGAAAAAAAAACAAAGACTTAAAATAAAAACTAATGCAGCCCCCACATCTAAAACTGCAATTTATTTTATTTATTTTTTTAGCTACACTTTAAATCTCAGCACAGACACTTTGAACTGCCGCCTTTAAAACGATCGGCACACCGAGCCGCGGAAACCCGATATGACGTTCTTTCATTATTAATATTTTTCCTGGCTGAAGCTCCTTAACTAACGGTCGGCTTTTGTGAATGAGATGAAATACGGTCCATTTTTTTTTTTTTTTCCCCCCCCCGCAAGGTCAGACAGGCAGGTCGGCCTCCTTTACCGCGACTTGGGAACCTCTGTCCAGCCTGATTGGCTGCCATTGATCACAATTTCCACTTTGAGTGCTTAAGTTCATGACAAGAGTTCACGTCTGGATGTCAGGTAGTCGATAGAGTGATGGATTCCCACACAGGAGCTCCTGTCTGCGGCACATTAACGGGAGCTTTCAGCCTGACAATTATTACCGCCGCAATAAATTCCCCTCCAAAACAAATAGGCCTTACGTGCATGCATTAATGCCGCTGCCGAGATTCACGAAATATAGCCATTTGTGTAAGTAGCAATTTTTTTTAACACGCCATTTTTTTTTTTTTTTTTTTTATCTGATGTCAGATTCTTCTCTGCCGAAAAAAAAAAAAAAGACATTCGCAAGTACAACATATTACCAAAAGTATTGGGACGCCTGCCTTTACACGCACATGAACTTTAATGGTATCCCAGTTTTATGCCGCGTACACACGGTCGGAATTCTCGTAGGGGAAAAGCTCTGATGGTTTTCCCGTCGGAATTTCGCTCAAACTGTCTTGCCTACACACTGTCACACCAAATTCCGACGGTCTGTAACAACGCCGCATAAAACACGATCGACTGCACTATAATTGCCGCGTACACACGGTCGAATTCTCGTCGGAAAAAGCTCTGATGGTTTTCCCGTCGGAATTTCGCTCAAACTGTCTTGCCTACACACCAAATTTACGACGGACAGTAACACCGCCGCATAAAACACGTTCGACTGCACTATAATTGCCCCGTACACACGGTCGGAAATTCCGTCGGAAAATGTCCTATCGGACCATGTTGTCGGAAAATCCCACCGTGTGTGGGCTCCATCTGACTTTTTTTTTTTTCGACGGACAAAATTTGAGATCCTGCTCTCAAATTTTCCGACAACAAAGTCCGATCGGACTTTTTCCCGATCGTGTGTAGAGAATTCCGACGGACAAAGTGCCACGCATGCTCAGATCACATTACAAGACCAAACCTATTGGCTACTAGCCTCTACGTCGTTCCGTCGTGCGCAACGAACGTCACCACGTTCAGAATGATCGGATTTTCCGACAACTTTGTCCGGCCGTGTGTATGCAACACCAGTGTCGGCCAAAATCCGTCGGATTTTGTGGTCGTAATTTCCGACCGTGTGTACGCGGCATAAAAGGGAAGTTTAATGCTTCCGAGCATGCGTCGAATTGTTTCCGGGCATGCGTCGAATTGTTTCCGGGCATGCGTCGGAATTTTGCGTGTCGGAATTGCATACACACGATCGGAAAATCGCATAGAAAGGTTTTCCGTCGGAAAAATTGAGAACAGGTTCTCAATCCAAAGTCCGTCGGAAATTCCGACAGAAAAAGACCGATGGGCATACACACGGTCGGAAAATCCGTTGAATAGCTCCCATCGGACTGTTTCCATCGGAAATTCCGACCGTGTGTACGCCGCATTAGTCCGTAGGGTTCAATATTGGGTTGGCCCCACCCTTTGCAGCCATAACAGCTTCAACTCTTCTGGGAAGGCCGTCCACAAGGTTTAGGAGGGTGTCTATGGGAATGTTTGACCATTCTTCCAGAAGCGCATTTGTGAGATCAGGTTGGACAAGAAGGCCCGGCTCGTCGTCTCTGCTCTAATTCATCCCAAATTAGTTCTGTCAGGTTGAGGTCAGGACTCTGTGCAGGCCAGTTAAGGTCCTCCACCCCAAACTCGCTCATCCATGTCTTAATGGACCTTGCTTTGTGCACCGGTGGGCAGTCATGTTGGAACAGGAAGGGGCCGTCCCCCCAAACTGTTCCCACAAAGTTGGGAGCATGAAATTGTCCAAAATGTCTTGGTACGCTGACGCTAGAGGCAGAGGCTCTCTAATTAGGCAAATTAGGTGGCCACCTACGGCCTTGCACTCACAGGGGCCTCGCAACTGCCTAATTTGCCTAATGCCCCGTACACACGGTCGGATATTCCGATGGGAAAAAGTCAGATCGGATTATGCTGTCGGAAAATCTGATCGTGTGCAGGCCCTAGCGGGCTTTTTCCGTTGAAATTTCCAGGCGGAAGAAATTTGAGAGCAGGATCTAAAATTTTCCGACAACAAAATCCGATCGGACTTTTTTCCAATCGTGTGTAGAGAATTCCGACGGACAAAGTGCCACGCATGCTCAGATCAAATTATGAGACCAAAGCTATTGGCTACTAGCCTCTACTTAGTTCCGTCGTACGTGTTCAACGTCACCACGTTCCGAAGGATCGGATTTTCCGACAATTTTGTCCGACCGTGTGTATGCAACACCAGTTTCGGACAAAATCCGTCAGAAAAAAAATCGGATTTTGTGGTCGGAAATTTCCGACCGTGTGTACGGGGGGCTAAGAGCCACCTCTGAGGCTGTCCCACTGGGCACCCATGGATGAGACAAAGCCGCGCGAGATACTGTATATACATTAGACATGGGCATTCGTTTTCGTCCAAATTTCGGGTATTTTCGTTATCTTTTTAACAAACGATAAGGAACGTGCAGAATCCGAAAACCGAAAGATCCGACATAAACAAATGCTTTATTTTTGCTTTAGTTGTGACAACAGTTCGATAGAGATAGGAGATTGGACATGACGCTGACAATAGAGATCTGTGTCCATCGAACCTGTGGTCGACTGTGCCTAACCTTAGCTCTATTAGTCCAAGATTATTCTACATAGAGAGAAAAGATTCGACATTATAGAGACAATAGCAAAAAAGGTTGAATTTTCCATCAGAAAAATCTTTGACGGTTTTTCGGACGGAATTCCGCTCAAGCTTGGCTTGCATACACACGGTCACACAAAACTTCTCTGAACCTTCAACTGCCAAGAACGCCGTGACGTACAACGCTACGACGAGCCGAGAAAATTAAGTTCAATGCTTACAAATATGCGTTGAATTGTTTCCGAGCATGCGTAGGAATTTTGGCATCGGAAATGCTACAGACGATCGGAATTTCCGATCGGAACTTTTTCCGACCGAAAAATTGAGAACATGCTCACAATCTTTTGCTGGCCGAAATTTGGCCAGCAAAAGTCAGATGGAGCGTACACACGGTCGCATTTTCCGACCAAAAGCTCTCATCGATCTTTTGCTGGCCGGATTTCTGATCGTGTGTACGCGGCATTACAAGCACAACTCCAACAGGCAGAGGCATGATGGGACTTGTAGTTTTGCAACAACTGGAGGGCCGCCAGTTTGAGACCCCCTGATTTAAAGGGATGCATTTTTCTTGCCCTAAAGGTGCCAATAATGTCTGACAATAATTTCATATCCATTTAACCGCTTCCCGACTGCCTCCTGTAGATATACGTCTACAGAATGGCACGGGCAGGCAAAGGCACGTATATATACGTCCCCTTTAATTGCCTAGCCGTGGGGTTGCGCGCGTAACCCGGTCGGGAGCTCCGTGACCGCGGGACCAGCTGACCGGATCGCCGCTGGTGTCCTGTGATCGGGTCACGGGGCTGAAGAACGGGGAGAGATCTGTGTAAACAAACCTCTCCCCGCGCTTCCTACTCTGCCTCTCACTGATCGACTGTTCCCTGTCATCGGGAAAGCCGATCAATGACGTCAGACGTACAGCCACGCCCCCCTACTGTAAAAAAAAACACAACACGTCACACTAACTCCTCCCCCCCCCTAGTGGTTAACTCCTTCACTGCCACTGTCATTTACACAGGAATCAGTGCATTTAAATAGCATTGATTGCTGTATAAATGACAATGGTCCCAAAAATGTGTCAAAAATGTCTGATGTGTCCGCCATAATGTCGCAGTCACAATAAAAATCACTGATCGCCGCCATTACTAGTAAAAAAAAAAATATTAATAAAAATGCTATAAAACTATCCCCTATTTTGTAAACGCTATAACTTTTGCGCAAACAAATCAATAATCGTTAATTACGATTTTTTTTTTTACCAAAAAGTCAAATACAGTGGAACCTTCGAGCATAATCCGTTCCAGGAGAATGCTCGTAATCCAAAGTACTCGCATATCAAAGCGAGTTTTCCCATTGAAGTCAATGGAAACAAAAATAATTTGTTCCGCATTGACTTCAATGGCATGCAATACCGCATGCGGCCAGAGGTGAGGGGGGGGCACTGGAGAGCCTCGGAAACCCGGCTGACCTTGGCAATCCTTGGAAAGACTCCGTTCCTGAGGTTTGCCGAGGTCAGCCGAGCTGTCCTCGAGCCTGTCCGTGCATTTCCAAATGGTGGCAATCGGCACAGGTCGGCTCCGGCGCCCCCCCACCCACCTCAGGCCAAAGGCGGTACTGCACGTGCTTCGGCCTGAATCATGCTCGTTTTGCGAGACGACCCTCGCAAACCGAGTTAGGATTTTTAAAAATCCAGCGCTCGTATTCCGAAACGCTCGTTAAGCGCATTACTCGCAATCCAAGGTTCCACTGTATAATACAATTATATATATATTTTAAAAGCTTTTATTTTCGGTTTCAGTTTTGGGCCACGTTCATCCTGCATTTTCGGTTTCGCCAACCAAAATTTCCATTCGGTGCACCTCCTAGTAAAAAAAGCCGTATTGCGGTGATCAGGTCGGGTACGTTCTGTGCACGCTCCTTCAGAACATAAAGGTTCCAGGCAAAGGAAATTATTCAGAGATAAAAGTTTCTTAAAAAACCTTTGCCGAGGACCCACCTGAATAACCTGCACCAACCAGGGGACGTTCACTCCAACACACGGTAGGCAAATTAGGTGGCCGCGAGGCCCCTAGGAGTGCGAGGCCTTAGGCGTCCGCCTAATTTGCCTAATTAGAGAGCCGCCTCTGCCTCGAGCCTTTCCCTGCATTTCCAAATGGTGGCGATCGGCACAGGTCGGCTCCGGCGCCCCCCCCCACCCACCTCAGGCCAAACGCGGTACTGCACGTGCTTCGGCCTGAATCGTGCTTGTTTTGCGAGACGACCCTCGCAAACCGTGTTACGATTTTTTTAAATACAGCGCTCGTATTGCGAAACGCTCGTTAAGCGCGTTATTCGCAATCCGAGATTCCACTGTAAAATGCAATAGACATGTGCAATTCATTTTGTTTTTTTTTGTTTTTAGTTTTTTTTTCCGTTCGTTCGTTTTCGTACGAATAAACGAATCGTACGAATCCAAATAACGAATCGTTCGAATCGTACGAATCCGAAAAACAACGAAAATCCAAAAAAACTAATTAGAAACAACGAATGTGAAGAAAATCCTGAAAACGAACGAAAAAATTTGTACATTGTAACTTTTTTTTTTTTTGTTGAATTTTCCGTGTCTCTTACAATGGTGCTGTTAAACGTGCTTCGAATGGATTGAACAAAAAAATTCGTACATTCGTAACTTTTTTTTTCCGATTCGTACCTTTTTTTTTTCGTTTTGTAACTTTTTTTTTTCGATTCGTAATGTTCCGTGTCTCTATTGAACAAAAAAATTTGTACATTCGTAACTTTATTTTTTCCAATTCGTAACTTTTTTTTTCGATTTTTTTTAAAACAAAAAAAATTCGTACATTCCTAACTTTTTTTTTTCGATTCGTAACTTTTTTTTTCGATTCGTAAATTATTAAAATGCAATAATAGCATACACATTACATAAAATTATGAATTACGATTACGAATCTACGAATGTTACGAAAGTACGAATAAATGCGAATGCGTCCGAAAATTAAACTAACGAAAAAACGAAAAAATAACTCTTACGAATGTACGAATCGTTACGAATCAACGGAAACTAAACAAACAAAACAAAAATAAATGATTTTTTTTTGGTTGTGCACATGTCTATAATGCAATTATATATATATATATATATATATATATATATATATATATATACCCCGTTTCCCCGAAAATAAGACCGAGAGTGATTGTCGGTGATGGCTGCAATATAAGCCCTACCCACCAAATAAGCCCTACCCTGTTTTCCCGAAAATAAGCCCTACCCTGAAAATAAGATATTTATATATATATTCCAGCCATCATCGACAATCATGCTAGGTCTTATTTTCAGGGAAACAGGGTATATATATATTTTTTAAAGCTTTTATTTTCGGTTTCAGTTTTGGGCCACGTTCATCCTGCATTTTCGGTTTCGCCAACCAAAATTTCCATTCGGTGCACCTCCTAGTAAAAAACCAAATTTCCATTTTTTTTTTTCAGCAAATTAGGTGGCCGCGAGGCCCCTAGGAGTGCGAGGCCTTAGGCGTCCGCCTAATTTGCCTAATTAGAGAGCCGCCTCTGCCTCGAGCCTTTCCAAATGGTGGCGATCGGCACAGGTCGGCTCCGGCGCCCCCCACCCACCTCAGGCCAAACGCGGTACTGCACGTGCTTCGGCCTGAATCCAGCGCTCGTATTCCGAAACCCTTACTCGCAATCCGAGGTTCCACTGTATAATACAATTATATATATATATATATATATATATATATATATATATATACATATATATAATTTTTATTTTTTTTATTTTTTTTTTTATTTTTTTTAAAGCTTTTATTTTCAGTTTTGGGCCACGTTCATCCTGCATTTTCGGTTTCGCCAACCAAAATTTCCATTACCTCCTAGTGAAAAGCCGTATTGCGGTGATCAGGTAGGGTACGTTCTGTGCACGCTCCTTCAGAACATAAAGGTTTCCAGGCAAAGGAAATTATTCAGAGATAAAAGTTTCTTAACAAACCTTTGCTGAGGGCCCACCTGAATAACCTGCACCAACCAGAGGACGTTCACTCCAACACACGGTAGGCAAATTAGGTGGCCGCGAGGCCCCTAGGAGTGCGAGGCCTTAGGCGTCCGCCTAATTTGCCTAATTAGAGAGCCGCCTCTGCCTCGAGCCTTTCCAAATGGTGGCGATCGGCACAGGTCGGCTCCGGCGCCCCCCACCCACCTCAGGCCAAACGCGGTACTGCACGTGCTTCGGCCTGAATCGTGCTTGTTTTGCGAGACGACCCTCGCAAACCGTGTTACGATTTTTTTAAATACAGCGCTCGTATTGCGAAACGCTCGTTAAGCGCGTTACTCGCAGTCCGAGGTTCCACTGTATAATACAATTATATATATATATATATATATATATATATATATATATATATATATATATATATATATATATTTTATTTTTTGTTTTTTTTATTTTTTTTTATTTTTTTAAAGCTTTTATTTTCGGTTTCAGTTTTGGGCCACGTTCATCCTGCATTTTCGGTTTCGCCAACCAAAATTTCCATTACCTCCTAGTGAAAAGCCGTATTGCGGTGATCAGGTAGGGTACGTTCTGTGCACGCTCCTTCAGAACATAAAGGTTTCCAGGCAAGGAAATTATTCAGAGATAAAAGTTTCTTAACAAACCTTTGCCGAGGACCCACCTGAATAACCTGCACATCAGATGCGAGTTGGTTTAACACTTCACTACTGAAGGGCCTGTAATGCATTACTCCCTCTCATCCTCCAGGTCACCGGGTCTCTTCAATGTTGGAGTTCTTTCCTCGGCTGCTTTAGAGGTTTTAAAAGAAAATACATGAATTGAAGTTATTCATACTAAAAAAAAAAAAAAAAAAAAAAAAAAGCTTTTAAAAGTACTCAGATATAGCTATACAAGTGTCTTGTAATGGACCAGTGTCTTTCAGTTACATTAATGGTCTTTAGAATAAAGGGTCAGACATAGAACACCAGAGGTCGGACTGAAGAACGGCTAAAGAAAAGAAAGAATGGCGGAGCGTAATGACAGGGAATAAAAAAACGGAACGCGGTGCCGCTCGCCCCGGCCTAGCTAAAAGCAGCACAGAGCGGGCGGCTTAGTAATTAAAATCCAGCCCTTGACAGCGGCTAGCGGTAGCGGGAGCATGGATTAAAGCACGAGGGCACAGAGACCCTGAGATAAGATAAAGGAAGGGTTTAGTCTTTATCAACTAAATGGTAAAGAATCCAGGGGGGGGGGGAGGGGGGGCTCATGTTCCAATTTTAAAGATATACTCCCGTGAAATGTGAAGAATTAAGCCGAAAGAGAACCTGCCGTATATATACTCGAGTATAAGCCGACCCGAATATAAGCCGAGGCACCTAATTTTACCGCAAAAAAATGTGAAAACCTGTTGACTCCGAGTATAAGCCTAGGGTGAGAAATGCACAGCTACTGTAATGCCGCGTACACACGGTCGGAATTCTCGTCGGAAAAAGCTCTGATGGTTTTCCCGTCGGAATTTCGCTCAAACTGTCTTGCCTAAACACGGTCACACCAAATTCCAACGGTCAATAACACCGCGCCTTAAAAAACGTTCGACTGCACTATAAAAGGGAAGTTTAATGCTTCTGAGCATGCGTAGAATTGTTTCCGAGCATGCGTCGGAATTTTGCGTGTCGGAATTGCATACACACGATCGGAAAATCAGATAGAAAGGTTTTCCGTCGGAAAAATTAAGAACAGGTTCTCAATCCGAAGTCCGACAGAAAAAGACCGATGGGCATACACACGGTCGGAAAATCCTATGAAAAGCTCCCATCGGACAGTTTCCATCGGAAATTCCGACCGTGTGTACGCGGAATTAGTGGAAAAGAGGGTCAACAATGCCCATTTGCAGCCTCACTGTGCCCATTTGCATGCCTCACTGTGCCCATTTGCAGCCTCACTGTGCCCATTTGCATGCCTCACTGTGCCCATTTGCAGCCTCACTGTGCCCATTTGCAGCCTCACTGTGCCCATTTGCAGCCTTACTGTGCCCATTTGCAGCCTCACTGTGCCCATTTGCAGCCTTACTGTGCCCATTTGCAGCCTCACTGTGCCCATTTGCATGCCTCACTGTGCCCATTTGCAGCCTCACTGTGCCCATTTGCATGCCTCACTGTGCCCATTTGCAGCCTCACTGTGCCCATTCGCAGCCTCACTGTGCCCATTTGCATACCTCACTGTGCCCATTTGCAGCCTCACTGTGCCCATTTGCAGCCTCACTGTGCCCATTTGCATGCCTCACTGTGCCCATTTGCATGCCTCACTGTGCCCATTTGCAGCCTCACTGTGCCCATTTGCAGCCTCACTGTGCCCATTTGCATACCTCACTGTGCCCATTTGCAGCCTCACTGTGCCCATTTGCAGCCTCACTGTGCCCATTTGCAGCCTCACTGTGCCCATTTGCATGCCTCACTGTGCCCATTTGCATGCCTCACTGTGCCCATTTGCAGCCTCACTGTGCCCATTCGCAGCCTCACTGTGCCCATTTGCATACCTCACTGTGCCCATTTGCAGCCTCACTGTGCCCATTTGCATGCCTCACTGTGCCCATTTGCATGCCTCAATGTGCCCATTTGCAGCCATAGGTCCCCCGAACATTAAACTCTGTAGTTAAGGGTTCCTAGATGCCCCCTACCTGCAGCCAAAATTTGGGGTCTCTGGACCCAAAGGGTCCTGAAATGACATTGCTGCAGATGGACACAGATGACCGACTTTTGGACCCCCGTATCTCAGGGCCACTTGGTGCTAGGATATGTTGTAGTGTTGGTTCCACTAGGTTTGCACACAACAAATTTGGGGTTCCTAGCACCAAGTGGCCCCGAGATACGGGACCCCCAAAGTCGGTTGGGAAAATGTCATTCTCTGGTGCAGAAAAATGCTTGACTCGAGTATAAGCCGAGGGGGGGCATTTTCATTACATACTATACTTATACTCGAGTATATACGGTACTTCATTTAACCGATTTTCTTTTTATTTGATTGGAGAGGGCTTGGATGGTTATTTCCCCCCAGTGCCATTTATAAACAGCATTGGGGTACAAGCATATGGCTGGCCGTCGTGTTTATTATGGGCCAGGATCACACTTTTTGTGTTTATAGCGCCAAAAAAAACCTGCAGAGGTGATCAAATACCACCAAAAGAAAGCTCTATTTGTGGGGGAAAAAGGACGTCAGTTTTGTTTGGGTACAGCACCGCAGGACCGCGCAATTGTCAGTTAAAGTGCCGTATTGCAAAAAATGGCCCCGGTCATGAAGGGGGGGGGGGGGGTAAAAGTTCGGGAGGTCAAGTGGTTATTGTATTCTCTGCAAAGGTGTCACCAGGGGCGGACTGACAACTCATGGGTCCCCCGGGCAATAGGAGATTATGGGGCCCCCAGGCAATCAGAGATTATGGGGCCACACAGTATACACACACACAGTATACAATCACACAGTATACAATCACACAGTATACACACACATGTACACACAGTATACACAGACATGTTTCTATTGGCTGAGAAGGTACTGGAGAGGTGGGGCAGATATAATCTCTGGATTTTTAGACCAAAAGGATGTCGGTAAGGGACATTTCAGAAACAGATGTAAAAAAAACACAGATTTTTACATACTGTCCCTGGTTTTACTGAACCTGGCAGCCCTGATGGGGCCCCCTAGTGGCCCAGGGCCCTCGGGCAGTGCCCGGGTGGCCGAATGGTCAGTCCACCCCTGGGTGTGCCTAGGTTTAGGCAAATACTGACTTTCAGAAAGTCAGTATCTCCGCATGCGTCGCTTTGAGGACATTTGCGGTAATCTAGATGCGCTCTTGTACCGCGCGGTGCAGGTAAAGCGGAGAGCGCGGGTTGCCTTACCCCCCGTTCACATTCAGCCGCGGCTCTTGTCCGGGGTGCCTTTCCCTTATAAATACAATTTACTGCCCATAGATCTCCTGACAAAGAAAAAGGAACAATTCGCAGGGCATTAATAATGCAGGAGATCTTCAATGGTGACATTTTATGGGCGATGTAAAACATGAGAGTGTTGGGGAGGTGTGAGTGGAACAACAATGGACTGACAGGCTGGGAGAAAAGACGCTATTAAACTGCTAGTTGTGTGTTTATTGGTACAATTTAAAGTGGTTTAGTATTTGGAACTGACTGAATGCAGCAATCAAAGGAAAACTTGTTTTTTATTTTTATTTATTTTTGTTAAAGCTGCTGAAGGATTTGTATTTATGTCCATCCACTCCTGAGATATACGTAGCTCTGTCACACAGCGTGTCCAGGCAGATGATACCACTTACAGATATAGGTGAACTCTAGGGGGCGCCACCTTTTCTTCAAGCCAAACCCGCACACTTTTTATTTTTAAAGGGACTCTGGTGTAAAGGGGGACTCTGATGTAAGGGGGGTTTCAGCTCACCAAACCTCCCACTTACATCAGAGTCCGCAGGGCACCCCTTACATCTGAGTCCGCAGGGCACCCCTTACATCAGAGTCCGCAGGGCACCCCTTACATCAGAGTCCGCAGGGCACCCCTTACATCAGAGTCCGCAGGGCACCCCTTACATCAGAGTCCGCAGGGCACCCCTTACATCAGAGTCCGCAGGGCACCCCTTACATCTGAGTCGCCCTTACCTTAGTGTACTCACTCGCAGGGCCGCTGCTACCACTAGGCACACTAAGCAACCGCCTAGGGCGCACTGCTGCCGAGGGGGCGCCCGGCCCACTGGTGTTCCTACTCTCTACTTTTTACAGCAAGTAACTAAATCTAAGTATCAGCCGCCGCTCCGTTCGCACATAGTGTCAGAGGGGCAGCAACGGCGGAGGACTGTGTCTGTGTCACGAATGAATGGAAGCAAGCAAACATTCATTGATGGGCGCTGGTGAGGACTATGGAGAGCAGAGGTGAGGACTATGGAGTGCAGAGGTGAGGACTACGAAATGCAAAGGTCAGGACTATGGAGTGCAGAGGTCAGGACTATGGAATGCAGAGGTCAGGACTATGGAGTGCAGAGGTCAGGACTATGGAGTGCAGAGGTGAGGACTATGGAGTGCAGAGGTGAGGACTATGGAGTGCAGAGGTCAGGACTATGGAGTGCAGAGGTCAGGACTATGAAATGCAGCAGTCAGGACTATGGAGAGCAGAGGTCAGGACTATGGAGAGCAGAGGTCAGGACTATGGAGAGCAGAGGTGAGGACTACGGAGTGCAGCAGTCAGGACTATGGAGTGCAGAGGTCAGGACTATGTAGTGTAGAGGTCAGGACTATGGTGTGCAGCAGTCAGGACTATGAAGTGCAGAGGTCAGGACTATGTAGTGCAGAGGTCAGGACTATGAAGTGCAGCAGTCAGGACTATGGAGTGTAGAGGTCAGGACTATGGAGTGTAGAGGTCAGGACTATGGAGTGTAGAGGTCAGGACTATGGAGTGTAGAGGTCAGGACTATGGAGTGCAGAGGTCAGGACTATGTACTGCAGAGGTCAGGACTATGAAGTGCAGCAGTCAGGACTATGGAGTGCAGAGGTCAGGACTATGGAGTGCAGAGGTCAGGACTATGGAGCGCAGAGGTCAGGAGTTAGTGCCCATGTATATTGGTGGTCAGTGTCATTGTTTAGTGCCCCCATAATATTGGTAAGAGAGGCAGAAATAAAACCCTGGCAGAAATGTAAACTCTTCCCCAATGTTGGTTCAGCTTTAATCAGGATGTGGCTTTACATTGTCCCACACTGCTTTATTCCATGGTAGGGGTGTATGCCCGCTGTGTAGGGTAAGGCGCTGCCGCTGGTACACCTAGAATTGCGTCCCCCCCCCCCGTTATGGGCGTTCTGCGATTATTTTAAACCTATTTTTTAAATATGTTGAAAATAATTTCGTTTTTTTTTTCGCTCTGTTCGCCCCATCTGACGGCGTTTGGCGCGCAGTGGAAGTTTAATGCCTTTTTGAGGCAGCCTTCCGTGCGGCCGGGCGAGAGTAAAGCCCCGGCTTCTCCCCGCATGTCACGGAGACATATATCCTTCAAGACGAAGTGAATGGCCCATGAATGGCATTCGCCACGATTGAAATAAACATTGACTTCTCATGCTCAGCCATGCGGCTAACTGCTCGGCAGTTGACTCCGGCCTCTCGCGGTGCAGGACACTGCCAGCGACTGCGATGATTTCATCTCTGGCCTGCGGGTGCGAGTTTCCTCTGTGTAAACTGAGGAGATTAGAGATCAGGTACGCTTAGGTTACCGGAGGAGCCTTATAAATCCCGACAGCAATTAAAGAGGAACGCCGGCCGAAACGCAGAGGTCTTCTTCTCACGTCCCCCATCGGCTCCCTCTCCAGGCTTGTATCTCTCTGTGCAGGAAGAACTCGGGTACATCAATGTTCCCCATGACTTAGGGGGGGGGGGGGTGTACCTCAACATTGGCACCTTTTTAATGTATGCAAATTCTCAAGGCCCCCCAGTCTAAAATGGGGTCCCACCCTTCACAACAGAGTCCCCTGTCTCTTTAGAAGCCGACTTTTCATATCAGAGTCCTCCCCCCCCCCCCATTTACATTAGAATGCTCAGCCCCCCCTTTTTACATCAGTGTCCTCAGTCCCAACTTCTTCCCTTTTTCAGAAGTCCAAAGTCCCCCACCTTTTAATGGGGTCCCACCTTCACATCAGAGTCCCTTGTCACTTTAGGAACTCCCCTTTTCATAAAAGACTCCTCAACCCCCTCATATCAGATTACTCAACCCTCCATTCACATCACAGTCTTCATCCCTCCTCCTTCATATCGGAGTCCTCACCCCCCCCCTTCTCCTTCATATCAGAGTCCTCACCCCCCCCCCTTCTCCTTCATATCAGAGTCCTCACCCCCCCCCCCCCTTCTCCTTCATTACAGAGTCCTCACCCCCCCCCTTCTCCCCCCCCCCCCTTCTCCTTCATTACAGAGTCCTCACCCCCCCCCTTCTCCTTCATATCAGAGTCCTCACCCCCCCCCTTCTCCTTCATATCAGAGACCTCAACCCCCCCCCTTCTCCTTCATATCAGAGACCCCCCCCCCCCCCCCTTTTTCCTTCTCCTTCATATCAGAGTCCTCACCCCCCCTTCTTCTTCATATCAGAGACCTCAACCCCCCTTCTCCTTCATATCAGAGTCCTTACCCCCCCCCCCCCCCTTTCATATCAGAGTCCTTCCCCCTTCCCCCCTCTCCTCTTATATCAGAGTCCTCACCCCCCCCTTCTCCTTCATATAAGAGTCCTCACCCCCCCTCTCTTCACTTCATATCAGAGTCCTTCACCCCCCCCCCCTTCTCCTTCATATCAGAGTCCTCACCCCCCCCCCCTTCTCCTTCATATCAGAGTCCTCACCCCCCCTTCTCCTTCATATAAGAGTCCTCACCCCCCTTCTCCTTCATATAAGAGTCCTCACCCCCCCCCCTCTCCTTCATATCAGAGTCCTCAACCCCCCCTCCTTCATATCAGAGTCCTTACCCCCTCTCCTTTATATCAGAGTCCTCACCCCCTCGCCTTAATAAAAAAGTCCTCACCCCCCCTTTCTCCTTCATATCAGAATCCTCACCCCCCCCCTTCTCCTTCATATCAGAGTCCTCACCCCCCCCCTTCTCTTTCATATCAGAGTCCTCACCCCCCTTTCCCTCATATCAGAGTCCTCATCCCCCTTCTCCTTCATATCAGAGTCCTCACCCCCCCTCCTCCTTCATATCAGAGTCCTCACCCCCCTTCTCCTTCATATCAGAGTCCTCACCCCCCCCCCCTTCTCCTTCATATCAGAGTCCTCACCCCCCTTCTCCTTCATATCAGAGTCCTCAACCCCCCTCCTTCATATCAGAGTCCTTACCCCCTCTCCTTTATATCAGAGTCCTCACCCCCCTCTCCTTCATATAAGAGTCCTCACCCCCCCCTTCTCCTTCATATCAGAATCCTCACCCCCCTTTTCCTTCATATCAGAGTCCTCATCCTCCCTTCATATCAGAGTCCTCACTCCCCTTCTCCTTCATATGAGAGTCCTCACCCCCCCCCTTCTCCTTCATATCAGAGTCCTCACCCCCTTCTCCTTCATATCAGAGTCCTCAACCCCCCCCTCCTTCATATCAGAGTCCTTACCCCCTCTCCTTTATATCAGAGTCCTCACCCCCCTCTCCTTCATAAAAGAGTCCTCACCCCCCCTTCTCCTTCATATCAGAGTCCTCACCCTCCCTTCATATCAGAGTCCTCACCACCCCTTCGTATCAGAGTCCTCACCCCCTTCTCCTTCATATCAGAGTCCTCACCCTCCCTTCATATCAGAGTGCTCACCAAACCTTCATATCAGAGTCCTCCCCCCCCCCCCTTCGCCTTCATATCAGAGTCCTCACTGCATGCTCTTTCACATCAGAGCTCTCATCTCCCCTTTCCCTTCATATCAGTGTAATTACCTCTTCCCCTTTCACATCAGAGTCTTCCCCACCCTTCCTTTCTCATCAGAATCATCAGCCCCTGCTTTCATATCAGAGTCCTTGGTCCCCCCTTCACATCACAATCCTCAGCCCCCCACCTTCACATCAGAGTCACCTGTCACTCTAGAAACCCCCCTTTTCATATCCTCATAGTCCTCTTCCCCCTTTTATCCCAAGTCCTCTCCTCGCCCCTTTTCACATCATAATCTGCATCCCCCTTCTCCTTCATATCAGAGTCCTCACCCCCCCCCCCCCCCCCCCCTTCTCCTTCATATTAGAGTCCTCACCCCCCCCCCCCTCTCCTTCATATCAGAGTCCTCACTCCCATCCTCTTTCTAAAAATGAATTCTCATCTCCCCCCCCCCCCCCCCCTTCCCTTTCATATCAGAGTAATTAGTTCATCCCCTTTTTGCATCAGAAATCGGAATCCTCCGCCCCTCCTTTATATCAGAGGATGGGCAGTAAAATCACAATCTCCACCTCATTCATTCAGAGAACACCTTGTAGAAGAAATACTGTACAAGGTGTTCTATGAAGGTTTTCTCTGGAGAAGAGACGCTTGAGAGGGGATATGATTTCAATATACAAATACCGTACTGGTGACCCCACAATTGGGAGTTTAACAAGACACGTGGCCACTCATTAAAATTAGAAGAAAAGAGGTTTAACCTTAAACTAAGTAGAGGGTTCTTTACTGTAAGAGCGGCAAGGATGTGGAATTACCTTCCACAGGCGGTGGTCTCAGTGGGGAGCATCGATAGTTTCAAGAAACTATTAGATAAGTACCTGAATGACCACAACATACAGGGATATACAATGTAATACTGACATATAATCACACACATGGGTTGGACTTGGTCTTTTTTCGACCTCACCTACTATGTAACTATGAAATGGTGGCAGTGCCAAGTGCTCGTCCCCCTCTCTTCTGTGTGCTGCGGGGAACCTCTCACATAGAACCAGAGCAGGACCCAGAAGATCGTGGCTATCTCTGTAGTAGTGCTGACTACTATAGTGATTGGCAGCTTCCCCAATGGCCAATCAGGTATGAGATATGCATAACTACATTGGGCCAAGCTGGACCAATGTAAATGTACAATACACATCATTCCTGAAGCTTAGCTATAAAGGTGCAATCAAGTTTGAGATGCGTTTTACTTTTTTTGCGGTGCATTATTTCATATACATTAATGTGCATTATCTTGCGTGTTATTTCGAGTTGCTTTAACCACTTCAGCCCCGGACCAATTGGCAGCCAAAGGACCAGGCCCCTTTTTGCGATTCGGCACTGCGTCGCTTTAACTGACAATTGCGCGGTCGTGCACGTGGCTCCCAAACAAAATTGGCGTCCTTTTTTTCCCACAAATAGAGCTTTCTTTTGGTGGTATTTGATCGCCCCTGTGGTTTTTATTTTTTGCGCTATAAACAAAAATAGAGCGACAATTTTGAAAAAAATGCTATATTTTTTACTTTTTGCTATAATAAATATCCCCAAAAAATATATAAGAAAACCTTTTTTTTCCTCAGTTTAGGCCGATACGTATTCTTCTACATATTTTTGGTAAAAAAAATCGTAATTAGCGATTATTGATTGGTTTGCGCAAAAGTTATAGCGTTTACAAAATAGGGGATAGTTTTATAGCATTTTTATTAATATTTTTTTTTTTACTAGTAATGGCGGCGATCAGCGATTTTTATTGTGACTGCGACATTATAGCGGACACATCGGACATTTTTGACACATTTTTGGGACCATTGTCATTTATACAGAAATCAGTGCTATTTAAATGCACTGATTCCTGAATAAATGACACTGGCAGTGAAAGAGTTAACCACTAGGGGCGGGGAGGGGTTATGGGCTGTGACGTGTGTTTTTTTTTACATTAGGGGCGGGGCTGACGTCTGACGTCACTGATCGGCTTTCCCGATGACAGGGAACAGCCGATTAGTGACAGGCAGTGTGGGAAGCACGGAGAGAGGTTTGTTTACACAAACCTCTCCCCGTTCTTCAGCTCTGTGACCCGATCGCGGGACACCAGCGGCTGGGCTCTTAAAGGACCACGTACCGGTACGTGGTTTTGCCCAGCCGTGCCATTCTGCCGACGTATATCGGCGTGAGGCGGTCGGGAAGCGGTTAATGTGCATTATGTTACATGTTATTTCGAGTTGCTTTAAAGCGGTTCTGCACTCTGTATATTTTTTTTTTTTTTGGGGGGGGGGGGTATACAAAGGATGCTTACCTTTATTGGGGACTCACCTGTTCCATCTTCCATCTCGATCGCCGCTGGTTTTCGTCCGATGAAGTTCTTCATCTTCTTCTTTTGTGCTGGGGGCCATCTTGTGGGCATGTGAAACCCCCACAGGCACTTTAGATGGCCCAGCATGCACCGCCGTTACTCGCGCGTGCGCAGTAACGGCACATCTGCCGACATCTCACGAGATTTCGGAAGATGTGTCCGAAATCTCGCGAGATTTCGGAAGATGTGGCCGAAATCTCGTGAGATTTCGGAAGATGTCCGCACTGACTCCTGGGAACAATGACACCAGATCCCAGGAGACAGTGCGGCCTGACGATGATCGACGCAGAGACCCCGCCCACCCCCGAAGAGACAGAAGACTGGAAGTCATCAATTACAAGGTAAGTAAAAAAAAAAAACACATTTCATTTAGTACTCTTTGCCTGATTTGGAAGGCAAAGAGATTTACTAAATGAAATGGGTGCAGAACCACTTTAAATCAGGCCATTCAAAATGAATTGGCTGCCAACACATCCCAATAGGCTTAAAATAATACATGATCCTTTTTTCTAATGCGACACACTACTACCGTACGTTTCAGCATGCTACAATGCAGGTGTGTTGGCCCAGGGGTCAAGTCCTGGCGAAAAAAAAGTGTGGGAACTCCCACCCAAGATCCACTCCCCCACCAAAAAAAAAAAAAAATGATACGCTCATATGCACGAACGCTTCAAAAGTGGTATTTTTCATCCAATTTTCGTATTGTGTGAATGAAGCTTAACTGTTAGTACATAAAAAAAAACAATCCTCAATAAACATAAATACGGTAATTCTCTGAATAATCAGCATTCATACAATTGTGCTTCCATGCAAATGTGATCATCATGTTCTGATCTTTATTGGGGAATGTTATTTTGTATACAGAGTGTTTATGTGGTGAGTTTACACTTTTCATTGAACAGAGTTTGGATAACACAGGGTTAAACGGAAAGGTGATAAATGAACTGCACATTATCTGGACAGAATGCTTGGGGAGATAGTGATGTGTTCCTGCTTAGGAGATGTATGTTAGCTTGTGGGGGGGGGGGGGCTGCAAACTCTGCAGGGCTCTAACACACACTCGCTGCTATTCCAACCCTTCACATATTTCCACATAAACTTCCCTCCTGGCATTAAACTTTGCCAGGTATTGTGCTCAGCTTAACACCCCAAACTGATGTTCCTCCCTCAGCTCACCTCTCTCCCTGCATGTCCTGTGAGCAGAATTTCTGTGCTCCTCCTCTGGGTTCTGTCATCATATGGCACTGAAGATAGAGGAGGGGGGGGATTCAGCGGGACACACAGAGCAAATAGGCAGGAGACTGGGGGGGGGATGAGGAGACAGAAAATCAGGAGGGTCCGGCGGGGAGGAGCGCATCACAAGAGGTCTGACTAAATACAATCTCTTAGCAGCAGGGACCTGATCTACCTGTCAGCTAGCTGTGATTGACAGGTAGATCGAAGCGGAAGCTGTCATGGGGCCCCCTACTGGCAATGCCTGAATGGTCAGGTGTGCGGCACTTACTATTGCGAGCTGTGTCGGCGGCTGCTGGTGTAGCACCTGCCACACAGCTCGCATGCTTCAAAGTCTTGCAGGACACGGCTGCTAACGGGAACTGAATTCCTTTTGTGGAAAAAGTACAGGAACTCCGTTCCCATGCGTTCCCGCAGGACTTGAGCCCTGTGTGTTGCCTTGGTGCATTCAAAATGAACAGCACCACAATGCAACAACTCATGATACTTGTGGTTACTGTGCATTGCGATAACCACAATGTGGAAGTGTAAATGCCCCCCCCGGAATGGCTCATGAGGGTTATGAGAGTTCATTGGACTTGCTCTGGTGCCAAACCACAAACCCCTCATTAGTTGGGAACATGATGTTAGATACCAAGAAACACAAATACGTCCAAAATTCCTTCTAAATACAAAAAAAAAAACACACTGCTATAAGGACAAGGAAAAATAGACATATAGCACAGTGCAAAGAAAAATAAGTAGGCATTCTTTTTTAAGTGGTTAAAATAATTTAGGCAAAATCAGAATACTCATCCTTATTGGTGGGCAAAAGGAGAAGAGAAGACTATAGAAAAAAATGTAGAGTTAAGTAAAAGCAAAGAAAAAAAAAAAAAAAAAAACTACAACAAATTACTGCTGTGCTGAGAGTTATACTTTACAATTCAATGGACATTTGTGAATCCCTAAAAATATGTATTATTCACTTAAAGCTAACGAAAAATACAATTTAAAAAGGTATTTTTATTTATTTTTTTTTTTTTTTTAAGCAAATGTCTCCTGAGTGGTGAGATACAAAAAAATAAATGATATAGAAACAAATTCTAAAGTAATTAAAAAGAAAAAAAGTTGAAAAAATGATTGCTGAGAGGATTTCTTTCATTGTATCTACTCTACACCGTATAATTTAATGGACATTTGTGAATCCCTAAAAATATTTATTATTCACTTAAAGCTAACAAAAAAAATTAAATTTAAAAAGGTATTAATTTATTTTTTTATTTTTTTATTTATCTATTTATTTTTTAAGCAAATTTCTCCTGAGTGGTGATATAAAAAAAAAAAAAAGAAATGATATAGAAACAAATTCTAAAGTAATAAAAAAGTAAAAAAGTAGAAAAAATGATTGCCGAGAGGATTTCTTTCATTGTATCTACTCTACATTGTATAATTCAATGGACATTTGTGAATCCCTAAAAATATGTTTTATTCATTTAGGCCTGATTCACAAATATGCATTTTTTTGTGCTTTTTGCATTTTCCAGATTTGCACTACAGTCCATTTAACATGGTTTCCTATGGAACACGTACTGTAGTGCAAATCTGCAAAATGCAAACAACACAAAAAAAATGCATAGGTGTGAATCAGGCCTTAAAGCTAACAAAAAATAAAATTTAAAAAGGAATTTATACATTTTTTTTTTAAGCAAATTTCTCCTCAGTGGTGAGATACAAAAAAAGAAAAAATGAAATTATATAGAAACAAATTTTAATGTAATAACATTTTTTCTAGATTTGAACTATAGTCCATTTAACATGGTTTCCTATGGAACACGTTCTGTAGTGCAAATCTGCAAAATGCAAAAAACACAAAAAAATGCATAGGTGTGAATCCAGCCTTATAGCTAACACAAATTTTTATTTAAAAAGGCATTTATTTTTTACTTTTTTTTATTTATTTATTGGTGGTGAGATTCAAAAAAAAGAAATGATATAGAAACAAATTCTAAAGCAATAAAAAAGAAAATAGGTAGAAAAAATGATTGCAGAGAGGATTTCTTTCATTGTATCTACTCTACACAGTATAATTAAATGGACATTTGTGAATCCCTAAAAATATGTATCATTTACTTAAAGCTAACAAAAAATAAAATTTAAAAAGGTATTTATTTATTTTTTTATTTATTTATCTATTTATTTTTTAAGCAAAATTCTCCTGAGTGGTGAGATTAAAAAAAAAAAGAAATGATATAGAAAAAATTTTTAAGTAAAAAAAAAGTTGAAAAAATGATTGCGGAGAGGATTTCTTTCATTGTATCTGCTCTACACCGTATAATTCAGTGGGCATTTGTGAATCCCTAAAAATATGTATTATTCACTTAAAGCTAACAAAAAATAAAATTTAAAAAAGGTATTTATTATTTTTTAATTTATCTATTTATCTTTTAAGAAAATGTCTCCTGAGTGGTGAGATAAAAAAAAAAAAGAAGTGATATAGAAACAAATTCTTTTTTTTTTTTTTTTCTCAAAAGTTTTTTTGAAAGCATATTCAAGTTTACAATGAACTCTTAATACAAATTCTAAAGTAATAAAAAATCAAAAAAGTTGAAAAAATTATTGCCGAGAGGATTTCTTTCATTGTATCTACTCTACACAGTATAGTTCAATGGACATTTGTGAATCTCTAAAAATATACCTTACTGACTTAAATGTATTCATAAAGTTAACATAAAGGAAAATGGATATAGCAAAAAAAATAAAAAAAAACAAAGAATAGTACAAACAGCAGCCCAGCCGACCTCAAATAAATATGACCTCTTTGTTCAGCTCTAGACAAAGTCGGATGCTGTAATTATACCCAGATATGAATATTTGACTCTTTGACTTCTCTTTTATCCTGTGTTTTACACCAATTATGCCTTTTGCCGTCGCGGGGTGAGCTGGACTTCCCCTGGACTCGCCATGTCTTTTCAATTACACCAGTCATCAGCAACCCCGAACAGGAAGTAAGTTTTCGACTGAACCTCAAACCAATCCAGACACAGGAAACCAGGGTGAGCAATCAACAAAGGCTGCAGACTTAGCAGCAGCATGAAAACCCTGAGTAAGCACTTGTTGAAATCGGAGGTCAGGTTCCACCTTCCCACACCTGTCCGCAGCAGCTTGCATTTTCTGCTCTGTTTGCTTAGCTATGAAGCATAAAAAAAACGGGGGCCCTTGCGTAAGCCTAAGGTCACCCAATTTGCATTTTATTTGCAATTTGCAAGTATATTTTAAGACATTTTTTTCTTTCCATATTTTGGATAGGGGGTTGGGGATTGTGTAACACCCCTGTCAATTTTTGTTTTGCTACCTGTGCCTTGCTAGGAACATTTCCCCTTTCTCGGAGGCACAGCAAGGGGTCAAAAGTAGTGAGAAGTGAGAGAAAATCCCGTCTAAGACAGTTGTCATTGGAACAGGGTGTCCTCACTTTTGAATCAGTGACAACTGCAACATTTTGGCTTTCCCTTCACTTTTCGACCCCAAACAATGGTCACCAGGACAAATAGACACAGGACATTCTTGCTGCCGGTCCACCACACAACACCCTACAGCAGGGGTGCCCAACCAGTGGCCCGGGGGCCACATGTGGCCCGCGGAGCCCTCTGATGTGGCCCTCGACCTCCTGCTCTAAGATAGCAGGTTGGCAAGCCCAGATCACAGGTTGCCGACCCGCCATCCCAGAGCAGCAGTTTTGTGAATGAAGCCACTGGGAGTGGTAGCAAGTGGCTGCGGAGCAGAGCCACATAAGCCAATGCTTCCTGTATAGCGCCCGCTCCTGTCACAGGCAGAGTGATACCAAATGGTATTCTGCCTGGGAAAGCAACAGCCAGCGATACCAGAATGGAAGACGGTTATTAAAGGTAAGTTTACAGTATATATGGATATATCTGTTTTGCAGTGGTTACTGGGCTGCTTTCAAAATGAACAGCAGGTGCAGAGCAGCTGCGGGTTACCTGCATTGAGCCATAGACTTCTGTTAGTACCTGTGGGTTTGTTGCACCTTCAGAAAGTGCGCCACACCTGCAGGATATAATAGACGTTTACGGCAAAGTGCAGCTAACCCGCAGAAAATCCACAGGTTCACTGCGCTGCACCTGCGGTTTGGGCAAATCGACAGCGCATCAGTGTGAAAGCAGCCTTAGGCCCCTTTCACATGACTGGTCCGACCCAATCGGACTTACTATTCACCTCTATGGAGCAGCAGATGTAAAACGGACTTGTGTCTGTTTACACACGCCTACCTAAAAAAATAGAAAGGGATCTGCCCCTTCCGTCTGGGCAAATCGGATTTGATCAGAGGGCCCATAGAGTAGAGTGGGCTGCATGGGCGTCCGCAGGTAGGGGCAAGGGGGGTCAAGTGCCCCCCCCCTGGAATCAGGGATCGGATCTTAAATTCAGCACAGTTGTGTCTCTATCGAGGTGCCGCACCCGGGTGCCACCCGCCAGTGGGGTGACACCATTGAGGTACTATGAAGTGTAGTGTGACTTTGGGCTCTTTTCCCTGCTCAGTCCAGCAGAGAACTTGGCGGTGCTGTGACGGAAGAATGGCGAGCTGCGGGCTATCAGAGGTTTCCCCCGCTCGCCCCACCCATTCTTCTGTCAGGGAGAACAGACGGCGGCACTCACCAGGTTCCCCACCCAGCTTCCTGCCCGCTCCGTTCCTTCCCTATTGGCCATAACTGAGGGCCAATCAAAGGCGACTAGGAGAGGCAAGCTTCATGAGACAGGCAGTCCCAAAAGATTGGCGGCTCCATTTTCCACAGGGAGGAGGCTACAGCTCGATCAAGAGAGATTGAGAGACTGCAGCCTGGAAAGAAGCTGAGGGAGAGAGTGCTACAGGACGAGGAGTGTGCTGGGCGGAAGCCAGAGAGAGAGCCTGCCAGGGCCACAAAAGAGAGTCATGCTGTCCAGCACCACCAGAGAGAGAGCCACACTGGCCAGCGCCACCAGAGAGAAAGACTGAGCCACTACCAGGGCACAGACATGGTATACTACTGACCAGAGTCGCCCCCGGGGAACCCAGAGTGATCGATCGTCCAGCCGGAGTGATCACTGCTGTAGTTTCGCTGGGTCTGGTAAGAGAGCCTGTTGGCCATTACCCATTACTTATCCTAGGGACTGTAATACGTCTGCAGACTCTGACCATAATAATGTGATAATGACATTGTCGAAAAGGGGCGGTGCATTGGTGACCCTAAAATTATGCCCCCCCCTGAAAAAAGTTCTGCGGACGCCCGTGGTGGGCTGTGTCAGTGGACACGGATCTGTCATCCTCCCGCTCTGCTCATTGTGGCCCGTGACCAGTTACCAATTCACTTAAGTGGCCCTCGATCTTCAAAAGGTTGGGCACCCCTGCCCTACAGGATTGTAGTAACAAGATTTGCCGTTAGAGACTTCAATAGGGTTGGATGTTGAGTTTGGGTTTTGTGAACTTTAGACAGGTATCTACAACCACCCATTCCCCGCGAACCAAACCCCGGCAGATTTGCCTATCCCTATGTAGAGCCTTTCTTGGGTTTTTATTGCTGTCACAGACATAGCTGCCTGTTGCTGATTCTGGACCGGGGTAGCCCCGCGGGGGGGTCCCGGTCACGGGAGCGTCTGCTTTCCCGCAACATGGCCTGTTTGACTGACCCCCATAGACCCGCTTGGTCTGGGGCGAGGATCCGTCTGTTCCCGAGTCTCGGAACCGGCTGGTCCGAGGCGCAGTAACTGAGGGAGGATTCAAGGTGTCCGGGTGCGCTCTCAACTTGGAGGGGACCGGGGGAGGACTCTTCGGAAGAGGGCCAACAAGCTGGCATCCTGAGAAGTGCCTGGTTGCTGGGTTGTCAAGGACACTAGAGAATTCACGTTTTCCCAGTACTGCCAAGGAGACAGAGAACATTCCAGGTACCGAGGAATGGTTCCTGTTTGTTTCTAAGGCTGCATTCACACCTGAGCGTTTTGTAGCTTGAAGCCTGAAGCTACAAAATGCTAGAGGGGAAAAAATACATTATTCTCTATGGAGATGGTTCACATCTCCACTCCAAAACGCCTGAAGTCCTACGCCTGAAGCTCAATCGGGCAGATTTGGGCGTTTTTATTCTTTTTACATTGGTGACCTTTTGCTCTGCACAAAATTTGCGGCAAAACGCGGTAAAAAACGCTGCGAATCGCGGTAAAAAACGCCACAAATTGCGGTAAAAAACGCAGCAAAACTTCGCCGCAATTCGCGCGATTTTCTGCCTGAAAAGCTACGCTCAGGTGTGAATGCAGCCTAAGTGCTGCTTAAATTCAAGTTCAGAGACTTTGCAACTTCTATAATTCAAGTGCTGACTGCCATAATCTCTGGCTAGAGATTTGTTTGGCTTTGAAGCGCCCAGCTGCGAGTGGCTACTCTCTGGGTTGGCAAATAGAGACTTCCATATACGTATCAGTTCAAAGTGCCTGAGTTTTGTTCACCCTTGCCCTCTGTTCCCACATGAGACTGTGTCTGTTGGATGTTACCCCTGCAAATAAAAAAAACCTTTCAAAAGGACTTGTTATGGTTTCAGCGTGCCAAGTCGTTGGGTACTAACCCTGGGAACCCCTAGACCTGATGGAACAAGCCAAGCGGAGGTGACTGGTAAGCCCAAAATTCAAGGCCGCCCCATCGAGGGTTATGGCCGCTACATTATAAAATTAAAAGAGGGCAACATAAAACTAGTGCGATATTTTGATAAACTAACGCATCAATATCCGGTTCAATGAAAGTAGTAACAATTCTCACTGAAGTCTCAAGGCGCTCATCAGATATTTTGGTTCTAATTTTGTCCTTCTTGTTCTTCATCCTTGAAAATAGTTGCTCATAAATACAGGTGGTACCGGAAACTGATGACATTAAACCCTTACACACCACTTTGACCTACAGGTAAGCCTAGATTAAAGTGGAGGTAAACCCCAATTTTTTTTTTATGTCATACTGTAGAGAATAAGATTTCCTTTCATTTGAGCCCAGTCTTGCCACACACATTTACTTGAGCCCTGAGCAATCCTCTTTTATTGTTCAGTTAGAGAAATCTTGACAAAGTCTTGAAAACTTTGTCAAAAACGCCCCCTTGCTGTGAGTGACGGTGATTTACATATCTCATGCACTAGCCTGAGACAGGTTATCATCAGATCACTGGATGCTCTACTCTGCCCAGCTCTGACTACATACATGTCCCCTAAATCACTTGTCTGTCTATAGTCTGCTGACTGTTCACTGCACCCCATGATGAGAAACATCCAGTCAAAACACAGTAAAGCTGGGAGAGCTGGAGGGGATGTGAATTGTGAACTTTTTACACAGGATGTGCCTGTCTCAGGCTAGTGCATGAGATATGTAAATCACCTGTCACTCACAGCAAGGGGGCGTTTTTGACAAAGTTTTCAAGACTTTGTCAAGATTTCTCTAACTGAACAATAAAAGAGGATTGCTCAGGCCTCGAGTAAATCTGTGTGGCAAGACTGGGCTCAAATGAAAGGAAATCGTATTCTCTACATTATGACATAAAAAAAAATTGGGGTTTACATCCACTTTAAGGCTTACCTGTAGGTCCAAGAAATATCTCCTAAACCTACACGGTTTAGGAGATATTTGCCAAAAGACAGGCACCGCTGACTACGGCGCAGGCGCCGTAGACAGCGGCGTGCAGGCACACTGAGCGCGCCGCTGTTAACGGCGATATGCCGCGAGCGGCGGCTCACGTGCGCATGCACGGAAGGGACGTCATCGCGGCTCCGTCGAATGACAGCGATGGAGAAGCGAGACCCACCAAGTAGATGGAGGCTCCGTACACAAGGGGACAGCGGTGACATCGCTGGCTCCTGTGTCAGGTAAGTGACACATAATGGGCTATTATGCGATGCATAGTAGTCCATTATGCTTTACCTTTGCAGGGAAACAAAGAGGAAGTAACACCCATCAGGGTTTACTTCCTCTTTAATAAGGCTGATTGTGAGTGGGAGATTTTTCTGGGAAGATAAAGATAAAACTTTATAAAAATTCCAGTAGACACTGTCAAATTTTTCTTCAGCCACATGTGTTCGCTAATGCCCCGTACACACGGTCGGAAATTCCGACCACAAAATCCATCGGATTTTTTCCGACGGATTTTGTCCGACACTGGTGGTGCATACACACGGTCGGACAAAGTTGTCGGAAAATTAAACCATTCTGAACGTGGTGACGTTCGTTGCGTACAATGGAACTACGTAGAGGCTAGTAGCCAATAGCTTTGGTCTCCTAATTTGATCTGAGCATGCCGATCGGATTTTGTTGTCGGAAAATTTGAGAGCAGGATCTCAAATTTTTTCCGTCGGAAATTCCGACGGTAAAAGTCCGATGGAGCCCACACACCGACAACATGGTCCGATCTGACATTGTCCATTGGAATTTCCGACCGAATTTCCGACCGTGTGTACGGGGCATTAGTGTAAACGCATTTTTTACATAATTCTTTTTTAAAGATCAACATTTTTAAGTAAGTTTACACTTTTGTGTTGGGCCGCATTCATAGCTAAGTACAAAAGAAAATTGCGCTGGACTCAAGAATCTAACACATTAAGCAGCAACAACAAGTGCGATATAACACAAATATGGAAGAAATTATAAAAAGTTGCGCTAAAAAATATAAATAATGAAGTTGTGACATTAAACAGCGTACCAGTGAAAAGTGAATGCACTAAGGAAAATGGCACAAATAATGGAAAATTTATATCAAATACTTACCGTAATTTTCCTTTCCTGATGGACTCCATGGCAGCCTACGTATGGGTTAATCCCGCCTCTCCTACCTCATAGGACCCCACTCCCATAAATCTTTGCTCCTAGCCAGGTACCGTGTTCCATAACTTAGCCTACTCCAGCAATGGGAGGGAACTCCTGCTGCCATGGAGTCCATCAGGAAAGGAAAATTACGGTAAGTATTTGATATAAATTTTCCATTTTCCTGACAGACTCCATGGCAGCCTACGTATGGGAAATAACTAGCCATACACTCCCGGGTGGGAAATATTGCTGGTTCAAAGAAAAAAGGTTTAATTGGCACCGTCAACAGATAAGACATTCAAACCAAAATTAACTGAGGAAAGAGCCGCTGGCTCAACACAATAGTGTGTCATAAATGTATTTATCGATGACCACGAGGCCGCTTTGCAAATCACTTCTGCCGACACGTGACGGGAAGCTGCCCAAGACGTTGAGACACTCCTAGTTGAGTGAGCCGTCACTGCCTCCGGAGGAACCAGACCCTTAGCCGTATACGCCCTTTGAATAGCCTGGACGATCCAGGTTGAGATGGATCTGGAGGAAGCACGTAATCCTCTGTTCTTCCCTTGGAAGTAGATGAAAAGGTAATCCGATTTCCGGAAGGGAGCCGTTGCTTCCAGATAGACTCTTAGGATTTCTCCGACATCTAGAGGATGGATACTAGAATCATCAGATGAATGGAATGTTGGGAGAACTATTTCTTGATTCTCATGAAAGACGGATGTCACTTTGGGATTTGATCCCAACATAGGGATCAAGACCACCCTATCAGGAAAAAAGGTGATAAACGGTTCTTTGAAACCCAGAGAGCTGATCTCAGATACCCTCTTGGCAGATGTTATGGCCACCAGGAACACCGTCTTGAGAAAAAGATCTTTGATGGACAATTGATCCGTTTGTTGAAAATCTTCTCCTGAAAAGAAGTCCAAAACGAGGGGAAGATCCCACTTGGCAAATCTTGGCCTCCTTTGAGGTCTAAGTCTTGTTGCACCTTTAAAGAATTGCCTGACGAGAGGATGTTTTGCCCAAGCAATGCCTGTGAATGCAGAAATTGCAGAGACCTGAACTCTAAGAGAGCTAACAGCCAAGGGCAACTCCAGGCCTGTCTGCAGGAAACTCAGAATGTCCGATATTCTTGGGTCCTTAAATGAACCTCCAACAGTAGGGATGAAACTCACGAATCTTGCCCAGATTCTTTGGTACACTCTATTAGTACCCGCTCTCCTGGCACTCATCAAGGTTTCAATTGCTGTGTCAGGACACCCTAAGGCCGTCAACCTTTCCCTTTCAACCACCAGACCATCAGGTGGAGATGGGATGGACATGGGTGAAGCGATGCTCCTTGTAGCAGGAGATCTGGCCTGGGAGGAAGAGGGACTGGGTCCCGACAACTGAGCTGCGTCAGGAGAGGAAACCATGGCCTGTTGGGCCAATATGGAATTACCGCTATTACTTCGGCTTCCTCCCAGCGGAGTCTTGACAGAAAACGGAGAATGACCGGTACTGGGGGAAAGGCATACGCCTTGAGAAACCTCCACTGGTCCGTCAACGCATCTATCCCATAAGCTTGGGGACAACGATTCCTCGTGTAATACTTCTCGAGTTTCGCATTGCAGGGTGATGCAAAGAGGTCCACTTCCGGTGTTACTCCTAGAGACAGAATCCAATTGAACACTTCTATGTGGAGGGACCACTCGTTGTTGTCCAACGCTACTCTTGAGAGGAAGTCCGCCTGGACATTCTGGACTCCGGGGAGGTAAACAGCCGTTAGATTCGACAAATTCGCCTGGGCCCAAACCATAATCGGACTGACCTCCTCTAGTAGATCTAGACTGCGTGTACCCCCTTGTCTCTTGATGTAGGCTACCGCGGTCGTGTTGTCCAACCTCATCAGAACCGAAGCTCCTAAAATCAGGTGACGGAAGGCTTGAAGAGCTTGAAAGGCAGCTCGGAGTTCCAAGACATTTGACACTATCCCTTGAGATGGGAAGTCCCGTTTCCCTTGGGCTACTTCTGAAAGACAGAGGGCTCCCCAGCCGCTGTTGCTGGCATCCGTCGTCACCACAATCCAGGAGATTGGTGCAATAGAGTGGCACTTGAGGAGATTCTCCTGATGAAGCCACCATGGAAGACACTCCCTCATGGACGGGGTCACTTTGACAAAGTGATCTTGTGACTCTGGGATCCATTGCTGAAGAAAACCCTTTTGGAAGGGTCGCATTCTCCACTGTGCCCATTTTACCATGGGAGCTGTGGCCACCATGGTGCCGATAACTCTGAGGCAATATGATGCCCTGAGGCGAGGACATGCCAGGGCGAGCCGAATCCTGTCTTGAATTACCGGGATCTTCTCCATGGGTAAGGAAATGGTACTCTTTACCGTGTCGAACTGCGCCCCTAGGAATATCAGGGACTGGGTCGGATCCAACTGACTCTTCTCCCTGTTCAACAACCAGCCGAACTCCGTCAAGACCGAGATGACTTGGTCCCAATGTAAACAAAGCTGGTCTCTGTCCTGCGAGAGCAGGAGTAGATCGTCCAGGTAGTGGTGTAACCGGACACCTTTGACCCTGATTAGGGCTACCACTGCCAGTAATACTTTTGAGAACACTCGAGGCGATGTTGTCAGCCCGAAAGGAAGACAGGTGAACTGGAGATGTCTCTGCTCCACTGCGAACCTGAGATATTGCTGAAAATTCCTCGCGATTGGCACATGAAAATATGCGTCCTTCAAGTCCACTGAGACCATCCAATCGCCTGGCTGAATTGTTTGACTTATGGTCAAGAGAGTCTCCATCTTGAATCTTTCCTTCTGGATGAAGGAATTCAAATATGTTAGGTCGATGACTGGCCTCCATGACCCGTTCTTTTTGAGAACCATGAAGAGGGGGGAATATACCCCCTGAAATTTTTCCTCCACTGGTACCGGAATGACGGCCCCTTGAGATATCAGGGAGTCTGTGTAGGATAAGAGAATTTCTTTCTTCTCTTCCGATCTCGGTAGAACTGTGGGAATGAAGCGGTGTGTGGGTGGGTTGGTGAAAGTCCAGGTGTGACCTGTAGAGATGGTTTTGATTGTCCAATAATCTTGGACCGAGGCTGCCCAGACGTGCTGGAAATGGAGTAACCGTGCTCCTACCCGCTCCACCTGGACAGGCTCCATATCAAAAGGACTTAGTCGCATCACGACCCCCGGAAGACGTGGCCTTTGTGGACTTCTGACCTGAAGGTTGGTTTCTTTTCCAGTTTTTTCTGAATTCCCTACCAGGTCTGTATCGCCGTGCGTCCCTAGCACGCTCCTGATCCTGTCTGGGTTGGGTTCTTCTCTGGCTCAAGAGACGACGATCCTGGGGTAGAAAACCCGACTTACCCCCAGTAGCGCGTGTGATGGCCGAGTCCAGCTTGTTCCCAAAGAGGGAAGAACCCTCAAAGGGAATCTTGCACCATGCCTGTTTGGAGGCAGGATCCGCTGCCCATGGACGTAACCATAGAGCACGTTTAGCTGTGACCGAAGATAGCATGACACGCGATACTAACCGGATAATGTCCAGGGATGCTTCCCCCAGAAAAGCCGATGCCATCCTTAATTCATGTACTGGAGAATTCCTGAGCACATCTTCGGATATACTTCCCAGGATTGCACCCACGTCATCTGTCCAGGTTTCCATGGCTTTTGACAAGGCCGCAAGAGCCAAGGCCGGCTTGCAGGCCATCCCTGCGGTGATATATACTCGTTTGAGATCAGTATCGATCTTCCTTTCCAGACCGTCTCTGAATGACACTGTGTCTTCCAGTGGAAGCGTAACATGTCTCACCAATCTCATCAGTGCAGCATCAATGAGGGGGGCTGAATCCAGGTATTTCACCTCCTCACTCCTGAATGGGTACATTTTCGCTACTTTGGTGATCAAAGAGTTCTTTCTTTCAACCTTCCCCCATTCATCAGATATGATTTCACCTAGCTCCCCCAAGAAGGGGAAATTCGGGCGCTCTTTTTTCAGATGCTTGAAATACTTTTTCTGTTTGGAGGGCATCTCTATTGGGTCTTCCCATTTCAGCGCGTCTTTAACTGCCCTGACCAGATGAGGAACCTGGGAGAAGTCGAACCCCGCTCCATATTCATCCACCTCAACCTCACTATCGGAGGATCCATTTGATGAAAAATTGTCATGAGAAGGACCTGGAACTTCAAGATCCACTACGTCCGCGGCTGAGGCTGGTGCTGAGGGAGGAATGGCTGTGTGGGCTGAATCCGTCCTATTCAGAGATTCCTGTACCACCTTTCTAACCAGTGCTTCCACCTGCTGGTCTCCCGCACCTCTCTCCCTCACAGCCTTGGAGTAGCATGCTTCACATAGGGATTTGTCCTCCGGGACATGAGCCCTACACCCCCAGCAGGCTTTTTTCTCTGAGCGACCAGAATGGCGGTGGGAATCACGTTTAGATCCGGACCTTGACCTATCCGTATGATGTCTAGAAGAAGACTTTGATTTTGATTGGTCACGCTGTGACCTAGATTTTTCTTCACGTGCTACTGAATGATGATCGGACCTAGAAGGGCTGAGGAAACAACAGGAAAGAAATATACTTTATAATTCCCCAATCCTCAAAAACCCATGCAAAACAGGCAGAGGGAAAAAAATATTCCGTCCTACCTGCGGCATAAGGGCTGACCACTAGGCGGCGACGACACATCCATGGCAACAGAACAGCAGAGACTGCAGGTGAAATATAGACCATAAACATTCAAGAACAGTATAACCAGAGAAACTCATAGCATATGAATAGAAAGCACCCAGCCTACCTTCCACAAGTATTGTCAGTACAAGAACCGGCGTCTGCAGTGTCTGTATGAAGCCAGGGCATAGCTGTATCTGACAGCTATTTGAATTTGCCGCCTGGATGACGTCACGGCGCTCCGAACGTCGTCGCACGCCGCCCCCCGACGTCCGCGCGCATGCGCGGCCACCGCTGACCCGTCGAACCGCGCAGGCGCAAACCAAGCCTCGATCTGGATCGAGGCCGTGCGCACGCGCAGTAGGAACGAGCAGCGGCGGACTGGAACGCAGATGCGCTCCAGCCGCCATACCAGGAAGACAGAGACACACACATAATACACACAGGCTGCCATGGAGAAACGAATAAACATACGATACCCATCCAGCACGAAGATGATCCGACCTGACCCTCAAGCGCCTCCTAAGCGACCATGACCGGGTATCGATGGGGGGGGGGGAGGCCTCCTGCTAATAGCGAGGACGATTGGCCAAACTGCCGCTTGCCAGTCAATGACTGGATAGTAAGCTCTTCAGGGCACCACAACATCACCCGTATCCACCCTGCTAATAGCTGGGTAACTGGACTGCAACACCGCCATTCTTCCATCGCCAACGCAAGGGGAAACGCCAGGCCTGGATCAACTACTCCTTAAGGTAAGAACTACCTCTTTAGTCCTAAGGAGGAGGACAAAAAAGGAACACGGTACCTGGCTAGGAGCAAAGATTTATGGGAGTGGGGTCCTATGAGGTAGGAGAGGCGGGATTAACCCATACGTAGGCTGCCATGGAGTCTGTCAGGAAACATATTATATGTCACCACATAAGTGAAAAGTGCAATATATAGTGAATAGCAACTAGTGGTTGTCCAAAAAAAACTGTAAATGGCAATATAAGTGAATATCAACTGGCGGTTTTACTAAAAAAACCTGTAAAATAAAATAAAAAAAATGTTCAGCAAAAAATGTTTGTGAAATTATTCCTGTGAGAAAGAAAAAGTTCAACCAGAAGTGGATTGTAAGTTGTCCAATGAGACTCCAAAGGTAAAAAATAACATTGGTGCAGTCCGTGTAAGTGATGGACAAATCAATAGTGACTGTATAGTTTCTGGAGAAACTCTTTATCCACCACCGCTAAGGTTGTTCTCTTACCAGCTCCCGGGGTAGTAAAAACGGATGGCTAATACCCAGCCAGGGCCTTTTCCTCACGGATCCTTTATTCTGTCAGTGGAACCATCACCATCCACTGCTGTATTGGGATCTCCAATCGTGGAACATCAATATGCAAACCCCCTTATTTCCGGTGTCTCAATGCGTAGAGTGGGAACTCGATCATAGGAAAAAATAAAAACACCAAAAGGGGGATCATAGATAAGACCCGCTGGGGTATTTTATTACGTAATAGTAATTAAATAAAAGGCACTCCAATGTGCATACAATCAATGGATATAAAAAAAAAAAAAAAAAAAATTCATTCATAGCTGTTTAGGGCCGCGTGCGGCCGGTGGTCTATGGATTGGATACCCCTGATACAAATTGTCCAGCGCTACAAGAGTTCAGAGACCCACACAGTCTAAAGGCCCGTACACACGATCGGACTTTTTGACAACCAACATGCAAATTAGCTGTTTTGGACCAACATCCGACCGTGTGTACGCTCCATCGGACCAACTTTTCCAGGTTTCATCTGACTTTTGTTGGCTGTGCGAACGGACCAACTTTCTGCCAACAAAAGTCCGATGGACCAAAGTCCGACCGTGTGTACACAAAACCAACTGACTTTTGTACAAACCAATGCAGAACCAATGCAAAAGATCAGACAACAATACAGAAGTTGACCAAAGGTGGCGGTAAAGAGCCGAAAAACCAAGTGATTTGGTGAAAGTTGGCTGAAAAAGTCCTGCCGTGTGTATGCAATACCAACTTGGGGCCAACGCCCTTTGGACAAAAATCCACGGGAAAGTTGGTCCACGGTCCGACCGTGTGTATGAGGCTTAAGTAGAATTTCAAAAAAACTAAAAACTGGCCACTGCCCACACCTATAACTGGCCTTCACAGTGAGGAGCCCATGGAGGGCATATACATATAAAACAAAGACAATGCCATTGCTCAACTCACCAACCAGTCTGCTGACCAACCAAATTAACCTGTCTAACCGTCTGTTAAAAGCAGGGGGTTAGTTAGCACACATTTGCAAGCGCATCTGAAAGCTGCAAGGCCTCGTCACGGCACCCTGTGTTGCTTGTAGTCCTAAAGCCTCATACACACGATCGGACTTTGTACCAACTTTTCCGTGGATTTTTATACAAAGGGCGTTGGCCCCAAGTTGGTATTGCATACACACGATTGGACTTTTTAGGCAACAAACACGAACGTAGTGACGTTTCAACGTACTGACGACACTTCAAAAGAGGACGTTCGAATACTTCAGCGCCACCTTTGGTCAACTTCTGTATTGTTGTCTGATCTTTTGCATTGGTTCTGAGCATGCGTGTTTGTACTTTGTACAAAAGTCAGATGGTTTTGTGTACACACGGTCGGACTTTGCTCCATCCGGCTTTTGTTGGCAGAAAGTTGGTCCGTTCGCACAGCCAACAAAAGTCCGATGAAACCTGGAAAAAGTTGGTCCGATGGAGCGTACACACGGTCGGATGTTGGTCCAAAACAGCTAATTTGCATGTTTGTTGTCAAAAAGTCCGATCGTGTGTAAGGGCCTTAACACTACAAATTTATAAGTGTCTCCACAGTGGAAGTGGAACTTTGGTGTGATTGTGTGTAGACAAGTCCGATTCGACGGAAGTCCGTCGAAACTCCTGTTGAAAAGTCCGACGGAATTCAGTCTGTCGAAAAGTCCGGTCGTGTGTACACGGCATAAGTGATAGAGTGGGAGCTCAGTTGAGTGAAGATCTACAATAGGAGATTGTAGAAGAAGTAAAGGAGTTTATTACAACCTTTGTTAGAAACTGTTACAAGATTGTTGCCATAGGAGACAGCGGTCCTACTCATGCAGCTGTGGTGTCTAGCTGGGTGCCTTTCCCTGCATGGCTGTCTGCCTATAGAAGTCTCGGAGTCTGCCAATTAACATTGCATCTATTTAAGGGTATCTTGGCCCCAACCCTCTCTCCCACAGTTCTGTTCAGGAGACAATAAATCTCTTTGCATTCATGAAGTGTCTGGCGCCCATTAATCCACCTTGCATCACACCCACCATGCCTTGTACCCACTCTACACAGAAGGATGTTGGCTGTCCCTAACTCTGGAGGTCACCATTAGGCCTCAGGGGCCCCAGGACTTGTCTACATTGTGTATGTGTAAGGGCGCACTACAGCACAAGCAAATAGCAGTGCTTTGTTGTGGTGCATTGGAGTTCTATTTAAAAGGAATGGCTCCACATTAGACATGTGCACAATAGAAAAATTTGTTTATTTTCATTTTGTTTCTTTCGTTTCCGTTGATTCGTAACGATTCGTAAATTTGTAAGTCGTCGGTGTTCGTATTCGTAACGATTCGTATTTTCTTAAGAGTTATTTTTTCGTTGATTCGTTTTTCCGTTAGTTTAATTTTCGTTTATTCGAAATTCGGACGCATTCGTATTTTTGTAGATTTAGTTACACTCGTACTTTCGTAAGATTGATTTATTCGTACTTTCGTAACATTGTTTTCGTAGATTCGTAATCAGAGCATAATTCATAATTTTATGTAATGTGTATGCTATTATTACATTTTAAGAGACACGGAAAATGACGAATCGAAAAAAAAAGTTACAAATGTACGAATTTTTTCGTTCAATCCATTCGAAGCACGTTAAGCAGCGCCATTGTAAGAGACACGGAAAATTACGAATCAAAAAAAAAAAGTTACGAATGTACAAATTTTTTCGTTCAATCCATTCGAAGCACGTTAAGCAGCGCCATTGTAAGAGACACGGAAAATTACGAATTGAAAAAAAAAAAAGTTACGAATGTACGAATTTTTTTGTTCAATCCATTCGAAGCACGTTAAGCAGCGCCATTGTAAGAGACACGGAAAACTACGAATCGAAAAAAAGAAAAAGTTACGAATGTACGAATTTTTTTGTTCAATCCATTCGAAGCACGTTAAGCAGCGCCATTGTAAGAGGCACGGAAAATTACGAATCGCAAAAAAAAAAAAGGTTCAGAATGTACGAATTTTTTTGTTCAATCCATTCGAAGCACGTTAAGCAGCGCCATTGTAAGAGACACGGAAAATTACGAATCGAAAAAAAAATAAAAAAATTAACGAATGTACGAATTTTTTTGTTCAATCCATTCGAAGCACGTTAAGCAGCGCCATTGTAAGAGACACGGAAAATTACGAATCGCAAAAAAAAAAAAAAAAAATGTTACGAATGTACGAATTTTCTGATTCACGTCTTGTATGTTGCATTGTGCTGAATGGGTGCAGTGGGGTGCCATTCAAAACTAATGTCACCTCCAGGCACTTAGCTTGGTAGTAAATTGTGTGCATTACGCTATACATTAGTCTGAATGGAGCCTAAAGACGATTGAAAGGATTTACACAAGCCAGGATCTGGATTATCATTCACTGTAGATTAACACAAATGCTTGCCGGTTCCTCTAGCCTTTTTGCATGTCCAATATAGAACGCCAAAAAATGAATTCTTCCCATGTCCATCCAAAATGAAGTTTTGGCTGTATGTAGCGCTACACCTTTGGGAGCCGATGGATTTTGGGTCCCCTTTTGTCTGCACAGCCAGGCAACAAGCATTTTCAGCTGACACACGGTAGTCAGAAAACCAGTCCAAGGGCATTTGTTGTGTTTATTAGGGGTGAGTAGAATTATAGGGGTCTGATAATGTTGAGATAAGAAGCAACAGTTTAATCCCTTTTTGCTCTGAGAAATGGACAGTCTTATTTAGCTGGTCCGATCCAGGACTGTCATGGCGGCGCCCATGGTTTCTTTCACTTTCTATCAGTCACATGATGTAACCACCTACTTAACTGTTCCCTTGCTGTTAAGGAGATATGAACGCTGATTGGAGTAAACTACCGTATATACTCAAGTATTAGCCGACCCGCCTAATTTTAACACAAAAAACTGGCAAAACTTATTGACTCGAGTATAAGCCTAGGGTGAGAAATGCGCAGCTACTGTAAGTGAAAAAGAGGGTCACCAATGCCCATTTGCAGCCTCACTGTGCCCATTTGCATGCCTCACTGTGCCCATTTGCAGCCATAGGTCCCCCGAACTTCAAACTCAATAGTTAAGGGTTCCTAGATGCCCCCTATCTGCAGCCAAAATTTGGGGTCTCTGGACCCAAAGGGTCCCAAATGACATTGCTGCAGATGGACACAGTTGACCGAATTTTGGGCCCCCGTATCTCAGGGCCACTTGGTGCTAGGATATGTTGTAGTGCTAGTTCCACTGGTTTGCACAACAAATTTGGGGTTCCTAGCACCAAGTGGCCCCGAGATACGGGGCCCCAAAGTCAGTTGGGAAAATGTAATTCTCTGCCAAAGGGTCCCGAAATGACATTGCTGCAGATGGACACAGTTGACCGACTTTGGGGCCCTGTATCTCGGGGCCACTTGGTGCTAGGAACCCCAAATTTGGATATGTTTGCACACCACATTTGGTGTTCCTAGGGGGGTATGGGATGCTCAGAACTGAGTTAAAGTAGAACGTTGAGGACAAACTGCAACTGACTCTGACTCCTCTGCAAAGAACTCCAGCCTGTGTTCCTATAGGAAACTGTACAGACAAACTGGCAAAAGGCAACTCCAGCACTGATCACAGCACTTGGACTCCAATGTAAAGAGAGGCCCGGAGTAATGCCGCAGGTATCGGCGAAGAGCCGGCAAGATAAGGGGTTAACGGGGCGTAGCAGGAGGAAAGTATAGGCAGATGGGTGCTGGCTGAGTTGCGGGGACGGCGGTGGAAGTGTAAGAGGAGGGGCCAGTCGTCACGAGGAGCCGTGAGGGTAAGGAGCTTCCCACCCACCTGCCCTACGATTGGAGGAGCTTGGTGTGCTGGTATGGTGAGGATTGCACAAACTCAGGTTGGTGGTTATTTAGTCCTTTGTGTGGTCATATGGGCACCTAAAAGGCATGGTTTAGGGACCCGTCTGAGGTACGGCTCCCAGTTGGTATATGGGTACCTGCTAGTTGTCTTTGAGTCGGAGGCTTTAGTGACTTGAGGCCTGAGAAGTGACTGGCAGGTACAGTTGTGGGTTATGCCTATTGGACCTTGTGCCCCATTGTGGTGATGAAACTGGAAGTAGTCAAAGGCACCTGACTCCAAACTCAGGATTTTCTCAAGCAGGGGTGAAGGTTAGCTCTCGACTGTCCCTTCAGAAGACTAGCTGGGTATTGCATCTGGCTGCTTCTCCCCTTTAGGCTTTGGGGGGTGGATAAGTAAAGGTCACTCCGTCATTTGAAGGTCCTGCAGCATATGTGGCAACCTCTGGACAGGCCTCCTGCTGAACAGGTCCCACTTGCTTCCAGGGTGTCTCAACCAAGCCTGGCTGAGGCTGAAGTTGTTTGCTTCTTCTCTCTCCCAGCTCACTGTACCACTGGCACCTTCTGCCTGGAGGCACAGGGGTCCCCTCCAGGCCTCTGGATCCTGGACTCCCTCCCCACATGGCCAGGCTCTGGATTATATAAGGGCTGGCTTTCCACCTTCTGGGCCATCCTCGGCCAGGGATTGGTAGGGATCCCATAAATGTTCAGGCCTCTGTAATCATCCCTCCACTAAGTTCCAGAACCTTCAGGAAGGTTCTAGAAGCCAGGGGGAGGCAGCATTGACTCAGCCCTCTAAGCCTGCCAGCTAACTATCAACAAAACCAATTAACACTGGCTACAGTGGAGCCTTACAAAATTTACCTACAGTATCTACACTATGTACAGAGGGGGTGCTACATGTACATTCACTTTAACCCTTTGTAGCCGCTTCACCCTTGACTCAAAGCTCCGGTCATTGGGTACCAGTACACATTTTACTTTCTCCAATTTCTGAAGTTTCAAGTGCCTGCATTCCAGTTTGAGTAAATAAATTGTTATATAATGGTGTCCATGTGAACATTGTTTTTTACGTTTTTTCGTGACAATCTATTAAAATGTCATCTTCAAAGATGCACATGATTGGCGCTACTTAATTTTATGGGTCAGTGATAAATTATTGCTTTAACGTGGCCGTGAACTAAGCTATACATAACCAGCACAGCGTGTTAAAATAGTCAATCACTCAATAACGGTGAGAGATGCTGGTTCACAAGCCAACCACTTTATTCCTCTCAGGGATGCAGAGGTCACACTGACTCCTAATAGCTCCATTCATTGGAAGTACTTTAAAAAGCAAAAAAAAAAAAAAAAATAATTCTTAACTCAGACTTTACACTTTATTCAACAACGTTATAACATCTTCAACAAAACGAGCAATTCTGCTTCATGGTCAGGCTGTGTACACTAATGGACTGATACAAATGGAATAATATATCTGCAGTCAATCAAACGAACACCGTTAGCTGAGAATGGGATTGAAAAGATGAAGGAAAGACTTTCTTTCAAAGGTAAATCCATACAATAATAACCATAATCCTTGATTATGGAATTTAGCACTTAAAGGGTCAACCCATAAAAATATTTTAGTAATAAGTACAGTCTGGTGGGCTGAGTGATCTATCTATCCAATTCCAGTGTTGAGCTTTCCCCACCATAGTTAATGCTCGAGTCCAGCCATTCTAAAGAAGGGCTCCATGGAACATCCTAAGGTTCCTTTAGGGCAGGGGTGCCCAACCAGTGGCCCGGGGGCCACATGTGGCCCGCGGAGCCTTTTGATGTGGCCCGCAACCTCCTGATTTGGGATAGCAGGTTCGCAAGCCCAGATCGTGGGTTGCCGACCCGCCATCCCAGAGCATCAGTGTTTTAAATGAAGGCAGCAGTAGAGGAAGCAAGCGGGTGCGGAGGGAGCAGAGCCGCATTTGCCGATGCTTCCTGTATAGCACCGGCTCCTGTCCCAAGCGGAGTGATACCAAATGCATTCTGCCTGGGACAGCAACAGCCGGCGATACCTGAATGGAAGACTGTTATTAACCACATGCCGACCGCGCTATAGTCGAAAGACGTCTACAGCGCGGTCGGCTTATCCTACGGACGTCCTCCCAGAAACTTGCTCCCGTGCGCCCCCTGGGGCGCACTCGGGAACATCCGTGACTGCCGGGTCCCGAGGACCCGGCGCATCACGGATCGCGATAAACAGCCGCTGTTAGCGGCCGTTTACCACGTGATAGCTCAGTCAAATGACGGAGCGATCACATGTACACAAACCGGCGTCACATCATGACGCCGGTTCCTCCCTCCCCTCTCTGTACCGATCGGTACAGAGAGGAAAAAAGCGAAGAGAGGGAGAGACGGGACCAGCGCTGTGGGCTGGATGTGTAGTGCCCACAGCGCTGGTCAATACACTGCCACCACTGTGCAATGCTCTGCCACCACTGTGCAATGCTCTGCCACCACTGTGCAATACTCTGCCACCACTGTGCAATGCTCTGCCACCACTGTGCAATACTCTGCCACCACTGTGCAATGCTCTGCCACCACTGTGCAATACTCTGCCACCACTGTGCAATGCTCTGCCACCACTGTGCAATGCTCTGCCACCACTGTGCAATGCTCTGCAACCACTGTGCAATGCTCTGCCACCACTGTGCAATACTCTGCCACCACTGTGCAATGCTCTGCCACCACTGTGCAATACTCTGCCACCACTGTGCAATGCTCTGCCACCACTGTGCAATACTCTGCCACCACTGTGCAATGCTCTGCAACCACTGTGCAATGCTCTGCCACCACTGTGCAATGCTCTGCCACCACTGTGCAATACTAGCCAATACTGTGCAACACTGTAATACTCTGCCAATACTCTGCCAATACTCACCAATACTCTGCCAATACTCGCCAAAACTCTGCAATAATTTTTAATAGAAACAAAGAATTTTTTTTTTTTTACCGAATTTTCAGTATTTTTTGATTTATAGCACAAAAAATAAAAAACCCAGCGGTGATTAAATACCACCAAAAGAAAGCTCTATTTGTGTGAAAAAAAGGACACAAAATTCATTTGGGTACAGTGTTGCATGACGGAGTAATTGTCATTCAAAGTGTGAGAGCACCGAAAGCTGAAAATTGGTCTGGTTAGGAGGGGGGTTTAACTGCCCGGTGGTCAAGTGGTTAAAGGTAAGTTTATTACTAAAAGCAGTGTATATATGGGCATATCTGTTCTGCAGTGGTCACTGGGCTGCTTTCAAACTGATCCGCAGGTGCAGATCATTGCACCTTTGGGTTACCTGCACTGAGTCATAGACTTCTGTTATTTTCTGCGGGTTTGGTGCGCTTTCAGAAAGTGCACCACACCTGCAGGATATAATAGACATCAATGGCAAAGTGCAGCTAACCTGCAGGAAAGCCACAGGGCCACTGTGTTGCACCCGCAGTGCAGGTAGACTGCCGCACATCAGTGTGAAAGCAGCCTTGGGCCCCTTTCACATGAACGGTTCAACCCACGCGGACCCTTCATTCACCTCTATGGAGCGGTGGATGTAAATGGTCCAATTGCACCCACCTACCTCCAATCCGATCCACTAAAAAAAAAAAAAAAAACAGAAGGGGATCAGTCCTCTTCCATCTGGTTGGATCAGATAGGGGGCCCACAGAGTAGAGTGGGCTGTGTCCATGTCCGCTCTGCATATACAGAGCGGACACAGATCTGTCTTCAGTCCGCTCCACTTATTGTGGCCCGCAACACAGTTACCAGGTCGCTTAAGTGGCCCTCGCTCTTCAAAAGGTTGGGCACCCCTGCTTTAGGGGTTGCTAGGGGGTTCCTTGAGTTTCGGCTGATTGACCTCTTACCCGATGGTGCCTTTATAATTCTGGGTCCAATACCACTTGGCAGAACCAGCCAGTCTGTAAGAGTGGCACTCTGATCCCCACTGCAGGAGAATCATTTTTCCCACTGATCGCAAATATAGGAGACATTCTGAACCAAATTGATTTTAGCATGGGTTCCCCAAGACAAGAAATTTATTTCAAGGATTCCTCTAGGGCAGGGGGTCACCAAATTTTCTAAACAAAAAAATGGTTTACTGTCCTTGAGGCTGTAAGGGGGCCAGACTATGGCCAGTGGGAGTAGAAAATGCCCCAGGTGTCAGTGGAAGTTAACAATGCCCCATCGTTGGTTTGTTGGTTTTAATAGAAGGAATAGTGACCACTGTATCAGTGGGAGGAATAGTGCCCTATCATTGGTATCAATGGGAGCAATAGTGTCCCATCATTGGTATCAGTGGGAGGAATAGTGTCCCATCATTGGTATCAGTGGAGGAATAGTGTCCCATCATTGGTATCAGTGGGAGGAATAGTGTCCCAACATTGGAGTCAGTGGGAGGAATAGTGCCCCATCATTGGTATCAGTGGGAGGAATAGTGCTCCATCATTGGTATCAGTGGGAGGAATAGTGTCCCATCATTGGTATCAGTGGGAGGAATAGTGCTCCATCGTTGGTATCAGTGGGAGGAATAGTGCCCCATCATTGGTATCAGTGGGATGAATAGTGTCCCATCATTGGTATCAGTGGGAGGAATAGTGCCCCATCATTGGTATCAGTGGGAGGAATAGTGTCCCATCATTGGTATCAGTGGGAGGAATAGTGTCCCATCATTGGTATCAGTGGGAGGAATAGTGTCCCAACATTGGAGTCAGTGGGAGGAATAGTGCCCCATCATTGGTATCAGTGGGAGGAATAGTGCTCCATCATTGGTATCAGTGGGAGGAATAGTGTCCCATCATTGGTATCAGTGGGAGGAATAGTGCTCCATCGTTGGTATCAGTGGGAGGAATAGTGCCCCATCATTGGTATCAGTGGGATGAATAGTGTCCCATCATTGGTATCAGTGGGAGGAATAGTGTCCCATCATTGGTATCAGTGGGAGGAATAGTGTCCCAACATTGGAGTCAGTGGGAGGAATAGTGCCCCATCATTGGTATCAGTGGGAGGAATAGTGCTCCATCATTGGTATCAGTGGGATGAATAGTGTCCCATCATTGGTATCAGTGGGAGGAATAGTGCCCCATCATTGGTATCAGTGGGATGAATAGTGCCCCATCATTGGTATCAGTGGGAGGAATAGTGTCCCATCATTGGTGTCAGTGGGAGGAATAGTCTCCCATCATTGGTGTCAGTGGGAGGAATAGTGCTCCATCGTTGGTATCAGTGGGAGGAATAGTGCCCCATCATTGGTATCAGTGGGAGGAATAGTGCTCCATCATTGGTATCAGTGGGATGAATAGTGTCCCATCATTGGTATCAGTGGGAGGAATAGTGCCCCATCATTGGTATCAGTGGGATGAATAGTGCCCCATCATTGGTATCAGTGGGAGGAATAGTGTCCCATCATTGGTGTCAGTGGGAGGAATAGTCTCCCATCATTGGTGTCAGTGGGAGGAATAGTGTCCCATCATTGGTATCAGTGGGAGGAATAGTGTCCCATCATTGGTATCAGTGGGAGGAATAGTGCCCCATCATTGGTGTCAGTGGGAGGAATAGTGCCCCATCATTGGTGTCAGTGGGAGGAATAGTGTCCCATCATTGGTATCAGTGGGAGGAATAGTGCTCCATCATTGGTATCAGTGGGAGGAATAGTGCTCCATCATTGGTATCAGTGGGAGGAATAGTGCTCCATCATTGGTATCAGTGGGATGAATAGTGTCCCATCATTGGTATCAGTGGGAGGAATAGTGCCCCATCATTGGTATCAGTGGGATGAATAGTGCCCCATCATTGGTATCAGTGGGAGGAATAGTGTCCCATCATTGGTGTCAGTGGGAGGAATAGTCTCCCATCATTGGTGTCAGTGGGAGGAATAGTGCTCCATCGTTGGTATCAGTGGGAGGAATAGTGCCCCATCATTGGTATCAGTGGGAGGAATAGTGCTCCATCATTGGTATCAGTGGGAGGAATAGTGCCCCATCATTGGTGTCAGTGGGAGGAATAGTGCCCCATCATTGGTATCAGTGGGAGGAATAGTGTCCCATCATTGGTATCAGTGGGAGGAATAGTGCCCCATCATTGGTATCAGTGGGAGGAATAGTGCCCCATCATTGGTGTCAGTGGGAGGAATAGTGCCCCATCACTGGTGTCAGTGGGAGGAATAGTGTCCCATCATTGGTATCAGTGGGGAATAGTGTCCCATCATTGGTATCAGTGGGAGGAATAGTGCCCCATCATTGGTGTCAGTGGGAGGAATAGTGCCCCATCATTGGTGTCAGTGGGAGGAATAGTGTCCCATCATTGGTATCAGTGGGAGGAATAGTGTCCCATCATTGGTATCAGTGGGAGGAATAGTGCCCCATCATTGGTGTCAGTGGGAGGAATAGTGCCCCATCATTGGTGTCAGTGGGAGGAATAGTGTCCCATCATTGGTATCAGTGGGAGGAATAGTGTCCCATCATTGGTATCAGTGGGAGGAATAGTGCTCCATCATTGGTATCAGTGGGATGAATAGTGCCCCATCATTGGTATCAGTGGGAGGAATAGTGTCCCATCATTGGTATCAGTGGGAGGAATAGTGCCCCATCATTGGTATCAGTGGGATGAATAGTGCCCCATCATTGGTATCAGTGGGAGGAATAGTGTCCCATCATTGGTGTCAGTGGGAGGAATAGTCTCCCATCATTGGTGTCAGTGGGAGGAATAGTGTCCCATCATTGGTATCAGTGGGAGGAATAGTGTCCCATCATTGGTATCAGTGGGAGGAATAGTGCCCCATCATTGGTGTCAGTGGGAGGAATAGTGTCCCATCATTGGTATCAATGAGAGGAATGGTGCCCCATCATTGGTATCAATGGGAGGAATAGTGTCCCATCATTGGTATCAGTGGAAGGAATAGTGTCCCATCATTGGTATCAGTGGGAGGAATAGTGTCCCATCATTGGTATCCAGTGATACATCGAGCGGAGTACACAGCCTGCGGACACATCGGGGGGGGGGGGGGGGACATCGCAGGATCCTGGGGACAAGGTAAGTAACTTTACCAGGATACTGCGATGCGATTCCGAGTGTGGCTCGGGGGTTACCGCTTTTGTTACTAAAAATTCACCCCGAGCCGCACTCAGGAATACCGCCAGGGAGGTTAAAGTGGTTCTGCACCCATTTCATTTAGTAAATCTCTTTGCCTTCCAAATCAGGCAAAGAGTACTAAATGAAATGTTTTTTTTTTTTTTTTTTTACTTACCTTGTAATTGATGACTTCCGGTCTTCTCTCTCTTCGGCGGCGGGCGGGGTCTCTGCGTCGATCGTCGTCACGCCGCACTGTCTCCTGGGATCTGGTGTCATTGATCCCAGGAGTCAGTGCGGGCATCTTCCGAAATCTCGCGAGATTTCGGCCACATCTTCCGAAATCTCGCGATATTTCGGCCACATCTTCCGAAATCTCGTGAGATGTCAGCAGATGTGCCGTTACTGCGCACGCGCGAGTAACGGCGGTGCATGCTGGGCCATCTAAAGTGCCTGTGGGGTTTCACATGCCCACAGGCAAGATGGACCCCAGCAGACAAGAAGAAGACAAGAAGAAGATGAAGATGAAAACCGGCGGCGATCGAGATGGAAGATGGAACAGGTAAGTCCCCCAATTGAGCTATATGCCCTTGGCATATAGCCCAAAAAAAAAAAAAGAGTGCAGAACCGCTTTAAGATCACTAATTGTCATTTCTGTCTGCTGCTTCATTCCTCAGCATGAATCACTTCTGACAAGTTATGCCCCACACACACGGTCGGATATTCCGATGGAAAAATTGTAGAGGAATACGTATCGGCCTAAACTGAGGAAAAAAAAAAATTTTTATATATTTTTTAGGGATAATTATTATAGCAAAAAGTTAAAAATATTGCATTTTTTTCAAAATCTATTTTTGTTTATAGCGCAAAAAATAAAAACCGCAGAGGCGATCAAATACCACCAAAATAAATCTCTATTTGTGGGAAAAAAAAGAACGCCAATTTTGTTTGGGAGCCACGTCGCACGACCGCGCAATTGTCAGTTAAAGTGACGCAGTGCCGAATCGCAAAAAAAAGGGGCCTGGTCCTTTGGCTGCATATTGGTCCGGGGGGGGTTAAGTGGTTAAAGATAAATTCAGCTCTACCATAGAAAACTATATAAGAAAAAAAAATAAAAGTTTTTGTTACGACAAGGATTCTTCTGAACATTATGAGCTATGAATTTGCTATATCAGAATATATAGAATTGGCCTCAATGCAGATTTTCAGTATTCACTTCTGATGAGAATTTATTCAAAGCAAATCAAAAGAACTTTCTCCTCGCCCTACTTTTCATATTGTCTTCTAACACATAAGTTACATCTTCAACCCTTCTATGTACAGAATGCCTTTCTTTGGAAAAAAAAAATAAAAAAAATAAAAAAATACTTTCCAAACAAAGTTGGTTCCTGCAAACCGAACATCTTACAAACAGCGCAGTTCTACTTTCCTATTGAATAAAGTAATTAAAGTACAACTATAGACATGTCATAATAGAAGCCGTTTGGCAGTGCAAAGGAAATTGACATTTTCTAATTTTGGAATTGCCTATCAAAAATAAAACTTGACTGTCATCGTTTTGTACTTTTATTGCTCCAGACAGCCTATCTAGTGCAGAAAGGAAAGAGATGAAGTTCGGTCGGCGGGACTTTAACCGCTTGCTTACTGTGCACTTAAACACCCTTCCTGCCCAGACCAATTTTCAGCTTTCAGCGCTCTCGCACTTTCAGTGACAATTGCGCGGTCATGCAATGCTGTAACCAAATGAATTTTTTATCTTTTTGTTCGCACAACTAGAGCTTTAGTTTGGTGGTATTTATTCGCGACTCCGTTTTTTATTTTTTGCGATATAAGCGAAAACATAGCGGAAATTTTGAAAAAAAACAATATTTTCTCCTTTCTTTTTTAACCTCCTAGGCGGTATTCCCGAGTCTGGCTCGGGTCCAGCTTTTTGTGCTGGGAGCGGTAACCCCGAGCCAGGCTCGGGCTTGCGTGCAGGATGCAGGGGGGAAGTTACTTACCTTTTCCCCTGGATCCTGCGATGTCTCCCTGCTGTGTGAGCGAGCCGTCCGCTCGCTCGATTCACACAGTGCCGGTCTCCGTTCCCTGCGATGTTACGACGCACGGGAGCGGAGATCGGCGCCAAATTTAAAAAAGTTTAAAAACACAACACACATACAGTACTGTAATCTTACAGATTACAGTACTGTATACAAAAAATACACACCCCCTTTGTCCCTAGTGGTCTGCCCAGTGCCCTGCATGTCATTTTATATAATAAAAATATTTTTTTTCTGCCTGGAAACTGGAGATTGTCCATAGCAACCAAAAAGTGTCCCTTTATGTCAAAAGTGGTTTTAGACCAGCTAGAAAACACCGATAAAAAATTAAAATCACAATTTATCATCAAACAATAACATTAATGACAGCGACTATTCTGCAACTGAGCAAATTTCAGTGTTTTTGATTTGATTACATTATTGAATAATTTTTATATATATTTTTATTATATTATAATTTATTATTTTGTGTTTCAAACTTTATCATACCCGGGATGTCTACTAGACTCTGGTTCGGACAGATTTAAGTGAGTTATTCATAAGAATTGCAGCCTACAATATAAAAACGCCAAATTTCCATGCAAAATAATTGTACCGCTTTCAGCACCAAATTCCAGACAGAATCATACCGCCAGGGAGGTTAAAAGAAATCCAATAAAATCAAATTTTGTCATAAATTTAAGCCAAAATGTATTCTGCTACATGTTTTTTGTAAAAAAAATTCCGTTAAGTGTATAATAATTGGTTCGCGTGATCACGGACATATGTACGCAAATGATCATGTACAGATGTGTGCAGGTGATCACGGACATATGTGTGCAGATAATCATTGGCACATGTTATTTTACTGGGACATATGTGAGGGACATGTGTTTTTATTATTTGGGGACATGTGTTTTTATTATTTGGGGACATGTGTGTTTTGGGGACATGTGTGTTTTGGGGACATGTGTGTTTTACTGTGGGGACACTACACTGGTGATCAGTGAGTAAAAAGCTGTAAAAAAACAGCTAATACTCACTGATCACCAGCCGGCTGCAGCGATCCGCTCTCCTCTCCTCACCGATGACTTCCGTGTGAGGAGAGGAGAGCCGATTGCCTAGCAACCGGCTGTTTGTTTACATCACATGACGGCTGTGAATCGACGCGGCCGTCATGTGATCAGGAGGGCCAATCACCGAGCCCTCCTGCCGATCCGAGATGCGCCGTGTCCGGGTGACACGGCCGCATCGCATCGTTCCGGAAGTCCATTCAGAAGTAGACGGCTCCCACCCGGACGTATATGTACAGTGGCCAGGTGGGAAGTGGTTAACCGCTTCAGCCCCCCCAGACAGAGGCGGCTCTAGGCTTTGTGAGGCCTTAGGCAAATCTTAGACATGAGGCCCCGCTCATGCCCAAAATGGGAAAAATTATTAAAGCAATAGAAATTAACTGTATAAATTGCATGATATTCCCTTCAAGTGTAACACACACATCAGACGAATTAGGCGGCCGTGAGGCCCCTAGGAGTGCGAGGCCTTAGGCGACTGCCTAATTTGCCTAATTAGAGAGCCGCCTCTGCCCCCGGAATATTTTACCCCCCTTCCTGACCAGAGCACTTTTTGCGATTCGGCACTGCGTCGATTTAATTTAAAATTGCGCAGTCGTACGGCGTTGCACCCAAACAAAATTGACGTCTTTTTTTCCCCACAAATTGAGCTTTCTTTTGGTGGTATTTAATCACCCCTGTGGTTTTTATTTTTTGCGCTATAAACAAAAAAAACAAATTGAAAAACAGGTTCCTCTAGAGGGGGGGGACTTTCAATGGGGCCAGTAGCTAGATAAAGTATTAGTCAAGTATGTAATATTATGATTTTAATAGTGTCATATAGTAAAAAAGAAGCATAAATATAATGTACAAACAAACAAAATATGTATATTATTATTATTATATTATCATACAGGATTTATATAGCGCCAACAGTTTGCGCAGCGCTTAACAAAATAAAGGCAGACATTACAATTACATAACAATTTGGTACAAGAGGAATCAGAGGGCCCTGCTCGTATATATATATATATATATATATATATATATATATATATATATATATATAGTTCTTTTCACAGGAATTTCATAGGAGGCTGGATTCATCCAACGAAACTGCAGCGTCCATCTTCTGGGCCCTCTTCCTTTCCGGGCCACGGACTCCGGCTCTGTCATTCGCCGGAGGCCGCGTGACGTCACGCCTGCGCATGTGGCATGTCACGCCCGCGCATTCGCGGGAGCCACGACTCGCAGCATATGCTAGGGAAGAAACGGCCTTTAGTTTCGTTTCTTCCCCGCGCACGCGCCGTAGATATTTTCGGCGGACTACAAGTGAAATATCTCCTAAGCGGCGCACGTTTAGGAGATATTTCCACTACCTATAGGTAAGCCTTATTCTAGGCTTACCTATAGGTAGAATTCCAAAAAGTGGGTTTACAACAACTTTAAACTAGACATGTGCACAAAAAAAAAAAGTTACGTTTCGAAAAAAAGTTACGAATGTACGAATTTTTTCGTTCGTTTTCGTTTTTCGGATTTTCTTGATTAGCACATTCGTTGTTTCTAATTATTTTTTTTTCGGATTTTCGTTGTTTTTCTGATCCGTTCGATTTGAATGATTCGTTAATCGGATTCGTACGATTCGAACGATTCGTTACGATTCGTTATGCGGATTCGTACGATTCGAATGATTCGTTCATTCGAACGAAAACGAACGAACGAAAATAACGAAAAAAAACGAAAAACGAAAAAAAAACTAAACGAATTGCACATGTCTACTTTAACCACCTGATTACTTCGCACTTAAACCCCCCTCGTGACCAGACCAATTTTCAGCTTACGGCGCTGACGCACTTGGACTGACAATTGCGCAGTCATACGACACGGTACCCAAATGAAATTGTCATCATTTTTTACCCACAAATAGAGCTTACTTTTGGTGGTATTTTTTCACCTCTGCGTTTTTTATTTTTTGTTCAATAAACAAAAGAAGAGCGACAAATTTAAAAAAAAAAAAATATTTTTTACTTTTTGATATAATAAATATCCCCAAAAATTATATAAAAAAACTTTTTTTCCTCAGTTTCGGCCGAAACGTATTCTACATATTTTTGGTAAAAAAAAAAAACGAAATTAGCGATTATTGATTGGTTTGCGAAAAAGTTATAGCATTTACAACATAGGGGATAGTTTTATAGCATTTTTATTAATATTTTTTTTTTTGACTAGTAATGGCGGCGCTCAGCGATTTTTTTTTATTGTGACTGCGACATTATGGCGGACACATCGGACATTTTTGACACATTTTTGGCACCATTGTCATTTATACAGCAATCAATGCTATTTTTATGCATTGATTGCTGTATAAATGACACTGACAGTGAAAAAAAAAAAATAGGGGGCACTGTAGGGGTTAATATGTTCCCTGTTAGTGATTCTTACTGTGGGGGGCGGGGACTTTAAAGTAGTGCAGTGCTGAATAGAAAAAAAAAAATGCCCTGGTCATGAAGGGGGTAAAACCTCGCCGAGGTCAAGTGGTTAACATAACATAATGCATGTACATGTGCTAATACTGTATGAGCAATAATGCACCGTAAGGCCCCTTTCACACTGGGGCGGTTTGCAGGCGTTATTGCGCTAAAAATAGCGCCTGCGAACCGACCCGAAACAGCTGTTGCTGTGTCTTCAGTGTGAAAGCCCGAGGGCTTTCATACTGAAGCGGTGCGCTTGCAGGACGCTGGAAAATGCAATGCGAGCCGCATCTTTGGCTCGCTATAGGAGGGGTATATTTACCGCTCCTATAGCGCCCGTTCCCATTGAAAACAATGGGGCAGCGCTCCGAACCCGCCCGCAAAACGCCGCTGCAGCGGCGGTTTGCGGGCGGTATTGACCCTTTTTCGGCCGCTCGCGGGGGGTAAAACCACCCGCGAGCGGCCGAAATGCGCTGCTAAAACGCCTGTAAAGCGGCGCTACATATAGCGCCGCTTTACCGCCAGCGCCCCCACCGCTCCAGTGTGAAAGTAGCCTAAGAGACTGCATAGGTCTGAATGGGGACTAAATGAGCAGTTACTGATAGCATGAAAAATTTCCCCTTAACAAAAAATATATATATATATATATATATAAATATTTTCAATATTAGCAACCATTTTGTAGCGCAAGGATCGTTGGGAATAAATCGGAGCCGGAACAATAAAGTGATGACAATAATAGCTCCAGAAGATGTAATCATTTAAATTATTAAACAACCCACTTTCCATTAATACAGGGTCATTACAAGCCTTAATAAACTTCCAGCCTAATACAATGAATGCATCCAATAGCAGCGCCCGTATCCCATCGCAATTTATTAGCCTAGTTTATTATGTATGATTAGAGCTATTTGTGTGCAATATCTTCCAGCTTTAGGAGGTTCAACACGATTAGCAATTCACAAGGATTATAAAACTGCTTGAAATAACCATCAGCTAATGAATTGCAGGAACCTCCATAGTCCAGTTATTGCGCAATTAAACTTATCGCACAGATCCGACGGTGCGTTTCATCACGGGGCTGAGGAGCAAATTGACAGGTTAAAAGAGAAAGGAAAAAAAAAAAAAAAAAAAACGACTCTCCTAGACAGCAGCTCCATGCGATTAATTTCATATCAATTAATCTGTGAGAGCGATGAAAGCAATAAGATAAACTTCCTAGTTTAGTCATTTAAAACGTTTTTTTAAAGTGGAAACACAACTTTTTTTTTTTTAAATGACAAGCAAAATAAACTATTTTATTAAATAGAAATGTGAGCGTTTTTTTTTGTTTTTTTTTTTAATTTTTTTTTTTAATTTTATTTTTTCAGTTTTGTTTTTTAATTCATTATTAGCAGTCTGGAGGAAGGCTAATGCCGCGTACACGCGGTCGGAATTCTCGTCGGAAAAAGCTCTGATGGTTTTCCCGTCGGAATTCCGACGGAATTTCGCTCAAACTGTCTTGCCTACACACGGTCACACCAAATTCCGACGGTCAATAACACCGCGGCATAAAACACGTTCGACGGCACTATAAAAGGGAAGTTTAATGCTTCTGAGCATACGTCAAATTGTTTCCGAGCATGCGTCGGAATTTTGCGTGTCGGAATTGCATACACACGATCGGAAAATCCGATAGAAAGGTTTTCCGTCAAAAAAAATTGAGAACAGGTTCTCAATCCAAAGTCCGTCGGAAATTCCGACAGAAAAAGACAGATGGGTGTACACACGGTCGGAAAATCCGTTGAACAGCTCCCATCGGACTGTTTCCATCGGAAATTCCGACCGTGTGTACGCGGCATAAGTTCGGGTAAACATTTGTGTGCTGCGGCAACGCATGAATATTAATGAGCGTTACATTGTTTCTTAATTTGCATTGCGTTAGGGTAGCTTATTCATTTTGAATGGCATGCCACCGCGCACCCCCAGCACGGGTATATCTGACCCTGACCCTTTGGAGGAATGCAGTCCACCGAGGCAGGTAACACCTTTAACCACTTTTTTTCTTGAAATTTACTTAGAACCCCTCAAATATTATATATATATATCAAATATTATATATATATATATATATATATTATATATATATCTATAGATATACACACATATATATATATATTTTTTTTTTTAGCAGAGACCCTAGAGAATAAAATGGCAATTGTTGCAATATTTTTTTTTTTTTTTCCATAAAGATTTTATTGAGAATAAGTCATACAGAATAGAAAAGGGGAACATTCACATTTTGTATATAAATACAAAACAAAAATCTGTAAATACAGATTCACCCATAGGACAAAAATTGACATGACGGGGGCGGCAGGTGTATACCAGTGGACACCCGCTACCTAGGTAGTGTTGAGGGTATGGCGGGATGTTAAGAAGGGGCGAGAAAGGGGAGAGAGGGGAGCAAGAGAGGGAGGAGGGGAGGGGAGGAGAGAGGAGAAGGGGGGGTGGGTAAAGGGGTAAGAGGTGTGAGGCGTCCCCCGCTCACGCCCCGCGCATAGGGCAGGTGAGGGGGTAGGGAAGCGGGTCTAGGTTGCCTAAGATGGGTGGGTATGGAGTTCGTATTCTCGGGTGGTCGTAAAGTGGTTCCAGCAAGCCCAGGTGGTTGTGAACTTCTCCATCCTCTCCTGGGCAATGTGGATCAGCTCTTCCATGTCTCTAATCCTAGAAATGCCACTGAACCATTCTCGTACTGTCGGGGGAAGGGTTGAGCGCCAATGTCTGGGGACACAAAGTCTAGCTGCGTTCACCATATGCATGGCGAGGGACCTAAAGTAGTTCTTCCTAGAGAGGGAAGTATGGTGCAAAAGGTATTGCTCAGGTGTATAGTCTAGTGTGTAGGTGGTGATAGAAGAGATGAGGTCATGGATTTTCCTCCAGAAGGGCTGGATGCTGGGGCAGTCCCACCATATATGTATCATAGTCCCTGGTGCTGCATTACACCTCCAGCAAACATTGGGGATCGTGTGAGAAAATTTGTGCAAGCGGGAGGGAGTTCTATACCACCGTGTTAGTATCTTGTATCCATTTTCCTGGATGGCGACGTTAACCGACCCCCCGTGGGCGTACTCATGAATTCTAGTCCAATCAGCAAGTGACAGGGGAGTTTGAAGATCTCTGTTCCAAGAGGTTTGTGAAGGTGGGGGGGTCAGGTCGGGTGGGTCCTGCAGAAGAGCGTAAAAGAGCGAGATCAGGTGTCTCTGTGGGTTCTTGCGACTACACAGGGTTTCAAAGGGGGTGAGAGGTCTAGTCCAGTTAGCTCTGGTAGTATAAGTGGTCAAAAAGCTACAGATTTGTCTGTATGTCCAGAAGGAGAAGGTAGGGCTATTAGTAAACGTGCGTAGGTCGATCAGTGAGATCAATTTGCCTCCTGGGAAGAATTGGGAGGCAGAGACATCGTCGGATGGCCATTCTTGCTTCAGGAAATTGGGGGAGTCCCCGGGGGGGAAGTCAGGGTTGCCTCTTAGGGGTGTCAGCGGGCCTGGGGTCGGGGCGAGAGACCTGTCTGCGGGTATCTTCTTAAATGTCAGTAGGGACGTGTGTATAAGGGGGTGTGAGTCTAGCTTGTGTGGCCAGCATTTCGGAGGGAGCCATGGGAGGAGATGCAAGGGGGTCGGCGAGAAAGTATTCTCAAGTGTAACCCATACTTTTTGCGTGGCGTGGATGTTCCAGTCCGCAATTCTTGTTAGGTGGCAGGCAGAGTGGTACTTTCAAAGGTCGGGGAGAGCTATACCTCCTTTGGGTTTAGCTCGGGTGAGGTGGGTATACTTGATCCGTGGGGGGGTGTTCTTCCAAATGAAGGAGGAGCAGATTTTCCGATATGTCAAGAAGAAGTCTGGGGGCAGGGCGATAGGGACGGTTTGAATCAGGTAGAGAAGGCGGGGCAGAATAACCATCTTAATTAAAGCCGCCCGGCCGAACCATGAGACATTAAGAGTCATCCAATCCTTAAGGTAGGCTTGGGCTTTAAGTAAGGCCGTTTGGAAGTTAGCTAAATATAGATCTGAAAAGCGGGGCGTAATCCGCACGCCTAGATATGTGATGGCTGACTTTTCCCATTGGAATGGGAAAGAGTCTTGGCAGTGGGCAACTTCTTGTTGGGGGAGCGACACGTTTAGCGCTTGTGATTTGGAATAGTTGATTTTGAGGTTTGAAAGCTCCCCAAAGGTGTGTAAGTCCCTAAGGAGGGATGGCAAGGAGGTGCGTGGGGATGTTAGAGACAGCAGGATGTCGTCCGCAAAGGCTGCGACTTTGAATTGTTTGCCTTGTATTGTAAGGCCACGGATGTCTTGGTTGCTCCTGAGTTTATTAAGAAGAGGCTCTAATGTGAGAACATATATTAGGGGGGAAAGGGGGCAGCCTTGGCGTGTGCCGTTACTGATGGGGAAGGCGTTTGACAGGTGGCCATTGACACGAACCGCCGCGGAGGGGCCGGAGTATAATGCCATTATTGCAGACAACATGCGTTCCTGTAGGCCGAGGGCCTCCAGAACCGCTCTCATGTAGTCCCAGGCCACTCTGTCAAACGCCTTCTCCGCATCAAGAGAGAGAAAAAAGCCCTGGGAGTTTGATGTGGTAAGCCAGTGATGTAGGTTGAGGGTGCGTATGGTATTGTCCCTAGCTTCTCTGCCCGGTATAAAACCTACTTGATCTGGGTTAATCAGGTCGGGGATAAGGGGCATGAGTCTGTTGGCCAGAATTTTAGCATATAGCTTAATGTCCACATTGAGAAGGGAGATTGGCCTATAGTTAGCTACTAAGAGGGGGTCTTTATTATCCTTAGGGATCACTGATATGTGGGCCGATAACATTCGGCTCGGGTTTACCTGGGGATTCGACAGGGCGTTGAAGGTGCTGAGTAGGTGTGGGGAGAGGACGTCTGAGAATGATTTGTAGTATTGGAGCGAGTATCCATCCGGACCAGGGCTCTTGCCTACCTTCATCTGTTTCATGGCCGTATCTAATTCTGCTAGGGAGAATTGTTCTTCTAAGAGGGCGGTTTGTTGGGGGGAGATGGGCCTGGGGCTATGTTGAGCTAGGAATTCAGCAATGGCCTTTTGACGGGCCCTGTTAGGGGTCTGAGCGGCTCGATCGGAATATAGATTATAGAGGTTGGCATAGAAGCTTTCAAATTCTTTAGCTATATCCTCATTCTTGGTCAGTAAGGGTCCCCCTTTGCCACGGATGTTGTGGATTGTGGAGGAGAGTTTGGCAGCCTGCACTGAGCGTGCAAGAATGCGGCCGCACTTGTTGCCGTATTCATAGAAGACCCTTTGACCAAGAATGTATCGTCTCTTGGTACGTCTACCCAGCTCTTCCGCAAGGAGGGCACGGGCCTGGGTGAGTTCCTGGAGGGTTAATTGGGCTTGGGTCTGTTTGTGGGATTTTTCAAGTTTGTTAATTTGGTCCAGTAGGGTCTTGATCTGCTGTTGGTGGAGCTTCTTGGCCTGTGCAAGAATAACGCACTTGTGGGCTTCCCACTTCGAAATGGGGGAGATATCGGGGTCGATATTTTCTTGGAAGTACAGCTGGATACGGTTGCGTATGTTTTCTAGGTCTATTGGGTCTTTGACCAGAGAGGGGTTAAAGCGCCAAATCTTAGTTTTGGTGAGAGTCTCTGGGAAGGTCAGGGTGACTGAAATGGGGTGGTGGTCCGAGAGGAACATCGGTTCTATGGTGGCCTGTCTAAGCAGGGAGAGGTCAGTCTGAGTGAGAAAGAAGAAGTCGATTCGGGAGTACTTCTGGTGGGGGGCGGAAAAGAAAGTGTAGTCTTTGGTCGAGGGGAAAAGGGTGCGCCATGTGTCGTGGAGGGTCAGGTCTTGGAGCTGTGCCTATTGTTGCAATATTTTCCCCCTCGGATCTACAGCGACTGAATTTGCCTTTCGTAAATACCGCCCCCCCCCTCCCCCCCACACTGTGTTTGCACAGCTGTCTTTCAAATGCAATTTTTGGGGAAATTTTGGGGGAAAAAATACACTTTAACCTTGCTTACTGGCCACTTATACCCCCTTCTTGACCAGACCAATTTTCAGCTTTCAGCGCTGTCACATGACAATTGTGCGGTCATGCAACACTGTACCCAAATTCATTTTTTAGCAATTTTTTTCACACAAACAGCATTTTTTTTGGTGGTATTTAATCACCACTGGGTTTTTTTTTTATTGCTAAACAAACAAAAAAAGACAAGAAAAAAATAAACATTTTTTTTTTCATATTTTGTTTTAAAATTTTGCAAACAAATACCGTATTTATCGGCGTATAACACGGCACACCCCAAGCATCAATGCAGCCTTATTAGTGTCCATCTGCAGCCTTATCAGTGTCATTGCAGCCTTGCATTGCAGCCTTGTCAGTGTCATTGCAGCCTGTCAGTGTCATTGCAGCCTGTCAGTGTCATTGCAGCCTTGCATTGCAGCCTTGTCAGTGCATTGCAGCCTTGTCAGTGTCATTGCAGCCTTGCATTGCAGCCTTGTCAGTGTCGGTGCAGCCTTGTCAGTGTCATTGCAGCCTTTCATTGCAGCCTTGTCAGTGTCATTGCAGCCTTTGGCTTTCGGTGGCTTTTGGCCACACTCGGCCATTCTTGGAGGCTTTCAGGCCGCACTCAGCGGCTTTCGGCTTCCCGAAAGCCGCCAAGAAGCTCACAATCGGTGGGGGATCGGCATATAACACGCACCCACGATTTTCCCCTGATTTTAAGGGGAAAAAAGTGGGTGCGACTTGTCATGCGACTTGGGACTGCAAAGTAGCATGACAAGTCGTACCCCATGATTTCCAATGAGTACCGTTTATATCTGTGCAATTTTAAGTCGCAGTGACTTTAAAGTAGTCCCTGTACTACTTTGGTCCCACTTTGATGCGACTTGAGGTCCAAAGACCTGGATTGAGGTCTGGGCTTTGACTAGGCCATTCTAACACATTTACATGTTTCCCCTTAAACCACTCAAGTGTTGCTTTAGCAGTGTGTTTGGGGTCATTGTCCTGCTGGAAGGTGAACCTCCGTCCTAGCCTCAAATCACACACAGGGTGGTAGAGGTGGTACAGGTTTTGCTCAAAAATATCCCTGTATTTAGCACCATCCATCTTTCCCTCAACTCTGACCAGTTTCCCAGTCCCAACTGCTGAAAAACATCCCCACAGCATGATGCTGCCACCACCGTGTTTCACAGTGGGGATGGTGTTCTTTGGGTGATGTGATGTGTTGGGTTTGCGCCAGACATAGCATTTTATTTGATGGCCAAAAAGTTACATTTTTGTCTCATCAGACGAAAGCACCTTCCTCCATACATTTCGGGAGTCTCCCACATGCCTTTTCACAAACTCAAAACGTGCCATTTTGTTTTTGCTGAAAGTAATGTCTTTCTTCTGGCCACTCTGCCATAAAGCCCAACTCTATGGAGAGTACCGCTTATTGTCCTCCTATGTACAGATACTCCAGTCTCTGCTGTGGAACTCTGCAGCTCCTCCAGGGTCACCTTAGGTCTCTGTGCCGCCTCTCTGATTAATGCCCTCCATGCCCGCTCCGTGAGTTTTGGTGTGCGGGCCGTCTCTTGGCAGGTTTGCTGTTGTGCCACGTTCTTTCCATTTGGTGATAATAGATTTGATGGTGCTCCTAGGGATCATCAAAGATTTGGATATTTTTTATAACCTGACTTGTACTACTCAACAACATCGTCCCTTACTTGTTTGGAGAGTTCCTTGGTCTTCATGGCAGTGTTTGGTTAGTGGTGCCTCTTGCTTAGGTGTTGCCGCCTCTGGGGCCTTTCAAAAAGGTGTGTCTATGTAATGACAGATCATGTGACACTTAGATTGCACACAGGTGGACATCATTTCAGGAATTATGTGACTTCTGAAGGTAATTGCTTGCACCAGAGCTTTTTATGGGCTTCATAACAAAGGGGGTGAATACATACGCACAAGATCTGTGCTTGTATAAAGGTTTAGTTGTATGTTTACTTGTAGAAAGATGATTTTAATAGATTTTAATAAGGGCAAAAAAGGTCTTATTTTTGTCATTATGTAACCTAAAAGCATACCTTAGCAACAAAATCATGTCTGGAATGGACTCAAAGGAAACAATAATACAGATCTGGTTGGCTACCATTTCCTTTGAGTTCATTCAAACTCATTTCCTTCCCAAGATAAATTTTAGATTAACCACTTCCCGACACGCCCCCCTACTGTAAAAAAAAACACAACACGTCACACTGACTCCTCCCCGCCCCCTAGTGGTTAACCCCTTCACTACAACTGTCATTTACATAGGAATCAGTGCTATTTAAATAGCAGTGATTGCTGTATAAATGACAAATGTCCCAAAAATGTGTCAAAAATGTCCGATGTGTCCTCCATAATGTCGCAGTCACAATAAAAATCGCTGATCACCGCCATTACTAATAAAAAAAAAATATTAAAAAATGCTATAAAACTATCCCCTATTTTGTAAACGCTATAACTTTTGCGCAAACTAATCAATAATCGCTTATTGCGATTTTTTTTTACCAAAAAATATGTAGAAGAATACGTATCGGCCTAAACTGAGGAAAAAAAATGTTTTTTTTATATATTTTTTGGGGATATTTATTATAGCAAAAAGTAAAAAATATAGAATTTTTTTCAAAATTGTCGCTCTATTTTTGTTTATAGCGCAAAAAAAATTTAAATAACGGCAAAAATAAGACTTTTTTATTCTTTATAAAACCATATTTCCACATACAAACATACTTTGGTATAAGTTTATATGTTGTAAGTAACAATTTTAATTAGAGCTGTGAAAATTAAAGATCAATTCCTCGATTAATCTTACATTTTTTTGATCAATCAAAATTCTTTTGATCGATCAAAGTTATCTTGATCGGTACTCACCTCTCCGCCGGCTTCGGGTCTTCAGGGAGTTCCGTCGGAGATCCGGTGACGTCACGGACATCGACGTCACCAGACTCCTCCCCCTTCCCCAAGTGCATCCGTCTGCTAACGAAGGGAAGGGGGAGGAGTCCAGTGACATTGAAGTTCTGATTGAACGTAACGCGCACGGGGGAGGAGCTACGCATGACATCACCCACTGCTGCCCTACGGAAGTAACACGATTGTCGGCTTTACATGCTGTGTTTTTATCATCTTTATGTGAGTAGTTTGTGTTTGAACACAAAAATGAAATCTTATACTTAAGCGGTGAGCACTTAGATCTTCTCTTTCTACCCATGACCTGCGTCCTTGCTGAGATCTAAGGAGACGTGAGAGAAGTTTATGGTCCGTGTTATACCCTTTTGATACCCGCTTGCATGACCACCTGTTTGCACAGGGGTCCATGTCATAAGGTGAGAGTGATTAGTTAGACCGGAGGTGGAGGGATTGTCACACTACTGTGGGAAAAAAATGACTTCCGTCAGTGCTACAGTTTGAATTTAAAAAGCATTTGTGTGAACTGTGAAGTTAAGTCATGGATTGTGGAAACTACAGTGGTGTGAAAAAGTGTTTTGCCCCCTTCCTCATTTCCTGTTCCTTTGCATGTTTGTCACACTTAAGTGTTTCGGAACATCAAACCAATTTAAACAATAGTCAAGGACAACACAAGTAAACACAAAATGCAGTTTGTAAATGAAGGTGTTTATTATTAAAGGTGAAAAAAAATCCAAACCATCATGGCCCTGTGTGAAAAAGTGATTGCCCCCTAAACCTAATAACTGGTTGGGCCACCCTTAGCAGCAACAACTGCAACCAAGCGTTTGCGATAACGTGCAATGAGGCTTTTACAGCGTCCTGGAGGAATTTTGGCCACTCATCTTTGCAGAATTGTCCTAATTCAGTTACATTAGAGGGTTTTCGAGCATGAACAGCCTTTTTAAGGTCATACCACAACATCTCAATAGGATTCAGGTCAGGACTTTGGCTAGGCCACTCCAAAGTCTTCATTTTGTTTTTCTTCAGCCATTCGGTGGTGGACTTGCTGGTGTGTTTAGGATCATTGTCCTGCTGCAGAACCCAAGTTCGTTTCAGCTTCAGTACACGAACAGATGGTCGGACATTCTCCTTCAGGATCTCTTGGTAGACAGCAGAATTCATAGTTCCTTTTATCACAGCAAGTCTTCCAGGTCCTGAAGCAGCAAAACAGCCCCAGACCATCACACTACCACCACCATATTTTACTGTTGGTATAATGTTCTTTTTATGAAATGCAGTGTTCCTTCTACGCCAGATAGTGCCAAATGCAAACACTTTTTCACACCACTGTAACTAGTGTCGGGTGATTGTATATAGTGTATACCACATTTACCACTGACTAATGCAGAGTTGCAATGCAAGGAGATCAGCTAAAAGTAGTTGGATCTGTATGTGCGTTATAATTAATCGAAATTAGTCGATTAATCGGTTTAAAAAAAATAGATTAATCGAACACGAAAATTTTAATCAGTAACAGCCCTAATTTTAATACATGTACAGTATAGTCATAAAATTATGAATTCCGCCATATGTGAGCATATAAATATACTTTTTTGAAAATGCTTTATTTGTATCAAGCCTGCATACATTCATTAAATATACAATAACTTCATAGAATGTAAATACTGTACATAAAATAAAACGTAAGTCTAATAAATATGATGATTGGGTCATTACTTTCCTTCGAGGGTAAACATTGTACTCTAGCCCATTAAATGAAACACTAGAAATGTATCCTTATGTTTGGCCCACCCACGCTCAAAATGCCTGTTTTTCCCAGTACTGATTCCCATTTCCCCGAAATATTCCATTACCGAAAATCTAGAAATCAGATGTAGGATTATTTGACCATGATTATATAATTATGATTGTTTATTTGTGGTATTCCTTTCATTGTACACGTTCTAAGCAATTCCTTCAACGTAATCAGTATAACCAATGTCAAAAGATTGTTATCCCTTTCCCTACGGTTTGGTAATAAAAGATCGTTGAGCAAAGGATGGATGCCATGAAGCTGCACATTAATGCAGACCCACTGTTATTGGAATGGATGGCAGTCTTGGCCTGGGCTCCCACCAGGGCATGCCCCCAACGCGTTTCACTCTGCCCCTTGGATCTTAATCATGGGGATAGTAAAAAGAGTATCACTGCAAATGTCAAACTAATGTGTCTCCTTGACAAACCACTTAACCATTCCCAACTCTTTTGCCCTTCCTTTTAATCTTTCTACAATGAAACAACATGTGGCTTGGATCTGGACAGAGGGACCCACATTTCTAATGCCGCGTACACACGGTCGGAATTCTCATCGGAAAAAGCTCTGATGGTTTTCCCGTCAGAATTCCGATGGAATTTCGCTCAAACTGTCTTGCCTACACACGGTCGCACCAAATTCCGACGGTCTGTAACACAGCGGCATAAAACACGTTCGACAGCACTATAGAAGGGAAGTTTAATGCTTCCGAGCATGCGTCGAATTGTTTCAGAGCATGCGTCGGAATTTTGCGTGTCGGAATTACATAAATCCGATAGAAAGGTTTTCCGTCTGAAAAATTGAAAACAGGTTCTCAATCCAAAGTCCATCGGAAATTCCGACAGAAAAAGACCGATGGGCATACACACGGTCGGAAAATCCGTTGAAAAGCTCCCATCGGACTGTTTCCATCGGAAATTCCGACCGCGTGTACGCTGCATAACAAGGTGGATCACTCTCTAGTCTACCATCCAATCACAACATTGTGGTATAGGAATACCGTCTCAATTATTCAATATAAAGTAGACTTCTCTATGATATGTTCCAGCAATTCATTTGTGTACCTTCTTATAACCTCCCTCCAGTAACTCGCCTAAATCGCCTAGTTCATGGAAAGTATTCCTCCATTTCTTGCTGTATAAATCTTTACCTAGATGGTTAGATGTGTCTATCACGTTAGGTATATATTACTCTAATGCCGCTGTGACGAAACGTCCCTACACTCCTCTTGAGTGCTTTCATCATATACCACTTCCTCCCAGTCTGAATATAGATCTCAGATATTCCAACCGCTCCCAAGCACAAAACGAGACGAGACTTGCTTAGTGCTAACATGGACTGTTTTATTAGAACCAAACTGACAAGTATTTTTAATACAGTAGAAGAGGAGGTCCCCCCTCCTGCTCATATTACTCTAAAGCCCCATACACACGGTCGGATTTTCCGATGGATTCTGTCCTATCGGACAATGTTGTCGGAAATTCCGACCGTGTGTAGGCACCATCGGACAGTTTCCATCGGATTGTCCGACGGACAAAGTTCGATCACACCAATTCCGATCGTGTGTAGCGAATTCCGACGGACAAAGTGCCACGCATGCTCAGATCACATTACAAGACCAAAGCTATTGGCTACTGGCCTCTACGTAGTCCCGTCGTAGGCAACAAACGTCACCACGTTCAGAATGATCGGATTTTCCGACAACTTTGTCCGACCGTGTGTATGCAACACCAGTGTCGAACTAAATCCGTCGGACAAAATCCGATGGATTTTGTGGTCGGATTTTCCGACCGTGTGTACGGGGCATAACAATACACCTGTAACAAATTAACATGAGCTAAATAATTACTGTAAAAATGTCACTGGCAGTGAAGGGGTTAACCACTAGGGGGCGGCGAGGGGTTAAGTGTGAACTATGTGGGTTTTTTTTTTACTGTAGGGGGCGTGGCTTGTCGTGTGACATCACTGATCGTCTTTCCCTATGACAGGAAACAGACTATCAGTGACAGCCTCACTAGGAAGCATGGGGAGAGGTTTGTTTACACATACCTCTCCCCGTTCTTCAGCTCTGTGACCCGATCGCGGGACACCCACGGCGATCGGGTCCGCGGGTCCCACGGCCACGGTCACGGAGCTCAAGACCGGGTCGACCCACGGCTGGGCTCTTAAAAAGCATTGTACCTGTACGTGCTTGTGCCCAGCCATGCCATTCTGCCGACGTATATGTGCAGGAGGCGGTCCTTAAGTGGTTAATAAAGGAATACAATTTTTTTGTATAGCATCTTGAGTGCTGACCATTTCTTTTCTCACTCTGGTGCGTTGGAGGTGTCAGCAGCCTCAAGGTCTAAATACCGGGCGGAGCTTTTATGTGGGAAGGTTGTAGCGCCTATACACCTGTTTTCCCCTTACATGGACTCCTATGGAGGTTGCAGCCCAGAACCCTATTTCTGATTACTCTAATGCCGCGTACACACGATCGGAATTCTCGTCGGAAAAAACTCTGACGGTTTTTCCGACGGAATTCCGCACAAGCTGTGTTGCCTACACACGATCACACCAAATTCCGACGGTCAATAACACCGCGGCATAAAACACGTTCGACAGCACTATAAAAGGGAAGTTTAATGCTTCCGAGCATGCGTCGAATTGTTTCCGAGCATGCGTCGGAATTTTGTGTGTCGGAATTGCATACACACGATCGGAAAATCCGATTGCATACACACGATCGGAAAAATTGAGAACAGGTTCTCAATTCAAAGTCCGTCGGAAGTTCCGACAGAGAAAGACCGTTGGGCATACACACGGTCGGAAAATCCGATGAAAAGCTCCCATCGGACTGTTTCCATCGGAAATTCCGACCGTGTGTACGCGGCATAAGAACCCAACACACACCTGCACCATAATGCCCAGTAGACACGGTCGGACATTCCGATGGCAAAATCCGTCAGATTTTTTCCGCCGTATTTTGGGCCAAACTTGTCTTGCATACACGCGGTCGCACAAAGTTGTCGGAAAATCCGATCGTTCTGAACGAGGTGACGTACAACACGTACGTCAGGACTATAAACGGGCCAGTAGCCAATAGCTTTCGTCTCTTAATTTATGCTAAGCATGCGTGGCACTTTGTGCGTCGAATTTGTCTACACACATGATCAGAATTTAAAACGATTGTCGGAAAATTTTAGATCCAGCTCTCAAACTTTGTGTGTCTGAAATTCCGACGGAAAAAGTCCAATGGAGAACACATACGATCGGCCGATTTTCCGACAACACGATCCGTCGGAAAGTCTGACCGTGTGTACAGGGCGTAAATTTGCCAGTTGTCCTGTTCCAGACTGCCATTTAACACTGTGAGAGGGCACCACACTGTCAAAACATATACAGTGTATACTGTACACTACCAAACCTATATACTGCCCAGCAGTCAAAAAAGATCTCCAATAGACATGTGCAATTAGTTTCGCTTTTTTTCGTTAAAATTCGTTATATTCGTTCATTCGTTATCGTACGAATGAACGAACGATTCGCTAAAAATTTTAACGAATGTTCGAATCGAACGAATCTGAAAAACAATGAAAAACCGAAATAACCAAATTAGAAACAACGAAACTACGAAAGAAGAAAATCCGAAAAACAAAAACAGGAACAACGAAAATCAAAATGAACGAAAAAAATTCGTACATTCGTAACTTTTTTTTTTGTTGAATTGGTAATTTTCCGTGTCCCTTACAATGGCGCTGCTTAACGTGCTTCGAATGGATTGAACGAAAAAATTCGTACATTCGTAACTTTTTTTTTTTTCGATTCGTAATTTTCCGTGTCTCTTACAATGGCGCTGCTTAATGTGCTTCGAATGGATTGAACGAAAAAATTCGTACATTCGTAACTTTTTTTTTTCGATTCGGAATTTTCCGTGTCTCTTACAATGGCGCTGCTTAACATGCTTCGAATGGATTGAACGAAAAAATTCGTACATTCGTAACTTTTTTTTTTTTTCGATTCGTAATTTTCCGTGTCTCTTACAATGGTGCTGCTTAACGTGCTTCGAATGGATTGAACGAAAAAATTCGTACATTCGTAACTTTTTTTTTTTTTTTTCGATTCGTAATTTTCCGTGTCCCTTACAATGGCGCTGCTTAACGCGCTTCGAATGGATTGAACGTAAAAAATTCGTACATTCGTAACTTTTTTTTTTTTCGATTCGGAATTTTCCGTGTCTCTTACAATGGCGCTGCTTAACGCGCTTCGAATGGATTGAACGAAAAAATTCGTACATTCGTAACTTTTTTTTTTCGATTCGTAATTTTCCGTGTCTCTTACAATGGCGCTGCTTAACGTGCTTCGAATGGATTGAACGAAAAAATTCGGACATTCGTAACTTTTTTTTTTCGATTCGTAATTTTCCGTGTCTCTTACAATGTAATAATAGCATACACATTACATAAAATTATGAATTTACGAAAACAATGTTACGAAAGTACGAATAAATCAATCTACGAATGTAACTAAATCTACGAAAATACTAATGCGTCCGAATTTCGAATAAACAAAAATTAAACTAACGGAAAAACGAATCAACGAAAAAATAACTCTTACGAAAATACGAATCTTTACGAATACGAACACCGACGACTAACGAATTTACGAATTTCCGAATCGTTAAGAATAGGAACACCGACGGCTTACGAATCGTTACGAATACGAAAACCGACGACTTACGAATTTACGAATCGCTACGAATCAACTGAAACGAAAGAAACAAAACGAAAATAAACACATTTTTCTATTGCGCACATGTCTAATCTCCAATCTCATCCCTTGCTTGTATCGGGCCAGCTAGCAGCACACGGGTCATATGGTACTTTACCCATCAAAAGACAAATACAAAAAGGAAATATATTCCTCCGGCTTAGATACAATAGCTGCGTGCACAACATCAGAGAAGCGTCTATATTTAGTGTGAAGGAGGAAGGTCAGAGAAGATACAGTCACTCCAGCCTGTACTCCTCCGTCCTTCATAACCCCTCTGAGCATAAGGCTAAGCAGACGTGTTGGAGAGAGCAGGTGTAGCGCTCAGACCCTCTAAGGATTTAATCGCATTGGACTGGTTCAAAGGACAAGGTCACTCGAGTCAAAGGAGGGCCGCCTGACTGATATGATTTTTGTCATGGTTCCCAAATGTTCAGCGCGAGGAATCTGGGCTTTGCACACGGGAATCACTTGATATGATACTCTGCTTATTAAATATGACAAGTGGGAAGGAAAGCTTCCTACACAAACACAATGAGCTGAGTAGCTAGGACTGTGCAAGGCAAAAAAAACCTCCTGCAATACTTTTTTCACCTATGCCTCCCCAGAAATTGGAAGGGTTTAAAGGGTGACTTTTTTCAAATACTGTATATACTCGAGTATAAGCCTACCCGAATATAAGCCGAGGCACCTAATTTTACCACAAAAAACTGGGAAAATGTATTGACTCGAGTATAAGCCTAGGGCGAGAAATGTGCAGCTACTGTACGTGGAAAAGAGGGTCAACAATGCCCATTTGCGACAGCGGAAAAAAAAAAGCGGAAAAGGGACTTCGGCCCCGAAAAGGAAGAGGCAATTATGCCTCATGTGTGCCATCTCACAGTGCCCACAAGTGCCACCTATCAATGCCCACAAGTGCCACCTATCAATGCCCACCAGTGGTGCCAATCAGTGCCACCTAGAAGTGCTGCCTATCAGTGTAACCGATCAGTGACCATCACTGCCACCCATCAGTGCCCATCACTGCCACCTATCGGTGCACATCAGTGCCGCCTCATCAGCGTACATCAATGACGGACAAAAATTACCCATTTTAAAATTTTATAACAAAAGTCTTTTTACATTTTTTTAACAAAAAATAAAAATCGCAGAGGTGATCAAATACCACTAAAAGAAAGCTCTATTTAGTGTGGGGGGGGGGGGATTATAAAAATTTAATTTGGGTACAGTGTTGTATGACTGCGCAATTGTCATTCAAATTGCATCAGCGCTGAAAGATGAAAATTGGTCTGGATAGGAGGGGGGTTTAAGTGCCCAGTAAGCAAGTGGTTAATATTGTAATCCTAAAGTAGTGATGCTGATGGCAGGAATCTGTTTCCCAGGCGGGTGGCATCCAGGCACCCCAGAAGATCTCCATGGTCCCTTTGGCTTGTAGTATAATGTACAATGTAACAAAAATAGGAACGGAAGTGCCACACCACTGCTAAAAGATCGAGATACAAATGTATTTTAATAAAAGTCAGGGGGACTTTTCAAAGAGTAGCCAACTCTATTTGGGGGTCCAAAAAATGCCCCCCTGGTTAGGGCTTGTTTAAAAACAATATGAATATACTAGAAGTGAACTGGACCTTTAATGATATTTCTTCCAGTATGATTACAGACACAGGCAGCAGCTGGTTTGATGGCCAAACCCCCAAAATGAGTTGGCTACTCTTTTAACAGTGGTGTGGTGTTTCCATTTTTATTTCAGTTCCAGTTGAACGACTCATTACCTCTGATGGAAGTCGGTGCCAAGGATCCCCCACTGATCTAATATTTTCTAATGTTACTCTTAAACATTCCTCTGGTTCTCCATTTCATATTGAAAATACTGCTCCCCTGAACCTCATTCACTCTCTTAGGCCCCTTTCACACTGGGGCGGTGAGCCGCGGTGACGGTAAAGCAGCGCTATATTTAGCGCTGCTTTACCGTCGTTTTCACCGCGGTTTTCGGCCGCTCGCGGTGCGGTTTTACCCCCGCGAGCGGCCGAAAAAGGGTTAAACCCCCCGCAGAGCGCCGCCGTAGCGGCGCTTTGCGGCGGGATTGCCGCGGTTTTACCGCGGTCTCCCATTGTAATCAATGGGAAGGAGCGGTATAGGAGCGGTGAACACACCGCTCCTATCCCGCTCCAAAGATGCTGCTAGCAGGACTTTTTTTGTCATCCTGCTAGCGCACCGCTCCAGTGTGAAAGCCCGCCGGCTTTCACACTGGAGTTAAAGGGGCCGGATTTTTTCATGCGGTGAACAGGCGCTATTTTTAGCGCTGCACCGCATGAAAAACGCCCCGGTGTGAAAGGGGCCTTAAAGTGTTTGTAATTCCTAACAATGAGTTTCTCTTATTTGATCTCTTTTACCAAGTTTAACCACTTGACATCCGCGATATGGCCGAATGGCTCCCCTGTGCACGCTCCCTGCGCAGCGCGCTGTGATCACAGAGTCTCACCGAGACTCGGGTGATCAGCGATTCGAGTAAGGGGCCGGTCCCGGTACCATGTGATCAGCTGTCAGCCAATGAATGCATTTTTTTACGCAAAAAAAATAAATAAAAACAAATTTTGGGAGTAACTAAATGAATGTATTTTTCGGCCCGAAAACTAAATTTCCGAAACGAAATATTTCAGTGCGCACATGTCTATATTTCATAGGCAGTTATTTGAGGCCCGTTCGGAAGTGTTTTGCACCGTTTGTGTAAGAAGTTTGAGATCTGGGAGAATCGGAAGAATTCTGATGCTGGCATATCTAGGCTACTGACACAGTATGTTTTAGAGCAGTGATGGTGAAACTTTTTGAGCCTGAGTGCCCAAACTGCAACACAAAACCAGCTTCTTTACTTCAAAGTGCCAACACTGCAATTAGCAAGAGAGGGGGGCTGAGAGAGAGGGGGAAAATGAGAGCGAGAGGGGGGCTAAAAGAGAGAGGGAGAATGAGAGAGAGAGATGGGGGCTGAGAGAGACAGAGAGAGAGAGAGGGGGGCTGAGAGAGAGGGGGAGAATGAGAGCGAGAGGGGGGCTAAATGAGAGAGGGAGAATGAGAGAGAGAGGGGGGCTGAGAGAGACAGATAGGAGATGTGTGAGAGAGAGAGAGAGAGAGAGAGAGAGGGGGGAGTGTGAGAGAGAGAGGGAGAATGAGAGAGAGAGGGGGGGCTGAGAGAGACAGAGAGGAGATGTGTGTGTGAGAGAGAGAGCGAGGGGGTAGTGTGAGAGAGGGGGGGGGGGGGTGTGAGAGAGAGGGAGAATGAGAGAGAGAGGGGGGCTGAGAGAGAGAGGGAGAATGAGAGAGGGGGCTGAGAGAGACAGATAGGAGATGTGTGTGAGAGAGAGAGAGAGGGGGGGGAGTGTGAGAGAGGGTGGTGTGAGAGAGAGAGGGAGAAATGAGAGAGAGGGGGGGGGCTGAGAGAGACAGAGAAAATGAAATTTCCGAAACAAAATATTTCAGTGCGCACATGTCTATATTTCATAGGCAGTTATTTGAGGCCCGTTCGGAAGTGTTTTGCACCGTTTGTGTAAGAAGTTTGAGATCTGGGAGAATCGGAAGAATTCTGATGCTGGCATATCTAGGCTACTGACACAGTATGTTTTAGAGCAGTGATGGTGAAACTTTTTGAGCCTGAGTGCCCAAACTGCAACACAAAACCAGCTTCTTTACTTCAAAGTGCCAACACTGCAATTAGCAAGAGAGGGGGGCTGAGAGAGAGGGGGAGAATGAGAGTGAGAGGGGAGCTAAAAGAGAGAGGGAGAATGAGAGAGAGAGGGGGCCTGAGAGAGACAGAGAGAGAGAGAGGGGCTGAGAGAGAGGGGGAGAATGAGAGCGAGAGGGGGGCTAAAAGAGAGAGGGAGAATGAGAGAGAGAGGGGGCTGAGAGAGACAGATAGGAGATGTGTGAGAGAGAGAGAGAGAGAGAGGGGGAGTGTGAGAGAGGGGGGTGTGAGAGAGAGAGGGAGAATGAGAGAGAGAGGGGGGGGCTGAGAGAGACAGAGAGGAGATGTGTTTGAGAGAGAGAGCGAGGGGGTAGTGTGAGAGAGGGGGGTGTGAGAGAGAGGGAGAATGAGAGAGAATGAATGAATGAATGATTTGTATAGTGCTGCAAATGCGAACTGAATCGCCTCAGGGCGCTTGACTGCTCTTGCTGTCATGCAATATTTAGAAGAGGTGGGTCTTAAGTTTTTTCCTGAAGGCCTGATGGTTTTCTTCCAAGCAGATGTTGTTTGGTAGAGCATTCCATAGCCGAGGTCCCTGTACTGCGAATCTTCGTTCTCCCTTCAATTTGTAGCAGGCTTTGGGGAGAGAGAGGGGGGCTGAGAGAGAGAGGGAGAATGAGAGAGGGGGGGCTGAGAGAGAAAGAGAGGAGAGGTGTGATAGAGAGAGAGGGGGGAGTGTGAGGGTGTGTGAGAGAGAGGGGGTTGAAAGAGAGGGGAGGTGGTCAAGAGAGAGATGGAGTTGTGAAAGAGAGAGAGGGAGTGTGAGAGCGAGAGGGGGGTGAGAGAGAGAGGGGGGTGTGTAAGAGAGAGGGATGTGTGTGAGAGAGAGAAGGGGGTGTGGGAGAGAGAGGGAGGTTGAGAGACATGCTGAGAGAGGGGGGAACAGAGAGAGGGGGGCTGAGAGAGAGGGAGGGGGATGAGAGAGGGGTGTGAGAGAGAGAGAAGGGGGCAGAGAGAGGGGTGTGCGAGAGAGAGAAAGAGACTGAGAGAGAGGTGAAGCTCTTCTCTCCCTCCCGGGCTCTCAGGCCTGTTCACCTTCACCGCAGAGGCTGCGGGCCACCCACTCACTCATGCAGAGAACCTGGACTCTCTCCCGTGCCCACAGAGATGGCTCTGTGTGCCAACTGTGGCACGTGTGCCATAGGTTCGCCATCACTGTTTTAGAGAGTGGGCCAAGAGGTCTAAGGAGGTGTCTTATTCTGTAAAGCCCGAGCTTGTGCTTTTTATAAAGCAACAGACTTGCTGGCTGGATCGCCAGTAAAATACCATTGTAAATTAAACCCCCACCCCCCCCCACACCCAAAGAGTTATTCACTTCAGTCAGTTAACACAGCAAAGCCACTGTGACAACACTGCCTTAAGTAAGTTTTCATAGGCTAAAAACCTTCACTTTTGCACGGCGCTTCACTAGCTCCTCATCCTTGCAGGTCTTTGCAGCAGCACTCTCCCGCCTCCCGGTCTGTGAATGACATCACGCCGGACGGGACTAGGAAGCTCCTGTCGGACGGAGATCCGCCTGACAGGGAAGACAGTGAATGCATTGCTTTGGTTGTCATATCACTAAGCATACTCGCACGGTCGCACCGCTCTGCTGCAAATATAACCCGGACAGTGTAGCGGCGGCCGGCGGATGTCACGGCGGGTCTGCTGCGGTATGGAGTAAGCACGTTTTTAAGAGGCCTCCCCTGCCCCCCGGCCAAGTCCCCCCAACCTCCTGGCAGGTTCAGCAGCGGCCGGCAGCTCCGCCTCAACCTCCTCGGCGATCCTTTACCAGTCCGGCCTGCTCACCCTGCCAGCATGGGGACACTGACTAAAGCCTCATACACACGATCGGACCGTGGACCAACTTTCCCGTGGATTTTTGTCCAAAGGGCGTTGGCCCCAGGTTGGTATTGCATACACACGGCAGGACTTTTTCAGCCAACTTTCACCAAATCACTTGGTTTTTCTGCTCTTTACCGCCACCTTTGGTCAACTTCTGTATTGTTGTCTGATCTTTTGCATTGGTTTGTACAAAAGTCCATTGGTTTTGTGTACACACGGTCGGACTTTGGTCCATCGGACTTTTGTTGGCAGAAAGGTGGTCCGTTCGCACAGCCAACAAAAGTCAGATGAAACCTGGAAAAAGTTGGTCCGATGGAGCGTACACACGGTCGGATGTTGGTCCAAAACAGCTAATTTGCATGTTGGTTGTCAAAAAGTCAGATCGTGTGTACGGGCCTTTAAGACCCATACACACGGTCGGATTTTCGCATGGATTCTGTCCGATCGGACAATGTTGTTGAAAAATCAGACCGTGTGTAGGCACCATCGGACAGTGTACGTCGTATTGTCCGACGGACAAAGTCCTATCTCCTGCTGGATAGATTTTCCGACAACACGGTCCGATCACACCAAATCCGATCGTGTGTATGGTAGTCCGACCGGACAAAGTGCTACGCATGCTCAGATCACATTACAAGACCAAAGCTATTGGCTACTAGCCTCTACGTAGTCCCGTCGTAGGCAACAAACGTCACCACGTTCAGAATGATCGGATTTTCCGACAACTTTGTCCGACCGTGTGTACGCAAAACCAACATCAGACAAAGTATGACGGACATGGTCTGACGGACCTGGTCCTCGGATAATCCGCGCGTGTGTATGGGGCTTTAGACATTTCCTCCCAATCTCCCACGAACAAATAAGGCAAAGTAGGCGGCCGCGGGGCCCCTGGGAGCACGAGGCCTTAGGCGACCGCCTTTTTTTGCCTAATTAGAGAGCCGCCTCTGTAGATGATAATAGAAGAAAGAAAGCCTAAAAAAAGAAAACAAATGCAGCCATCACATTTAAGAATTGGTAAGCTGCAATATAATAGAGGTTTGCTTTTGGTTTTATTAGTGCTTTAAGGTTTTCTACCCCCAAGAACTGATGAAAGGCTGCGACGATCACAGGCTATATACAGAGAGATTAGCTTTTTATTAGGTCATTTGATAAAGGAGCGGTGAAGAGGACCACTCCCCGTAATTCCTTGTCCTAAACATGACCTATTTCAGTGTGCGATATCGTGAAAAAATGTTAAACTGGCAGGAATCCAAGTTATGACAGTGAATAAATTGAAAATATTTAAGTGTCAGTTTAGATTAAAAAGCTGTTTTTTTGGCAAGGCCCGGCTCATAACAGTCTGAGATAGTTCACAAGAATTACCTTTTAACAATTCACTTTGAAAAAGCTGACTACTGCACAGCAGCCTTAATGAAGGGATATCATTTCCGCCAGGTGCGGCGCGCACACACGCAAGGCGTCGTTTCCCCGCAAAAAAAAAAAAAACGAGCTGCCTCCGAGCGCCGAGTCATTTGGCAGGGCTTGAAAAAAAAAAAAAAAAAAAAGAATAAGAAATCTCCCATTAATTATAGACTTGTTTATTTTACTGCTTAGATAAAAATCGGGACTTTTGTGAAGGTGGTGTCAGCTTTATTAATACGGATCTGCTGGCATGAGCTAACCCGGCTAATAGCGCGATTATCTGCGGGCATGTCGGAGAAAACGACTGTAATGTTATTATAGCTGTTTGCTACTGGATTTCAGCGGCTTAGGGTTCACGGCGCTCTGAAATGAGGTGGCGAGATGACTTGATTGGTCAGGAACGGCAAAAAGGTTGTCGACCGAAAATGGCTTTTTTGCGGCGGATAACTGCCCGTAAGAGCCTGACGGCTAAACAAATTTTAATGGACCTTTTTGACTTGACAACGTTCATTTCCTCACAATGAGCGGATTCAATGAGCTCTTGATACTGTATCTGCGACGTTACAGAAAATATATTAGGAAGGAACAGAAATGGAGGGGGAATCAGTTGAAAGCTGAACGCAGGGCACAAAAATTTCGCTGAAATAGATCTGTCAATAGCCGCAAAGGATATAAATTCTCAAACACATTTGCCAACCCGATATTACATTGTAAAAGCAGCGGTGACATCATCACTGTGTTGAACATAGCCTGTGCTGAGAGCAGAGCTGTGGGAGGGACCTAGAAGGCTCCACCCACTACAGTCTCCATAGGTGTGCACGGCCATTCTCCATAGGTGTGCACGGCCTGTTGCATTAGGGTGTGCACCCAGAGCTCAAAAACGTATAAGCAGTGTCAGTCGAGCAGTGGACTTATCAGTAGAGCAGAGGATGGTGTCAGTAGGCCAGTGGACGGTGTTAGTAGGGCAGAGGACGGTGTCAGTAGAGCAGAGGACGGTGTCAGTAGAGCAGTGGACGGTGTTAGTAGGGCAGTGGATGGTGTTAGTAGGGCAGTGGACGGTGTCAGTAGGGCAGTGGATGGTGTCAGTAGAGCAGAGGACAGTTTTAGTATGGCAGAGGACGGTGTCAGTAGGGCAGAAGACAGTGTCAGTAGAGCAGTAGACGGTGTCAGTAGAGCAGTAGACAGTGTCAGTAGGGCAGTGGACGATGTCAGTAGGGCAGTGGACGGTGTCAGTAGAGCAGTGGACGATGTCAGTAGAGCAGTGGATGGTGTCAGTAGAGCAGAGGACGGTGTCAGTAGAGCAGTGGATGGTGTCAGTAGAGCAGTGGGCGGTGTCAGTAGGGCAGAGGACAATGTCAGTAGGGCAGAGAACAGTGTCAGTAGAACAGTGGACGGTGTCAGTAGAGCAGTGGACGGTGTCAGTAGGGCAGAGGACGGTGTCAGTAGGGCAGAGGACGGTGTCAGTAGAGCAGAGGGCGGTGTCAGTAGAGCAGGGGACGGTGTCAGTAGAGCAGTGGATGGTGTCAGTAGAGCAGTGGGCGGTGTCAGTAGGGCAGAGGATAATGTCAGTAGGGCAGAGGACAGTGTCAGTAGAACAGTGGACGGTGTCAGTAGAGCAGTGGACGGTGTCAGTAGGGCAGAGGACGGTGTCAGTAGGGCAGAGGACGGTGTCAGTAGAGCAGTGGACGGTATCAGTAGAGCAGTGGACGGTGTCAGTAGAGCAGTGGAGAATGTCAGTAGGGCAGAGGACAGTGTCAGTAGGGCAGAGGACGGTGTCAGTAGAGCAGTGGATGGTGTCAGTAGAGCAGTGGAGAATGTCAGTAGGGCAGAGGACAGTGTCAGTAGGGCAGAAGAAGGTGTCAGTAGAGCAGTGGACGGTGTCAGTAGGGCAGTGGATGGTGTCAGTAGGGCAGTGGATGGTGTCAGTAGGGCAGAGGATGGTGTCAGTAGGGCAGAGGACAGTGTCAGTAGGGCAGTGGACGGTGTCAGTAGAGCAGTGGACGGTGTCAGTAGGGCAGTGGACAGTGTCAGTAGGGCAGAGGATGGTGTCAGTAGGGCAGAGGATGGTGTCAGTAGAGCAGTGGACGGTGTCAGTAGGCCAGTGAATGATGTCAGTAGGGCAGTGGATGGTGTCAGTAGAGCAGTGGACGGTGTCAGTAGAGCAGTGGAGAATGTCAGTAGGGCAGAGGACGGTGTCAGTAGAGCAGTGGACGGTGTCAGTAGAGCAGTGGACGGTGTCAGTAGAGCAGTGGATGGTGTCAGAGCAGTGGAGAATGTCAGTAGTTCAGAGGACGGTGTCAGTAGAGCAGTGGATGGTGTCAGTAGAGCAGTGGAGAATGTTAGTAGGGCAGAGGACAGTGTCAGTAGGGCAGAGGATGGTGTCAGTAGAGCAGAGGACGGTGTCAGTAGGGCAGAGGACGGTGTCAGTAGAGCAGTGGACGGTGTCAGTAGAGCAGTGGACGGTGTCAGTAGAGCAGTAGACAGTGTCAGTAGGGCAGAGGACGATGTCAGTAGGGCAGTGGAGGGTGTCAGTAGGGCAGAAGACAGTGTCAGTAGAGCAGTAGACGGTGTCAGTAGAGCAGTAGACAGTGTCAGTAGGGCAGAGGACGATGTCAGTAGGGCAGTGGACGGTGTCAGTAGAGCAGTGGACGGTGTCAGTAGGGCAGTGGATGGTGTCAGTAGAGCAGTGGATGGTGTCAGTAGAGCAGTGGATGGTGTCAGTAGAGCAGTGGAGAATGTCAGTAGGGCAGAGGACGGTGTCAGTAGAGCAGTGGACGGTGTCAGTAGGGCAGTGGATGGTGTCAGTAGGGCAGTGGATGGTGTCAGTAGGGCAGAGGATGGTGTCAGTAGGGCAGAGGACAGTGTCAGTAGGGCAGTGGACGGTGTCAGTAGAGCAGTGGACGGTGTCAGTAGGGCAGTGGACAGTGTCAGTAGGGCAGAGGATGGTGTCAGTAGGGCAGAGGATGGTGTCAGTAGAGCAGTGGACGGTGTCAGTAGGCCAGTGAATGATGTCAGTAGGGCAGTGGATGGTGTCAGTAGAGCAGTGGACGGTGTCAGTAGAGCAGTGGAGAATGTCAGTAGGGCAGAGGACGGTGTCAGTAGAGCAGTGGACGGTGTCAGTAGAGCAGTGGATGGTGTCAGAGCAGTGGAGAATGTCAGTAGTTCAGAGGACGGTGTCAGTAGAGCAGTGGATGGTGTCAGTAGAGCAGTGGAGAATGTTAGTAGGGCAGAGGACAGTGTCAGTAGGGCAGAGGATGGTGTCAGTAGAGCAGAGGACGGTGTCAGTAGGGCAGAGGACGGTGTCAGTAGAGCAGTGGACGGTGTCAGTAGAGCAGTGGACGGTGTCAGTAGAGCAGTAGACAGTGTCAGTAGGGCAGAGGACGATGTCAGTAGGGCAGTGGAGGGTGTCAGTAGGGCAGAAGACAGTGTCAGTAGAGCAGTAGACGGTGTCAGTAGAGCAGTAGACAGTGTCAGTAGGGCAGAGGACGATGTCAGTAGGGCAGTGGACGGTGTCAGTAGAGCAGTGGACGGTGTCAGTAGGCCAGTGAATGATGTCAGTAGGACAGTGGATGGTGTCAGTAGAGCAGTGGATGGTGTCAGTAGAGCAGTGGATGGTGTCAGTAGAGCCGTGGAGAATGTCAGTAGGGCAGAGGACGGTGTCAGTAGAGCAGTGGACGGTGTCAGTAGAGCAGTGGATGGTGTCAGTAGAGCAGTGGAGAATGTTAGTAGGGCAGAGGATGGTGTCAGTAGAGCAGTGGACGGTGTCAGTAGGGCAGTGGATGGTGTCAGTAGAGCAGTGGACAGTGTCAGTAGGGCAGAGGATGGTGTCAGTAGGGCAGAGGACAGTGTCAGTAGGGCAGTGGACGGTGTCAGTAGAGCAGTGGACGGTGTCAGTAGAGCAGTGGACAGTGTCAGTAGGGCAGAGCATGGTGTCAGTAGGGCAGAGGACGGAGTCAGTAGGGCAGAGGATGGTGTCAGTCTTTGGTCCCCCGCTGGCACTCCTGGCTCCTCCCCTTGACCAGTGCCCCCCAATAGCAAACTGCTTGCTATGGGGGCATTGGTGTGTGCTCGCTGCTGAGCCCTGCTCTACATATCAATAAGACACATGGAGCTGTGGCTCGGCCTCACCCCCGCTCTTTTCCCATTGGCTTAGTGGTTGTGATTGACAGCAGCAGAAGCCAATGGCTCCTGCTGCTGTCACGGCCAATGAGGAGAGCAATTCCTGGGACAGCCTAAGCTCTCGTGCACATCGCTCGATCAAGAGGGTGCTCAGGTGAGTATTGGGGGGGGGGGGCTGTGGGAGGAGCAGCACACAGAAGGTTTTTTACCTTCATGCATAGAATGGTAAAACAAAAAACCCTTAGCCTTTACAACCACTTTATTAATGGCACCCCAAATTCCATGCGGTTTAGTGCGGTGCAATCTGAAAAACGAGTGCTTGTGCTACTTTTTCCACTTTCACATTCATTTTGCAGCACATTCAAATAAATAGACTTTCAAAACCGGACTGCAAGGGAATGTACAGGAACGCGTTAATTTCAGATCCATATCACACCGCCCGACGAGCCGAAAAAAGAAAAAAGCAGCAACAGCTCCGCCTCCATGAGAGGCTCCCGCCGAGTGACGATTCTTCTCGGTGACAGCTGTTATATAGCTGAGGATTGGGCCACCCAGTGACGTAAACAGGTGACACCGCCCCCCCCTGACGCCATGGGACTTCAGAGGAAGGTGGAGTCGTCCGATTACGGTTGCGGCCTGCCAGGTTGCGTGCCCGGATAAGGGTCTGGTATGGATTTTGGGGGAACCCTACGCCATTTTTTTTTTACATTTTTGGCGCAGGGTTCCCCTTAAAATCCATACCAGACCTGAAGGGCCTGGTATGGATTTTGATGGGGACTCCTAGGCAATTTTTTTCTTAATTTGGCGCAGGGTTCCCCTTAAAATCCACACCAGACCTGAAGGGTCTATGGATTTTGGGGGGACCCCCACGCAATTTTTTATTTTTTTGGTTCGGGGTTCCCCTTGATTATCATACCAGACCCAATGGGCCTGGTAATGGACTGGGGGGGGGGGGGCCCATGCATTTTTTTTCAATGAGTTTTATCTATATTGCCGAGACCTGACAATTCATTACAGCTGCAATCAGTTTTAAATTACTTTTTTTCCTTTAGAAATGTCCTTTTGCTGTGGTACTGTTCTTAACATGGAAAACTGCACCACATTACAGGCATACTATAGACACCCCCCAGGCACGATATTTAAAGGAATATTTCATTGTTATTGTTTCACTTTAAGCATTTAAAAAAATCACTGCTCCCGAAAAAACTTGCAATTTTAAAACTTTTTTTGCATTGATGTCCCCTGGGGCAGGACCCGGGTCCCCAAACACTTTTTATGACAATAACTTACATATAAGCCTTTAAAATTAGCACTTTTGTTTTTTCATGTAATGCCGCGTACACACAAGAGGACTTTTTAGACAGCAAAGGTCCGACGGAACGAATCCGTCGGACAGTTCGATCGTGTGTGGGCTCCATCGGACTTTTGCTGTTGAAAAATCCGACAGACTTTAGAAATAGAACATGTTTTAAATTTTCCTGCCGGAACTCCGCTTTAAAAAAAAAAGCAATAAAAAAAGTCCGCTCGTCTGTATGCTAGTCCGACGGACAAACAACGACGCTAGGGCAGCTATTGGCTCCTGGCTACGAACTTCCTTATTCTATTCCGATCGTATGTCATCACGTTCGAATCCGTCAGAATTTAGTGTGTGTGGCCAAGTCCGTTCATTCGAAAAGTTTGTCGGAACTCCGTCGAAAGTCCGTCGGAAAGACCGTCGGACCTAGTCCGTCGAAAAGTCCGCTCGTGTGTACGCGGCATTAGTGTCCCATAGACTTTTAACGGGGGTTCCGCAGCTTTTCGAATTTGCCACAAACACCACATAATGTTCGTTGTTCGCAAAACGTCCGAACAACCAAAGTCCGGCCCGAACTTATGCTCAGGCCGAACCGTTCGCCCATCCCTAATGATGACAATGACAATCGACAGTCCATTATAAAGTTCTAACATTCCCTGAGATCCCTATCTACAAGCTTGTAGCTACCCCAGCATACCTGTTCAAGCAAAAGTCCAATATTGGTTGAACCCATGTCTGGAGTCTAGCTCCGGCTTTGGCAGGATACAGGCTATCCAGACTTTGGCTATGGCATCACACAAAACATCTTTCTCTTTGTGGAAATACCCCCCTGGACCCAGGCCCTCATCCCTTTAATAGCACACAGGACTGGGGGGTCGGACCCAAGAAAAACCTGCCAATAAAAAACTGTGAGTTGCAGCTAACCTGTTACTTCCAACTGGGGTAGAAGTAACCCCTTCCTGCCTAAAGGGGCGGACTGACAACTCATGGGGCCCCCTGGCAATAGGAGAAGGTTATGGGGCCCCCGGGCATTAGGAGATTATGGGGCCCCGGGGCATTAGGATATTATGGGGCCCCCGGGCATTAGGAGATTATGGAGCCCCCAGGCAATAGATTATGAGGCCACATAGTATACACACACACATACAGTATACACAGACACACAATATACACACACAATATACACAATATACACACACAGTATACACACACAGATTACACATACACACACTGAAAAGGTACTGGAGAAGCGGGGCAGCTATAATCTTGAGATTTTTTTAAAAACACAGATTCTTACATACTGTCTCTGGTTTTATTGAGGCTGGCAACCCTGATGGGGCCCCTTAGTGGCATGGGGCCCTCGGGCAGTGCCCGAGTGCCCTAATGGTCAGTCCACCCCTGCCTGCCTACAAACCTGTATCAAGAGGACTACATCTCCTTTCTTCGAACTCTACTTGCCTGACTCTTTTTGGCTCCAATACTTTCTTGATCACTAACCTGAAACCAGGTGTGCTCTAAATAAAGGCAAGCCGTGTTCTGTAAACCAAGGAAAAGTCTGCGACAAAGTAGAGCAACCAATCAAATGACTTTATTTCTAACAGATTGGTTGCTATATGTTACTCCCCCCCACCCAATGCCATTGCATTCTGCCTTATTGAATAAGGATCCTTTACAGCATCCCCGGTGCTCCCCTGAGATAACGAGTATTACAGTGTGGTCCTTGGTGCTTCGAATACATGTCAGAATTATCCAGATCATTTTAAATGAAGAAGACTGTCCCTTCTGATAAATTATGAAAACATCAGCCTGATGAATTCCAAAGAGAGCTACAATGACGTATCAGCCACCTAGCAGTAAAAAAAAATGTCCTTCCTATCCCTAATTACCCCAAGTCTGTCATTACCAGTCACTATGCAGGTGATATCTTAGTACATGGCATAGACACATAACTCACACGTATCCATGTATATTTATGTGCTGTTCATGCCATGTTCACTGGCTTTTATTTAGCTGGTGACAGGACCATCAGCACCAATGTGTCTGAACTGTCACTAGATGATTCCCTTAATTAAGGCTTCATGAGCCTTTTATCTTCTTCCTGCCTTCTATAGCTGAAGATGGGGGGAGGGGGGTGCAATATTAGTGATGCTTGGTATTATTAGCAACTGTCTATAGAGAGACATCCATCTGTTCCATGGGTTTACATATTTTTTTAGAAATGTACACGTTCTATAACCAACAAAGGTGGATTGAGGCAAGATTTGCTTTGGTGAATCTACAGTATGTTGGCTCTGGTTCTTCAGTCACTATGGACAGTCCAATAGTCAGTCATTATGGATGATTCAATAGCATGAGGCTGGATTAGCTTTGCTGGGGAATCTATGATGGGTCTGGTTCTTCAGTAGTTAGGGATGGTCCTGTAGCATGAGGCTGGATTTGCTTTGTTGGTGAATCTACTTTATGTTGGCTGTGGTTCATCAGTCTTTGTGGACAGTCCAAAAACACGAGAGTGAATTTGCTTTACTAGTGAATGAATCTATGTTGGGTCTGGTTCTTCAGTCATTACGGATGGTCTAATAGCATGAGGCTGGATTTTCTTTGTTGATGAATCTATGTTGGGTCTGGTTCTTCAGTCATTACGGATGGTCTAATAGCATGAGGCTGGATTTTCTTTGTTGATGAATCTATGTTGGGTCTGGTTCTTCAGTCATTACGGATGGTCTAATAGCATGAGGCTGGATTTTCTTTGTTGATGAATCTATGTTGGGTCTGGTTCTTCAGTTATTAAGGATGGTCTAATAGCATGAGGCTGGATGGTGAATCTACAGTATGTTGGCTGTGGTTCTTCAGTCTTGGTGGACAGTCCAAAACACGAGAGTGAATTTGCTTTACTAGTGAATCTATGTTGGCTCTGATTGTTCAGTCATTATGGACAGTCCAAGAGGCTGGATTTGCTGTGTCCATGAATCTGGGTTGGTTCTGGTTCTTCAGTCATTATGGACAGCCCAATAGCATGAGGCTGGATTTGCTTTGTTGGTGAATCTATGTTGGGTCTGGTTCTTCAGTCATTATGGATGGTCTAATAGCATGAGGCTGGATTTGCTTTGTTGATGAATCTATGTTGGGTCTGGTTCTTCAGTCATTACGGATGGTCTAATAGCATGAGGCTGGATTTGCTTTGTTGATGAATCTATGTTGGGTCTGGTTCTTCAGTCATTACGGATGGTCTAATAGCATGAGGCTGGATTTGCTTTGTTGGTGAATCTATGTTGGGTCTGGTTCTTCAGTCATTACGGATGGTCTAATAGCATGAGGCTGGATTTTCTTTGTTGATGAATCTACGGTATGTTGGCTGTGGTTCTTCAGTCTTTGTGGACAGTCCAAAAACACGAGAGTGAATTTGCTTTACTAGTGAATCTATGTTGGCTCTGGTTGTTCAGTCATTATGGACAGTCCAAGCGGGTGGATTTGCTGTGTCCATGAATCTAGGTTGGTTCTGGTTCTTCAGTCATTATGGACAGCCCAATAGCATGAGGCTGGATTTGCTTTGTTGGTGAATCTATGTTGGGTCTGGTTCTTCAGTCATTATGGATGGTCTAATAGCATGAGGCTGGATTTTCTTTGTTGATGAATCTATGTTGGGTCTGGTTCTTCAGTCATTATGGATGGTCTAATAGCATGAGGCTGGATTTTCTTTGTTGATGAATCTATGTTGGGTCTGGTTCTTCAGTCATTACGGATGGTCTAATAGCATGAGGCTGGATTTTCTTTGTTGATGAATCTATGTTGGGTCTGGTTCTTCAGTCATTATGGATGGTCTAATAGCATGAGGCTGGATTTGCTTTGTTGATGAATCGATGTTGGGTCTGGTTCTTCAGTCATTATGGATGGTCTAATAGCATGAGGCTGGATTTGCTTTGTTGATGAATCTATGATGGGTCTGGTTCTTCAGTCATTATGGATGGTCTAATAGCATGAGGCTGGATTTTCTTTGTTGATGAATCTATGTTGGGTCTGGTTCTTCAGTCATTATGGATGGTCTAATAGCATGAGGCTGGATTTGCTTTGTTGATGAATCGATGTTGGGTCTGGTTCTTCAGTCATTACGGATGGTCTAATAGCATGAGGCTGGATTAGCTTTGTTGGTGAATATATGTTGGCTGTGGTTCTTCAGTCTTTGTGGACAGTCCAAAAACACGAGAGTGAATTTGCTTTACTAGTGAATCTATGTTGGCTCTGATTGTTCAGTCATTATGGACAGTCCAAGAGGCTGGATTTGCTGTGTCCATGAATCTAGGTTGGTTCTGATTCTTCAGTCATTATGGACAGCCCAATTTGTTTTGTTGGTGAATCTATCTTAGGTCCGGTTCTTTGGTCATTATGGACAGTCTAAAAAAATCATAGCAATATGTCCATAAGCATTAGTATTTGTCTTTTTTAACCCCCTTCATGAGCAAGACATTGTTTTGCTATTTAGCACTGCGGTACTGGTACAAAGACCAACAATTTAGAAAATAATTTTTGTTTACACTATGCTATAAAACATGTCCGATTATTTTATACATTTAGGCCAAAATGTAATCTTCTACATGTCTTTGGTATAAAAAAAAAGAAAAATCACAATAATTGTATATTGATTGGCTTGTGTGAAAGTTATAGCATCTACAAACTATGGTATATATACTGGAAATGTATTACTTTTTTCTTTTTATAGTAGCAATGGCTGGATTTGCAAATCCAGCCAAATACGGCAGTGTGCTAGTTGCAATACCGACAACGACCTGGATATAATATTTCTATCAGCAATTACAATTTCTTTCACTCATCGGACAGAATCTAGGAGCCATCTCGTGAAGTGTGGCCGAATGGAACACAGCCGACTCCTACGGACCGACCAATTTACTTGATTTAACGAATGGAACGGTAAAGTATGAACAGTCATTAACATACACTGGAAACCCTCCGAACCGGTACAGTCGTGTAATGGTAGTCTTTAGCGGTGAACATTTTGACCAAATAGTTGTGTTTCTGATGAAAAATTTGATACATTGAAATTGGAAAGCTGTTGTCAAATCATAGCTAAAATCTGAATTAGCTGGCTACTTAGTAAGGCAGAGCACATCTGTGAAGGAATAACCAGGGCCATCTTAAGAGCAATTTAGGCTCCCGGGCAATACAGTGCACTGGGGCCCTGTTGCACGAGAATAAAAATGCAAATTATCAATAAGGCTGTATTTATTGGTACTTCCAACAAAATCAGTGTTTAAACATTAATACAACGTTTGGACAATATAACACGAGTTTGATGGGCACAGTGGCAGCATTTGATGGGCACAGTGGCAGCTTTTGATGGGCACAGTGGCTGTGTTTGATGGGCACAGTGGCAGCTTTGATGGGCACAGTGGCTGCGTTTGATGGGCACAGTGGCTGCGTTTGATGGGCACAGTGGCAGTGTTTGATGGGCACAGTGGCAGCTTTTGAGGGGCACAGACAGTGGCTGGGTTTGATGCACAACTTGAACAAACTTAAGTAGACAGTGTTAGACTTACTTGAGGCCGCCGGCCTGGTGCAGTACAGTGTGTCACTCACAGCAGAGCAAGGCAGCACCAGCTATCTAGCGCCGTCTTTCCACTCCGCTCCCTCTCCACGCTGTCTGAAGAACATGGCGGAGCTTGTTCACTAGACGCTGGGGCGGCCGCGGCATGCTATGAATGCTAGGGCGGCCGCGGCGCGCTATGAATGCTGGGGTGGCCGCGGCCTTTGACTGACGTCACCGGTTGCTAGCTAGACGCTGGGCGGCCGGCGATTCTAGCAAGTGAGCAACCAGTGCAGTCAGTCAACTTAAGCAGCAGATTGCAGCACTGAGGATGGGCCCTGGATGGGGCCCTCCAGGCACGTGGGGCCCCCGGGCAAGTGCCCAGTGGAAAAAATGGCCCTGGGAATAACTGTTGAATTGATTATGCTAATTAATGGATACACAATGCATGGGACTTCCTATTGTTGATACCTATTCATATAGAGATAGTACTCCTCTTTATTCCCAATGGATGCACACCTAATTTTTTGCTGTGCTTTGAGCCAATATATGAATTTGAATTGAAATCATCTACCTCATCCCTGCTCCCAATCCCCCTACATACTTGAACTAGTCTAATGATTAACCACTTAGTGATTGGCTAATGAGACAATTTTTGTCCTCCTAAATATATTACTTAAATATGTTTAAGTGCCTAAGGACCGCCTCACGCCGATATACGTCGGCAGAATGGCACGGCTGGGCACAATCCCATACCTGTACGTGGCCCTTTAAGAGCCCAGCCGTGGGTCGCGCGCACGACCCAGTCCTGAGCTCCGTGATTGTAATCGGGTCACAGAACTGAAGAACGGGGAGAGGTCTGTGTAAACAAACCTCTCCCTGTGCTTCCTAGTGACACTGTCACTGATGGTCATCGGGAAAGCCGATCAGTGACGTCAGATGCAAAGCCACGCCCCCCTACAGTAAAAAAAAAAAACACACACACACACACTTAACCCCTCCCCGCCCCCTAGTGGTTAACTCCTTCCCTGCCAGTGTCATTTACACAGGAATCAGTGCATTTAAATAGCACTGATTGCTGTATAAATGACAATGGTCCCACAAATTTGTGAAAAATGTCCGATGTGTCCGCCATAATGTCGCAGTCACAATAAAAATCGCTGATCGCCGCCATTACTAGTAAACAAAAAAAATATTAATAAAAATGCTATAAAACTATCCCCAATTTTGTAAACGCTATAACTTTTGCGCAAACCAATCAATAATCGCTAATTGCGATTTTTTTTACCCAAAATATGTAGAAGAATACGTATCGGCCTAAACTGAGGAAAAAAAAGTTTTTTTATATATTTTTTGGGGATATTTATTATAGCAAATTATTGCATTTTTTTCTAAATTGTCGCTCTATTTTTGTTTATAGCGCAAAAAAATAAAAACCGCAACCGCAAATACCACCAAAAAAAAGCTCTATATGTGGGAAAAAAAGGACGCCAATTTTGTTTGGGAGCCACGTCGCACCACCGCGCAATTGTCAGTTAAAGCGACGCAGTGCCGAATCGCAAAAAGGGGCCTGGTCCTTTGGCTGCAAATTGGTCCGGGGGGCTTTAGTGGTTAAACATAGTGGTTTCATATGACTAGAGCAAGAGGTCCGGACTTATGTGGTGTTTTGTACATTGTTTTATGTTTGTCCTGTCTTGTTTAATTTGTCTTTAGCAATATAATCTAATGTCTGGTTAATGAGATTATTTTTAAGGAACTGCACCACTGTAAATAAATCAATTTCGATATTTAATAAACTTGATTAGTTTAATTATAAACAATCAACTTGATATAATTCTTTGCTGCCAGTAGTAACCCCTATTTAGCTCGGCCCTATCGGACTAAAAAAAAAAAAATCTTTTTCCCTCTATATAAGCAATAAGGTTATGGCAGCAATTTCCTAATGGGTTAAAGATCTGTCATTGGTTAAATAATCCAGATGACCGTGTATTGGTGGCCAATTTGCTTTCCCCTTCCCCCTCCCCCACTACATAGTTACATAGTTAGCTAGGACGAAAAAAGACACCATCCAGTTCAACCATAACAAAAGAAATAATAAATAAAAATAAAAAATATCGTACAATCCAATATACCCACAGTTGATCCAGAGGAAGGCAAAAAAAAACCCAGAAGAGCATTCTCCAATCTGCAACAGCAGGGGGAAAAAAAATCCCTTCCTGATCCCCCTAGATTTTCCCCGGATCAACTTTTCACTAGTCTCTTCAAAAAAGAGTGGGCTCGGGGCACGGAGAGTGTGCCCTGACCCCACCCAATTGTGTGACCATAGCAAATGAATATTCACTATTTTCACACTGCATTGCCTCCCCGAATGTGTTACATAGACAATTGGCAAATTACCAAATTGCGGAATGAGAAACCTAATCCCAGACTGTTTGCAGGAATAAGTGCTAAATAATATTGCGAAGCCCACATAATTCGTATAATCAGTTGAGAAACTATGAAAACCTAAACCGAAAGGGTTGTGTGCCAATGTTTGGAACTTAGTAGTATCCTTAAAGCGGTGTTCCGGCCAAAATTATACTTTTTAAATAAAAATACCCCTATAATACACAATCTTAATGTATTCTAGTAAAGTAAGTCTGTAAACTAAGGTCTGTTTTGTTAGTTTTTAGCAGTAGTTTGTTATTTTATAAACTTGCAGCAGGCCGTGGCCATCTTAAGTGTGGGCATCTGAAGCCAGACTGTATTTCTTCCTGGATCTCATCCTTGCAGATCTCGTACATGCTCAGTGCAGCACAAGCAGTGTAATAGGTTTCAGGTCAGGTTTCCATAGCAACGGCAGTTTGAGAGGAAGTTGCTGCCCCTTCCCAGGAGGCATTGCAAACAGGAAATGATGCGATGGGCCACGGCCAGGGAGGAGGAAGAGAAAAATTAATAAAGCAGATATACAGTCTGTGCTGAAAAAAAAATAAAAAAAATATCCATTTTGTTTACAGTGCACAGTTTAGTGAGGGATGCTGAAGAGTTGTAAAAGTGGGTGGAACTCCTTCCAACAGGGTTCATTAATACAAACAACAACATGAGTAATAAAAGAAGGTGGTGTCTTCACAGACAGCCAATCAGACATTTGTATTCTTTCAAAAGAACCAATCACAGACATGTATACATTCAAACAGACTAGCAGTGACGTGTGCAAACGATCAGGTGCAAAGCCATGCCTTCCGTGAGACAAAGGAACACTTATGCCGCGTACACGCGGTCGGAATTCTCGTCGGAAAAAGCTCTGATGGTTTTCCCGTCAATTCAATGGAATTCCGTGAGCAAAAGTCTGATGGAGAATACACACGGTCGCATTTTCCGACCAAAAGCTCTCATCGGAATTTTGCTGGCAGAATTTCCGATCGTGTGTATGCTAATCTTATTGGGTATGAGTCTATCAGCATGGCACATCTTGACTTGGCAACGCTTGCCCACTCTTTGCAAAAACACTCCAAATCTGTCAGATTGCAAGGGCATCTCCTGTGCACAGCCCTCTTCAGATCACCCCACAGATTTTCAATCGGATTCAAGTCTGAGCTCTGGCAGGGCCATTCCAAAACCTTAATCTTCTTCTGGTGAAGCCATTCCTTTGTTGATTTGGATGTATGCTTTGGGTCGTTGTCATGCTGAAAGATGAAGTTCCCCTTCATACTCAGCTTTCTAGCAGAACCTGAAGGTTTTGTGCCAATATTGACTGGTATTTGGAACTGTTCATAATTCCCTCTACCTTGACTAAGGCCCCCGTTCCAGCTGAAGAAAAACAGCCCCAAAGCATGATACTGCCACCACCATGCTTCACAGTGGGTATGGTGTTATTTTGGTGATGTGCAGTGTTATTTTTGCACCAAACATATCTTTTGGAATTATGGCCAAAATGTTCAGTCTTGGTTTCATCAGACCAGAACACATTTTCCCACATGCTTTTGGGCGGCTTCAGATGTATTTTTGCAAAATTTAGCCGGGCTTGGATGTTTTTCTTTGTAAGAAAAGGTTTCCATCTTGCCACTCTACCCCATAGCCCAGACATATGAAGTATTAGATTGTTGTCACATGTAGCACACAGCCAGTATTTCCCAGATATTCCTGCAGCTCCTGCAGCTCCCTTAATGTTGCTGTAGGCCTCTTGGCCTCCCTGACCAGTTTTCTTCTCGTCTTTTCATCAACTTTGGAGGGACATCCAGTTCTTGGTAATGTCACCATTGTGACATATTTTTTCCACTTGATGATGAAGGCCTCTTGAACCCCCCCCCCCAGGGAAAGAGAGCCTTGACTGATGGGGGCATGGCCAATTGCCGGACAAAGGGGTGCATGGTGATGATTGGTGGCAACACAGGGATGGGATGGACCTGAGCTCAGGGAACGTGTGCCCCAGGGAATTCTGTGTCTTTCAGAAGAAGAAGGGGACAGAAGAGCTGCCCACCCTCCCGTCCCTTTTTTCCTCAGTTATGGTATGTGTTCTGTCCACCAGATGTCTATGCTGATTATCTGTACCTGTGTTGTTAAAATTACATGTAATGTTTGTAATTTACATAAGACAATTATATGTGGAGTGCAGGCTCAATCTAGCGTTCTTTTTTGGTATTGCTTCAGTTCTGTTTATTTGATTTACTATGTGAAGTTAAGAAAGTTGTTAGTAAGCAGGGCATTCTGGGTAGAATATTCACAGGAAGTGAAGCAGCCACCATTCTTTGAGAAGATACTCAGGAAGCAAGACATGTATTTCTCAATCTATCACCATCAACCCTTAGAGAACTTAAAAAGTAAGTTTTTACTATCTCATCCTATATTGTAGATCGTTGTTTCTGTAATGTATGCTGTAATGTATGCAATATTGTACTTATTGAGGTCTATTTCTGTTATTTTGTAGTTTCACCCGGCTTGTTCTAATAAAACTGTGATCAAAGAAATATGGTATCTGAAGTTTATGGGACAAGAAGGTTTAGCTATATGTCCTTGAGACAGAACAGTATGTCACAGCTAGCTGCGGTTGCTTGACCTTGCAAGCATTTAAAGTTGCTGTAATGGGCTATGCCATTGATGAAAAAATTGTAACTAGGCTGTCTGTCCAGCACTTATGGTAAGGACAGGCCCCACTTCCCCCTTTTGGTATTGCGTGCTCACAGTACGACTGTGACTGGCACTGGTTAAATGTGTTCACATGTTACATGTTGGAGCTTAATAAAGCTGTGGCCTTGCCCTTTCCAAGCTAATGGCTGTAAGTGTTTTATTTAATGGGGTAAAAGGGCAAGGGTGGTGGGGGATTTAATACCATGGTGTTACATTCATTTGTACCTAGGCCCATTGCGCCTCAGCAGTCATGACTGTCTTCACTGTGTTCCATGGAATATCTATCTATCTATCTATAACTATCTATCTATAACTATAACTATCTATCTATATCTAATGCCTTGGAAATGCCTTTGTACCCTTCTCCTGACTGATACCTTTTAACAATGAGATCCCTCTGATACTTGGGAAGTTCTCTGCGGACCATGGCTTTTACTGTAGGATGCGACTAAGAAAATGCCAGGAAAGACCTACTAGAACAGCTGAATTTTATTTGGGGTTAATCAGAAGCACTTTAACCACTTGCTTACTGGGCACTTAAACCCTCCCTCCTGCCCAGACCAATTTTCAGCTTTCAGCGCTGTCACACTTTGAATGACAATTGCGTGGTCATACAACACTGTGCCCAAATTACATTTTTATCATTTTTTTTCACACAAATGGAGCTTTCTTTTGGTGGTATTTAATCACCATTTGGGTTTTTATTTTTTGCTAAACAAACAAAAAAACACAGACATTTTTGAAAAAAAAAAACCCCCATGTTTCATAGTTTGTTATAAAATTTTGCAAATGGATAATTTTTCTCCTTCATTGATATTCGCTGATGAGGCTGCACTGATGGGCTGCACTGATGGGCACAGATAAGGCGACACTGATGGCCACAGATAAGGCGACACTGATGGCCACAGATAAGGCGACACTGATAGGCACAGTTAAGACGGCACTGATGGGAACTGATAAGACAGCACTGATGGGTGGCACTGATGGGTGGCACTGATAGATGGGACTGATGGGCAATGATAGGTGGCACTGAAGGGCACTGGTAGGTGGCACTGATGGGCACTGGTAGGTGGTATTGATAGGCAGCACTGGTAATGATGCATGGATTCATTTATAGGTGGCACTGTGGGCACTGATAGGCGGCTCTGTGGGCACTGATAGGTGGCACTGTGAGGTGGCACTGATAGGTGTCACTGTGAGGTGACCCTGTGGGCACTGATGGGTGGTACTGTGGGCACTGGTAGGTGGCACTGGTGGGCACTGGTAGGCGCTGGTATTTACCTTCACGATCGGGACCGATGCCCCTCTCGCAGCCGCCGGTGATCGGCTTTTTTTTCCTCCTCACGCTATCAGTGTGAGGAGGAAAAATAGCCAATTACCGGCTTTGTTTACATCACATGATCAGCTGTCATTGGCTGACAGCTGATCACGTGGTAAGGGATCGGGGGGCACGCAGGCCGCTCGAGCACGGGAGGACATCCAGGGCCGTCCTCCCAGCAATTGACGTCCGCACCGTAGCCGTCTTTCGGCTCTAGCGCGGGCGGGAAGTGATTAAATGATGGCAGGTGTGTACTGACTCGTATTTAACATGAGTTTAAATGTGACTGCTGAAATTATTTATCGTTGTCTCCATTTTTAATATCACGGAAACCTGACATTTTAACAGGGGTGTGTAGACTTTTTATATCCACTGTAGCCCTTGCAGTGCCTACAACTATAGTTCCCGCTTTAGGATTTTTTATTGTGATAAAAAATGGAATATAAATGTTATCCTTCGTCTCGTGTCTTGGCTCCCATTCTTCTTTCTCTGTGGCCAGCTCAGAAAGTACAGCCAAAGTATTTACAAGGTTGTGAAATAAAGAAAAAAGCCCCCCCCCCCCCCCAATTGCCAGACACAGAGACATCCCGTCATGTCCTGTCCTGATCACCGCTGACAGTCGCTGCCCATCCAGGGCTAATCCCTGCGACTGTACGTACCCCACAACAGCGCAGGACCCCCGGCATTTGCAGATCCAACACAGAAGCCATGATACCTGCTTGCCTTTTATAATTAATCAAATTATCCCAAAGTTTAACATCGCCTGAAGGGCAGAAATACATTTTGCACTGTAAAACCCCTCATGTCTTTGAGTTAGAGAGATCAGCCGTCTTAATTGCACAGGAGCCGCCACGAGAAAAAAACAGACTCACGTGAAATCTATAACCGCATCCAGCGGAGGAGGGCTTTAATCACCTTCGAAAAAAATGGTCACCGGCAGTTAATTAAAGGGAAAGTGTCCTCATTAGGATTTATGGTGGAATATCAATTCGGAGCAACCCCCCCTGTAAAAGTGTCTTGCTGTTCGGTCGATTTCCTTGGATGTGGATAAGAGTTAGATATTTTAACCAGACAAAAATGGGATTATTATATTGTTATAGGCTTCATTTTTTACCAGCAGTTGTGGGGGGGGGGGTAAAAATAGGTAGTTGAGCCTTGTTTTACCTCCACCTGACCACCAATCTTAACCACTTTCAGACCGGCCATTTTGCTGGCTTAAGACCAGACCACTTTTTGCGATTCGGCACTGCGTCGCTTTAACTGACAATTGCGCGGCCGTGCGACGTGGCTCCCAAACAAAAATGACGTCCTTTTTTCCCCACAAATAGAGCTTTCTTTTGGTGGTATTTGATCACCTCTGCGGTTTTTGTTTTTTGCGCCATAAACCAAAAATAGCGAAAATTTTGAAAAAAACACATTATTTTTAACTTTTTGCTATGATAAATATCCCCCACAAATATATATAAAAAAAACATATTTTTTCCTCAGTTTAGGCCGATACGTATTCTTCTACATATTTTCGGTAAAAAAAAATAATATTAATATTTTTTTTTTTTTTTACTAGTAATGGTGGCGATCAGCGATTTTTATTGTGACTGCGACATTATGGCGGACACATCGGACATTTTTGACACATTTTTGGGACCATTGTCATTTATACAGCAATCAGTGCTATTTAAATGCACTGATTCCTGTGTAAATGACACTGGCAGTGAAGGAGTTAACCACTAGGTGGCGGTGTAAGGGTTAAGTGTGTCCTAGGGGCGTGTTACTAACTGTGGGGGGCGTGGCTGTGATTTAGTGAACACTGGTCTCTGCTCCAATCACAGGGAGCAGAGATCAGTGTCACTAGTTGCTAGGCAGAACGGGGAGATGCTGTTTACTTACGCATTTCCCTGTTCAGCCTTCCCGTGAGACTCACGCACGCGATGGCATGGCGGCAATCTTAAAGGGCACGTACCTGTACGCCCTTTTGCCTGCCGTGCCATTCTGCCAACGTACATCGTCGTGCGCCGGTCGGGAAGTGATTAAAGAGGTGTTTGACCAAAACCAAAGATGTAATATATGCAGCCTACCTAACATTAGATGTGGTGGCTGCATCTGTTTTCTTTTCTACTGTAGGATTTTTTCCCCTCTGTTTTCACCTGGTGATCTGGCCAGTAGTGCACCATCTGTATTAGAGTGCCCCCACACTGGATGAAGGTGCACAGGGGGCACAGCAGACAGCAGCATTGTCAGTCTTGGGGGGAGGGGAGTGTTAGATATACTAGCACAGCAGTTGCCAATCAGTGGTCTTTGGACCACAGATAGTCCACGAAAAAATGTTGGTGGTCCCCAGGGGTATCAAATCAACATTGTGGCGGATGCATACCGCCCAAAGATATTTCCAGTGTTGTTCTCAATGTGCGCTGACAGTCAATATTGTCAGCGCGTGTTAATACCAGATGCCTCCTCTGTAGTTTCGGCTCCTGTGAACTCAGAGGGAGGTGCCGGGAGTAGTGCAGAGATAGCGGGAGGTAAAGAAGGAGGGGACTTCCAATGGCATCGCTGATCACAGACTGTGGGCAGGGCCGGATTCCCCACAAGGCCACCGAGGCCAGGCCTCGGTGGCGGCAGTGGGGCAGGGGCGGCGCCGCTTCTGCAGCGACTTCCCTGCTTTAGCTGGAAAGTCCCACGGGGACCGGTCGGGCTTGTGTATTCCCACTTCCTGGTGACTGGAACGCACCATAGGGCGGACATGATGTCATCAGCCGGAAATGATGGGCGCGTTGCCGCCCATGTCTTGCATCATTTCCGGCTGATGACATCACGTCCGCCTTATCGTGCGTTCCACCGCTACCAGGAAGTGGAAATACACAAGCCTGATCGGTCCCCGTGAAAAAAAGCAGCAGTGCCGGCGAAACGGGCTTGCTAGCGGGTGGGAGTTTGCCGCCCCCCTGAATGTGCCCCTGAATGTCCCCTGTCCACAGAGTCCCTTCTTGGTCCTGACATGACAGCCCACAGACAGTGGGCATCAGGGCTGCTGTTAGAAATGATGGGGCCCCGTACATCCTACCTGACGGGGCCCCCTTTGACCCGGTGGCAGGCGACGTGACAAGTGACACCCTGCATCCGCTGACAAGTGACGTGGCAAGTGACACCCTGCCTCCGCTGACAAGTGACGTGGCAAGTGACACCCTGCCTCCGCTGACAAGTGACGTGGCAAGTGACACCCTGCATTCGCTGACAAGTGACGTGGCAAGTGAAAAGAGAAGAGAGAAAGAGAAGAGAGAGAATAAGGAGAGAAAGAGGAGACAGAGAGAGAGAACAGAAATTGAAGAGAAAGAGGGGGGGGGGAGAGAGAGAGGAACAAGAGAAGAGAGAGAGATAGAAAGAAAGAAAGAGAAAGAAAGATGAGAGAGAGAGAGAAGATGAGAGAAGAGAATGAGAGCGAAAGAGAAGAGAGAGAATAACGAGAGAAAGAGGGGTGAGAGAGAGAGAAATCGGGGCGATAGGTGGGGGGGGGAGAAAGAATAGAGAGAGAGAAAGAGAGAGAAGAGAGAAAGAGAAGATAGAGAAAGAAGAGAGAGGAGATGAGAGAAGAGAGAGAAAAAGAGAAGAGAATGAGAGAAGAGAGTGAGAGAAGAGAGAGAGAAAAAAAGAGAGAGAAGAGAGAGAAAGAAAGAGAATAGAGAGAGAAGAGAGTGAGAGAGAGAGAGAAGGAGAAGCGAGAGAGCGAACAGGAAGAGAAAGAGAGAGAGGGAAAGAGAAAAAGAGAAGGTGATATAGAGCATGAGAGATAGATAGATAGATAGATAGATAGATAGATAGATAGATAGATAGATAGATAGATAGATAGATAGATAGATAGATAAAGAGATGAATAAAAGATGGATGATGGATGGATGAATGGACAGGCAGATAAATAAATACATAGATAGAATGAGCAACATATTTTTATGGAGTGCAGAAGATCAGAGCGGTCTTTGAATGACCAGATATAAAATGATTTGGTTAAACATTGGAATATAGATGGATGGATAGATAGATAGATAGATAGATAGATAGATAGATAGATAGATAGATAGATAGATAGATAGATAGATAGATTTTTGAGTACAGTAGAAATGATTATCTTGGGAAGGAGATGGATTTTGGACCTCCTGAATTCTCTTTGAAGAAAAGCTGGATAATTAGGTCAGTCTGGGGTATTTAAGAAAAGGGTGTCTAGACTTTTATTTTCACAATCTTTTCTATGTTCTCTTTCCTCCCAGCTCCTTTGAATTGCAGGGTGGTCACACTAATACCTTTGCCCAAGCAGGTAGACTGTAGCCGGGATCAAGGCGTGGCATTCCTGCTTTGATGTCGGTGTCACGCACGGCTGCCTCTGGATCTCTTTGGCTGCCGCTGAGTCTGTTGTTGTGGGAGACCAGGTATATCAGACCTGTAGACCCTGTTCCGCTGTACAATCAGCCAGGCAGGCCGCCGCGGTGGGAAGTGTCTGAACAGGACGTTGCTATTCAGCCACCATTTACACCTCTGGGAGAAACGGAGACTCTGAGGATAGAGGGCCTTGTGGAAAGAAAGGGCCATTCCAGACAACAAATAAAAGGAGTGATTGGGAGGTTAATGCTGTCCAGTAAATGATGCAGCTGTGCTCAAGTCAGAAAGTCCTCTATATCTAGATTTATTTTGTGTAGTATGTTGGTGTCTTACTCCTCCTCTTCCTGCCTCCTCTGAGGAATGGGTGGCTTCCCCAAGGAAAAAGACATAGCCCAGCTAATATAGTGTTCATGACACCTTGTTTTTTTTGTATTTATTGCTAAAGAAAGTCATGTGACCACAGATAACACAATGTAACAAAAAATGGAAATTGAAGTGATACACTACTGCTAACAGGTTCAGATGCAACTTATTCCAATAAAAGCCAGAGGGGGCAGTCAAAGTGTAGCCAGCGCGTTTCGGGGGTCCAAAAATGAAAAGGGATAATGAAAACAATGTAAATTAGGGGTCTCAAATTGGCAGTCCTCCAGCTGTTTTGCGAACTACAATTCCTGTGTGTCATTGCAAGGCTGACAGTTACAAGCATGGCTCCCACAGGCAGAGGCATGATGGGATTTGTAGTTTCGCAACAGCTGGAGAGCCGCCAGTTTGAGACCCCTGATGTAAATGAACTGGACCTTTTTTTATTTTTTTTATTTAAAAGCAGGAAAAAAAATTAAAGGAAGTTCCTCCAACAACTCCTTAGGCCCCTTTCACACTGGGGCGGTTTTCAGGCGGTACAGCGCTAAAAATAGCACCTGTACACCACCTGAAAAAACCGGCCCCATTCACTCCAGTGTGAAAGCCGGCGGGCTTTCACACTGGAGCGGTGCGCTAGCAGGACGGCAAAAAAAGTCCTGCTAGCAGCATCTTTGGAGCGGCATAGGAGCGGTGTGTTCACCGCTCCTATACCGCTCCTTCCCATTGATTCGAATGGGACACCGCAGTAAAACCACGGCAATACCGCTGCAAAGCGCCGCTACGGCTGCGCTCTGCGGGGGATATTAACCCTTTTTCGGCCGCTCGCGGGGGGTAAAACCACACCGCGAGCGGCCAAAACCCGCGGGCAAAACGACGGTAAAGCAGCGCTAAATTTAGCGCTGCTTTACCATCACCGCGGCTCCCGCCCCATTGTGAAAGGGGCCTTAGCTGCAAGAGGTTGCCCCATCTTTCACAGGCACACACTTCACAACAGGCTGCCTCCCCCCGAGGGGTAAAGTTCCTCCTTAAGGGCTTTTTACATTTCTGTACAACTTTGTAGGAATGCAAAACCCACTTGAATCAAATCAAATGGAGGCCAGAAGGAGGTCAACTGCAAGTCAGTTGCATCTATCTTTAAGGCTACATGTGCAACCTGGGGGATCACCTGTTTTTGCTGCCCACCTAAACTGTGCAATGGCATGTAACTTACTGTTTTCGGCGATTCTGAATACAGTATATTTTTTTAAAACCGGCGCCATTGGCAGCCGAGTAAACAGGAAGTGACGTTGTGACGTCGCTTCCGTGTTTACAATCAGGAGACTGGAACGAAGCCGTTTCCGGCTTTGGCCAGTCTGTCCCTAGCCGCCGGAAGTGGCGGACCGAGGATCGGGTCTCCCGGTGGGACAGGAGGCCCGTTCAGAGCAGCGGGAGGCGGTGGGAGGGGGGATGTCCCCTCCCGCTCCTTTCGGGATAACAGCCGAGCGGCTTTTAGCCGCATCCGTTGTTATCCCTGGAAAGCCAATCCCTGCTTTAAACAACGGTGCAGCTGCGGGCATCATCCCGGTATAAGTGGAGCTCGGCGAGCAGAGCCGATCTGCCCTTGGGGGCCCCCCCACAGCGGTGGGGCCCTACGCAGCTTGCGTAGTGAGAGTATAGGGTGGAGTGAGAGTATAGGGTGGATCGGCTCTGCATGTAAGGGTAGGCGGATGGTACTTCCTCCAACCGCTCCTTAGAGCAAGAGGTTGCCCCATCTGTCACAGGCACACAACAGGCTGCTTGGTAAACCTCCATTACCCTTGGTAGCAACCTCATTTACTCGTCCCCACGTTACTCCTGCAGTGCTGTCTTCATACTCCAATGTGCTTTCTGACCCAGACTGGAAACAACATGTGTGTGCCGGTTACTTGCATTACACCTCATTTCAGGCCAGGAAAGAACAAAGTTTCAAAAGCTTTACTGAAAAACTGGGTTATTACAGGCAACAATAACATCCTTTTCCTAACATCGCTAGTCCCTAACTAAGGCTTGATGGCTGCCCCAGCATACCCGCATAGGATAGAGTCTTTTATGGCAGAATTTAAGCAGTGGTGTCTTTGGGCATTTTGTGGTTCTCAGTGGTCCCATACTCTGCAGAAGTTCTTTATCCACAGGTGCTCCGGTTTCAGAAAAAAGGCTGTGTGGACAGAACCCAGTAAAGACGACATGACAGGAAGTATGCACACCTACTCCCTCAGCTTAAAGCGGTTCTGCACTCTGAAAAAAAAATTTTTTTTTTAGGATGTAATATAAAGTGTGCTTACCTTTATTAGGGGACTCACCTGTTCCATCTTCCATCTCGATCGCCGCCGGTTTTCGTCCGATGAAGTTCCTCGTCTTCTTCTTTAGTGCTGGGGGCCATCTTGCCTGTGGGCATGTGAAACACCCACAGGGACTTTAGATGGCCCAGCATGCACTGCCGTTACTCGCGCGTGCGCAGTAACGGCTCATCTGCCGAGATCTCACGAGATTTCGGCAGATGCGGCCGAAATCTCGGGAGATTTCGGAAGATGTGGCCGAAATCTCGCGAGATTTCGGAAGATGCCCGCACTGACTCCTGGGATCAATGACACCAGATCCCAGGAGACAGTGCGGCGTGACGACGATCGACGCAAGACCCCGCCCGCCGCCGCAGAGGGAGAAGACCGGAAGTCTTCAATTACAAGGTAAGTAAAAAAAAAAAAAAAAAAAAAAACATTTCATTTAGTACTCTTTGCCTGATTTGGAAGGCAAAGAGATTTACTAAATGAAATGAGTGTAGAACCGCTTTAACTTGGACTCTTTCTTTTTCTTCTCCCCCCTCATCCCCCTCTGAAAAAGACCCCTGTCCCTTTTTATACAGCACAGGACTAGTGGGTCAAACCCAAGAAAGTTTGCCAAGAAAGAACCAGGAAACACAATTAACTCTAACCCTCCCGAGTTGGGCAGCATGAGATTCTACCTGCCTATATACCTCCCCCTAAAAGATAAGTCGTCCCGGCTCAGTGGCACACGCAACAATACACATTTTAGTAACAACATGTATTAAAGTGCAGTAGGGTATTATACGAACAGTGCAAGACATTTTAAGACAATCTGGCATAAGAAAATGTAATACAATCAACAGTTCTTAAACATAGAAGTCTGGGTCAGGCAGGTGTATGGTTGCTCCCATCACGGGGTGGGTACCCTGAACTTGGTGGATGACCAGAAATCGACCATCAAGCTTAATTATTTTCACCCGGTCCTTCATGACGTGTCTTCCCATGTTATTGAACTGGCAGAGGCACTGGAATTAATTTTGCAGTTGAAAGCTGCGCATGTGTTCTGGTAAGTTGAGCTTCTCCCAAAGGGCTATACTGTACAGCTTGGGTTCCTCTTCCTCCAGTTGTTGGAAGAGCTGTTCAGGCACATATGTGAACACCTGTATGTTCTCATGATGTAGTGCTCCATTTATCGCTGCAACTGGGCTCAACGGGAGATCCGCACTTTGTAACGTACCCTACCTTGGGGTAGATCAGGTGGCCGTAAGCAGTTATTCCCAGTTTGTTCTACAATAGCTCAATCTGGTGCAGGTGATGCTTGTGCCTGAGGGAGAGGAGGACAAGGCATGGACGACTCCAGCGGGTGGTGGTAAATCCTCCTCAAGGTCAAAAGTGAGCCTTTCCCAGGAGATCCCCTTTGGCCAGTCATGAGAATGAAGGGATCTCAACATCAATGGAGTCTCTTTGGCTGGGGCATATTCCAGCAATGGGAGCAGATGAATGTCTTGAGTGGATAATCCAGGATAGAGGAACTGGTGCTGTCCGGACAGAATACAGCAGGAGAGTTCAGTAGAGGTGGAGGCAGCAGCTCTTCAAGAATCAGCGCTAGAGCACTCTGGCTACTTTCCTGACTGGGTTAGACCCTTACTTTGGATGGCAGCTCAACCCCTTAGCCTGTGGGGGAGGCCATCCCCTTGAAGTGACTTTTACAGGGTTCAAGAATCTTTGCGGGCAGTTTAGTGAAAGTATGAGCTCCAACAGTGGGGGTAGCCTTGGGAAGGTTATCAGGACCAATCTCACCAGAGGGTTCCTCTTCAAACAGGTGCTGCAAGAGTATCACAGATGTGGCCTAAGCTCAAGGAGTGAATGTGGCTAGGTGCCTCTAGTAGGTAGGCCAAAGGACCCGAAAATTCTTCCTGGGTGCCCAAACGGCAAAGGGCAAACCCATATACTGGTTGATACCGTTCCCTGGTATCAGTGAGTGGAGGGATTTACTTCTGTGATAATAGTTGGCCGACCATTATGACTGAAGACTGCGCATGTGAAGTATCTGCCTGTCCTTTCAGGTCCAGTTGCTATATACGCCCCTTATCAGGATATCTGCCAATCAGGTGATGGGACATCATGCTGGGGCAAATCAAGAAGCAGTCATGATTAGTCATGTTCACTATTGCTTGGCAAGCCTGAACAAGTCCTAACTAGCTAGCTAGGGCCATAGTCCCTTTGGAGGTGGTCTTCGGGTGAATATAGTAGTCGTAGCCTCACACTGGGTGCCAAAATGTAAGGGTAGGTGGGTGGTACTTCCTTCATGTTCCCTTCCTTGGTGCACGCCAAGTTAGTGTTATATAAAAGGCCTACCCCAGGACACGTTCTTCTGAGCTACGCTAGGCACCTTGGATAGGGTCATGCGCCTTACAGATGGGGTACCTTTACTTTACACACAGAAGGCTGTGTGGACAGACCCTGATAGTAGCAACATGATGGGGATTATGCACACCTACTCCTTCAGCTCAACTTGGACTCCTTTTTTTACTTCTTCCCCTCCGTACCCCCTGGATCAGACCCCTGTCCCATTTTATACAGCACAGGACCAGTGGGTCAAACCCAAGAAAGTCCGCCAAGAAAGAACCATGAAACACAATTAACACTAACCCCCCCGGGTGGGGCAGCATGATACTCTACCTGCCTATAGTCGGCCAGATGGAGTAGAACTTACAAGTCTATGGGAATACAAACCTGTAGGGCGAATGCATAGAAAAGAAAATGAGTGCAGCGCAAAACAATATATTAAAAGTTCATATACAAATAAATTTGTGGAATGATGTGGATGAGAACACCGGGTGACTGTTGTAATCTTGAATAGTATCCCAGTGACAAATCCTCCACCATACGAAAAGGGGAACTCTTACCAAGTGTGTAGGACCATCGAATGGTCAAAAACGCATGGTCCCACTTATGGGGTGAAGCTCAAAATCCGATCCAGCCAGAGGATAGCCAAAGGACAAAGATATTAGACCATACGATGATCAAGGCACAGGATCTCTCTCGAGGGGTGAAGCTCCAATCCAACGAGTTAGCAACCAAGAGGATATTCATGCAGGTATGGTGTTGAAAGAAAAAAAGGCGATCTCAGTGTAGACTGAGCCCCGTTCATACGAGCCTCCCCCTGGCCGATTGCCTGTGTCTTCCTTCCTGCACCTAATATTGAAATCTTTCATATGGGGGAGGGGCGTAAAAATACGCAGTCAACTCCTGTTTTTACCACCCACCCACCAAAACCCTACAATGGAGGCAGGAGGGGGTAGTACTTACAAACGTGTTTGAAGCAGGTCAGAAAGAGGGCAACTGCAGGACAAATGCTCCTATCATTGAATTCTAAGGCTTTCACATGCGGGGGGGGGGGCAGTAAAAACAGCCGGTTGATTAATGTTTTTACGGCATCTGACTGCCCACCTAAACTGTGCAACGACGGCCAGAGTTGATAGTACATACAAGTCTATAAAAAAACAAAGCCGCATGAAGCAGGTCAGATAGAAGTCAACTATAAGTCGAATACACCTTAGATTAAGTTCAAAGTCTTTGTTCATGGGGAGCCCGGGAAATGGAGGGGGACAGGCGATTGATTTATGCTTCTACAGACTTTGACTGTTTACCTAAACTGTACAATGGTGAACAGAAGGGGTAGTACATACAAGTCTATGGAAATAATCTTGAGTGGAGAATCCAGGATAGAGGAACTGGTGCCGTCTGGACAGAATACAGCAGGAGAGTTCAGTAGAGGTGGAGGCAGCAGCTCTTCAAGAATCAGAGCTAGAGCACTCTGGCTACTTTCCTGACCAAGTGAGACCCGTACTTTGGACGGCAGCTCGACCCCTGAGCCTGTGGGGGAGGCCATCCCCTTAAAGTGACTTTTACAGGGTTTAAGAATCTTCGTGGGCAGTTCAGTGCGACTATGAGCTCCAACAGTGGGGGTAGCCTTGGGAAGGTTATCAGGACCAATCTCACTGGAGGGTTCCCCTTCAAACAGGTGCTGCAAGAGTATCACAGATGTGGCCAGAGCTTGAGGGGCGAGTGTGGCTAGGTGCCTCTTGTAGGTAGGACAGAGGACCCGAAAATTCTTCCTGGGTGCCCAAACGGCAAAGGGCAAATCCATATACTGGATCCAGATAGAAGTCAACTATAAGTCAAATACACCTTAGATTAAATTCAAAGTCTTTGTTCATGGGCAACCCGGGAAATGGAGGGGGACAGGCGATTGATTCATGCTTCTACAGACTTTGACTGTCTACCTAAACTGTGCAATGGTGAACAGAAGGGGTATTACATACAAGTCTATGGAAATAATTTCAATATAACATCTGCTGCCTCCTTAAGGGCATTAAGGAGGTATCAGTATTGCCTACCGAATGCCTGGCAGCTGCTGCTCTACCTTCCGTGGTGGATTGCATTTCATAGCGAGTGCAACTCATATAAACGCGCTCCAAATGATCTCAGAAGTCATCAAGGCAAGTCCAAATGTCGTCAACACAGGCCTTAAATCTTCTGACTTTGATCTGACTTCTCCATCACCCTCATCAGAGCCCCCCTCAGCCCACTGCCTGCTAGCCCTTGCTACTCCAAGATGGCCGCCCCAACGTCTGCCTCATTACTTCCTGTTTACCATCGGCATGGAAAGCGGATAAAATTGAAGATCTAACTACCTACTTAAGATGCTGAAATGGATCCTCACATTACAGCCTGACCTCCACCTTCCCATAAGTTACGTCTAATTCCCATATGGTATTTGTCTTTATTCGTGTGTGAATAATTCTGGCCATTTACGGCACGTTTAAATTAGTACCGGGGATAGGCATGCTGGTTTTTATATCATTAATTTAAGTTTAATTAGCTGAATGTGTTAGAGTGCATGGAGGAAAACAGAGATATTTGTGTCAGGGAGTCACATCATTACTGCATGGCTGGACACAATTCTGATTAAGCCCCCCCCTCCCTAGTAAAATGGAAGCAACTGTCACCCGCAATGTACAAATGCACTTTTACCTTCAAAACTTACCTGTCCGGCTCTTGTCTTTATCAAATCGGATTCTCCTCTCTGGGGACTGCTCCTCAAACCGCCCCTGTGCGCCCAACTGGCAGGACGGATGAAGTTATCTTGTGTTACTCTTCCAAGTAATCACACATTTATGAGGGAGATGAGGAGAGGCAATTAACCCGTTCACTCCCTTTTATTTTCCTTCGCTCTTTTTTATTTAATTAACAAGCTACGGCGTCCATGTGTTATAAGCTCTGTATTATGCATAGAACAGCCATAACTATGAATTGATACTATTTTCTATATATTTATGAATGGAGGCGAATGCCATACAATTATGTCTGTATGGCTTCTAATGGGCATACCATTTTCTGCATTACTCCTGTATATACAGATTCTTGTGTCCACCCTGTGTACACCTATACCTGTGTCACTCCTATGTAATCACCACCAAGTTGCCCGTCTTGGCTGTGCTGTTCAGCTAAGGTCTTACAATAAAACGAGAAATCCATTCCAACACTCATATCATTTCATATCATTTTGCCCCTCTGTTCAACTCATTAGTAAGACCTCATCTGGAATATGCAGTTCAGTTTTGGGCTCCAGTTCTCAAAAAGGATATCGGGGAACTGGAGAAAGTGCAGAGAAGGGCAACCAAACTGATAAGAGGCATGGAGGAGCTCAGCTATGAGGAAAGATTAGAGGAACTGAATTTATTCTCTCTTGAGAAGAGGAGAATAAGGGGGGATATGATCAACATGTACAAATATATAAGGGGTCCATATAGTGAACTTGGTGTTGAGTTATTCACTTTACAGTCAACAAAGAGGACAAGGGGGCACTCTTTACGTCTGGAGAAAAAGAGATTTCATCTCCAAATACGGAAAGGTTTCTTCACAGGAAGAGCTGTGAAAATGTGGAATAGACTCCCTGCACAGGTGGTTCTGGCCAGCTCAATAGATTGCTTTAAGAAAGGCCTGGATACTTTCCTAAATGTACTTAATATAACTGGGTACTGACATTTATAGGTAAAGTTGATCCAGGGAAAATCCGTTTGCCTCTCGAGGGATCAGGAAGGAATTTATTCCCCTGCTTTAGCAAATTGGAGCATGCGCTGCTGGTTATTTTTTGCCTTCCTCTGGATCAACTGCGGGTATAGAATGGGGTATATGGGGATCATGGGCATCCGCAGAACTTTTTTCAAGGGGGGGGGGCATCATTTTAGGGTCACCCATGCACCGCCCCTTTTCGACAATGTCATTATCACATTATTATGGTCAGAGACTGCAGACGTAGTACAGTCCCTAGGTTAGGTAATGAATAATGACCAACAGGCCCTCTTACCAGACCCAGCAAAACTACAGCAGTGATCCCTCTGACTGGACGATCGCTCACTCTGGGTTCCCCGGGGGCAACTCTGGTCAGTAGTGTAGCATGTCTGTACCCTGATAGTGGCTCAGTCTTTCTCTCTCTGGTGATGGTGGGCAGCGCGTTTCTCTCTCTGGTGGTGCTGGGCAGTGTGGCTCTCTCTCTGGCTTCCGCCCAGCACACTCCTCAGTCTTTGTCGTGTAGCGCTCTCTCCCTCAGCTTTTTTCCAGGCTGCAGTCTCTCGATCTCTGTCTTGATCGAGCTGTAGTCTCCTCTCTCTGGAAAATGGGGCCGCCAAAGCAGGGAAAAGAGACAGAAGTCACACTACACTGATGGGGGGGCTTGACAGCACCTTGATGGTGTCACCCCACTGGCGAGTGGCACCCGGGTGCGGGCTGCCCGCACGCTGATAGCGACGCAACTGTGCTGAATTTAAGATTTGATCCCGGATTCCAGAGGGGGGCACTTGACCCCCCTTGCCCCTACCTGCGGACACCCATGTATGGGATTGTATGATATATATATTTTTTTATTTTGTGGTTGAACTGGATGGACTTGTGTCTTTTTTCAACCTGAGTAACTCATTACAACCCCCCAGTGCTGCCCGCCCTTGTATGATGGCAGGTCCTAGACCTCTGTTCTTTGATCTGTACAAGTGACCAAAGCTAATTTGTGTCCAATGCTTTGCTATATTCCATGGTTAGGATTCCATGATCTGACCATACTTGAGGCCCATGGTACAAGGGGACCCAGGCCAACCAGTGTTTGACATACTGAGGAAGTGTTATACTCTCACCACCTGGAGGTGGACCACTTTCCCTAACCACCACCAGCTCTGTGGCTGATTAGGTTTAAACTTCTTCAAGTACAGGGGGTCCCCGAGTTAACAACTCGTTAGGGACTGCCCGTCTGTTCGGAAGTTGAAAATGCGCAGACCGTCAAATACGGACATTTCCGGACATTTCCGATGTTCCTGTCTAATGCCGTTCTGCGCATGCGCGGCAAATTACGGACATTTCCGAAGTTTGCCGGCATTTTCCGAGGCTCCGTATGGCCGCGCATGCGCAGAACGGCCGGAGGACGGCGGAAAATGGCGGAGGGTCCCCGCAGCGCCCCGTTCGTAAGTAGGGGATGTTCGTAGGTCGGGTGTTCATAAGTCGGGGACCCCCTGTATTTCTACCACTGTACACACTCTCACCTTGACTTTAGTGGTGCATAGCAGGGTTTATTTTACTTCACACTCTCACCTCCAAAACAAGATTGCTACCTCATCCCTTTAAACCCGAACACATATTAATTACACAGGTTCTAAGACTAATTTAATGCAGATAAGCCACCAAGTGAGTTTAATTAATACTTTCCTTTTCCACGTTTCAGACACAAAACGCGGCACCCGCGTTTAGCCGCGTTAGCGTTTATTAGCGTTTCTAAAGGAACCCAATTTTTTGGACCAGAAAACTCAGAAATATGATGGTACACCATAAGAAATACAAAAAAAATTGGTTTAAAAAGTCGTAAATTACTTAGAGAGTTTATAGAGCATTTATACTCACTGATGCAATGCCATAAAAAACTCTAGTCTTTTTAAGTGGCTTAGACAATGAGGAGCCTCCACTTCTTTGCCCCAACCCTTCATCCAATTTCTAATCTAATCAGTGACTCCACCTAGTCTGACCAAAGCATAGCAATGTCTTTTTTTCCACAAAGAAAAACCTGCATACCAATGTCTAGTCAGCCCCAACCCCCCCCCATGTTTGTGAAATATCCAACGGACATTCGCTGTGCCATCAACGGATGGGTCCAATATCGACGAGCTCTGACTCTGGACCTCTCACGCAATTTGCGACGACGTTGCTGCCTCATCAAGAGCAACATCAAGAGCATTTCCTGACATATATTCAATATGGGATCCATTTCCAAAAAAAAACAACACAGAAAGAGAGGCAAATGCAAGTGTACAACGGCTCTCTCTGCTGCCGCTCACTCTGATCAAAATGGCAGAAATAGTTAATAATACATGCTTTCTGAGCTTGGGGAGGGTCTATATGATGTTATCTTTACAAACGCTTATAGACGCAAACACGGTAAAACGTGGCTAAACGCAGCTAAACGCGGCATGAAAACGTGGCAAAACGCACGTTTTTAAACGCAGGTTTCTGCTTTTTAAAACATGCGTTCAGCAGAGTTTGCATAGGCGTCTCGTGTGCATGGGGCCTAACACTGTTATTATGCAGTTAATTCAACAGGCAGAAGTACCCTTTGTTCCTTCCAAAAATACTGTCCAGGGTACATATACTGCTGCCAATGCCAGTTACTGATCTTTACAATCTAGATTCATTTCAGGATCTCACAATAGAGTGGAAAATTTAAAGATATGCAAGGAATTTCTTGAAGGTGATCAATCAGTGCTCCCGGGGCACAGTGGGTTAAGGTTCTTTGGTCTTCATCCAATGACCATCAGCTTGGAATCTCTTGGTAGGGTCCATGATGAGCTCCCGCAGCCTGATCAAAGCTTGGCAGTGCACACAAGTGGCAGGCCAACTAATCGTTTGCAGAAACGGCTCTATTCATTCAGACACACGGATCTGGCAAACAGAAGTACGATACCTAAGCTGCGGTTAAAAGATCTGTTATACATTTAGACTCTCTAAAGACAAACAGAAGTGGTATTTGTCTGTCTTAAAGGGGCTTTATTTAAAGTCCACGTTCAGTTTTTTTTTTTCACATTTTCCACCCGTAGCTTTTCCTGTGCATTTGTTATTTTCTCAGTTATGCGTATTTACTAAACTTTCTCCTTGAGAGGATTCTTTAAATTGCTGTTTCCTCTAACTTTGTCTTGGTTGCCATTAGTGATGGTAATACAAAGGGACCCCTGATCCTGGTCCTCCACTAACTGCCATCCCCACACCTAGCACACTCTCTCTATCCACTCAGTTTAATTTCAATCCAAGAACCAGACCCCCCCTTCTCATGTGGGGGGAGTACAACTGGGGGGATCCATAGTGGAGAAGGATCTGGGGGGATCCGTAGTGGAGAAGGATCTGGGGGGATCCGTAGTGGAGAAGGATCTGGGGGGATCCATAGTGGAGAAGGATCTGGGGGGATCCGTAGTGGAGAAGGATCTGGGGGGATCCGTAGTGGAGAAGGATCTGGGGGGATCCGTAGTGGAGAAGGATCTGGGGGGATCCGTAGTGGAGAAGGATCTGGGGGGATCTGTAGTGGAGAAGGATCTGGGGGGGATCCGTAGTGGAGAAGGATCTGGAGGGATCCGTAGTGGAGAAGGATCTGGGGGGGGGATCCATAGTGGAGAAGGGTCTGGGGGGATCCATAGTGGAGAAGGATCTGGGGGGATCCGTAGTGGAGAAGGATCTGGGGGGATCCATAGTGGAGAAGGATCTGGGGGGATCCATAGTGGAGAAGGATCTGGGGGGATCCGTAGTGGAGAAGGATCTGGGGGGATCCATAGTGGAGAAGGATCTGGGGGATCTGTAGTGGAGAAGGATCTGGGGGGATCCGTAGTGGAGAAGGATCTGGGGGTTTTGGCAGATCATAAGCTCAATAATAACATGCAATGCCAAGCTGCGGTTTCCAAAGTGAGCAAAGTCCTTTCTTGTATAAGAGAGGGATGGACTCCAGAGAGAGAGATATCATCTGTACAAATCATTAGTAAGACCTCATCTGGAATATGCAGTTCAGTTTTGGGCTCCGGTTCTCAAAAAGGATATCGGGGAACTGGAGAAAGTGCAGAGAAGGGCAACCAAACTGATAAGAGGCATGGAGGAGCTCGGTTATGAGGAAAGATTAGAGGAACTGCATTTATTCACTCTTGATAAGAGGAGACCATGATCAACATGTACAAATATATAAGGGGTCCATATAGTGAACTTGGTGTTGAGTTATTCACTTTACAGTCAACACAGAGGACAAGGGGGCCCTCTTTACGTCTGGAGGAAAAGAGATTTTATCTCCAAATAAGGAAAGGTTTCTTCACAGTAAGAGCGGTGAAAATGTGGAATAGACTCCCTCCAGAGGTGGTTCTGGCTAACTCAGTAGATTGCTTTAAGAAAGGCCTGGATACTTTCCTAAATGTACATAATATAACTGGGTACTGACATTTATAGGTAAAGTTGATCCGGGGAAAATGTGATTGTCTCTTGGGGGATCAGGAAGGAATTTTTTCCCCTGCTTTAGCAAATTGGAGCATGCTCTGCTGGGGTTTTTTTTTTTTTTCAACTGTGGTTATAGAATTGGGTATATTGGATTGTACGATATTTTTTATTTTATTTATTTATTTTTTTACGGTTGAACTGGATGGACTTGTGTCTTTTTTCAACCTGACTAACTATGTAACTATGTGCCCTCAGGAATGCCCGCTCTGTCTGTAACAAGCTCAGCTCTGTCCACGGCCCTTTTATCTCCAATTCCTTTAACCTACTTGCTATTACTGCATCAAAACTTAAATGCCGTGTACACACGGTCGGAATTTCCGATGGAAATAGTCCGATGGGAGCCTTTCATCGGATTTTCCGACCGTGTGTACGCCCATCGGTCTTTTTCTGTCGGCATTTCCGACGGACTTTGGATTGAGAGCCTGTTCTTAATTTTTACGACGGAAAACCTTTCTATTGGATTTTTCGATCTTGTGTATTCAATTCCGACACGCAAAATTTCGACACAGGCTCGGAAACGATTCGGCGCATGCTCGGAAGCATTAAACTTCCCTTTTATAGTGCCATCAAATGTGTTGTATGTCGCGGTGTTATTGACCGTCGGAATTTGGTGTGACCGTGTGTAGGCAGTTTGAGCGAAATTCTGTTGGAATTCCGACGGGAAAATCATCAGAGCTTTTTCCAACGAGAATTCCGATCGTGTGTACGCGGCAAAAGAGTCAAGCTAAATAATAAATCAATATGAGTACACAAACATAATGAAAAATGTAGTCACCATCCATCACCATGTGTGAGACCCTAATTGGAACACCGCCACCTTAGTATGGTAAAAATGCCAGCTTACCAGCTAGATGGGACCTTTGATAAAGGAAGGTCAAAAATTCTTGTGTCTAAACACCCAGCCAGGGTCTTTCTATAGCTTTCCTATTTATTTTTCTATTGTCCCCTAAAAGTGAAGATCATCCCGACACTATCTCCATGATTTCATCCCCAGGAATTCAAAAGATGCTCCACATAGCGTAAAAATCTTTATTCTGTGTTTATTAAAATATAGAATTGCACTTACATCAATGTAGTAATAAAAATGCCCCTCGCCGGCCAGAATAAGACAAGCAACCCGCACTTCCAGGAACCGTGGTACGCGATGATGTCTGCACGTCGCTCTTCCCTACGCGTTGGCAGCCACCCCTAGGAATGGTGGATGGTCATGGCGGTGGTGTGGACGCTATACACCTACTAAGGAGGGTTATGATTCTTACTTTCTTGCATCAAGGGAATTGATACTAATAGACTACTAATGTTGGAAACTATTCAGCTACTATTGGTGTATACTGATTTTCTTGAAAAAAATCTGAAAATATCTGCTATAGCAGATATCAAATTCAGAAAACATCTGCTATGGTACAAGCCTTCTCTCCCGCCTCTGTGGACACACTGGATGACATGCCACATGCTGTTTGATATTTTATCTAGCCTATGTAGCCATTTAGGGTGGGCCATTACTCACTGCAAGCTGAATATTTGCCTAATGCCGCGTACACACGGTCGGAATTCTCGTCGGAAAAAGCTCTGATGGTTTTCCCGCCGGAATTCCGACGGAATTTCGCTCAAACTGTCTTGCCTACACACGGTCACACCAAATTCCAACGGTCAATAACACCGCGCCTTAAAAAACGTTCGACTGCACTATAAAAGGGAAGTTTAATGCTTCTGAGCATGCGTCGAATTGTTTCCGAGCATGCGTCGGAATTTTGCGTTTCGGAATTGCATACACACGATTGGAAAATCCGATAGAAAGGTTTTCCGTCTGAAAAATTAAGAACAGGTCCAAAGTCCGTCGGAAATTCCGACATAAAAAGACCGATGGGCATACACACGGTTGGAAAATCCGATGAAAACCTCCCATCGGACTGTTTCCATTGCAAATTCCGACCATGTGTACGCGGCATTAAGCTCCTGAGGAAGCGCCTCTTTGCACGCAACATGTAGAGCGGCATCTTACCACGCTTATGTACACCAAGCCCGATTGGATACTGATTGCGGTTCCATTGGACGCTCCATTCCTACCAGGAATGGGTTTTGGTGGTTTTGTTAGTGTTACTTTTCACCCTTTAGGCATTTTCTGTAGTTTGTGATTTTTATTAACATGTCCATATTGTAAATAATTTGTTGTAATAAAGTCAATAATCGTATTCAATTGTTGTGTACTTTGTGCCTATAAAGTCCATAACTGTCAGGAATCTGCAGTAATGTTTCATGCCCTGACTGTCTGCTTACCTCTCTGGTCTGTGTATCAGCTTTAGGCACCATACTCTCACACCTGTGTTTAAGTACTCAGCATGGCTCCACCCCAGCCTCTAACAGGAAACACTTTTTAACCCCAGCCTTGCCAGTCAGCCTTGCCCGAGCAACAATTGTGTGAAGGCTTCCCTAAGTGATTCTTGCCTTGTGCTCTATGTTTGGTTCCCATCTACCGACTTTGGCTTGTTCTCCTGGCTATCCCTTTCTGCTTGTTGCCCCGACCTTCAGCTTGTCTTCTAACCATCCCTGTCTGCTGCTTCGCCCCCACCTTTAGCTCGTCTTCTGGCCATCCCTGTCTGCTTGTTGCCCAGTCCTTTGGCTTGTCCTACTGACTTTTCCTTGTTGCCCTGGACTGCTGCTTACTCTCCACCAGAGCCAGCCGTGAGCGTGAGCTGGGAGACCCTGGGGGGCCGCGACCCGGAGTCAGCTGGAGCCATTTCCCTCCTCACCATCAGAGGCCCTGGTGGACACCTGCTGGCACTTAGACTCTTATGCGGCGTACACACGGTCGGAATTTCCGATGGAAACAGTTCGATGGGAGCTTTTCATCTAATTTTCCGACCGTGTGTATGCCCAACGGTCTTTTTCTGTCGGAATTTCCGACGGACTTTAAATTGAGAACCTGTTCTCAATTTTTCAGACGGAAAACCTTTCTATCGGATTTTCCGATCGTGTGTATGCAATTCCGACACGCAAAATTCCGACGCATGCTCGGAAACAATTCGACGCATGCTCGGAAGCATTAAACTTCCCTTTTATAGTGCTGTCGAACGTGTTTTATGCGCTGTGTTATTGACCGTCGGAATTTGGTGTGATTGTGTGTAGGCAACACAGCTTGAGCGGAATTCCGTCGGAATTCCGTTGGAAAAACCGTCAGAGTTTTTTCCGACGAGAATTCCGATCGTGTGTACGCGGCATTAGGCTCTTATGTAAGGGTTTACAACCACTTTAACCAAGCTTGTTTTTTTGTACAATTCTCCTTTAAGGGGGCGTGGCAAGGGGTGTGTCCTATGCCTGCATACTTTTGCTGGTGTCCCTCATTCCCACCTCAAAAAGTTGGGAGGTGTGCAGGTGGGAAGAAGGAGCATTTAGGAACGACATATAGCCCTGTTTCCCTGCATATAATTAATTATCTGTGACAGATTTTAGCTTAAAAATTTTTATTTTTTTCAGTGATTAATATCCAGACCTCAATATAAAAATTCCATAACTTAGGTAGAGTGGCCCTTAATGTTTTAATGCAAGATATACCGGAGCTCTGTGTGGTATAGCTCACATATAGGAGGTTTTTAATCCCCTACATGTGTACACTAATTTATTTATAAAAGGGCATGAATCTCAAAATAAAGCCTTTAAACCAAAGTAACGTAAAAGGAAAAAAAAAAAAAAAAAATGATCAAAACTCATTTCTCTTTCTGTTTGCAGTTATGAGAATTCTTGAATCTCTTGTGCCACTGTAATCCCTGTAAGCTGTGTCAGGAAGCAGGCAGGATCCTATCTTAGTCACTGTCAAGGGATTTATTGGGTAGAGATATAATGAACACGTCACCTATCTCTGCATGTCCATCCCCAGAATCCTTTGCAAGAGAGCGCTGTGTCACACCGTGGGATGCAGAGACTAATTCTGGAACGGGCTTAAAATAAGCCGTTAGTTGGAATATAAATTAGGCCTGGAGACTTTATTCTGCTCTGTCCTACATATTCAAATAGACCATGAGAGCCACCACATCATTAACTAATCAGAATCATGAAAGGCATCGTTATGGTGCTTGCGTAGCAGTGGTTCTCTAATTTGGCCCATAGGATAATAAACATGTTATTTTCAGAATTGCCCCTTTATGGAGGGTCTCCTCTTTGGCTGGGTCCCATGGACAGAAAACATGCAGTTTCTTTCTGAAAGTAGAGAGAAAAAGTATACAGTGTATGTGTAATCTTACATTGGTTACATGTTTATAGCCTTCGTACTTCTTTGTTGTAAAGGGAAGCTATCATAAATTATATTAAAACACGGCAAAACATACTACAACAGCGACAACTTACAGCACTCACTGCCAGGGGCGTTGCTGGGTCTACAAAAGATCTGGGGCTAGACCCCATAACAGCATAGTAAAGAAAGTCATACGCTTGGGCGGGCATACACATGTATATATAGTAATATACGTGTCTGTATATATCCCCAGAGAGCCCCCCTTACATCAGCGTCACCAGAGAGCCTCCTCCTTACATTAGAGTCGCCAGAGAGCCCCCCACTTACATCAGGGTTCCCAGAGAGCCCCCCTTACATTAGGGTCCCCAGAGAACCTCCTCCTTAAAATCAGAGTCCCCAGCGAGCCCCCCCACTTACATAAGGGTTCCCAGAGAGCCCCCTTACATTAGGGTCCCCAGAGAGCCTCCTTCTTAAAATCAGGGTCCCCAGAGAGCCTCCCCCTTAAAATCAGGGTCCCCAGAGAGCCCCCCACTTACATCAGGGTCCCCAGAGAGCCCCCCACTTACATCAGGGTCCCCAGAGAGCCCCCCTTACATCAGGGTCATCAGAGAGCATCCTTCTTAAAATCAGAGTCCCCTGAGAGCCCCCCATTTACATCAGGGTTCCTAGAGAGCCCCCCCTTACATTAGGGTCCCCAGAAAGCCTCCTCCTTAAAATCAGGGTCCCCAGAGAGCCTCCCCCTTGCATCAGGGTCCCCAGAGAGCCCCCCACTTACATCAGGGTCCCCAGAGAGCCTCCCCTCCCCTCCCCTTGGGGTCCCCTGCAGAGACTCGGGGCTATAGGCTCCAGATTCGGGGCTATAGTCCCAAAAGCCACCCCCTAGCAACGCCACTGCTCACTGCACTGATGCAACAATAGACCACACCCCCTTTTAAATACCTATATCCTTTAGGAACACCCCCTCTTTGAATATGTCCACCAATCACTGCGGCACACTTGGCATGAAAATATATTTTTTTGCCCAGCCATTCTCAACCAGGAGTCTGTGGAACCCTAGGATACAACCAGAAGTTACAAGGTGTTTCTTGAACTGGTGCTGGAGCTGATTGACGTACCACTTGATGGTACATACATAGTTTCGGGGTAAAGCAAGCTTTATGACCACACTGCCCTTATTAACATATTTGTAAGGGTGGCCTTCTTACCACTGTGTTAGGAGGGCAACGTGAGAAGCATTTTTCCCACTGACCTCTGATGCATTGGTTTTAGCAGGAGATCCCTGAGACCTGAATATATTTTTGTTGAACCTTATTGTTCTTCCACATGTTTCTAAAATTCCTTGAGCTGTTACTGACTGATGTCCCATTTAATAGTACCTGCAGATTTTAGAGGGCCAACGTCACTGGTCATAGACGACAATATTTTTTTTAGCGATCTGTAAGGGTGGCATTCTGACCACCATTGTAAGAGGGGCATTCTTCCCACTTGTCACCAATGTAAGAGTCCTTTTCCCACTGACCCCTAATGAAATGGTTTTAGCAGGAGTTCCCTGAGACCTAAAAACGGTTCTTGGGTAAAAAGGTCGAGAAAGGCTGCTTAGCCTATAAAAATCTTTCTCTCTCCATGAAAGGACCCCTTTGTTGTAATGACCTCTCAGGCCTAAAGGTTCCCAGTTGACCCCCGCCATAAAGAGTGTCCCCATGCTAGATTTATTTTCAACACCATCAGTGCTCTTGGTTTCAGTATGGGACTTTTCGCAATAAAAACTAGTGCAATAGTAAAGTATCTTTCACCATTCATAAGTAAGAAATTGGCACGATAAATTTCTTTAGCCCAGCCATTCTCAACCAGATTTCTGTCAAACCCTAGGATACCACCAGAAGTTACTAGGTGTTTCTTGAGCTTGGGCCGATTGACGTACCATTTGATGGTGTCTACATAGCTTTGGGCCAGAGCCAGCTTCATGACACCAATTACCCTTTGAGGTATCTGTAAGGGTGGCATTCTTACCTGTATAGTTCTGGGGCAAACACCACTTGCTATAGACAGCAGCATGACACCAATTTTGTTTTTAGCTATCTGTAAGGGTGCAGGAGTCAAGTCCTGGGAAAAAAGTGTGGGAACTCCCACCCAAGATCCACTCCCCCACCAAAAAAAAAAAAATGATACGCTCATATGCACGAACGCTTCAAAAGTGGTATTTTTCATCCAATTTTCGTATTGTGTGTATGAAGCTTAACTGTTAGTACATAAAAAAAAACAATCCTCAATAAACATAAATACGGTAATTCTCTGAATAATCAGCATTCATACAATTGTGCTTCCATGCAAATGTGAACATCATGTTCTGATCTTTATTGGGGAATGTTATTTTGTATATAGAGTGTTTATGTGGTGAGTTTACACTTTTCATTGAACAGAGTTTGGATAACACAGGGTTAAACGGAAAGGTCATAAATGAACTGCACATTATCTGGACAGAATGCTTGGGGAGATAGTGATGTGTTCCTGCTTAGGAGATGTATGTTAGCTTGGGGGGGCTGCAAACTCTGCAGGGCTCCAACACACACTCGCTGCTATTCCAACCCTTCACATATTTCCACATAAACTTCCCTCCTGGCATTAAACTTTGCCAGGTATTGTGCTCAGCTTACCCCCCCAAACTGATGTTCCTCCCTCAGCTCACCTCTCTCCCTGCATGTCCTGTGAGCAGAATAGCTGTGCTCCTTCTCTGGGTTCTGTCATCATATGGCACTAAAGATAGAGGAGGGGGGGATTCAGCGGGACACACAGAGCAAGTATGCAGGAGACTGGGGGGGGGGGGGATGAGGAGGAGACAGAAAATCAGGAGGAGCCGGGGGGGAAAAGCACATCACGAGAGGTCTGACTAAATACAATCTCTTAGCAGCAGGGACCTGATCTACCCATCAGCTAGCTGTGATTGACAGGTAGATCGAAGAGGAAGCTGTCATGGGGCCCCCTACTGGCAATGCCTGAATGGTCAGGTGTGCGTCACTTACTATTGTGAGCTGTGTCGGCAGCTGCTGGTGTAGCATCTGCCACACAGCTCGCATACTTCAAAGTCTTGCAGGACACGGCTGCTAACGGGAACTGAGTTCCTGTTGTGGAAAAAGTACAGGAACTCCGTTCCCATGCGTTCCCGCAGGACTTGAACCCTGTAAGGGTGGCATTCTGACCACCATTGTAAGAGGGGAATTCTTCTCAATTACCAACCACGTAAGAGTAATTTTCCCACTGACCCCTCTCAGGCTAAAGGTTGCCAGTTCTCCCCCGCCATAAAGAGTGTCCCAATGCTACATTGGTTTCAGTGCAGGACTTTTGGCATTAAAAACTAGCAAAACAATGAAATATCACCATTCATAAGTAAGAAATTGTCCATGCAAAGGCTAACAGTGGAATGCCCCTTAAAATTTTAAAAGAATGAGTGAACTGAATCAGAGGCTCTTTTTAACGGGGTCCAAATAGCAAAAAAAAAAAATGGTCTTATGTGTAAAAAAATTGAAATCGGAAGACCTAATTGCATCTGGTCACATAATTACCAGTTTTATTAACACTTATGCCCCGTACACACGGTCGGAAATTCCGACGGAAAATGTCCGATCGGATTATGCTGTCGGAAAATCCGGCTGTGTGTGGGCTCCATCTGACTTTTTCCGTCGGAAAAAATTTGAGATCTTGCTCTCAAATTTTCCGACAACAAAATCCGATCGGACTTTTTCCGATCGTGTGTAGAGAATTTCCGACGGACAAAGTGCCACGCATGCTCAGATCACATTACGAGACCAAAGATATTGGCTTTGGCCTCTACGTAGTTCCGTCGTACACAACGAACGTCACCACGTTCAGAATGATCGGATTTTCTGACAACTTTGTCCGACCGTGTGTATGCAACACCAGTGTCAGACAAAATCCGTCGGAAAAAATCCGACAAATTTTGTGGTCGGAATTTCCGACCGTGTGTACGGGGGCTTAGGCTTAATGTACACGGGACGTTTTTACAACTTCTCCTGAACGATTTAACTGACAGATAGTAACCCACGTTTAAAACGTCCGTTTTGCCGCGTTTACATGCCGCGTTTTGCCGCGTTTGCGTTTAAAAGAATTTGAAAAATTGCCAAAAATGAAAAACGCATGTAAACAAAATGCGGCTAAACACGACTTACTGCATTTAGCCACATTTAGAAGTGTTTGGCGCTTGAAATGCCTCTAAACTCAGCGTCTGAACAAATTTTTTTGCTTTCCAAAAAAGGCCTCTAAACTCAACTGCCTTAAAACGACATTAAAGAACCTGTAAGATAACATTGGATGAGTTCAGGGGCAGCTGAAAAAAGCATCCAACTGCCTCTGAATGTCCTTTTACCAGCAGCCGTGTACATGAGGCCTTAGGATATAGTATACAACCTTCAAAAAAGTGGAGGTGAAAGCAAGAAAATGTTACTTTACTTTCTCTTTAGAGAATAGAATATAAAAACATGGGGACTATGGAAATAAAGAATAGAGGGCCAAAATGACTGCATTGGAAGGACCTCTTATTTGTTATAGATGAACTATCAATTAAGGCAAGGTACCGATCACGGGCTCTCTATAGAAATCGCATATGAAGAGCTAAAACGTCTCGTATCCATCCAAATGTTTCATTCTATTGTGATTAGGTCATTTTTTGATCATAGATTATTTGATTCAGACATTTCTAAAGGAAAACCAAGGAAATTACACTTCATCTTGGGGTGACCCTGTGCGTGGTTGGGTCTGTTTTTAAATGTATCTATTTTGGTGGATAAAGATAAAGAAGTTCCACATATATATATATTTTTCTAGCATAAAATATTTGTGTATCTAAATTATTTTCAATGAATTATTTGGTTTATTTAATTATATTTTTAGTTTACTGTGTAATGCGGCGTACACACGGTCGGAATTTCCGATGGAAACAGTCCGATGGGAGCTTTTCATCGGATTTTCCGACCGTGTGTAGACCCATCGGTCTTTTTCTGTCGGAATTTCCGACGGACTTTGGATTGAGAACCTGTTCTTAATTTTTTCGACGGAAAACCTTTCTATCGGATTTTCCGATCGTGTGTATGCAATTCCGACATGCAAAATTCCGACGCATGCTCGGAAACAATTTGACGCATGCTCGGAAGCATTAAACTTCCCTTTTATAGTGTCGTCGAACGTGTTGTATGCCGCGGTGTTATTGACCATCGGAATTTGGTGTGACCGTGTGTAGGCAAGACAGTTTGAGAGAAATTCTGTCGGAATTCCGACTGGAAAACCATCAGAGCTTTTTCCGACGAGATGTTGCCTACACACGATCACACCAAATTCCGACGGTCAACACAGCGGCATAAAACACGTTCGACAGCACTATAAAAGGGAAGTTTAATGCTTCCGAGCATGCGTCGAATTGTTTCCGAGCATGCGTCTGAATTTTGCGCGTCGGAATTGCCTACACACGATCGGAAAATCCGATAGAAAGGTTTTCCGTCTGAAAAATTAAGAACAGGTTCTCAATCCAAAGTCCGTCGGAAATTCCGACAGAAAAAGACCGATGGGCATACACACGGTCTGAAAATCCGATGAAAAGCTCCCATCGGACTGTTTCCATCGGAAAATTCCGACCGTGTGTACGCCGCATAAGACTTTTTTCTCATAATTCCCATGTTTTTATTTTCAAAAAATTGAGACTGCACAGTAACAGATTATTATTGATTGGGTAGACAAAGAAAATGTTGAATGGTGGTGTGCAGGACCCAAGCACCAGTCGTATCATTTGCTTCCTTGCAGTTAAAGTGAATGTACAGCCATTGGATAAAGTTCCCTTTTCTTCCTTTTCCAATGACACAACAGGATATTAGAGGAAATCCCCCGAAAGTAGGAGAATTCCACTCTCAGATGGTCTCACCAGAACAGGTGTCCCTCTTGTTCTGGGGACAACTCTTACATTCTGGATTCCCCTTACTTTCATCAGGGCCATCTTAAGAGCATTATAGGCCCCCGGGCAATACAGTGCACTGGGGCCCTGTCTACATAATCACGCACGAGAATAAAAATGCAAATGATCAATAAGGCTATATTTATTGGTACTTCCAACAAAATCAGTGTTTAAACATTTACACGTTAAACAATTAAAACGTTTGGACAATATAACACGATGGGCACAGTGGCAGCGTTTGGGCACAGTGGCAGCGTTTGATGGGCATAGTGGCTGCATTTAATGGGCACAGTGGCAGCTTTTGATGGGCACAGTGGCAGTTTTGATGGGCACAGTGGCAGTTTTGATGGGCACAGTGGCTGTGTTTGATGGGCACAGTGGCAGCTTTGATGGGCAAAGTGGCTGTTTGATGGGCACAGTGGCAGCTTTTGAGGGGCACAGACAGTGGCTGTGTTTGATGCACAACTTGAACTTACTTAAGTAGACATTGTTAGACTTACTTGAGGCCGCCGGCCTGGTGCAGTACAGTGTGTCACTCACAGCAGCAAGGCAGCGCCAGCTATCAAGGGCAGTCTTTCCGCTCCATCTCCATGTTGTCTAAAGAACATGGCAGAGGTGGGCGGAGCCTGTTCACTAGCCACTGGGGCAGCCGCGGTGCGCTATGAATGCTGGGGCAGCCGCGGCCTCTGATTGACGTCACTGGTTGCTAGCTAGATGCCGGCCGGCGAAGTGAGCAACCAGTGCAGTCAGTCAATTTAAGCAGCAGATTTCAGCGCTGAGGATCAGCCCTTGATGGGGCCCCCCAGACAAGTGGGGCCCCCGGGCAACTGCCCAGCATGCCCAGTGGAAAAAACGGCCCTGACTTTCATTCTCGGTGACAATGTCCATCAGTAGAATTTACAGAGGATCTAACCCTTCACCACTCAATCCAAAATGAAAAAAAAAAAACAAAAAGGTTTAGCCTAGAGATATCCTTTAAGAACGGTTCTATATTGAGGCACTCGCTTACTCGTCAAGGGACTCAACTTAAAGCCTTTGGCTGGTGAACTTGAGGTTCAACCCAGATAACTGTAATGTAATGCATGTGGTAATTCAGAATATTCATACCATTTACACACTAAATGAGATTAGGTTGGGTAAAGCCTTGATGGAGAAGGATTTGAAAGTCGGGGTGGACCACAGACTGTGCATCAGCAAACGCTGTCAGTCAGCAGCCGTAAAAGCTGGGAAAATATTACCATGTATTAAAAAGGTAGACGATTCGTAGGAAAATCTGTAATCTTGCCCATGAATATGAATCACCTTGTACTGTTTGTAATGCCTAAAACCGGGAGCAGCTAAAATTGTCATCTTACAAGTCTTCATAGAACCGCATCAAAAGTTTATCCAATGATAGCAAAGTTATTAAAAAAAATATCACATTTGCTCCTTTTGGTCTGTTAAATATAATATTGAAAGCATTTTGTTATATCTGTTTAACTACCTTAGACCCGCGCTATAGCCAAATGACGGCTACAGCATGGATCTGTTGTGCCGGGACTACGTCTATTGACGTCGTCCCGGACACGAGCTGCCTGTGCGCCCCCTGAAGGGCGCGCGCGGCGCGCTCTGTGATCAGCGAGTCTGTGAGACTCGCTGGATCACAGATCTGAGTTAGGGGTCGATCCCGACCCTTACCACGTGATCAGCTGTCAGCCAATGACAGCTGATCATGTGATAACAGAGCCGGTAATCGGCTTTTTTTCCTCCTCGCGCCGACAGCGCGAGGAGAAAAAAAAAAAAAAGCTGATCACCGGCGGCAGTGAGAGGGACATCAGTCCCTCTCACTGCAATGTGCCCAATCAATTGTGCCTACCTTTGTCCCATTAAAGTGCCCCTAGCAGTGCCCACACTGCCATCTCTCAGTGCCCACACTGCCATCTCTCAGTGCCCACAGTGCCATCTCTCAGTGCCCACAGTGCCAGTGCTGCACATCAGTGTCACCTACCAGTGCTCATCTGTGTCACCTACCAGTGCTCATCTGTGTCACCTACCAGTGCCCATCAGTGCCACCTATCAGTGCCCATCAGTGCCCATCAGTGCCACCCATCAGTGCCACCCATCAGTGCCACCCATCAGTGTCATCCATCAGTGCCCATCGGTGCCACCCATCCGTGCTACCCATCCGTGCCACCCATCCGTGCCACCCATCCGTGCCACCCATCCATGCCATCTTTGCTGTCCCCATCAGTACCGACTTATCTGTCCCCGCCAGTGCAGCCTATCAGTGCCCACCAGTGCAGCCTATCAGTGCCCACCTGTGCCGCCTCATCAGCGCATATCAATGAAGCAGAAAAATTACCTGTTTGCAAAATTTTATAACAAACTATTAATGATTTTATTTTTTCCATCTTTTTTTGTTTGTTTAGCAAAAAATAAAAATCCCAGCTGTGATTAAATACCACCAAAAGAAAGCTCTATTTGTGGGAAAAAAATGATAAAAATTTCATTTGGGTACAGTGTTGTATGACCGCGCAATTGTCATTCCAAGTGCGTCAGCGCCGAAAGCTGAAAATTGGTCTGGTCACGAGGGGGGTTTAAGTGCCCAGTAATCAGGTGGTTAATAAAGGCAAATAATACCTGTTGATCCTGCCAGAAATCCTGGGATGTTCTGCATCCTGTACACTCTGCAGTCCTATCTTGAGCACTATAACGAGCACTTTCTTTGAAATACACAGCAGCTCCCCTCCTTTTGTTGTGGGGATGAGAAGAGGGGAGAGTTCTGTAGTTCAGCAAAAGATAACTGGGCAGGGCTGACACTATTCCTTGCAGTTTCAGTCCAGGCACTGGGTTGTCAGCCCCACAGCAGATTAGGGGGCTAAATGTATGTGTGAGCAATCAACAGGTATTTTATTCAGCTTGTATGGTATCCTTTAAGAGACCCTGTAAAAAAAAAAATTGTATAAATAATAAAAAAAAATAATAATATAATAAAATAAAAGTATTTTAATTCTTAATTTGTATTTTTTTTTCTTTCCAATAAATTATTTTATATTCACTTGCAACGTGTCTTTGAACTTGTTAGCAAATTTGACTATAAATTTGTTTCGTTCCGTTTCGTATTAGCCGTTAATTCGTAATTCGTGTCCGAAATGCTATTTGGATTTGTACGAAATACGAATTTTCGATAGGTTCGTTAACTTTTCGTAACAACGAACGTTCATTATGATGAATTTAAAAGCAAAAAATACCTTTCTTAATATGTCACTCGTTGGACTCATTATGATGGACTCCCACCATCCCTGTGCTGTGCTCATTATGAGGGGCTCCCACCATCCCTGTGCTGTGCTCCTTATGAGGGGCTCCCCCCATCCCTGTGCTGTGCTCATTATGAGGGGCTCCCACCATCCCTGTGCTGTGCCCATTATGAGGGGCTCCCACCATCCCTGTGCTGTGCTCATTATGAGGGGCTCCCACCATCCCTGTGCTGTGCTCATTATGAGGGGCCCCCACCATCCCTGTGCTGTGCCCATTATGAGGGGCTCCCACCATCCCTGTGCTGTGCTCATTATGAGGGGCCCCCACCATCCCTGTGCTGTGCTCATTATGAGGGGCTCCCACCATCCCTGTGCTGTGCTCATTATGAGGGGCTCCCACCATCCCTGTGCTGTGCTCATTATGAGGGGCTCCACCATCCCTGTGCTGTGCTCATTATGAGGGGCCCCCACCATCCCTGTGCTGTGCTCATTATGAGGGGCTCCCACCATCCCTGTGCTGTGCTCATTATGAGGGGCTCCCACCATCCCTGTGCTGTGCCCATTATGAGGGGCTCCCACCATCCCTGTGCTGTGCCCATTATGAGGGGCTCCCACCATCCCTGTGCTGTGCTCATTATGAGGGGCTCCTACCATCCCTGTGCTGTGATGACTTCCTGGGTTTTTAACTTCATCATAACGAATAATAATAATTATTATGACAATAATAAAACGATATTAACGAACATTCTTATTTTCTCTCTTTCTCTCTGTCCGACCTTGCTCCCTACCCATCTTTCCCCGCCGCCCCCCCCCCCCCCCCCCCCCCTTCTTCCCTTGCCTTCATGCCTTCTCACCTATCACCCTTCACCAAGATACTCAAACTGTTGTTCTTTTTTGGAGTTATTTCTCAAGCTCGAAATTACAGATTGTAAGTTTAGTCACGTTTTCAATGCCTTTACTTCAATATTTAGCAAAGTTTTGACTCATTGTCATTTTCATACCTGTATGTTTGGTTTGCAACTCTTTGCAACTCTTATGCCCCGTACACACAGTCGGAAATTCCGACGGAAAATGTCCGATCGGACCATGTTGTCGGAAAATCCGGCCGTGTGTGGGCTCCATCGGACTTTTTCCGTCTGAATTTCCGCCGAAAAAAAATTTGAGATCCTGCTCTCAAATTTTCCGACAACAAAGTCCGATTGGACTTTTTCCGATCGTGTGTAGAGAATTTCCGACGAACAAAGTGCCACGCATGCTCAGATCAAATTATGAGACCAAAGCTATTGGCTACTAGCCTCTACATAGTTCCGTCGTACGCAACGAACGTCACCACCAGTGTTGCCAACCGTCAGTATTTTTACTGGCAGCCAATAAAAAACGGGAACTTTTCTCCTGCCAGTAAATGCCAGTAAGAGGAAAAGTTTGCCAGTAAAAAATATGGCTGTGGCGCTTGGCTCGGAACTGGGCATGTGCAGCTCGGGGTCCAGAGCCGGCCGAGACCATCAAAGTGTCTGCTACAGTGTGTTCGTTCAGTACCGGTGGGGGGCTGGTCTGGCGGAGGCGTTGCATTTTGCGTGATGTCATGTGCAAGGGAGCCGAGTGGCCAAAGCCTTGTGTGCGGGTCTGCCGGATGGGAGCAAGGCAAGCCGGGAGCGGAACTGTCAGTGATGTTTGGGCTGGAGGGGACTGAAGGGACCACCTAGCATGGAAAGAGACTATCACTGTGACTCAGGAGGGGACGTGTTGTGTCGGGGATCTGTGCTGCTGCACACTGCTGTCAGTGTCACTATGAAAGTCAATGTCATGTGTGTGCCGCCCATTCTAATTTCCTGTCCCTGAGCCACTTACTTACTATATTGAACATAAAATAAGAAATATGCTTTTTGCCTGAATAGCTACCTTAAATCACATTGCTTATTGCATATTATACTTATTTGTAGCCCAAATACTGAAATTTGCCATTAAAACTGTAATTTTATAACTTTTGGAAAAATGCCAGTAAAAACGTGGCTGTGCCAGTAAATTTTGGGTGTCATGTGAGTAAATTTCAATCTGGTAGGTTGGCAACACTGGTCACCACGTTCAGAATTAATCGGATTTTCCGACAACTTTGTCCGACCGTGTGTGTGCAACACCAGTGTTGGACAAAATCCGTCGGAAAAAATCAAACGGATTTTGTGGTCGGAATTTCCGACCGTGTGTACGGGGGCTTAGAATCGATTGGTTTACCTTACTGTAACCGCATAACTTGTGTTGTGGAAATTATATTGTATAAAACTTATGTGGAAATTTTATTCTAGGATGTCTCCCTGTGTCTGATTTAATCGAGGAGCACTCTAGCAGAGCGCACTTGGGTTAAATCGAGACCAGTGGTAAAAACGGTCCCTTCTCATGGGATTTGAGACGTGTTCTCTGTGTCTGTGGATGTTTTTCGGTTTGTAGGTACCAAGCGCAATGCGCTGGGCTTCTTGACTTCAAATAACTATGCGCGTTAGAGAAGCGAAGTCCGCATAACGAGAGAAACATATTATTTTATCTCTGTGTGGCTACGTTATCCCTTTTGGATACATATCTGCTTTAATAAGAGGACATTGGTATCCGCCTTAACAACACCAGTAGCAATGTGTCAGGTATTCACCGAGGCCGAGTTGCCGAGAACGGCTCCCCTTGCAGCTAGGTGCCCAATGCCCCTGAAGGTGGAACAGCGGGCGCTGGGCACGGAGGGGCACGGGTCGCCAGCAGGTGTACTGTAGAGTCTGGAAGGCTGGGATGCCCGTGCAAGGAGGGTCCTGGTTACTGCAGCAGTAGAAGCCTGGCAGCGCTCTGGCACGCCTGAAGGCCGAGGTTCCAACACCAAGGAAGTCCCGAGGGTACCGGAGTCTGAGGAAGCAAGCCAAGGTCATACACAGGAAAGGCATTCAGAGGGAGGCACCAGGTTCAGGGTTTAGGCAGAGATTAGTCCAGGAGCAGGCCGAGGGTCAAACACAGGAGAATGCAAGAGAGGTATCCAGGAGACAAGCCAAGGGGTCAAACACAGGAGAATGCAAGGGAGGTATCCAGGAGACAAGCCAAGGGGTCAAACATAGGAGAGGATCAGCAAGATCAAGTTCAGTCCAGGTCACAACAGGTAAACAAACAGGAAGCAGGTTCAGGCACAGGACACAGGAAGCTGAGGAGATACACAGCAATGAACCAAGGTATGATGGCACTTTTTTATAGGCCTGTCAGGGTCACCTGATGCGCCTCACCGTGTGCGCGGTCGTGCGCCTAGCCGTGCGCGAGCGCGCCCGGGATCGAGCTGGAGCAAGTGTGTGCGCGCGCTGTGAGGCATTACTATGCGTGTGAGAATTACCGCGCACCCGTGAGCGCATACCCGCCGTGCCGCGTACCCGTATGTGCCGATGTGCCACCGATGCCGTGGCCCAACCGTTCCCTGACACAATGTCTCTGCAGATTGTCTCAAGCCTGTAAGAACCAGTAGAATGAGCTTACTAGATACTGTTTAATTTGAACAGTATTAACTGGGCTGCATGCTGACTAAAAGGGGGCGTGTGCACTTCCTCCCATGAGTGCCCTCCCCTTTACTGCATGTCACTTCCTGTGATGTCATTTTTGTATTGAGGAAGTGCTCGGCTGTTGTGGGCAGTCACTTCCTGTTTGTGAAAGCTTTTGTGATAATAACAGGCCATGCTGGCTAGTGTGAGGCGGGATTGCTGACTGACCATGCTGAGATGAGGATCTAAGAATGCTGTTGATGGCTGTTTACTGGGGAATGGGAAACCAGGGGAGACATACGATCTGATAGGTAAAGTATTATATCATTAAGACGGAAATGGGTATTTATATTAGAAACAGGAAAAATTGGCTGTTTGCTCTGCGGACAGCCGAATTTCGCTAACACTTGTAACATGTGAAAACGTAATAAAAATATTTAAAAAAAAAAAAAAAAAACGTTGAAAACCACAGATTTTTGCCGCGTACACATGGTCGGAATTCTCGTCGGAAAAGGCTCTGATGGTTTTCCCATCGGAATTCCGACGGAATTTCGCTCAAACTGTCTTGCCTACACACGGTCACACCAAATTCCGACGGTCTGTAACACAGCGGCATAAAACACGTTCGACGGCACTATAAAAAGGGAAGTTTAATGCTTCCGAGCATGCGTCGAATTGTTTCCGAGCATGCGTCGGAATTTTGCGCGTCAGAATTGCATACACGCGATCGGAAAATCCGATAGAAAGGTTTTCCGTCAGGAAAAATTGAGAACAGGTTCTCAATCCAAAGTCCGTCGGAAATTCCGACAGAAAAAGACCGTTGGGCGTACACACGGTCGGAAAATCCGTTGAAAAGCTCCCATCGGACTGTTTCCATCGGAAATTCCGACCGTGTGTACGCCGCATAAGAATGCTGTTGATGGCTGTTTACTGGGGAATGGGAAACCAGGGGAGACATACGATCTGATAGGTAAAGTATTAGATCATTAAGACGGAAATGGGTATTTATATTAGAAACAGGAAAAATTGTCTGTTTGCTCTGCGGACAGCCGAATTTCGCTAACAGTTGTAACATGTGAAAACGTAATAAAAATATATATATAAAAAAAAAAAAAACTTTGAAAACCACTGATTTAGAGGGAGGACACTCTTTGAACTTGAAATTGTTGAATTCTTAGGACCTTTATCTCATGTCAATGAGCAGCCTTGGTTAGCAGAAACATGCCCAAGGAACCTTCCGGGGAAAAGCCAGCTCTGTATAAATGTATCTGACCAAACCCTAATTCTGGAGCTTCTGTATTAAAATGAACAAGGGTTTTTTTTTTTTTTTTTTTTACTTGTTTTACCAATGTAATTTAATTTATGATTTAATAACAAGTGGATGTGACAAAAACAATAAACCAGAACATTATGGTCTACTTGTTCGCATTGTTTAGTGCCATAATTATTGTTCATAGAGCTAATTATACCACCAGGGATGAACAGAAAGTTTATTTTTGTCTTCATAAAAAGTCTTGTACAAATGATTTCTCTGTGGTTATTTGGCTAAACCCGCCGCCAATACGAGGAAGGGGAGCCCCTCGAGTGGAAACGAGAGTCGAAGGCGCATTAAGGTTTAAAGAGGAGGATAATAGCGTCCCAGTGAGAGACCAGAGATGTAGAGCCGTTTTTTAATATTTAACAGAGACGCAAATGGAGGTATAAGGATAGACATCCGAAATTAAGCCATGAATTGTTTCAACAATTCATTTCCCTCTATTGCTAATGATACTGTATATCAAAGGCCCCCCGAATTTTCATAGTCCGTCTGTACCGGTGTATAATAGAGCTGTCAGAGGAAGACGGGAGCAGGGCAGATAGATAATAACAAGTATCATTTCAACATTAAAAAAAAAATAAGAAAAAAAATGGTAATGGGTGTTTATGTTGCCATCAACTGATCAAACTGATCAAATTTGTTTCCATTAAAGTAAATATAAACCCCAAATAAATGACAATTAGTTTTCTTGTATTATAAACAATTGCCAAAATATTTGAATAAAACACTTGTTTTTTTTGTTTTGTTTTTCATCCTTTGTGGCATCTCAGTGTCGCCCATCTCCTGCCGCTGATCTCCTCCGACATTTCCTGTCTACTTGCACTCCAGGATCAGCCGCACATCAATGCCCTGGACCGGCTTCCTGATAGGGACAGCAGTGTCTTCGTAAAATGGACATTTTTAATCTTCATCCGAAGTCTTTGTGACAGGGTGACGAGAACACAACCGGTGGGCAGTTGTCACCCCATAACTGGAAGTGCCTGGAAAAAGAACCTCTATAGTAGGACTTCCAAGTACGTGAGATTACATCAACACGTTAAAGCTTATATGACCCTTTAATAATTGAGATTCAATCTATTTTAAGTAGGGCTGTTACTGATTAAAATTTTCGTGTTCGATTAATCGTTTTTTTTTTTTTTTAATCGCTTAATCAACTCATTTCGATTAATTATAACGCACATACAGATCCAACTACTTTTAGCTGATCTCCTTGCATTGCAACTCTACATTAGTCAGTGGTAAATGTGGTATACACTATATACAATCACCCGACACTAGTTAGTTTCCACAATCCATGACTTAACTTCATAGTTAACACAAATACGTTTTAAATTCAAACTGTAGCACTGACGTAAGTCATTTTTTTCCCCACAGTAGCGTGACAATCCCTCCACCTCCGGTCTAACTAATCACTCTCACCTTATGGCATGGACCCCTGTGCAAACAGGTGGTCATGCAAGCGGGTATCAAAAGTGTTAACACGGACCATAAACTTCTCTTACGTCTCCTTAGATCTCAGCAAGGACGCCGGGTCATGGGTAGAAAGAAAAGATCGAAGTGCTCACCGCTTAAGTATAAGATTTCATTTTTGTGTTCAAACCCAAACCACTCACATAAAGATGATAAAAACACAGCATGTAAAGCCGACAATCGTGTTAGTTTCGTAGGGCAGCAGCGGGTGACGTCATGCGTAGTCCCTCCCCCGTACGCGTTATATTCAATCAGAACTTCGACGTCACCGAAATCCTCCCCCCTTCCCTTCTTTAGCAGACAGAGGCACTTGGGGAAGGGGGGAGGAGTCCAGTGACATCGATGTCCGTGACGTCACCGGATCTCCGACGGATCAAAGAATTTTGATCGATCAAAAAAATTGACGATTAATCGAGGAATTGATCTTTAATTTCCACAGCCCTAATTTAAAGCCCAAACAAAGTCACACATATACGTAGCTATTCAGTGATAGGCAGGGCTTTTTTTCTCAGTGAATAGGTACAGGAACTCACCCCTTCCAGTCCACCCTATGTCTCCACCCCCTACCCAACTCAGAGCAGCGTTACTTGGTTCCACCCCCTACCTACCTCCCAGTGCCCCTTTTCCCTTTTAGAGAATACAGAACCAAGTATAATTTTGTGGTGCCAAGTACTTTGTATGGAATGTGTTAATGATAACAAGAAAGGCATTAAGATAGATCCCCTGTGGCCAGCAACAATGAACAGCCCCAGCAACAATAGATCCACCCCAGCAACAATAGACTCCCAGTAGCCAGCATCACTAGATCCTCCAGCAGCCAGAAACAATAGGCTCTCCCTCAACATTAGATCTCTTCCAACAATTGATTATCCCCCAGCAACATGAGATGGATACCCTCCAGCAACAATAGATTCCCCAGCAGCCACCATCAATAGACCCCCCAGCCAGTAACGGCTGCTGGTATATTTATTTGGGGGGCGGCAAACAATCCACCCGCCGTGGGCTCGCTACCTCCGGGCAGGGGATAACGTTTCCTACTTCTGGTGCTTCACGGGCGGCTTCCGCTGTGTCTCCACCCTCCTCATCGGCGGCCAATAGGATCGCTTCTCCTCTCGGCCTCAGGACCCGCTTCCTGATTGGCTGGGAGGAGAATCAGGAAGACAACAGCGAATATTAATTCGCTATTGACACACAACTGGCTGGGCTGTGCCCCCAAACCCACCCTTTTTTGAAGCCTATTAGAGCTTATGGTTCTAATCATGTGCTTCTAGAAAAAAGAAAAAAATGCGGCGCCCCGCATGTAGATTAGGGGGTCGGACACATGGATTAGGTGGGCGGTGCCCCGCATGTAGACTAGGGGGTCGGACACATGGATTAGGTGGGTGGTGCCCCGCATGTAGACTAGGGGGCCGGACACATGGATTAGGAGGCGGTGCCCCGCATGTAGACTAGGGGTCGGACACATGGATTAGGTGGGCGGTGCCCCGCATGTAGACTAGGGGGCTGGACACATGGATTAGGTGGGCGGTGCCCCGCATGTAGACTAGGGGGCCGGACACATGGATTAGGTGGGCGGTGCCCCGCATGTAGACTAGGGGGCCGGACACATGGATTAGGTGGGCGGTGCCCGCATGTAGACTAGGGGGCCGGACACATGGATTAGGTGGGCGGTGCCCCGCATGTAGACTAGGGGGCCGGACACATGGATTAGGTGGGCGGTGCCCCGCATGTAGACTAGGGGGCCGGACACATGGATTAGGTGGGCGGTGCCCCGCATGTAGACTAGGGGGCCGGACACATGGATTAGGTGGGAGGTGCCCCGCATGTAGACTAGGGGGCCGGACACATGGATTAGGTGGGCGGTGCCCCGCATGTAGACTAGGGGGCCGGACACATGGATTAGGTGGGTCGGTGCCCCGCATGTAGACTAGGGGGCCGGACACATGGATTAGGTGGGCGGTGCCCCGCATGTAGACTAAGGGGCCGGACACATGGATTAGGTGGGCGGTGCCCCGCATGTAGACTAGGGGGCCAAATACATGGATTAGGTGGGCGGGGCCCCTGCGCCCTGCATTACGGGCCACCACTGCCTCCAGTACACTCCAGCACCCCTTGCCATTACATACATTCAGTGCTGGAGGTGCTGAGTTCCCCCCACGTTCCCGCTGAAAAAAAGCCCTGGTGATAGGTATTGACAAAGTGTTGTCACTGTATAAAAGTGAAGTGCAAGTCAAAAAATTTCAGGCAGGATCAATGTTTTTTTTTTTTTCCTGCAAATAGAAAACAGATATAACAAAATGCTTCTAATGGTACATTCAATACACCAAATGGAAGCAAATAAAATGCGTTTGTTGTCGGGCTTTACATACACTTTAAAGGAAAACTGTAATAAGAGAAATTTGGAAGCTGCCATTGTTGACCTCCTTGTTTTTTTTCTCAATACTGTGAGAAAATTACAAAGTATGAAGATTTGGGAATCCGAATTAAATCAAAAGCCCCAATTGGATTAATTAGTGTTGATGATTTGGAAGCTACCTAATAAATAGTTTGATTTTCTTCCTATGTCCCCACTGGAGATCATTTCTATTCACTATCAGTGTGTCAAAATTACAATGTATCAGTGCCCTCTATGTCTTCCTGTCATGCGCGAGCGGCGCCACGCGCCGTGATTGGCCGTGCAGTCATCTGGGACCTGTCACGTGTCCCAGATAACTGACAGGAAGGAGGGAGCCCTTCCTGCGCCGAGGGGAAGTGATGTCACCAGCCCAGGCACCGAAGGAGGCAGACTACGAGGGACCCCCTAGCAACAGGCATTTAGAGGTGAGTTTAAAAAAAAATGTTTTTTTTTTTTTTTAATTTATTTTTTAGGAATTTTAACGATATTTTTATGCACTTTAATGTGCTTCTTCTTGAGCCACTCCTTTTGTTGACTTGGTGGTATGTTTTGGGCCATTGTCATTCCAGGAAAGACTCATCCACGACCCATCTTCAGTGTTCTGGCTGAAGGAAGAAGGTTCTCATCCAAGATTCTACAATACATGGCCCCGTCCTTTGGCCCGTCAATGCGGCAAAGTTGGCCCACACAACCCCAAAGCAATTTCCCTGGGGTGGTATTCTTATGGTCATAGTCAGAATTTTTCTTTCTGAAGCCTGCTGTCGACTGACATCACAGAGCCGGTCCAGGCTGGGGAAAGATTGCAACCATATGGTCAGGAGCCACCCACATGCCTTGACCGGCACCCAGCTCAGCCTCTAAGCGAGTCACTGAGAGCCTGAGCCAGCAGCTTCCACCCCCTCCACAGCCCAGTGATCCAGTGAGCGTGTGCGGGGAGGGGAGCAGAGCACGGAGCACTAAGAACTGAACGATGAGCGGCCTTTGATCGCTCAGTTCTCAGTCTTAGAGCCGGGGGGGGGGGGGGGGGACATCCACCTAGGTTAGTATGATTTCAGAAGAAAAAAAAAACCTTACTCTTAATGCAACTACTTGCCAACCAGATCCAGGCTAATATACACTATTCAGATGGAGGCACAGTTGATAGTGGACAGGTGTCACGCTCAATCATACAGGTATGTCTAATATCAGGTCAATGTAAGTTGCAATGCCTCCCCTTTAACTGATGAAATCTGATTGGTTGAAATGGGTTACTGACGCCACCACATAATTTCTGCCTTCTGCAAATAATTCAGTTTCCCTCTTTTTTTTTTTTTAAGAGATGAATTCTGATTGGTTGAAATGGGTTACTGACACCTGTACCTAATATCGGTCCTCTGCGATAAATTTAGCTTCCTTTTTTTTTAAGAGATCAATTCTGATTGGCTGAAATGGGTCACTGACACCTGTACCTAATATCTGTCCTCGCGATAAAAAAAAAAAAAAAAGGAAGCTAAATTTATTGCGAGGACAGATATTAGGTACAGGTGTCAGTGACCCATTTCAGCCAATCAGAATTGATCTCTTAAAAAAAAAGGAAGCTAAATTTATCGCAGAGGACCGATATTATGTACAGGTGTCAGTTACCCATTTCAACCAATCAGAATTGATCTCTTAAAAAAAAAAGGAAGGTAAATTTAAGAGGTGAATTCTGATTGGTTGAAATGGGTCACTAACACCTGTACATAATATCTGTCCTCGGTGATAAATTTAGCTTTTTTTTTTTTTTTTTAAGAGATGAGATCTGATTGGTTGAAATGGGTTACTGACGCCACCACATAATATGTGCCCTCTCCTTTTTTTTTAAAGTTTTATTAACAGAACAAAACTGTGTTTTTCTGGAATTCAGTTAATGCATTGGGGTTACGTTACGCGAGCAGTTTAGATGTAAATGGCGCTTTTCAACCAATCAGAATTCATCTCTTAAAAAAAAAAAAAAGGAAGGTAAATTTAAGAGGTGAATTCTGATTGGTTGAACTGGGTTACTGACACCTGTACCTAATATCGGTCCTCTGCGATAAATTTAGCTTCCTTTTTTTCTTTTAAGAGGTGAATTCTGATTGGTTGAAATGGGTTACTGACGCCTGTACATAATATGTGCCCTCTGCAATTAATCCAGCTTCCTTTTTTTTTTTTTTATGTTTTATTAACAGAACAAAACTGTGTTTTTCTGGAATTCAGTTATTGCATTGGGGGTTACGTTACGCGAGCAGTTTAGATGCAAATGGCGCTTTCGTGAAAAAAAATTCTTCTTTAAGTAAGCCTGAATGATCTTCTAAATCACAAAGCAATTAAAATTCTAAAAGCAAAAAAAAAAAAAAAAAAATAACATCTTAAGACATTTCACAAAAGACATACAAATGTTTCAATGCGGATTATAAAATGAGAGAGAGAAAAAAAATAGCGCACTAGTTCCCCTGGCCGCGGTCTCAGGGGCTCGTGTGCTGCCTGTGATACTGATTCCGTTGTCTTCCTCTCACAATTCACATGAGCTATTAGATTCCTGACTCCCCTGCCTGCAAGCCAACACCGATTAATATCTGCCTACCTTGTTACCTAATTCATTATGGAATTGCAGTTAATTTGATTTGATATTATTTTAATAAAATTCTGTAATATATTAGATTGTTTCAGGCTATCAAAATAATTTTCCAATTATTACAGTTACTCAAGCAAATCTCTCTCTTCTCCTCTCTCGTTTTTTTTTTTTTTTTTTTTTTCTTCCCCCCTCCGTGAACGGCAGTTGGTCTGACTCAGAATACATTATCTACAACAGCTTCATTCTGGCCAGAGGAATACAAAATATATGCATGATTAAACCAGAATATATTGCAGGTATTGTGTGCCACGGGATGCCAAGGCTTTTCTGCTCTTTGCCGGATCGCGTTAGGCCTGATGAGGAGAGCGGAGAGCCTGGCGGGTGGGCGAGGGCGGATTCTGGAGCAAATTTTGGGGGAGATATGTAGCAAGGTGGGCAGTTGATGAATTATGTCTAGTGTGCAAGGCACAGGAGGCAGGCTAGGCACTGGTCTAAGGCGCACCCGTCCACCTTACAATCTGACCAGGCAGTCCCTTGATCTACATACCGTATATACTCGAGTATAAGCCGACCCGAATATAAGCCGAGGCACCTAATTTTACCACAGAAAACTGGGAAAAATTATTGACTCGAGTATAAGCCTAGGGTGAGAAATGCGCAGCTACTGTAAGTAGAAAAGAGGGTCAACAATGCCCATTTGTAGCCTCACTGTGCCCATTTGCACGCCTCACTGTGCCCATTTTGCACGCCTCACTGTGCCCATTTGTAGCCTCACTGTGCCCATTTGCACGCCTCACTGTGCCCATTTTGCACGCCTCACTGTGCCCATTTGCGCGCCTCACTGTGCCCATTTTGCACGCCTCACTGTGCCCATTTGCAGCCATAGATCCCCGAACGTCAAACTTGGTAGTTAAGGGTTCCTAGATGCCCCATAGCTGCAGCCAAATTGGGGTCTCTGAACCCAAAGGATCCCGAAATGACATTGCTGCAGATGGACACAGTTGACTGACTTTGGGGCCCTGTATCTCGGGGCCACTTGGTGCTAGGAACCCCAAATTTGGATAAGTTGTATTGCTAGTTATTTGGGGTTCCTAGCACCAAGTGTCTCCGAGATACGGGGCCTCAAAGTCGCTTTGGAAAATGTCAAGCACTTTTCTGCAGCAGAGAATTACATTTTCCGAAACCGACCTTGGGGCCCCGTATCTCGGGTACACTTGGTTCTAGGAACCTCAAATTTGGATATGTTGTAGTGTTTTGTAGTGTTCCACTGGGTTTTCACACCAAATTTGGGGTTCCTAGCACCAAGTGGCCCCGAGATACAGGGCCCCAAGGTCGGTTCGGAAAATGTCAAGCACTTTTTCTGCAGCAGAGAATTACATTTTCCGAACTGACTTTGGGGCCCCGTATCTTGGATATGTTATAGTGATAGTTCAACTGGGTTTGCACACCAAATTTGGGGTTCCTAGCACCAAGTGGCCCCGAGATACAGGGCCCCAAAGTCGGGTCGGAAAATTTCATTTTCTGCTGCAGAAAAGTGCTTGAATCCAGTATAAGCCGAGGGGGGCATTTTCAGCACAAAAAAATGTGCTGAAAAACTTGGCTTATACTCGAGTATATACGGTACTTATTGGTAGACCTACTCTCCAATCTCCTAGATTGGACCATCAGATTGCATGAGGGGTTAACACAATTACCTGTAACCCCTTAATCGCCCCCTAGTGTTAACCCCTTCCCTGCCAGTGACATTTTTTTCAATAATCAGTGCATTTATATAGCACTGATCGGTTCATAAATGTGTATAAATGACAATGGTCCCAAAAATGTGTCAAAAGTGTCCGATGTGTCCGCCATAATGTCGCAGTCCCGATAAAAATCGCAGATCGCCGCCATTACTAGTAAAAAATAAATAATAAGAAAAATGCCATAAAACTATCCCCTATTTTGTAGACGCTATAACTTTTGCGTTTTTCTTTTTTTAAAATGGGGATTATTTATTATAGCAAAAAGTACAAAATATTGTGTTTTTTTCAAAGTTGTTGCACTTTTTTGTTTATAGCGCAAAAAATAAGAAAAATGGAGAGGTGATCAAATACCACCAAAATAAAGCTCTATTTGTGGGGAAAAAAGGACGTTTTTTTTTTTGTTTGGGTGCTATGCATACTAGCTCATTATGCCTTTGTCTTGCAGAGTCTATTTTTTTTTTTTTTTTAATGGTTTTACTTCCTCTTTAATGTAGCGCAGTTCTGAATAGCAAAAAATGCTCTGGTCAAAAACCTTCTGGAGGTGAAGAGTGTTTACAGGCTGAAAAAAGCCCCATCACCAGCGTGTTCAGGAGAGGAGCTTTTGAGCTGAAAAAACACTTGATGCACCTAAATGCATCGAAACGCTAGGCACATTTAGTCGCGATTGAGCGTTAATGCGTTCCAATGCCCAGAATAAATGGATATTCTGGCCAATAAAATCAGTTAAAACCCAAATGCTTGACGCACCTAAATACGTCTAAGCCCACGTACACACGGTCGGAAAGTTCCGACCAAAAAATCCATCGGACGGATTTTGTCCGAAACTGGTGTTGCATACACACGGTCGGACAAAGTTGTCGGAAAATCAGATCATTCTGAACGTGGTGATGTTCGTTGCGTACGACGGAGCTACGTAGAGGCTAGTAGCCAATAGCTTTGGTCTCGTAATTTGATCTGAGCATGCGTGGCACTTTGTCCGTCGGAATTCCCTACACGCGATCGGAAAAAGTCCGATCAGAGTTTGTTGTCGTCGACCGGAAAAAGTCCAATCGGAATTTGTTGTCGTAAAATTTGTAATCCTGCTCTCAAATTTTTTCTGTCGACGGAAAAAGCCTGCTAGAGCCCACACACCATCGGATTTTCCGACAACATAATCCGATCGGACTTTTTCCATCGGAAATATCCGACCGTGTGCACGGGGCATAAAAGAGCTCTGGCGTTAAAACGGAGAAAAGGAAAAGCCCGTTGTACATGAGGCATATGATGTAATAATATAGTGGAGGTTACATTGTTACAAGAAGCAACATTGTTATTAAAATGTAGAGGGGGCAGCATCATTATATGTAACAATATAAAAATGCACCAGAGGTTATATTTGTACATATTGTGATCTAATATACTGTCATAACAGTGCACAGAAGGTTATATTGTTAGAGGCAGTGTTATAGAAATACACTGGATTACAGGAAGGTTATATTGTTACATACAGCGATATAATAAAATGGAAAAATAGTTACATTGCTACATGCAGTACATTACAGTATAATCAAATAGAAAAGGTTACTTTATTATACCCGGTATATATCGCACACAGCGACCTATCGTAGTGTCAAGGGATGTAAAGGGATGGTTTTATTTGCAGTTCTAAATAAATATTGAGGATGTTAATGATACAATGTAATGTCATAATAGATACACAGTTACCTGTAGTACATTATAATCAAATAGAAAATATGACATTATCATATACAGTACATAACTTAACCGCTTCAGCACCGGGCCATTTTACCCCCCTTCCTGACCAGAGCACTTTTTGCGATTCGGCACTGCGTCGCTTTAACTAACAATTGCGCGGTCGTGCGACGTGGCACCCAAACAAAATTGAAGTCCTTTTTTTCCCCACAAATAGAGCTTTCTTTTGGTGGTATTTGATCACCTCTGCGTTTTTTATTTTTTGCGCTATAAACAAAAGAAGAGCGACAATTTTGAAAAAAAAACACAATATTTTTTACTTTTTGCTATAATTAATATCCCATTTTTTTTTAAAAAAACTATTTTTTTACTCCGTTTAGACCGATACGTATTCTTCTACATATTTTTGGTAAAAAAAAATCACAATAAGCGTATGTTGATCGGTTTGCGCAAAAGTTATAGCGTCTACAAAATAGGGGATAGATTTATTGCATTTTTTTTTTTTTTACTAGTAATGGCGGCGATCTGCGATTTTTTTTTCGTGACTGCGACATTGCGGCGGACACTTCGGACACTTTTGACACATTTTTGGGACCATTCACATTTACACAGCGATCGTTGCTATAAAATTGCATTGATTACTGTGTAAATGTGACTGGCAGGGAAGGGGTTAACACTAGGGGGGTACTGCAGGGGTTAATATGTTCCCTAATGTAGTGATTCTAACTGTGGGGGGAGGGGACTCACAAGGGGAGGAGACCAATCAGTGTTCCTCCGTACTCGGATCACATGATCGGTCTCCTCGCCACTGACAGGACGTGGAGCTGTTTGTTTACACACACAGCTCCACGGTCCCGCGCGGTCCCGTTGTTTTAACGGGCAATCACGGGTGCCCGGCGGACATCGCGGCTGCCGGGCACGCGCACTGGGTCCCTAGGCGGCCGGGAATGGGAGGACATCATATGACGCCCACCCAGGATTGGAGATCCACCTGCTGGGCGTCATATGTACATGGGCGGGTATTGAAGCGGTTAAAGTGATATGCAGGGGGGGACTGACAACTCATGGGGCCCCCGGGCAATCGGAGATTCTGGGGCCCCCAGGCAATCATAGATTCTGGGGCCCCCAGGCAATCAGAGATTATGGGGCCCCCAGGCAATCCGAGATTATGGGGCCCCCAGGCAATCCGAGATTATGGGGCCCCCAGGCAATCCGAGATTATGGGGCCACACAGTATACACACACACTATACAATCACACAGTATACACAGACATGTACACACAGTATACACAGACATGTTTCTATTGGCTGAGAAGGTACTGGAGAGGTGGGGCAGCTATAATCTCGGGATTTTTAGACCAAAAGGATGTCGGTAAGGGACATTTCAGAAACAGATGTAAAAAAAAACAACAGATTTTTACATACTGTCCCTGGTTTTACTGAGGCTGGCAACCCTGATGAGGCCCCCAATGGCCCGGGGCCCTCGGGAAGTGCCAGTCCGCCCCTGGTGACATGACATAGTGATATTATAGTGAAGGAATGGTTGCATTCTTATCTACACACTAATACTGAGAAGATGACATTGTTACATACAGTGATATAATATAAAGTCATCACAATTACAGTGGTGTGAAAAAGTGTTTGCCCCCTTCCTCATTTCCTGTTCCTTTGCATGTTTGTCACACTTAAGTGTTTCGGAACATCAAACCAATTTAAACAATAGTCAAGGACAACACAAGTAAACACAAAATGCAATTTGTAAATGAAGGTGTTTATTATTAAAGGTGAAAAAAAATCCAAACCATCATGGCCCTGTGTGAAAAAGTGATTGCCCCCCTTGTTAAAACATACTATAACTGTGGTTGTCCACACCTGAGTTCAATTTCTCTAGCCACACCCAGGCCTGATTATTGCCACACCTGTTCACAATCAAGGCATCACTTAAATAGGAGCTGCTTGACACAGTAAGGTCCACCAGAAGATCCTTAAAAGCTACACATCATGCCGAGACCCAAAGAAATTCAGGAACAATTGAGAAAGAAAGTAATTGAGATCTATCCGTCTGGAAAGGGTTATAAAGCCATTTCCAAAGCTTTGGGAATCCAGCGAACCACAGTGAGAGCCATTATCCACAAATGGCGAAGACATGGAACAGTGGTGAACCTTCCCAGGAGTGGCCGGCCGCCCAAAATTACCCCAAGAGTGCAGCGACGACTCATCCAAGAGGTCACAAAAGACCCCACAACAACGTCCAAGGAACTGCAGGCCTCACTTGCCTCAGTTAAGGTCAGCGTTCATGCCTCCACCATCAGGAAAAGACTGGGCAAAAATGGCAGAGTTCCAAGGAGAAAAACCACTGCTGAGCAAAAAGAACATCAAAGCTCGTCTCAATTTCTCCACAACACATCTTGATGATCCCCAAGACTTTTGGGACAACATTCTCTGGACCGATGAGACAAAAGTGGAACTCTTTGGAAGGTGTGTGTCCAAGTATATCTGGCGTAGAAGGAACACTGCATTTCAGAAAAAGAACATTATACCAACAGTAAAATATGGTGGTGGTAGTGTGATGGTCTGGGGCTGTTTTGCTGCTTCAGGACCTGGAAGACTTGCCGTGATAAAAGGAACTATGAATTCTGCTGTCTACCAAGAGATCCTGAAGGAGAATGTCCGACCATCTGTTCGTGTACTCAAGCTGAAACGAACTTGGGTTCTGCAGCAGGACAATGATCCTAAACACACCAGCAAGTCCACCACCGAATGGCTGAAGAAAAACAAAATGAAGACTTTGGAGTGGCCTAGCCAAAGTCCTGACCTGAATCCTATTGAGATGTTGTGGTATGACCTTAAAAAGGCCGTTCATGCTCGAAAACCCTCTAATGTAACTGAATTAGGACAATTCTGCAAAGATGAGTGGGCCAAAATTCCTCCAGGACGCTGTAAAAGCCTCATTGCACGTTATCGCAAACGCTTGGTTGCAGTTGTTGCTGCTAAGGGTGGCCCAACCAGTTATTAGGTTTAGGGGGCAATCACTTTTTCACACAGGGCCATGATGGTTTGGATTTTTTTTCACCTTTAATGATAAACACCTTCATTTACAAATTGCATTTTGTGTTTACTTGTGTTGTCCTTGACTATTGTTTAAATTGGTTTGATGTTCCGAAACACTTAAGTGTGACAAACATGCAAAGGAACAGGAAATGAGGAAGGGGGCAAACACTTTTTCACACCACTGTACATTAGGAGAATATTTGATCTCTTCCATAATTACAGGCACGGCTGCTATATAACATTTCCAGGTATGTCAAACAGTAGGCTCCCCCTGCTGCCTTTTGTGGTTTCTCCTGGTGGCTACTACATCACCACTGTGTCCTGTAGGGACATGGCAGCCAATGAGAGGAACCACTGGCATAGTGGGGGTGCTCTGTTAGTTACGCCCAGAATCCTTGTTCTCATTTAACCTCCCTGGCGTGATGATTATTTCTGGTTTTAGGTGCTGAAAGCGGTACAATTATTTTGCATGGAAATTTGGCGTTTTATATTGTAGGCCTGCAATTCTAATGCCGCGTACACACGGTCGGAATTCTCGACAGAAAAAGCTCTGATGGTTTTCCCGTCGGTATTCCGACGGAATTTCGCTCAAACTGTCTTGCCTACACACGGTCACACCAAATTCCGACGGTCTGTAACACAGCGGCATAAAACACGTTTGACGGCACTATAGAAGGGAAGTTTAATGCTTCTGCGCATGCGTCAAATTGTTTCCGAGCATGCGTCGGAATTTTGCGTGTCGGAATTGCATACACGCGATCGGAAAATCCGATAGAAAGGTTTTCCTTCGTAAAAATTGAGAACAGGCTCTCAATCCAATGTACGTCGGAAATTCCGACAGAAAAAGACCGATGGGCATACACACGGTCGGAAAATCCATTGAAAAGCTCCCATCGGACTGTTTCCATCGGAAATTCCGACCGTGTGTACGCGGCATTAGGAATAACTCACTTAAATCTGTCCAAACCAGGGTCTAGTAGACATCCCGGGTATGATCAAGTTTGAAACACAAAATCATAAATTCTAATATAATAAATAACTATAAAAATTATTCAATAATGTAATCAAATCAAAAACACAAAAATTTGCTCAGTTGCAGAATTTGTCGCTGTCATTAGATTTAGTGTTTGATGACGGATTTCCCCACAAATCGCTATCGCTCATTTCTGCAAGTGATTCTAATTTATTATCGCTGTTTTCTAGTTGGTCTAAAACCACTTTTGACGTAAAGGGACACTTTTTGGTTGCTATGGACAATCTCCAAACTCCAGGCAGAAAAAAAATGTATTTATAATATAAAACTACATGCAGGTCACTGGACAGACCACTAGGGACAAATGGGATGTGTAATTTTTTTATACAGTACTGTAATCTGTAAGATTACAGTACTTACATGTTTGCTACATACAGAGTTTGAGGTGTGGAGTGTGCTACATACAGAGTGCAGAGTTTAGGAGTACACTATGTACAGACAGCAGAGTGCGGGGGTATTTTACATACAGAGTGCAGAGTTCAGGAGTGTGTTATGTACAGAGAGCAGAGTGCAGGAGTACTTTATATACAGAGTGCAGAGTTCAGGAGTGTGCTATGTACAGAGTGCAAAGTTTCGGAGTACGCTAAGTACAGAGTGCAGAGTTCAGGAGTACGCTACATACAGAGTGTGGGGCTCAGGAGTACGCTACTTACAGAGAGTAGAGTTCAGGAGTACACTATATACAAAATTCAGGGTTGCACTGCATACACAGAGTTCAGGAATACGCTACGTACAGATTTCAGGAGTACGCTAAGTACTGTGAGTGCAAAGTTCAGGTGTGCATTATGTACAGAGTGCAGGAGTATTCTACATACAGAGTTTAGAGCTCAGGGTTGCACTGAATACACAGTGCAGGGTTGAGGATTGCTCTACATACAGAGTGCAGGGTTGAGGAGTGTGTTACGTCCAGAGTGCAGGGTTAAGGATTGCTCTACATACAGAATGCAGGGTTGAGAAGTGTGCTGCATACAAAGTGCAGAGTTCAGGAGTACACTACGTGCAGAGTGCAGAGTTCAGAAGTACACTACAAACAGAGTGCAAAGTACAGGCATACGCTACACACAGTGTGCAGAGTTCAGGAGTACTCTACATACTCTGCAGAGTTCAGGAGTACGCTACATACAGAGTGCAGAGTTCAGGAGTACGCTACATACAGAGTGCAGAGTTTAGGAGTGCATTATATACAGAGTGCAGAGTTCAGGAGTACGCTACATACAGAGTGCAGCATTCAGGAGTGCATTATGTACAGAGAGCAGAGTGCAGGAGTAATTTATATACACAGTGCAGAGTTCAGGAGCGCATTCTGTACAGAGTGCAGGGTGCAGGAGTACTCTACACACAGAGTGAAGATTTCAGGAGTATGCTCTGTATACAGAGTGCAAAGTTCAGGAGTACGCTACGTACAGAGTGCAGCATTCAGGAGTATGCTATGTACAGAGTGCAAAGTTCAGGAGTATGCTATGTACAGAGTGCAAAGTTCAGGAGTATGCTATGTACAGAGTGCAAAGTTCAGGAGTATGCTATGTACAGAGTGCCAAGTTCAGGAGTATGCTATGTACAGAGTGCAAAGTTCAGGAGTATGCTACGTACAGAGTGCAGCATTCAGGAGTATGCTATGTGCAGAGTGCAGCATTCAGGAGTATGCTATGTGCAGAGTGCAGCATTCAGGAGTATGCTATGTGCAGAGTGCAGAGTTCAGGGGTACACTACACACCAGTGCAATGGTGTCAGTGGGAACTTATCTGAGAGGCAGAAATTACCCAATGCTGAAGGAACCCCCAGCAACCTCTGGAGGAACCCTGGTGGAGAATCACTGCTCTACAGGGTAGTTAGGAGTTAGAAGGGGAGTGGGAGCAGATTTATGATTAGATTGTTATAACCTGGAATTCTACTTTAAAGGGAAAAAAAAGTCAGAATTATCTTAGAAAATGTGACTTTTATCCCTTGATTGCCAAAACACCTGAATATCATCATATACAGTTCAGCAAACGATTTTATCTCATTTGTTTTGGCATCGCTACAACAGTCATCAGAAGTCTGGACTAAAGTACTGGTTTTAATCTCAGCTTTGCAAGTAAATTGCTTTATGGCTTTGCATGGCATTACACCCCATAATACTATCCTTCATTTTTTTTTTTTTTTTTTTTTTTTACACGTTACGATCTGCCACATGAACGGTTACAAGAGCCGGCTCTCACCAGGAAATGGAGCCCCAGTGAAAAGCGAAAGTGTTTTTGCACCTGTTTCCAGTAAAAGACGTCTTCTACCTTTGTACATGGAGGCTTTGCTTTATGACGAGGTCTTCTGAGAGCGAAAGACCGAGACCGACGCACTCAAGACGATCTCTGGAGGGCTAATTCTGTAAACCACGTGCAAAGGTGAAAGAGGATATGAAAAGGTCCCCAACCCTCAGGAACCAATCAGATTGAAAACAGAACTTTAGGGTAAATTCACTGTTAAAAATAAATATATATATTAGGGCTGTGGAAATTAAAGATTAATTCCTTGATTAATCGTACATTTTTTTGATCGATCAATATTCTTTTGATCGGTACTCACCTCTCCGCCGGCTTCCGGGTCTTCAGAGAGTTCCGTCGGAGATCCGGTGACGTCACGGACATCGAGGTCACCGGACTCCTCCCCCTTTCCCAAGTGCCTCCGTCTTCTAACGAAGGATAGGGGAAGTAGTCCAGTGATGTTGAAGTTCTGATTGAACGAAACGCGTATGGGGGAGGAGCTACGCATGAAGTCACCCGCTGCTGCCCTACGGAACTAACACGATTGTCGGCTTTACATGCTGTGTTTTTATCATCTTTATGTGAGTAGTTTGTGTTTGAACACAAAAATGAAATCTTATACTTAAGCGGTGAGCACTTAGATCTTTTCTTTCTACCCATGACCCGGCGTCCTTGCTGAGATCTAAGGAGACGGGAGAGAAGTTTATGGTCCGTGTTAACCCTTTTAATACCCGCTTGCATGACCACCTGTTGGCACAGGGGTCCATGCCATAAGGTGAGAGTGATTAGTTAGACCGGAGGTGGAGGGATTGTCACGCTACTGTGGGAAAAAAATTACTTCCGTCAGTGCTACAGTTTGAATTTAAAATGTATTTGTGTGAACTGTGAAGTTGAGTCATGGATTGTGGAAACGAACTAGTGTCGGGTGATTGTATATAGTGTATACCACATTTACCACTGACTAATGCAGAGCTTCAATGCAAGGAGATCAGCTAAAAGTAGTTGGATCTGTATGTGCGTTATAATTAATCGAAATTAGTCGATTAATCAATTTTTTCAGCCGCTGTCGTTTTGGAGAGGGTCAGGGACCTTTGTAAAAGCAAAACGGTGCGTTTTTGGTTCAATAGACTTCAATGGAGAAGCTGCAGAAAAGCGTATGTTTTCGTCGCGATTTGGCAGCGATAATGCTACGATTTGCGTTTTGCAATTTTTTAATCCACCCAACAACAAATTGGCCAAAAAAAAAAAAAAGCATAAAAAAATATGTAAAACTTGCAAAAAATGTGTCAAAAATGCGTGTGCAAAAACGCAAAAAGCACCACAAAAAGCACTGCAGAAACGGATCAAAAGCAAACTGTATTATGAGAAGCTTCGGATCCGCAGATGAGGATCACGGATTCTAGACATTTGCTTCCCAGTCCTCCGACTGCTGGGAAGTCTTCAAGCCATGAACGGTTAATCCTGTACGTTGCACCGGATGTGTGCGACATGTGTGTGCATGCCTCGTCTGCGGCCTCAGAACTGCTCGCGGGTTTTATACTGGAACGTAAGGGCGCTATAGGCTGATTGATAAGGCAGAGGAGTTTATTATCTCCAGGTGTGACACACATTCTGCTCTTCTTCTGCCTTCACTTCCTTATAAACACGCAGATTGCTGCCATTAGCTTAACTGGCGGCTGTAAAAAGATCCTTTTGTGGCCGGCTGCAAGGTGTTAACGTCGTCGTACTTCACCAACTAAAATAACTTTCCCTCCTTGGTTGGCAAATCGGCTTTTTATGAATCGGAACAGTAAAAAGTCATGGAGACATTTGCATTTCAGTTGTTGCTGTAGTAAATGTTACAGATAATCTGCTTATAGATTTCCCTTCCTGGTTCCTCTTTTTCTCTCATTAACGTGCTAATGAAAAAAATTAAATAAAATAAAAACTCGCTATTTTCATTCCATAAATTATTTTGGACCCAGTGACATCATTACTGGGTCTCTATGCTTCTCTATAGCAGGGGTCTCCAAACTTTTTAGAATGAGTATATATTACAAATATTGTAGGCCCAAAAAGAAATACGTTTTATAATTCAATGAATAATAAATTAATCAATGCGTTTTATTTGGAATATTTTTCTGCATGATATGATTCAGAACAAAAGAGAAAGAACACAGCAAAGGCCCCTACATCAGAGCCCCCTTGCAGCACCTTAAGTGCCCTTTACATCAGAGCCCCCTAGGGTTCCCACCTCATCCCTTTAAAACCAAACACATATTAATTACACGGTTCTGTGGCTGATTAAGGTGTTAATTAAACTCACTTGGTGCCTTATCTGCATTAAATTAGCCACAGAACCTGTGTAATTAATATTGTGTTTGGGTTTAAAGGGATGAGGTGGGAACCATAGAGCCCCCTTTACATCAGAGTCCACCTTAGGAGTCTCCCCTTATATCAGAGTCTCCATAAATGTGCCCCTTACATCAGTGTCCCCATCAGAGTCCCCGCTTACATCAGAGACCACCTCCCTCTAAATCAGTGTTCCCGTCAGAGTCCCCGCTTACATCAGAGACCGCCTCCTCCTACATCAGTGTCCCCATCAGAGTTCCTGCTTACATCAGAGACCACCTCCCCCTACATCAGTGTCCTCATCAGAGTCCCTGCTTACACCAGAGACCGCCTCCTCCTACATCAGTGTTCCCATCAGAGTTCCTGCTTACATCAGAGACCACCTCCCCCTACATCAGTGTTCCCGTCAGAGTCCCTGCTTACATCAGAGACCACCTCCCCCTACATCAGTGTTCCCGTCAGAGTCCCCGCTTACATCAGAGACCACCTCCCTCTACATCAGTGTTCCCGTCAGAGTCCCCGCTTACATCAGAGACCGCCTCCTCTTACATCAGTGTCCCCATCAGAGTCCCCACTTACATAAGAGAGTGCCTCCCCCTACATCAGTGTCCCCATCAGAGTTGCCGCTTACATCAGAGACCTCCTCCTCCTACATCAGTGTCCTCATCAGAGTCCCCACTTACATCAGAGACCGCCTCCCCCTACATCAGTGTCCCCATCAGAGACCCCGCTTACACCAGAGACCGCCTCCCCCTTCATCAGTGTCCCCATCAGATTCCCCGCTTACACCAGAGACCGCCTCCTCCTACATCAGTGACCCCATCAGAGCCCCCGCTTACATCAGAGACCGCCTCCTCCTACATTAGTGACCCCATCAGAGCCCCCGCTTACATCAGAGACCGCCTCCTCCTACATTAGTGACCCCATCAGAGTCCCCACTTACATCAGAGACCGCCTCCTCCTACATCAGTGACCCCATCAGAGTCCCCGCTTACATCAGAGACCGCCTCCTCCTACATCAGTGACCCCATCAGAGTACCCACTTACATCAGAGACCGCCTCCCCCTACATCAGTGTTCCCATCAGAGTCTACGCTTACATCAGAGACTGCCCTTTCTACATCAGTGTTTCCATCAGAGTTGCTGCTTACATCAGAGACCGCCTCCCCCTACATCAGTGTTCCCATCAGAGTCCCTGCTTACACCAGAGACTGCTTCCCCTACATCAGTGTTCCCATCAGAGTCCCTGCTTACACCAGAGACTGCTTCCCCTACATCAGTGTTCCCATCAGAGTCCCTGCTTACATCAGAGATCACCACCTCCTCCTACATCAGTGTTCCCAACAGAGTCCCTGCTTACATCAGAGACCGCCTCCTCTTACATCAGTGTCCCCATCAGAGTCCCCACTTACATCAGAGACCACCTCCTCTTACATCAGTGTCCCCATCAGAGTCCTCTTTAAATACTATTTTAAATTTGCCCTTCCAATTAAATCTGATCGACTGCCCAAAATTGGCAAAAATTTCATCAAATCCTCTTAATTTTCACCAGTATTTGGGAGAAATAAAAATTCTGTACTCTGCTCCTCCCTACTAGTTATTTGGGGTAAAGTAAATCACTTTTTTTTTTTTTTTTTTTTTTTTTTACAGTAAGTTATCCGATAAGCCAACAGTTGGTATAGTGGAGTATTTTTGTGATCTTGACTCCTTGTTCCAACTCTGACGCCTTGCTTCTTCGGTATTTTTCGGCATCAAACACACTACGCCTGCATTGCTTGACGTACTTGTAATCTAACTTGAACTGATCAGCCATGGCATTGCGACTTGAAACGCGTCAGCCCTCAAAAAACTTTTGCAAGATCATTTACACCCCCCTCTGATTTTGTTTGGATGGCTTTTTTTTCCTTTGAGACATAAAAAAAAAAAAAAAAAGGACAAAAAAGACACCACAAAGCTACCAGCTTGTCACTTCATAGAGAATTTCAAAGGCTTTTCCATATTACTAACTAAGTAGATGCACATTTAAAAAAAAGAAATCTTCACGCATTCAAGGTGACAAGTAAATGCTAAGGTTTGAACTTCATCTGTGCTATTGTCAATAACTGAATATTTTATACTGTTTAGTATAATAGAAAAAATTATGGGTATTTCTCCAATTATTCATCAAAGTTAGAAAGAAGAAGAAGAAGGAAAAAAAAAAAAAGAAAAACAACAAAGAAAAATCAGATTTAAAAAAAAAAAATAAAAAATAAAAGTTTTGTTATTCAAAGAAAAGATGACTCAATATCACAGAATGTCACCATTGTTATTTGAAAAGGGAAGAATTGTTTCTTTTCTCTTACCAAATGTTAATCCTTTTTAAGTGAACAGTAGAGTTTTTCTTTCTGTTCTTTTTTTTTTTGATAAGAATTTTGTTGATAACAGATCAGAATAAAAATGAGAGAAATACAATTGTAATACAAAACAGCACAAGTCTCACATCATGGAATCTAAGGCAGCCCCATACATTAAGCAAATTTTCTTTCCTTCAACCACAAGAACCCAAGAAAATTGCTTGATTCCTCCATCAGCATCATCAGCGTTGATGGCGGAATCCTTCCTGCTGCGCTATTATATCCTGACGGCGGGGATACACAACAGAATACAATGATCTGGCTATAGCCGCCAGCAGTGAACGAACTAAAAAAAAAAAAAAAAAGATTGACAGGCTGGTTGCACTGAAGTCAATCGATAGATCAGCTTCAGTACAACCAGCCTGCCCATATATGGATAGAAATTTGGCCAACTCAGCATCCGCTTTTGGCCGCTATAAAGTATATGAACACGATCACCTTGTAAAAACAACCCATTCGGTTTAACCACTTTAACCACTTTCAGCCCCGGACCAATTGGCAGCCAAAGGACCAGGCCCCTTTTTGCGATTCTGCACTGCGTCGCTTTAACTGACAATTGCGCGGCCGTGCGACGTGGCTCCCAAACAAAATTGGCGTCCTTTTTTTCCCACAAATAGAGCTTTCTTTTGGTGGTATTTGATCGCCCCTGCGGTTTTTATTTTTTTGCGCTATAAACAAAAATAGAGCGACAATTTTGAAAACAATGCAATATTTTTTGCTTTTTGCTATAATAAATATCCCCCAAAAATATATAAAAAAACATTTTTTTTCCTCAGTTTAGGCCGATACGTATTCTTCTACATATTTTTGGTAAAAAAAAATCGCAATTAGCGATTATTGATTGGTTTGCACAAAAGTTATAGCGTTTACAAAATAGGGGATAGTTTTATAGCATTTTTACTAATATTTTTTTTTTTACTAGTAATGGCGGCGATCAGCGATTTTTATTGTGACTGCGACATTATAGCGGACACATCGGACATTTTTGACACATTTTTGGGACCATTATCATTTATACAGCAGTCAATGCTATTTAAATGCATTGATTCCTGTATAAATGACAGTTGTAGTGAAGGGGTTAACCACTAGGGGGCGGGGAGGGGTTATGGTCTGTGACGTGTGTGTTTTTTTTTTACATTAGGGGGCGGGGCTGACGTCTGACGTCATTGATCGGCTTTCCCGATGACCGGGAACAGCCAATCAATGACAGGCAGTGTAGGAAGGGCGGGGAGAGGTTTGTTTACACAGATCTCTCCCCATTCTTCAGCTCCGTGACCCGATCGCGGGACACCAGCCGGGGTCACGGAGCGCGTGCGCGACCCACAGGCAGGCAAATGCAAAATCACGTATATATATGTGATTTTGCCTGCACGTGCCATTCTGCTGGCGTATATATGCAGTGGGCGGTCGGGAAGCAGTTAAAGAGGAAGTAAAGCCACCACAAAAAAAAAAAAAAAAAAACGGAACCTGCAAGGCAAAGGCATAATGAGCTAGTATATGCATACTAGCTCGTTATGAATAACTTACCTGAGAACGAAGCCCCCGAAGTGACCCTCATCCACAACCTTCTCCGCCGCCATCAAGCCCGGATTGACTTCCGGGTCTCGCCGCTCCAGCGCTGTCATTCGCTGGATCGGCATGCGCAGTGTGCCTGCGCGCAGCTGTCTACGGCGCATGCGCCGTAGACAGCGATGCCTCTTTTTTTCTAAATGTCTCCTAAACCATGTAGGTTTAGGAGATATTTATTGGACCTACAGGTGAGCCTTAATCTAGGCTTACCTGTAGGTCAAAGTGGTTTGTAAGGGTTTACAACCACTTTAAGGCCCCTTTCACACGATCGGACCGGTCAGTTTTGACAGCAGACCTGAACGGGCGCTCCATGCTGGTCTATGGAGCGTCGGATGTCAGCGGAGACATGTCCACTGACATCCGACCCGGTCCGATCCGCCAAAAGCAGACGTACGTCTCTACGTCCAGATCCGTCGCTGGCGATCGGGTGAGAGCTGATGAAAACGGACAACGCTGTCCGTTTTCATTCGATCTCTCCATAGAGACCAGCGGCGCTGGACAAGCCCCTCCCCCCCAGTGAGCAGAGAGGGACCCGTCATCCGCCGGCTCAGCGGAGATCAATGGAGAGATCTCCCGCTGAGCCGGCGGACAGAGGCGGAGTCCGTGTGAGCGGAGTCCGCCTCGTGTGAAAGGGGCCTAAGACCAGCCTCGTTTTGGAGTTTAGGTGTTTACATGTTTAAAACATTTATTTTTTGCTAGAAAATTACTTAGAACCCCCAAACATTATATATTGTTTTTTTTTTCTAACACCCTAGAGAATAAAATGGCGGTCGTTGCAATACGCGTGCCACGGGTTCGCCATCTATTATGAACATAAGGACTTTTCACATTGTCACAAATTGAACTGAATGTTTTTATTGCACTTTGCCTTTCAAATTATCACAGTATACCTGTATGTTTACGTTCCAAATTAGCGCCCCCTCATAGTTTTTTTTTTTTTAATTTACAGTATAGGTAACCCCTACACCATTGGGGAGCAGCTTATTTGTGTGTATTTTCTAAATTAGTCAATCACCTTTAATAAGTGCTTTTAATAGTGGCGCAAGGTATTTTTAATTTTTTTTTTTCTCTCTGGTGGCAGGACGTTCAAACTCTACTGTCTTCAAGCAATAAAGCCTCCAGCAGAATCTTGACATCTGACTCACTTCCAGGTGCCTAGTTCCCTGCTACAATCAATGGTTTCTCCCATCAGCCCTTACATCCCTATTGTGTCTTGTAGGGACAGATTGAACCACAGCATGCAGCGGGGGGGATGCAGGCATCCGCCTTTCCAAGACATGAACGTTGATGATTCTTCCACGATACACACGATTGGAATTCTCGTCAGAAAAGCCTTGGATGTTTTTTTCCGATGGAATTCCCATTCCGAAGCTTGTGTTGGCCTCACACGGTCACACCAAATTCCAACCGCCAAGAACGCGGTGACGTACAACACTTCGACGAGCCCGCGAAAATGAAGTTCAATGCTTCCGAGCGTGCGTAAAATTGTTTCCGAGCATGCGTCGGAATTTTGCGCGTCGGCATTGCCACAGACGTTCAGAGTTTCCAATAGAAACTTTGTCTGTCGGAAAATTGGGAACATGCTCTCAATCTTTTTCCGACGGAGGTCGCATTTTCCAACGAAAAGCTCTCATCTGTCTTTTGCTGGCCGAATTTTCGATCGTGTGTACGCCACATCGGAATTCACACTCATCAGAGAGTATTCAGCGTCTTCGATTGCAGGTAGACATGTGTAATTCGTTTCGTTTTTTTTCGTTATATTCGTTCATTCGTTATCGTACGAATGAGCGAACGATTCGCTAAAAATTTTAACGAATCGTTCGAGTCGAACGAATCCGAAAACAACGAAAATCCGAAAAAAACTAATTAGAAACAACGAATGTACGAAAGAAGAAAATCCGAAAAACGAAAACAGGAACAACGAAAATCAAAATGAACGAAAAAATTCTTACATTCGTAACTTTTTTTTTTTTGTTGAATTGGTCATTTTCCGTGTCTCTTACAATGGCGTTGCTTAACGTGCTTCGAATGGATTGAACGAAAAAATTCGTACATTTGTAACTTTTTTTTTTTTTCGATTCGTAATTTTCCGTGTCTCTTACAATGGCGCTGCTTAACGTGCTTCGAATGGATTGCAGGAAAAAATTCGTACATTCGTAACTTTTTTTTTGCGATTCGTAATTTTCCGTGTCTCTTACAATGGCGCTGCTTAACGTGCTTCGAATGGATTGAACGAAAAAATTCGTACATTCGTAACTTTATTTTTTTTTTTCGATTCGTAATTTTCCGTGTCTCTTACAATGGCGCTGCTTAACGTGCTTCGAATGGATTGAATGAAAAAATTCGTACATTCGTAACTTTTTTTTTGCAATTCGTAATTCTCCGTGTCTCTTACAATGGCGCTGCTTAACGTGCTTCGAATGGATTGAAAGAAAAAATTCGTACATTAGTAACTTTTTTTTTTTTTTCGATTCGTAATTTTCTCAGTGTCTCTTACAATGGCGCTGCTTAACGTGCTTCGAATGGACGAAAGAAGAAAATCCGAAAAACGAAAACAGGAACAACGAAAATCAAAATGAACGAAAAAACTCGTACATTCGTAACTTTTTTTTTTTTTTTTTTCGATTCGTAATTTTCCGTGTCTCTTACAATGGCGCTGCTTAACGTGCTTCGAATGGATTGAACGAAAAAACTCGTACATTCATAACTTTTTTTTTTTTTTTTCGATTCGTAATTTTCCGTGTCCCTCACAATGGCGCTGCTTAACGTGCCTCGAATGGATTGAACGAAAAATTCGTACATTCGTAATTTTTTTTTTCGATTCGTAATTTTCCGTGTCTCTTAAAATGTAATAATAGCATACACATTACATAAAATGATGAATTATGCCCCGATTACGAATCTACGAATGTTACGAATGTACAAATAAATACGAATGCGTCCGAATTTCGAATAAACGAATAAACGAAAATTAAACTAGCGGAAAAACGAATCAACGAAAAAATAACTCTTACGAAAATACGAATCGTTACGAATACGAACACCGACGACTTACGAATTTACGAATCGTTACGAATACGAACACCGACGACTTACGAATTTACGAATCGTTACAAATCAACGGAAACGAAAAAAAAAACAAAACGAAAATAAACAAATTTTCTTGTTGTGCACATGTCTAATTGCAGGAGCCTTTTTTTTGGGGGGGGGGGGGGGTGGGGGTGGGGGGGGGGGGGGGGGGTATTTTTGGAATAAATAAGAATAAGCTTGTGTCTTCTACATAGAACGTATATTGTAATTTTTTTTTTTCAAAGGCATATAGAAAACAGAAAGAGAACAAAATGGTTCACTAAGAAGCAAAGGTTACAGCCAGAATAGTTGGAAAGGAACATCTGTTTTTCGATTGGCACATTTGATTTTGGCTAGAGAATACAGCACCAAAGTGGCCTGATGCATAATGAGGATAAAATTTAATAAACAGGCTTGGATATTTTTTACATCGCTGGAAAGTCTCAGTTCTGTGTCTGTACTCTGAAGGGAAATTTGAGCAATGATCACTACTGAGCACAAACAGCATATAGAAGATAAATGTGGTTCAAGCGGAGCAGAAGTAACGTGTGCATATAATAATAAGTTCAAAAGTTTGTCATGTGGCAAGACGGGAGTCCTTATTAAACAGATTTACTGACCAAACCTTAATGTTCCCAAGGCAGTTGCTTATCGTACATATGTCCTCGTGTCAGTCCATTTCATGTGTCAATGTGATGTTATGGTCTTCAGAGCAGACATACACATTGCTGGGATTGAGTTCACAAAACAGACAAAGAAACTTTAAAATAGGATGGTTGAGAATGTGGCATAGGACTCATTTTTTAGGGTTTTAGGGTATTTGGGCAAGCAAAGCAAAATACGACTCTGTACCACCACCTTGGCATGCCGACCCTAGCAATGAATGTCCCTTTTGGCCTGTTAAAGCCTAAGTGCAGCCAAAATTAGACATGTGCAATTCGTTTCGTTTTTTTTTTTTTCGTTTTTCGTTATTTTCGTTCGTTTTCGTTTTCGTACGAATGAACGAATCGTTCGAATCGAACGAATCCGAAAAACAACGAAAATCCGAAAAAAACAAATTAGAAACAACGAATGTACGAATTGAAGAAAATCCGAAAAACGGAAACAGGAACAACGAAAATGAACGAAAAAATTCGTACATTCGTAACTTTTTTTTATTTTGTTGAATTGGTAATTTTCCGTGTCCCTTACAATGGCGCTGCTTAACGTGCTTCGAATAGATTGAACGAAAAATTCGTACATTCGTAACTTTTTTTTTTTTTTTCGAATCGTAATTTTCCGTGTCTCTTACAATGGCGTTGCTTAATGTGCTTCGAATGGATTGAACGAAAAAAATCGTACATTCGTAACTTTTTTTTTTTCGATTCGTAACTTTTTTTTTTTCAATTCGTAACTTTTTTTTTTATTCGTAATTTTTCTTTCAGTTCGTAACTTTTTTTTTTCGATTCGTAATTCCGATTAACGAATCGTTCGAATTTAACGAATCCGAAAAACAACGAAAAACAACGAAAATCCGAAAAAAACAAAGTAGAAACAACGAATGTACGAATGAAGAAAATCCGAAAAACGAAAACAGGAACAACGAAAATGAACAAAAAAATTCGTACATTCGTAACTTTTTTTTTTTGTTGAATTGGTAATTTTCCGTGTCTCTTACAATGGCGTTGCTTAATGTGCTTCGAATGGATTGAACGAAAAAAATCGTACATTCGTAACTTTTTTTTTTCGATTCGTAACTTTTTTTTTTTTTCGATTCGTAACTTTTTTTTTGATTCGTAATTTTTCTTTCAGTTCGTAACTTTTTTTTCGATTCGTAATTCCGATTAACGAATCGTTCGAATCCGATTAACGAATCCTTCGAATTTAACGAATCCGAAAAACAACGAAAAACAACGAAAATCCAAAAAAAACAAAGTAGAAACAACGAATGTACGAATGAAGAAAATCCGAAAAACGAAAAAATTCGTACATTCGTAACTTTTTTATTTTTTTCTCGAATCGTAATTTTCCGTGTCTCTTACATGGCGCTGCTTAACGTGCTTCGAATGGATTGAACGAAAAAAAAAAAATTTCCGATTCGTGACTTTTTTTTTTTCGATTCGTAACTTTATTTTCGATTCGTAACTTTTTTTTCGATTCGTAACTTTTTTTTCGATTCGTAATTCCGATTAACGAATCGTTCGAATTTAACGAATCCGAAAAAACAACGAAAAACAACGAAAATCCGAAAAAAACAAAGTAGAAACAACGAATGTACGAATGAAGAAAATCCGAAAAACGAAAACAGGAACAACGAAAATGAACGAAAAAATTCGTACATTCGTAACTTTTTTTTTTTTTTTCGAATCGTAATTTTCCGTGTCTCTTAAGCCCCATACACACGCGCGGATTATCCGAGGACCAGGTCGGTCGGATCATGTCCGTCGTACTTTGTCCGATGTTGGTGTTGCATACACACGGTCGGACAAAGTTGTCGGAAAATCCGATCATTCTGAACGTGGTGACGTTTGTTGCCTACGACGGGACTACGTAGAGGCTAGTAGCCAATAGCTTTGGTCTTGTAATGTGATCTGAGCATGCGTAGCACTTTGTCCGGTCGGACTACCATACACACGATCGGATTTGGTGTGATCGGACTTTGTTGTCGGAAAATCTATCCAGCAGGAGATAGGACTTTGTCCGTCGGACAATCCGACGTACACTGTCCGATGGTGCCTACACACGGTCTGATTTTTCAACAACATTGTCCGATCGGACAGAATCCATGCGAAAATCCGACCGTGTGTATGGGGCTTTACAATGGCGTTGCTTAACGTGCTTCGAATGGATTGAACGAAAAAATTCGTACATTCGTAACTTTTTTTTTCGAATCGTAATTTTCCATGTCTCTTACAATGGCGTTGCTTAACGTGCTTCGAATGGATTGAACGAAAAAATTCGTACATTCGTAACTTTTTTTTTCGATTTGTAATTTTCCGTGTCTCTTACAATGTAATAATAGCATACACATTACATAACATTATGAATTATGCTCCGATTACCAATCTACGAATGTTACGAATGTACGAATGCGTCCGAATGCGTCCGAATTTCGAATAAACTAAATTAAACTAACGAAAAAACAAATCAACAAAAAAATAACTCTTAGGAATGTACGAATCGTTAGGAATACGAACACCGACGACTTACGAATGTACGAATCGTTAGGAATACGAACACCGACGACTTACGAATTTACGAATCGTTACGAATCAAGGGAAATGAAAAAAGCGAAACGAAAATAAACGAACTTTTTTCGGAAACGAAAAAAACGAAACGAAAATAAACAAATTTTTTTGTTGTGCACATGTCTACTCTGTACCACCACCTTGGCATGCCAACCTTAGCAATGAATGTCCCTTTTGGCCTGTTAAAGCCTAAAGTGCAGCCAAAATTACAAACAGAAAAATCAGCACAAGAGACTGATTTTTTGGACATGTCCCTTGAATGGATTCCCGAAATCCTCCTCCGTCCAATCACGTGGTTGCCAACTGTCCCTGATTTCAAAGGAACTGTCCCTGATTTGGAACAAAGTCCTTCTTTCCCTCTTTCCTCCTCATTTGTCCCTCATTTTGGCCTACTCTATATAGTTGTAGATGTAGCGGCCATAACCCTCAGAGGGGCGGCCTTGAATGAATGAATGAATAATTTGTATAGCGCTACAATGTGAACTGAATCGCCTCAACTTGCCTTGACTTTTGGGCTTACCGGTTACCTCCTCTTGGCTTGTCGATGAATGTCCAGGGGTTCCCAGGGTTAGTACCCAACAACTTTGGATGCTGACACAATAAAAGTCCTTTTGAAAGTCAACAAAACACAGATAGGAATAGAGGGCAAGGGTGAAGAAACTCAGGCACTAGACATGTGCAATTCGTTTTGTTTTTTTTCGTTCTTCGTTTTTTTTTCGTTATTTTCGTTCGTTCGTTTTCGTACGAATGAACAAATCGTTCGAATCGTACGAATCCGAATAACGAATCGTAACGAATCGTTCGAATCGTACAAATCCGATTAACGAATCATTCGAATCGAACAAATCCGAAAAACAACGAAAATCCGAAAAAAAAAATAATTAGAAACAACGAATGTACTAATGAAGAAAATCCGAAAAACGAAAACGAACGAAAAAATTCGTACATTCGTAACTTTTTTTTTGTTGAATTTGTAATTTTCCGTGTCCCTTACAATGGCGCTGCTAAACGTGCTTCGAATGGATTGAACGAAAAAATTCGTACATTCGTAACTTTTTTTTTCGATTCGTAACTTTTTTTTTTTTTTTTCGATTTGTAATTTCCGTATCTCTATTGAACAAAAAAATTCGTAACTTTTTTTTCGATTCGTAACTTTTTTTTTTCGATTCGTAACTTTTTTTTTCGATTCGTAATTTATTTTTTTTTCGATTTGCAATTTCTGTATCTCTATTGAACAAAAAAATTCGTACATTCGTAACTTTTTTTTCGATTCCTAACTTTTTTTTTTCGATTCGTAACTTTTTTTTTCGATTCGTAAATTATTAAAATGTAATAATAGCATACACATTACATAAAATTATGAATTATGCTCCGATTACGAATCAACGAATGTTACGAATGTACGAATAAATACGAATGCGTCCAAAAATGCAACTAACGAAAAAACGAATCAACGAAAAAATAACTCTTACGAATGTACGAATCGTTACGAATCCGAACACCGACGACTTACGAATGTACGAATCGTTACGAATCAACAGAAACGAAAAAAACGAAACGAGAAAAAACACATTTTTTTCGGAAATGAAAAAAACGAAACGAAAATAAACGAATTTTTTTGTTGTGCACATGTCTATCAGGCACCTTGGACTGCTGACATCCTTAAATGTCTTAAATCAAACCCAGAGAGTAGCCACTCGCAGCTGGGCGCTTCAATGCCAGACAAACCTCTAGCCAGAGATATGGCAGCTGACAATGTGATCCGGAAACTCGTTAAAAGTCTCTGACACAGAATGAACTTGCAACTGAAGATGAATAAGAACCTTTTTCCCAGTACCTGGAACCTCTCTGCTTCCTTGGCAGCACTGGGAAAGTGTGGATTCTTTAGTGTCCATACAACTCAGCAACCAGGCTCCTCTTGAGATGCCAGCTTGTAGGCCCTCCTCCGAAGAGTCCTCCCCCGGTCACTTATACGAGCTGTGGTGCCCCTCCAATAATGAGAGCACGCCGGGACGCCTTGAATCCTCCTTCAGTTACTGGGCCTCGGGCTAACCGGCTCCGAGACTCTGGAACAGACGGATCCCCACCCCAGACCATGCAGGTCTATGGGGCTAGTCAAACTGACCATGCTGCGGGACGGCAAACGCTCCCAGGCCACCGGTCCAGAAGCAGGACTGCGGCCGAACCCCGAACACGTGACTTCAGCACCTTAAGTACCCTTCCCCAGACTACACAGCGGGGCCAGGCACACCCACTGATTGGCTCCGGGGAAGACTGATACCCAAGACGTCCAACCAGGCCTGGTTCCAGGCCTGTCATGTGTACCTCACTGCACCCATGACCAGGCAGAACCCCGAAACAGCCCAGCCAAACCGATGCCAAAGTTAACCTGCACAACTAACCCTCAGAACCCCATTACTGCAGCATTCATGATAGACTGAAGAGGGGAGGAGCCTATGGAGAGGCAGGCCAATGAGAAGGGAGTTGTAATAGTCAAGGTGAGAGATAACGAGGGAGTGAATGAGGAGTTTGGTGGTTTCATTTGTTAAAAAGGGGCGAATTTTAGAGATATTACGGAGGTGAAGTCTACAAACTTTTGACAGCGATTGGACTTGAGGCTGAAATGACAAGTCCGAGTCTAGGATTACACCGAGTACCCTGGGGGAGGGAGGGACTGATGGTTGCATTGTTGATTTTGATGGAAAAGTCATGGAGGGGGGCACGGGCGGGGGGGGGGGATATTAATAGCTCAGTTTTAGAGAGATTCAATTTAAGGAAGTGGTGCGATATCCAGGCTGAGATGTCAGCTAGTAAGTTAGTAATGTGAGAGGAGACAGAAGGAGTGAGGTGAGGAGTAGACAGATAGATTTGGGTGTCATCGGCGTATAAGTGGTATTGGAAGCCGCGGGCGGTTATCAAGTGACCAAGGGAGGAGGTGTAGATAGAGAAGAGAAGGGGTCCAAGAACAGAGCCTTGGGGGACCCCCACAGAAAGGGCCAATGGAGAGGAGGAGACAGAGTTGTAGGTGACACTGAAGAAGCGCTGTGATAGGTAGGCAGAGAACCAGGATAGGGCAGAATCTTGGAGGCCAAGGGAGTGGAGTATATTGAGAAGGAGCGGGTATTCCGAACGTCAAGAAGGCGGTGACGTACAACACGTACGACGAGCCGAGAAAAATGAAGTTCAGTTGCCAGTGCGGCTCTTCTGCTTGATTCCGAGCATGCGTGGCACTTTGTGCGTCGGAATTTACGCAAACAGATTTTGATGTCGGAAAATTTAAGAACCAGATCTCAAATTTTGTGCGACGGAAATTATGATGGAAACTGTCCGTAGGAGCCTGCACACGGTCGGAATTTCCGACAAAAGGCTCCCATCGAACATTTTATGTCGGAAAGTCTGACCGTGTGTACGCGACATTAAGCCCCATACACACGGTCGGACAATCCGCGGACCAGGTCGGTCGGATCCTGTCCGTCATACTTTGTCTGATGTTGGTTTTGCGTACACACGGTCGAACAAAGTTGTCGGAAAATCCGATCATTCTGAACGTGGTGACGTTTGTTGCCTACGACGGGACTACGTAGAGGCTAGTAGCCAATAGCTTTGGTCTTGTAATGTGATCTGAGCATGCGTAGCACTTTGTCCGGTCGGACAACCGTACACACGATCGGATTTGGTGTGATCGGACCGGGTTGTCGGCAAATCTATCCAGCAGGAGATAAGACTTTGTCCGTCGGACAATCCGACGTACACTGTCCGATGGTGCCTACACACGGTCTGATTTTTCAACAACATTGTCCGATCGGACAGAATCCATGAAAAAGTCCGACCGTGTGTATGGGGCTTTAGAGTGGTAGTCTACTAACCCTTAAGTCCACAGGTGTAAACAGCTTTGGTGTATGACCAAGCGTGCCACTGGGGACCGAGCAGTTAAGAGGGTCATGGCAGAACAGAATAGACATGTGCACAATAGAAAAATTTGTTTATTTTTGTTTCGTTTACGTTGATTCGTAACGATTCGTAATTTCGTAAGTCGTCGGTGTTCGTATTCGTAATGATTTTTATTTTCGTAAGAGTTATTTTTTCGTTGATTCGTTTTTCTGTTAGTTTAATTTTCGTTTATTCGAAATTCGGACGCATTCGTATTTTCGTAGATTTAGTTACATTCGTACTTTCGTTAGATTGATTTATTCGTACTTTCGTAACATTGTTTTCGTAGATTCGTAATCGGAGCATAATTCATAATTTTATGTAATGTGTATGCTATTATTACATTGTAAGAGACACGGAAAATTACGAATCGAAAAAAAAAGTTACGAACGTACAAATTTTTTCGTTCAATCCATTCGAAGCACGTTAAGCAGCGCCATTGTAAGAGACACGGAAAATTACGAATCGGAAAAAAAAAGTTACGAATGTACAAATTTTTTCGTTCAATCCATTCGAAGCACGTTAAGCAGCGCCATTGTAAGAGACACGGAAAATTACGAATCGTAAAAAAAAAAAAAAGTTACAAATGTACGAATTTTTTCGTTCAATCCATTCGAAGCACGTTAAGCAGCGCCATTGTAAGAGACACGGAAAATTACGAATCGGAAAAAAAAAAAGTTACGAATGTACAAATTTTTTCGTTCAATCCATTCGAAGCACGTTAAGCAGCGCCATTGTAAGAGACACGGAAAATTACGAATCGTAAAAAAAAAAAAAAAAAAGTTACAAATGTACGAATTTTTTCGTTTAATCCATTCGAAGCACATTAAGCAGCGCCATTGTAAGAGACACGGAAAATTACGAATCGGAAAAAAATAAAAAAAAGTTACGAATGTACGATTTTTTTTTTCGTTCAATCCATTCGAAGCACGTTAAGCAGCGCTATTGTAAGGGACACGGAAAATTACCAATTAAAAAAAAAAAGTTACGAATGTACGAATTTTTTCGTTCATTTTGATTTTCGTTGTTCCTGTTTTCGTTTTTTTCGGATTTTCTTCTTTCGTAGTTTCGTTGTTTCTAATTTGGTTATTTCGGATTTTCGTTGTTTTTCATATTCGTTCGATTCGAACATTCGTTAAAATTTTTAGCGAATCATTCGTTCATTCTTACGATAACAAATGAACAAATATAACGAATTTTAACGTAAAACGAAAAAGAAACGAAACGAATTGCACATGTCTAGAACAGAGGAACCATCATCATCAGCGGCTCCTTGGTGGGTAAGCAATACACTTTATATGGGTGACCTTCTCTTATCCTGTTATTCCAATTTGCTAATTTCTGCATTTGTACAATTGTTTTTTTTTTTTCCGTGCATAGGGGGATTAAACCGATTCTCTTAATGATTTATCATTACACCTAACATATTTATGTACTTGTTATCAGGATGCTTCACAGTAACACCTTGTTGGTGGGGGTGAATGTACTTATAATATCATAATTTAATAAGTGCTAAAACACAAATTAAAAATAAAAGAAATCCCTTTGATTTGTACAGATTACTTACACCACACATTGCGCAAACAGTTTAAAGCAACACCTACATTCTTCCATTTCTAAGGTACGAGTTTAAAATGAAAAATAATTGATGGATAGAAAAATAAAAATAAAGTATTTAGTGACGTATGATTTGAGTTGAAACCACAAGTCAGGTTGGTGTCATCTTTAGGATTATTACTAAAATCTAGACATGTGCACAACAGAAAAATTTGTTTATTTTCGTTTCGTTTCTTTCGTTTCCGTTGATTCGTAACGATTCGTAAATTCGTAAGTCGTCGGCGTTCGTATTCGTAACGATTCGTATTTTCGTAAGAGTTATTTTTTCGTTGATTCGTTTTTCCGTTTAATTTTCGTTTATTCGAAATTCGGACGCATTCGTATTTTCGTAGATTTAGTTACATTCGTACTTTCGTTAGATTGATTTATTCGTAACATTCGTAACATTGTTTTCGTAGATTCGTAATCGGAGCATAATTCATAATTTTATGTAATATGTATGCTATTATTACATTGTAAGAGACACGGAAAATTACAAATCGAAAATAAAAGTTACGAATGTACGAATTTTTTTTCGTTCAATCCATTCGAAGAACGTTAAGCAGCACCATTGTAAGAGACACGGAAAATTACGAATCGCAAAAAAAATAAAAAAAAAGTTACGAATGTACGAATTTTTTCATTCAATCCATTCGAAGCACGTTAAGCAGCGCCATTGTAAGAGACACAGAAAATTATGAATCGAAAAAAAAAAAAAAAAAAAAAGTTACAAATGTACGAATTTTTTCATTCAATCTATTCGAGGCACGTTAAGCAGCGCCATTGTAAGAGACACGGAGAATTACGAATCGAAAAAAAAATAAAAAAGTTACGAATTTTTTCGTTCAATCCATTCGAGGTACGTTAAGCAGCGCCATTGTAAGAGACACGGAAAATTACCAATTCAACAAAAAAAAAAAAAGTTACGAATGTACGAATTTTTTTCGTTCATTTTGATTTTCGTTGTTCCTTTTTTCGTTTTTCGGATTTTCTTCTTTCGTAGATTCGTTGTTTCTAATGTGTTTTTTTTTCGGATTTTCGTTGTTTTCGGATTCGTTCGATTCGATAATTCGTTATTAGTTAAAAATTTTAGCGAATCGTTCGTTCATTCATACGATAACGAATGAACGAATATAAAACGAAAAAAAAAAAAAACGAAAAAACGAAAAAAAAAACTAAATGAATTGCACATGTCTAGTCAGTTCCAGTACTGGCATATTCAAAATAATACAACCACCTGCCTCGACTTAAAGGGAGATGATAATCTTCTTCCAAGAGCTCAGAGCAGAGTTTATAATACCAAGGAAATCTTTCTTCCGATATCTCCAACTTAGGCACGCACTTACAGTACAATTTGAGGACTCGCCACTAGAATGGTGTAACATATCGACACTAGTGAGAATAACGCAAACAGAGTCAACAAAAGGGCTGACCTCAGGGATATACTCGATCCTACATAAAGAAGCTAGGGGCTGTCAGTACACCTCTGTTTTTAGAGACAAATGGGCAAGGGATGGGGGTAACATTACAAGTTCCCAATGGGATAGGATCCTCGAGCTAGCACCATGGGTTTCTCTTTCTCCACCTCAAAGGATGTCGCATTTGTTCCTCTTATATAGAGCCTATTTTACCCCTAAAAAACTTTTTAGTTTCGGACGTAGAATAGATCCCTCCTGCCCTAGATGTGGAAGGACAGAAGGGGACATGATACACATGTTTTGGAGATGCCCCAAAGCTGCATCGCTACTGGATGGAGGTGGTGGAAATAATCTCACAAGTCTTTGAAGCATCGCTACTGGATGGAGGTAGTGGAAATAATCTCACAAGTCTTTGAAGCATCGCTACTGGATGGAGGTAGTGGAAATAATCTCACAAGTCTTTGAAGTCTCTATCGAGACAGAACCTAAGATCTGTGTACTAGGATGGGTGGACGGAAAGGAAAGGCCCAAAGATACTAACATGGCAATTTTGAGATGCCTATTTCAGGCGCGCAAACTTATAGCCCAGAGATGGCAGTCACCCACCCCTCCATCCAGTGGAGAATGGGAGCAGGCTGTGAACACTATGATATTAAAGGAAAAAACACTTTCTATAAGACAGGGATGCACTAAGAAATTTGAAAGGTTGTGGAAAATTTGGTGTGAAAAAAAGAATATCGACACAATATAAATATAGGAACAATTTTGGACTAAACAAGGAGACATGCGGGAAGGTAGATGTGTGATGTGAATGGTTAAGATATGATAATGAGTGAATGTGGGGAAAATAGCAAATAGACAGAGCTACTTGGGAAGAGGGAGGGGATGTACATGCTGGAGTAATACTCCCTTCTTTTTACCCTTTTTTACTCCACGGTGTTTGCTTTCTTTTTGTTTTTGTATTTGTACCTTTCCTCTTTTCTTTATTATTGGAGGATGATTGGTCTTGCCATTTTCCTTTTTGATAATTGGACAACGCATAGATGTAAGAATGTGATGTTTATGTTGTAAAATTGAAAAATTATCAATAAAAATATAAAGTAAAAAAAAAAAAACCACCAGTTTCGGGCAAAATCCGTCGGGAAAAAATCGGAACGGATTTTGTGGTCGGAATTTCCGACAGTGTGTACGGGGGCTAAGAGTGGTCACATTTATTAGCGCAATTTATATATTTTTAATACATGTACATGATTCAACCTCAATGGAAGGAACTCTGGACAGCCGCACACCGGGAAAAAACGTAAAATCCTGTGCTTTTATTCACACAGAAAGATCACATCAAAACAAAAACAATCCACGGCAATAAGGGAGGGCACAAAAATATCTGACGCGCCGAAATCAGTGCTTATTCGTAGCTATTTTTGTGCCCTCCCTTATTGCCGTGGATTGTTTTTGTTTTGATGTGATCTTTTTGTGTGAATAAAAGCACAGGATTTTAAGTTTTTCCCGGTGTGCGGCTGTCCAGAGTTCCTTCCATTGTTGTCTACTACTGTGATTGTGCTAGCCAGCTAACCTGGGGCTCCTTGATTGTGAAAATAAGCTTACTCTGTGGAGAGCTTTCCTGTTCCTGTTTCTCTCTGCATGATTCGACCTGCCTGTGCCGCCTGCCAGTAAATGTACTGTGGGCAAGCAGTAACTGGGTAAAAAGTTCTGTCATGTGACCATGCATCTCTTCTTCCTGAAAGTGAGGATGGGGATACAGGACACTGTGCAGACATACAGTATGCCTGTATTCCATAGTCTGTTCAAGCTGAGGCAAGAAGCGGCTGTGTTTGAGCAGGGGCCATGCACGAGAGGCAGGCTGTGATTGGGAGGGTTTGTGTGCCAAAGGTAGGCTGTGATTGGGAGGGTTTGTATGCCAGAGGTAGGCTGTGATTGGGAGGGTTTGTGTGCCAGAGGTAGGCTGTGATTGGGAGGGTTTGTGTGCCAGAGGTAAGCTGTGATTGGGAGGGTTTGTGTGCCAGAGGTAAGCTGTGATTGGGAGGGTTTGTGTGCCAGAAGTAGGGTGTGAATGGAAGGGTTTGTGTGCCAGAGGTAAGCTGTGATTGGGAGGGTTTGTGTGCCAGAGGTAAGCTGTGATTGGGAGGGTTTGTGTGCCAGAGGTAGGGTGTGATTGGGAGGGTTTGTGTGCCAGAGGTAGGCTGTGATTGGGAGGGTTTGTGTGCCAGAGGTAGGGTGTGATTGGGAGGGTTTGTGTGCCAGAGGTAGGCTGTGATTGGGAGGGTTTGTGTGCCAGAGGTCAGCTGTGATTGGGAGGGTTTGTGTGCCAGAGGTAGGCTGTGATTGGGAGGGTTTGTGTGCCATAGGTAGGCTGTGATTGGGAGGGTTTGTGTGCCAGAGGTAGGGTGTGATTGGGAGGGTGTGTGTGCCAGAGGTAGGCTGTGATTGGGAGGGTTTGTGTGCCAGAGGTAGGCTGTGATTGGGAGGGTTTGTGTGCCATAGGTAGGCTGTGATTGGGAGGGTTTGTGTGCCAGAGGTAGGGTGTGATTGGGAGGGTTTGTGTGCCAGAGGTAGCGTGTGATTGGGAGGGTTTGTGTGCCAGAGGTAGGCTGTGATTGGGAGGGTTTGTGTGCCAGAGGTAGGGTGTGATTGGGAGGGTTTGTGTGCCAGAGGTAGCGTGTGATTGGGAGGGTTTGTGTGCCAGAGGTAGGCTGTGATTGGGAGGGTTTGTGTGCCAGAGGTAGGCTGTGATTGGGAGGTTTTTTGTGCCAGAGGTAGGCTGTGATTGGGAGGGTTTGTGTGCCAGAGGTCAGCTGTGATTGGGAGGGTTTGTGTGCCAGAGGTAGGCTGTGATTGGGAGGGTTTGTGTGCCAGAGGTAGGCTGTGATTGGGAGGGTTTGTGTGCCAGAGGTAGGGTGTGATTGGGAGGGTTTGTGTGCCAGAGGTAGCGTGTGATTGGGAGGGTTTGTGTGCCAGAGGTAGGCTGTGATTGGGAGGGTTTGTGTGCCAGAGGTAGGCTGTGATTGGGAGGTTTTTTGTGCCAGAGGTAGGCTGTGATTGGGAGGGTTTGTGTGCCAGAGGTCAGCTGTGATTGGGAGGGTTTGTGTGCCAGAGGTAGGCTGTGATTGGGAGGGTTTGTGTACCAGAGGTAAGCTGTGATTGGGAGGGTTTGTGTGCCAGAGGTAGGCTGTGATCGGGATGGTTTGTGTGCCAGAGGTCAGCTGTGATTGGGAGGGTTTGTGTGCCAGAGGTAGGCTGTGATTGGGAGGGTTTGTGTACCAGAGGTAAGCTGTGATTGGGAGGGTTTGTGTGCCAGAGGTAGGCTGTGATTGGGAGGGTTTGTGTGCCAGAGGTCAGCTGTGATTGGGAGGGTTTGTGTGCCAGAGGTAGGCTGTGATTGGGAGGGTTTGTGTGCCAGAGGTATGGTGTGATTGGAAGGGTTTGTGTGCCAGAGGTCAGCTGTGATTGGGAGGGTTTGTGTGCCAGAGGTAGGCTGTGATTGGGAGGGTTTGTGTGCCAGAGGTAGGCTGTGATTGGGAGGGTTTGTGTGCCAGAGGTAGGCTGTGATTGGGAGGGTTTGTGTGCCAGAGGTAGGCTGTGATTGGGAGGGTTTGTGTGCCAGAGGTAAGCTGTGATTGGGAGGGTTTGTGTGCCAGAGGTAGGTTGTGATTGGGAGGGTTTGTGTGCCAGAGGTAAGCTGTGATTGGGAGGGTTTGTGTGCCAGAGGTAGGTTGTGATTGGGAGGGTTTGTGTGCCAGAGGTAAGCTGTGATTGGGAGGGTTTGTGTGCCAGAGGTAGGCTGTGATTGGGAGGCTTTGTGTGCCAGAGGTAGGCTGTGATTGGGAGGGTTTGTGTGCCAGAGGTAAGCTGTGATTGGGAGGGTTTGTGTGCCAGAGGTAGGTTGTGATTGGGAGGGTTTGTGTGCCAGAGGTAAGCTGTGATTGGGAGGGTTTGTGTGCCAGAGGTAAGCTGTGATTGGGAGGGTTTGTGTGCCAGAGGTAGGTTGTGATTGGGAGGGTTTGTGTGCCAGAGGTAAGCTGTGATTGGGAGGGTTTGTGTGCCAGAGGTAGGCTGTGATTGGGAGGCTTTGTGTGCCAGAGGTAGGCTGTGATTGGGAGGGTTTGTGTGCCAGAGGTAAGCTGTGATTGGGAGGGTTTGTGTGCCAGAGGTAGGTTGTGATTGGGAGGGTTTGTGTGCCAGAGGTAAGCTGTGATTGGGAGGGTTTGTGTGCCAGAAGTAGGGTGTGATTGGAAGGGTTTGTGTGCCAGAGGTAGGCTGTGATTAGGAGGGTTTGTGTGCCAGAGGTAGGCTGTGATTGGGAGGGTTTGTGTGCCAGAGATAGGGTGTGATTGGGAGGGTTTGTGTGCCAGAGGTAGGCTGTGATTGGGAGGGTTTGTGTGCCAGAGGTAGGCTGTGATTGGGAGGGTTTGTGTGCCAGAGGTAGGCTGTGATTGGGAGGGTTTGTGTGCCAGAGGTAGGCTGTGATTGGGAGGGTTTGTGTGCCAGAGGTAGGCTGTGATTGGGAGGGTTTGTGTACCAGAGGTAAGCTGTGATTGGGAGGGTTTGTGTGCCAGAGGTAGGCTGTGATTGGGAGGGTTTGTGTGCCAGAGGTCAGCTGTGATTGGGAGGGTTTGTGTGCCAGAGGTAGGCTGTGATTGGGAGGGTTTGTGTGCCAGAGGTATGGTGTGATTGGAAGGGTTTGTGTGCCAGAGGTCAGCTGTGATTGGGAGGGTTTGTGTGCCAGAGGTAGGCTGTGATTGGGAGGGTTTGTGTGCCAGAGGTAGGCTGTGATTGGGAGGGTTTGTGTGCCAGAGGTAGGCTGTGATTGGGAGGGTTTGTGTGCCAGAGGTAGGCTGTGATTGGGAGGGTTTGTGTGCCAGAGGTAAGCTGTGATTGGGAGGGTTTGTGTGCCAGAGGTAGGTTGTGATTGGGAGGGTTTGTGTGCCAGAGGTAAGCTGTGATTGGGAGGGTTTGTGTGCCAGAGGTAGGCTGTGATTGGGAGGCTTTGTGTGCCAGAGGTAGGCTGTGATTGGGAGGGTTTGTGTGCCAGAGGTAAGCTGTGATTGGGAGGGTTTGTGTGCCAGAGGTAGGTTGTGATTGGGAGGGTTTGTGTGCCAGAGGTAAGCTGTGATTGGGAGGGTTTGTGTGCCAGAGGTAAGCTGTGATTGGGAGGGTTTGTGTGCCAGAGGTAGGTTGTGATTGGGAGGGTTTGTGTGCCAGAGGTAAGCTGTGATTGGGAGGGTTTGTGTGCCAGAGGTAGGCTGTGATTGGGAGGCTTTGTGTGCCAGAGGTAGGCTGTGATTGGGAGGGTTTGTGTGCCAGAGGTAAGCTGTGATTGGGAGGGTTTGTGTGCCAGAGGTAGGTTGTGATTGGGAGGGTTTGTGTGCCAGAGGTAAGCTGTGATTGGGAGGGTTTGTGTGCCAGAGGTAGGCTGTGATTGGGAGGGTTTGTGTGCCAGAGGTAGGCTGTGATTGGGAGGGTTTGTGTGCCAGAGGTAGGCTGTGATTGGGAGGGTTTGTGTGCCAGAGGTAAGCTGTGATTGGGAGGGTTTGTGTGCCAGAGGTAGGTTGTGATCGGGAGGGTTTGTGTGCCAGAGGTAGGGTGTGATTGGGAGGGTTTGTGTGCCAGAGGTAAGCTGTGATTGGGAGGGTTTGTGTGCCAGAGGTAGGCTGTGATTGGTTGGGGGTGTGGTGGCTGAACAAACTACTCGAAACAGGCATGCTTTGTGTCCTGTACCTCTGAATGGCCAGCCAAAGAATGTAAACTGACCACGCAAGCACAGATTAGCTGCTGGGATTTGTGTGGTCACTGGTCAGTTTAGAACATGGAAGGAAGGTGGCTGGCAGGATCGACCAGGTAGTACATTTGGAAGAAGTACATGAATATGATAGACATTATGATTTATAAAAGACATATATGTGAACACACATGTAGAAAAAAAATGTTGTATAGGGTAACATACATTATAACAAAAGAAAACGAATGCAACCCCCTCATCTAAGGACTGGTAAGCTAAAATATATTCCATTTTTGGTTTTGGGTTTAGATATGCTTTAAAAAAATGGAAATGTTGGACACGTCGTATTTAATTTAGCCCTAAAAACTTTATAGAAAGAGACAAAGTTCAACATATCTCTCCTTGAAGCCAGCTACAGATGGGGGAATTTGTCAGGGTTTAACACTTGGCCCGACTACAATTAAAACGTTTCACGACATTTAATTCTTCGCAAATTCCAGCCCAAACAGCAACCGAGGAATCCTCTACATATCACGTAGCTAGGGTCAAACCAATTTTATTTGTGCCTTTTACCTCCGTAATATGCCTGCTGGAAAATAAATCTTATATACACAGGTCCTTGAACCTATCATTAGGAAAAATCCGAGTTCCAAAGCGTACTTTGGGAGAAGCGGAAAATTTCAAAATCAGGATAATGCCTCCTAATTTTTCAGGGCTCAAAAAAAAACTGATTTGGTCGGCAAGGATCTTGTGTTTGTGCCGAGCATGCAACAAGAAATTAAACCTTCCCACTTTAAAATACAGAAGTATAATTTTTCAGAGCTGCGCTTTTTGTCTTTTTTTTTTTCTCTTCTTTTTCATTTCAACTGCTTCAGCCTCGTAGACTAAAGATCGTGTTTCGGATCAAAGATGTCTCTGCAACCAAGGACATGGTCTGAATTTCCAGAGGAAGCCTGCCAGCTGTAATCCTTCTTGAAACCACAGTATTTTTCCTTGCCCTTTCCAAGATTTTATTCATTGGCTGTTCTAGCATTCTTTGTAATGGACAGGCATCAAATGGCATTGGAAGGAGCCGTCTGCAACTGACTTATGTCAGTGGTCTTGCCTAGAAATTAGCAGCAGGGAGTTGGACAACCTTTAAAAAAAAAAAAAAAAAAACGAAATTCACTTAAAGAAGTGAAATCCAACTTTTTCTATTTATTATTGACCTGCGTCTGATCTTTTTTGACTTGGGATACAATATTTTAGGAACAAAAGTTAGACCCAGGAGAGGACAGGAAACCTTTGGACTAGGGGCAGCTACAATCCAATGGCTCTTTTATGGGAGGGACAGATTTCTGTGGGCTACAGAAAGTGCTCCATTGGATTTCTTTATGGCTCCTGGCATTTGGTCTCCTGACTTCTCAGAGACGTAAAGGAAGTCAGTGCTGGAAGACTTTCCTCTAAGCCCCCCGTACACACGGTCGGAAATTCCGACGGGAAATGTCCGATCGGACCATGTTGTCGGAAAATCCGCCCGTGGACTTTTTCCGACGGAAAATTTGAGATCCTGCTCTCAAATTTTCCGACAACAAAATCCGATCGGACTTTTTCCGATCGCGTTTAGAGAATTCCGATGGACAAAGTGCCATGTAGACATGTGCACAATAGAAAAATTTGTTTATTTTCGTTTCGTTTCTTTCGTTTCCGTTGATTCGTAACGATTCGTAATTTCGTAAGTCGTCGGTGTTCGTATTCGCAACGATTCGTATTTTCGTAAGAGTTATTTTTTCGTTGATTCGTTTTTCCGTTAGTTTAATTTTCGTTTATTCGAAATTCGGACGTATTCGTATTTTCATAGATTTAGTTACATTCGTACTTTCGTTAGATTGATTTATATGTACTTTCGTAACATTGTTTTCGTAGATTCGTAATCGGAGCATAATTCATAATGTTATGTAATGTGTATGCTATTATTACATTGTAAGAGACACGGAAAATTACGAATCGAAAAAAAAAGTTACGAATGTACGAATTTTTTCGTTCAATCCATTCGAAGCATGTTAAGCAGCGCCGTTGTAAGAGACACGGAAAATTACGAATCGCAAAAAAAAAAGTTACGAATGTACGAATTTTTTCGTTCAATCCATTCGAAGCACGTTAAGCAGCGCCATTGTAAGAGACACGGAAAATTACGAATCGAAAAAAAAAAGTTACGAATGTAGAAATTTTTTTGTTCAATCCATTCGAAGCACGTTAAGCAGCGCCATTGTAAGGGACACAGAAAATTACCAATTCAACAAAAAAAAGTTACGAATGTACGAATTTTTTCATTCATTTCGATTTTCTTCTTTCGTAGTTTCTAATTTGGTTATTTCGGATTTTCGTTGTTTTTCGTATTCGTTCGATTCGAACATTCGTTAAAATTTTTAGCGAATCGTTCGTTCATTTGTACGATAACGAATAAACGAATATAAAGAATTTTAACGAAAAACAAAAAAAAAAGAAACAAATTGCACATGTCTAGTGCCACGCATGCTCAGATCAAATTACGAGACCAAAGCTATTGGCTACTAGCCCCTACGTAGTTCCGTCGTACGCAACGAACGACACCACGTTCAGAATGATCGGATTTTCCGACTACTTTGTCCGACCGCGTGTTTGCAACACAAGTGATTATGGTAAATCCCTTGCGCTACTATGAGTAACTGTGTGATCAATAATCAATTAATGGTAGGGTAATATGCATCAAAATGTGGTGTGTTCACAAATACACAAAAAGTCAAATGAATAAATAATACATTTTGCGCAAAATGTATTATTTATTCATATGCAACACCAGTGTCGGACAAAATCCGTCGGATTTTGTGGTCGGAATTTCCGACCGTGTGTGTGGGGGGCATAACAGTAATGCCCTGTACACACAATTGGACATTCCGACAACAAAATCCCATGTTTTTTTTTCTGACGGGTGTTGGCTCAAACTTGTCTTGCATACTCACGGTCATACAAAGTTGGTCGAAAATTCCAAACGTCAAGAAGGCGGTGACGTACAACGCATACGACGAGCCGAGAAAAATGAAGTTCAATAGCCAGTGCTGCTCTTCTGCTTGATTCCGAGCATGTGTGGCACTTTGTGCATCGGAATTGTGTACACACGATCGGAATTTGCGCGAACGGATTTTGTTGTTGGAAAATTTGAGAACCAGATCCCAAATTTTGTGCGACGGAAATTCCGATGGAAACTGTCCGATGGAGCCTACACACGGTCGGAATTTCCGCCAACAAGCTCTGTTCGCACATTTTCCGTTGGAAAGTCCAACCGTGTGTACAGGGCATAACTGGGATCATAGGCATATCATCCAACCTGGAATAAAAAGACCATCACCAGCCACCCAAGCCGTATTTACCAATGTCCCCTTTGGAAGATTTCTCCTCAGCTTCTGCTCTGCCATAAACTTTGATTTTCCATAATTTCCCGTCCAGCTGACAATAATGAACTTGACAAATAGAAAGGATGAATCTCCCCAACGGGAAAGAGTTTAAAAACCTTCAGTCATCAGTTTGTGCCGTATGGACTCCTAATATGCAAAACAAAAAAAAAAAAGAATCTGTGAGTAGCTTATGGTGGTACCATCCAGATCCAAAAACAAATGATAGGCAGCACCCCAGAAATACAGAAAAAAAAAAGTTTATTGTCATTCCATAGAGACCAACATTTTGGGGATACAGTGCTTTGTCTCACTATCTTAAGAAAGGGCTCCTACATTGGTCTCTATGGAACAACAGTAGACTCTGCTTCCATCCCTTACTTCTGGAAAGTTGGCAGTTATTTTTCTTAGCAATATAAACCCGATAGATCCTTCTCTACTCTATCCAGAATTTTTAAAAAAAGTTGAAGGTTTAGATATACTTTAATGCCAGCTTCAGGTTGAGCAGACTCACTCATCGACCACACATACACACACTGGAGAACCCCCTTGCATTCCTATAGTTTTAATTATTAGCACATACCAATTTGGAGCTGTATTTGGTTTGATTCCTTAAAAAAAAAACCTAAGTACCTCTTCTTTCTGCATCAATAGTGAGCTGTCCCCAATGGTACAGGAAACTGTGTGTATCCAGGAGGGAGGGCAGGTGGTAGGCACCCCCGGGGGAAGGAAAGGCACACACATTGGTTGGGGTAGCAGAAATTAGACATGTGCACTGACAAAAAATGTGTTCATTTTCGTTTTCGTTTCATTAGTTTTTTTGCTTTTTTCGGAAATTCGGAAACTCGGAAATTTCGGGAGTTTTCACATTTGTAATTTTCGGACTTACGAATTTCCGAATTTCAAATTTTCGGACTTACGATTTTTCGTATTTTCGAATTTTTGAATTTTCGGATTTCCGAATTTCCGAATTTTCGGATTTCCGAATTTCCGAATTTTCGAATTTCCGAATTTCGCATTTTCGGTTTTCCGAATTATCGAATTTCCGAATTTTGGATTTTCGGTTTTTCGGAATTCCGAATTTTAGGACTTTCGGAAATCCGAATTTTTGTATTTTCGGAATTCAAAGATTTGAAAATCCCGAAATTTGAAAATCTGAAAAAAATTAAGAAAATCATTTAATTAATAACTAACTATTAAATTATAGGTATTGGAATTCCCTTTCAAATTTGTCTGTTAGTGAACGTAACAAGTACAAATTTATCCGAAGTTCCGAATTATCTGAAATAATGAATGTCGCATCTAACCAAATGGAACAGGACAAATTAATAATAAATAATTAATAATAAATAATTAATAATAATAAAAATGTTTTATTATTATTATTGTTATTTATTATTTTTAGATCGTTACGTTCCATTTGGTTAGATGCGGCATTCGTTATTTCAGATAATTTGTAACTTCAGATAAATTCGTTACGTTCACTAACAGACACATTTGAAAGGGAATTCCAATACCTATAATTTAATAGTTAGTTATTATTTAGAATTAAACAGATTTTCTTTCTTTTTTTCTGATTTTCAAATTTTGGAATTTTGGAATTTCCGAATTCCGAAAATCCGAAAATCCGAAATTGGGAATTCGAAATTCGAAAATCCAAAAAATTCGGAAATTCGAAAATTCGGAAATGCGAAAATGCGAAATTCGGAAATTCAAAAATCCGAAAAATAGAAATTCGGAAATTCGTAATTTCGGAAATTTAAAAATTCACAAATTCGGAAATTCTGAATTAACGAATTTGTCAAAATTTTTAAAAAAACGAATTCGGAACTAAACGAATTGCACATGTCTAGCAGGAATGTATTTTTAAGAACGTTCCAACATACAACAACAGAGTCTATGTAGCAACTTAGAACTGGTGGCAATGCTCACAGATGAATATATAGCACTTGCAGGGAGTGATGCTTTGAGAACAACAGCACGTGGCTCACAGGGTGGCTGGTAGGCAGTGAGCAGAGAACAACTAATAGCAGAAAGGTATCCCAAGGCAGCACTAGCGAGCAGTCCCTATGCTGTCCCTCTTCCACTGGAACGTCTCTCTCATCCTAGGCACACTCTCTTTGTCCAGTGGGTTCTCATTCCCGACCTACCAATACACTAAATCCACACCAAATGCAGTGAGCCAGTGTTTTCTATAAGTACTACCCTCACGAAAGATGGCCGCAGGGGTCATCAGGGGCTGCAGCATCCAATTGGACAGCCGGTCAACTGATGACACATATATGTAGGCCTTATGCCGCGTACACACGAGAGGACTTTTCGACAGCAAAGGTCAGACGGAACGAATCCGCCAGACAATTCGATCGTGTGTGTGGGCTCCATCGGACTTTTGCTGTCGAAAAATCCGACAGACTTTAGAAATAGAACATGTCTTAAATTTTCCCGTCAGAACTCCGCCGGACCCAGTTCCTATTGAAAAATCCGCTCGTCTGTGTGCTAGTCTGACGGACAAACAACGACGCTAGGGCAGCTATTGGCTACTGGCTACGAACTTTCTTATTCTAGTCCGGTCGTACGTCATCATGTTCAAATCCGTCAGAATTTAGTGTGATTGTGTGTGGCCAAGTCCGTTCATTCGAAAAGTACGTGGGAACTCGGTCGAAAGTCCGTCGGAAAGACCGCTCGTGTGTACACGGCATAAGAGGAATGTGCATTCCTCTCGTCTTCCACTCTCCTTGCCTGGTGGTAGCGACAGCGCCACCAGAGTAGGGAGGTCAACCTACACCTGCCTACGCATGCACTTTATTGGCGGTATGAGACATGCCCAGGGGGCATGTCCTTGTCCCACTGTGCTCGCAAGAAGCGGGTTGAATGGTTTTTGGTGTCATTCAAACAGAATAGGGAGGGGCAGGTGGGACTGGAGGAAGATGTGGGGTGTAGCCAGGGGCGGACTGACAACTCATTGGGGCCCCCGGGCAATAGGAGATTATGGGGCCCCCAGGCAATCAGAGATTATGGGGGCCATACAGTATACACACACACAGTATACAATCACACAGTATACACATACATGTACACACAGTATACACAGACATGTACACACAGTATACACAGACATGTTTCTATTGGCTGAGAAGGTACTGGAGAGGTGGGGCAGCTATAATCTTTAGACCAAAAGGATGTCGGTAAGGGACATTTTAGATTTTTACATACTGTCCCTGGTTTTACTGAGGCTGGCAACCCTGATGGGGCCCCCTAGTGGCCTGGGCCCTCGGGAAGTGCCCGAGTGGCCGAATGGTCAGTCCGCCCCTGGGTGTAGCACTGGAGGGTGCAAAGAATTAGTATTGTTTTTTTTTTTCTAAAGGAGAATGACAGAGCTTTCTCTAAACTCCATTTTTTTGGTGGATCTGGGCTATAGGTATTTTATCCAACCTCTTCTACTATACTCTTATAATAAAACCTTGGCACCCCAATTTACAGCAAAGGGTCCCCCCCAAACTGTTATCACTGTTCAGTAAGCAAGTAAATCTATTTTTTGGTTCATTAAACAGAAATAGACTCAGTGTAATGAATGAAATGCACCCACCATTTCAATTCACTAAATTCATAATGAAAAGAAATGTAAATGGTTTTATTATTCGCCAGTTCAATCGGAACAGATTTTTCTTCCCTGACATGCTTTAAACCAACATGACATCTAATGATCATGGTTAGCAGAACTTCTGCAACACTTGAAAAGAAACAATTTTGGTTCATTAACTGTGCTTGGGGCTAAAAATAATAATAATAGGAAAGCAGCGCAACAGAAATCACAGAGACAAACGTCTCGGCGTTCGCCGGAGAGAGGGCGCAGCCTCGCCAGCCAGCAAAAAAAGGAACATTCCAACCACTTTGCCTGATCATTTTTTTTTTAAACTAAACGTCGAGCCCTGAAATAAATGGGAATCGTTACTTTCATTTATCATCTTCGTTTGAATGAGTGTGTTAAATAGCAAGCGCAGGGAGGGCTTTGGCCAATGGTCTGACAATTTTGGAGACCATGAACCATATGCAATGTTGGAGACCATGAAATGCCACTCCAGATTGAGGGTACTTAAAGCGGTAGTAAACCGCAGCTGGTTAAAAAAAAAAAAACATCTTTAAGGCAATTGCATAATGTGCTAGTATGCATCACATACTTAACCGCTTCCTGGGCTGAAGCGGTTAAGGTACCCATATAGCGCCGTCAATTTACACAGCACTCCCCATCATGGGCGTCCGCAGGTAGGGGCAAGGGGGGTCAAGTGCCCCCCTCTGGAATCTGGGATTGAATCTTAAATTCAGCACAGTTGCGTCGCTATCGGGGTGCGGGCAGCCGGCACCCGGGTGCCACTCGCCAGTGGGGTGACACCATCAAGGTGCTGTCAAGCCCCCCCCATCAGTGTAGTGTGACTTCTGTCTCTTTTCTCTGCTTTTGCGGCCCCATTTTCCACAGGGAGGAGACTACAGCTCGATCAAGAGAGAGATCGAGAGACGGCAGCCTGGAAAAAAGCTGAGAGAGAGAGTGCTACAGGACAAAGAACGAGGAGTGTGCTGGGGCGGAAGCCAGAGAGAGAGCCATGCTAACCAGCGCCACCAGAGAGAGAGCCACGCTGCCCAGCACCACCAGAGAGAGAGCCACGCTGCCCAGCGCCACCAGAAAGAGCCACGCTGCCCAGCGCCACCAGAGAGAGAGCCACGCTGCCCAGCGACACCAGAGAGAGAGCCACGCTGCCCAGCGCCACCAGAGAGAGAGCCACGCTGCCCAGCACCACCTGAGAGAGAGCCACGCTGCCCAGCGCCACCAGACAGAGCCACGCTGCCCAGCGCCACCAGAGAGAGAGCCACGCTGCCCAGCGACACCAGAGAGAGAGCCACGCTGCCCAGCGCCACCAGAGAGAGAGCCACGCTGCCCAGCGCCACCAGAGAGAGAGCCACGCTGCCCAGCGCCACCAGAAAGAGCCATGCTGCCCAGTGCCACCAGAGAGAGAGCCACGCTGCCCAGCGCCACCAGAGAGAGAGCCGCGCTGCCCAGCGCCACCAGAGAGCGAGCCGCGCTGCCCAGCGCCACCAGAGAGAGAGCCAAGCTGCCCATCGCTACCAGAGAGAGAGCCACGCTGCCCATCGCCACCAGAGAGATAGCCACGCTGCCCAGCGCCACCAGAGAGAGAGACATGCTGCCCAGCACCACCAGAGAGAGAGCCACGCTGCCCAGCGCCTCCAGAAAGAGAACCACGCTGCCCAGTGCCACCAGAGAGAGAGACACGCTGCTCATCGCCACCAGAGAGAGCCATGCTGCCCAGCACCACTAGAGAGAGAGCCACGCTGCCCAGCGCCGCCTGAGAGAGAGCCACGCTGCCCATCGCTACCAGAGAGAGCCATGCTGCCCAGCACCACCAGAGAGAGAGACATGCTGCCCAGCGCCACCAGAGAGAGAAAGACTGAGCCACAACCAGGGTACAGACATGCTACACTACTAACCAGAGTCGCCCCCGGGGAACCCAGAGTGAGCGATCATCCAGTCAGAGGGATCACTGCTGTCGTTTTGCTGGGTCTGGTAAGAGGGCCTGTTGATCATTATTCATTACTTATCCTAGGGACTGTACTACGTCTGCAGTCTCTGACAATGATAATGTGATAATGACATTGTCGAAAAGGGGCGGTGCATGGGTTACCCTAAAATTATGCCCCCCCCCCCTTGAAAAAAGTTCTGCGGAAGCCCATGCTCCCCATATCCATACACACTCAACTCGGTCCCGCCCAACGCTCCCATGTCTCTGGATTTGATTGACAGTAGCAGGAGCCAATGGCTTCTGCTGCTATCAATCTGTTCAATGAGGAGAGAGACAGTGACTGGAGCCGCTGCGCTCCTGCACATTGCTGGATCGGGCTCAAGTATGAAAAAGGTGGGGGGTCTGGGGGGAGCTGCAGCACAGAAGGCTTTTCATTTTAATGCATAGAATGTGTTAAGGTGAAAAACCTTGAGGCTTTAGAAACGCTTTAAGGTAAAAAAATAAAAACTTTTTAGTGAAGCCTAGCTGTGCGTTGGCTGCTACTGTACAGTGCATTGGGTGCCGTTCACAATGAATGACAGCCGCACAAAGAGCCGCGCATTGACGCACTTTAGGAATTAGTCCAAATAGGCCTCCAGATTTCTCCGTTCTTCTTCGTGCAAGGTCAGCTTTCAAAACAACGCATGTCTGAGGTATTTTGCAAGAAAGGTTTGTTTCCATTTGTACTCTCATAAAACAACTGTTCCGTTCTAAGAAGGAAATCTTCTGCCAGTTCATTCTGCCTCGTAATACTTTTTATCATTAGTATTTTATTAAACTTTTCCCATTGCCGTCCATCACTAATAGTCATGCTAAATTGAAAAGCCATGCGGTTTTTACTTTCTTTTTCATGGCTGGAAAGCATCAAATTTTTTCTTTTTTATTTTCTTTTTTAACCATTTACCCACTGGGCACTTAAACCCCCTTCCTAACCAGACCAATTTCCAGCTTTCGGTGCTCTCACACTTTGAATGACAATTACTCAGTCATGCAACACTGTACCCATATGAAATGTTTGTCCTTTTTTTCACACAAATAAAGCTTTCTTTTGGTGGTATTTAATCACCGCTGGGTTTTTTATTTTTTGCACTATAAATCAAAAAAGACAGAAAATTTGGTAAAAAAAATAAATAAAATTCTTTGTTTCTGTTAAAATTCATTGCAGAGTATTGGCGAGTATTGGCAAAGGATTGGCAGAGTATTGGCAAGTATTGGCAAAGTATTGGCAGAATATTGGAAGAGTATTGCAGTGTTGCAGAGTATTGGCAGAGTATTGCACAGTATTACACAGTTTTGCAGAGTATTGGCAGATTATTGGCAGAGTATTGCACAGTGTTGCACAGTATTGCACAGTATGGCAGAGTATTGGCAGAGTATTGCAAAGTATTGGCAGAGTATTGGCAGAGTATTGCAAAGTATTGGCAGAGTATTGCACAGTGTTGCAGAATATGGGCAGAGTATTGGCGAGTATTGGAAAAGTATTGGCAGAGTATTGGAAGAGTGTTGGAAGAGTATTGCAGTATTGGCAGAGTATTGCACAGTGTTGCAGAGTATTGGCAGAGTATTGTCAGAGTATTGGCAGAGTATTGGAAGAGTATTGCAGTGTTGCAGAGTATTGGCAGAGTATTGCACAGTGTTGCAGAGTATTGGCAGAGTATTGGACAGTATGGCAGAGTATTGGCAGAGTATTGCACAGTGTTGCACAGTATTGCACAGTATGGCAGAGTATTGCACAGTGTTGAAGAGTATTGGCAGAGTATTGGCAAGTATTGGCAGAGTATTGGCAGAGTATTGGCAGAGTATTGGCAGAGTATTGCACAGTGTTGCAGAGTATTGGCAGAGTATTGCACAGTGTTGCACAGTATTGCACAGTATGGCAGAGTATTGCACAGTGTTGAAGAGTATTGGCAGAGTATTGGCAAGTATTGGCAAAGTATTGGCAGAGTATTGGCAGAGTAGTGCACAGTGTTGCACAGTATGGCAGAGTATTGCACAGTGTTGCACAGTATGGCAGAGTATTGCACAGTGTTGTAGAGTATTGGCAGAATATTGGCAGAGTATTGCACAGTGTTGCAGAGTATGGGCAGAGTACTGCCACTGAGCAGCGCTGAATGAATGAAAAATTTGTATAGCGCTACAATGCGAACTGAATCGCCTCAAGGCGCTGTATTAGTGCTTTGTTGTCAAGCTTCTTAGAAGAGGTGGGTCTTGAGTTTTTTCCTGAAGGTCTGATGGTTTTCTTCCATGCGGATGTCGGTCGGTAGAGCGTTCCATAGCCGTGGTCCTTGGACAGCGAATCTCCGTTCCCCCTTTGATTTGTAGCGGGATTTGGGAATGAGGAGGAGGTTTTGGTTAGACGATCGAAGACTGCGATTGGGTGTGTAGTATTTTATTTTCTCGAGAAGGTATTGAGGAGCGTCTCCATGGGCGCATTTGTGGGTGAGGCAGAGGGTCTTGAATGTGATCCGATTCTTTACGGTTAGCCAATGTAGGCTCCTCAGGGAGGAGGAGATGGATTTCAAGGTTTTTTTTTCTGGTTATCACCCTTGCCGCCGTGTTTTGGATAAGTTGTAAGCGTGCAAGTTGATATTGGGGTAATCCTATGTAAAGGGTGTTTGCGTAGTCAAGTCGTGATGCAAAGGGAGTTTGCGTAGCAGGGGCAGACTGACAACTCATGGGGCCCCTGGGCAATAGGAGATTATGGGGCCCCCAGGTAATAGGAGAAGACTATGGGGCCCCCGGGCAATAAGAGATTATGGGGCCCCCGGGCAATAAGAGATTATGGGGCCCCCAGGCAATAGGAGATTATTGGCTCCCCAGGCAATAGATTATGGGGCCACACAGTATACACACACACACATACAGTATACACACACAGACACACAATATACACACACAGTATACACACACAGAATACACATACACACACTAAAAGGGTACTGGAGAGGTGGGGCAGCTATAATCTTGGGATTTTTTTAAAAAAACACAGATTTTTACATACTGTCCCTGGTTTTATTGAGGCTGGCAACCCTGATGGGGTCCCTTAGTGGCATGGGGCCCTCGGCAGTGCCCGAGTGCCCGAATGGTCAGTCCGCCCCTGTTGCGTAGTCAAGTCGTGATGTAAAGGGAGTTTGCGTAGTGGGCACTGCACATCCAGCCCACAGCGCTGCTGCCATCTCTCCTCCTATCCCCTCGCACTGTACCGATCGGTACAGAGAGGGGAGGCAGGAACCGGCATCATGACGTGACGCAGGTTTGTTTACATGTGATCGCTCCGTCATCGGCGTCCCTGTTCACCGATTCAGGGGCGAATCAGGTCTGAACTTTTGCCTGAATTTGCACTTGGGAAAACCCGCATCCAATTCGTATATGTGTGAACCCGGCCTCAATGTTGGGACCGGACTATAGAAACAATAGCTGGGAGCTGATTGGTTGATTTGGGCAGCAGGAATTGTTTTCCTATAGCACACATCATGCTCAAGGCTAAAAATGAAACACAATGAAAGTATTACTAAACCCAGGACTAGGGTTGCAACCTGTTGCAACCTGTTCGGGATTCACCCGGACAGTCCGGGTTTTGAATCATGTATGAAACCCGGACACATTATTCGGAACCCGGACTGTGCAACATTATTCAGACAGGAATGTGGCTCGGAACAGGGCCTGGCAGGAGGGTGGGCCACATTACTATTTTCTTTGGAGCGCCCAAAGGTGTCCCAGGTCTGTTACAATCCTATAGTGTATACTAAAAAAGAAAAAGTGTTTGGGTTTGGATTGAAAAAAATGTGGCAATCCTACCTGGTACATTCACTATATCTGGTCTTCCACAGTACACAGAACATGAAAATGCAATTATTTTTGTAAATATAAACTGCTAAATACCTTTTCTCATCAGCAGTATATAGCAGTCTTGTGACTTCTATCAGTGTGTGGGTAAAGCTTGTAGGAGGAGTTCTCATTCTCCATGATTGTCCTGTGAGGAGGCAGGACCCCTGACCCTCTGTCTGGACAGTGCTTAGAAGAAAACCTGTTAAGCTGCGTACACAGGATCTGACTTTCCGACGGAAAATTTTGGATGTGAGGTTGCTGGCGGACAATCCGACCGTGCGTTCGTTCCATCGGACAATTGTTGTCGGACTTTCCACCAACAAATATGTGTTGTCAGATTTTCCGATCGTGTGTACACAAGTCCGTTGGACAAAAGTCCAAAGTACAAACACGCATGCTCGGAAGCAAGGACGAGCCGGAAGCGGTCGGTCTTGTAAACTAGCGTTCGTAATGGAGAGTTAACATTCGTGACGCGGCAAATTATGAAATCTGGAAATGCAGCGCACAATTCTCTTCTTCTTTATTGGGATAATAATGGAGCTGCTTTGCTGGTGATACTGATGGAGTTATTGCAAACTAATTTTCAAAGGCTTTTTTTTTTTTCTAGTGATATCACAAATAATATTATTATGCTATTTTATTTTTTATTTGGCCAAGTTACCACAACACCATTATCCCGGAGTTTTTAAGATCAAAGATACAACTATGTTGGTGTCCCTTGTCAATTTTACATTGTATTTTTTTAAATGTAACTGCCGACTCCCAAACTGTCATTTGAAGTAAAACACACAGCCAAGTATTATTCTACACTATTATTTTATTGTGCATTAAAAAAAATAAAATAGACATGCTATCTGCCAATAGAAAATAACCAAAAAGTGCATTCTATGCATCCAAAAATATAGAAAATATACCAAATCAAATCATTATTATTCAACCAAAAAAATAATGTCAAAGCAATAACTCCAAGGCCAATAATAAATAACACGCTATCTCCTCCGATTCCCGAAAAGCACAAAATGAAAAAGCGTGAACTGAAAAGCGCAAAATGAAAAACGCGAAAAGAAAGGCGCGAATCAACACCAAACTTCTACTAACACGAAATTAGCAGAAGGAGCCCAAAGGGTGGCGCTAAAGAGCTGAAAAAAACAAGTAGTACGTCACTACGTTCGTAATTGTTGGCCAACATTTGTGTGACCGTGTGTATGCAAGACAAGTTTGAGCCAACGCCCTTCGGACAAAATTCCACGGTTTTGTTGGCCAACAATCCGATCGTGTGTACGAGGCATTAGCCCCCATACACACGGTCGGAACTTCCGACGGAAAATATCCGATCGGACCATGTTGTCGGCAAATCCGCCCATGTGTGGGCTCCATCAGACTTTTTCTGTCGGAATCCTGCTCTCACATTTTCCGACAACAAAATCCGATCTGACTTTTTCCGATCGTGTGTAGAGAATTCCGACGAACAAAGTGCCACTCATGCTCAAATCAAATTACGAGACCAAAGCTATTGGCTACTGGCCTCTACATAGTTCTGTCGTATGCAACAAACGTCACCATGTTCGGAACGATCCGATTTTCCGACAACTTTGTCCGACCGTGTGTATGCAACACCAGTGTCGGACAAAATCCGTCGGAAAAAATCAGATGGATTTTGTGGTCGGAATTTCGCACCAGGCTTAGAGTCCGCAAAAGAGTTGAGACTGGGGGGGGGGGGGGGGTTCACCTTCCAGCAGGACAACGACCCGAAACATACAGCCAGAGCTACAATGGAATGGTTTAGAGCAGAGGCGGCTCTCTAATTAGGCAAATTAGACAGTTGCCTAAGGCCTCGCACTCCTAGGGGCCTCGCGGCCGCCTAATTCGCCTTATGTGTGTGTTACAGTTGAAGGGAATATCATACAATTTATACAGTTAATTTCTATTGCTTTAATTATTTTTCCCATTTTGGGCATGAGTGGGGCCTCATGTCTAAGATTTGCCTAAGGCCTCACAAAGCCTAGAGCCGCCTCTGGTTTAGAGCAAAGATTATTTATGTGTTAGAATGGCCCAGTCACAGTCAAGCTTTTCACATATTTATTTGTAAAAAAATTTAAAAATTATTGATCGCTTTCCTTCCACTTCATAATTATGGGCCACTTTGTGTTGGTCTATCACATATAATTCCAATAAAATACATTTACGTTTTTGGTTGTAACATGACGAAATGTGGAACATTTCAAGGGGTGTGAATACTTTTTCAAGGCACTGTATATATATATATATATATATATATATATATATATATATATATATATATATATATATATATATAGCACAAACCCTCCAAGGAGCTGCTGTTTTTATTTGGGCTTACCGTTACCTCACCTGTTGTAGCTCCGTCTTGGGGATCCCGTGGAAAGTAACCCAGAGAAAAGGTTGAGAATGGCACTGAATCTTCTTTTAGGGTTTTTATTCAGAAAAATAGAACACAGTCTCTCAATAAAGGGTAGAGGGTTTAGGGTTGAGTTCAGGTACTTAGATTGCAGGGTGAAGATATCAGATGAATCCAGAGATTAAACTGTTTCACAACTGGATTCAGCTCCCCCGGATAGGTCTCTCTCACTAGGCCCAGCAGCCGGTAGGATGCTCGGTAAAGTCTCTGCCACAGACTTGTAGTTACACTTTAACGTCACTGAAGTATTAGATGAACTTTAAGTAACTGTCATATAATGGTACCAGGTTCTCTCAGCCGATCCGGCGATACCAAATGAGGGATGTTCCAGGTCGCGTCCTTCAACTAAGCCTCCAGGCTCCTTCAGAGAAACCAGCCTTGCGCATGGCCTTCTCCTGAAATGGTCCTCCCCTGGGGTACTTCAGTTGCTGGGCCTCTCCATTCCGTTGAGACGGCACCGGACCTTCCTTGGATCAGTAGGCTCCGAAAGTCACTGGGGCCTACCCCTGCAGTTACATTGCCTCGGGCCAGCAAGCCCCGAGACACAGGATGCATGGTTCACACCCCAGGAAAGGAGGGCCATGAGGCTGGGTCAGGAGGACCACCAGAACCACGTGGACAGGAGAAGCTTCTCTTTTGTCACATGGTGTCGGTAGCTTAAATACCCCCCCCCCCCCCCAGAATGCACAGCAGGAGAACACTCCCACTGGGCTGGTTCCGAACGGTAAGTGGCATTTAATGCATCCAGCTAGACTGCTTTCTACTCTTGCCGACGGTGACAGCGACACCTACGGTCAAGGAGAACCCAGTGCAAACCAGCTGGACTGGTACTGAGACCAGAAATTTAGAAGAATTATCCTGAAGCCCAACTGTGGCTTCAGGCAACTTAAAGTGGTGTTTCCCTCAAAAAAAAAAAAAAAATAGCTTAAAATTCCTACAAATATCTAAAAAAAAAAAAATAATTGGATAACATTTTTTTAACTCACACGGTTGGAAATTCCAACCACAAGATCTGACGGATTTTGTCCGAAACTGGTGTTGCATACAAACGGTCGGACAAAGTTGTCGGAAAATTCGATCATTCCGAACGTGGTGACGTTCGTTGCGTACGACGGGACTACATTCACGTTAGTAGCCAATAGCTTTCGTCTCGTAATTTGATCTGAGCATGCGTGGCACTTTGTCCGTCGGAATTCTCTACACACGATCAGAAAAAGTCCGATCGGATTTTGTTGTCGGAAAATTTGAGAGCAGGATCTCACATTTTTGTCCGTCGGAAATTACGACGAAAAGTCCAATGGAACCCACACACGGGTGGATTTTCTAACAACATGGTCCCATCGGACATTTTCCGTCGGAATTTCCGACCGTGTGTACGGGGGCTTAATGCCCGTTGCTAGGGGGGGTCTCTCGTAGTCTGCCTCCCTCAGTGCCCGGGCACTGACATCACTTCCCCTTGGCGCAGTCAGCCATCTGGGACACGTGACAGGTCCCAGATGACTGTGCTGCGTATCACGGCGCGCAGCGCCGCTCGCGCATGCGCAGTGGGTGCCCGGCTGTGCCCACAGTAAGAATGCCGGCGCCGTGAGCAGAGCGGGGGAATGATTGGGGCTTCGTTCCCCTGCATCGCTGGACCCTGGGACAGGTAAGTGTCCGATTATTAAAAGTCAGCAGCTGCAGTATTTGTAGCTGCTGATTTTTTTAAATTTTTTTTTAAAGGGCACCCCGCTTTCATTTTCAAAAACAATAGCGCCTGCTCGTCAGGAGCCAGCGCTACATATATATATATTTATATATATATATATATGATTCCTGTGAATCTGTTCCTGCAGCTGCAGTATTAACTTTTATTTTAGAGTCCCAATCAGAAATTAGTCATAACAGTTTTGGCGAGTCAGATATCAGGAGTTTGGCAGAGTTTCCAGAAGGAACCGCGATTCGATCGGGATCATCGGGAACGCAGACCTCTAAATGCCGGCCAGGTAAGCTGTCCTTAAGCTTGCTATATTTCTGCCTTTCCTATGTATTCTATCTGTCGGTTCTCAAGGAAACCAGACCACTCTCGGACCTTTCTGGTTGGGTAACGTGTGTGTGTGAATGTGTTTGTGTCCCCCTTCACGGGTTGGACTGTGTGTGGATAGGGAGAATCCTCTGCAGTTCCCTGTGTTGACTCCTTGTGGGCGACCTGGGTCAGAGGCGCATGGTAGGGTCAGATAAAACTCACAGAGAAGAGAAGAGACGAGGAGGGTCTCTTAATGAGTGTTTTGTCTATTGTCATAAACTAGGGTGCCCACATGTCCCGGATTGCCCAGGACAGTCCCGCAATTAGCAGGTCTGTCCCGGGTCCCGGGCACCTTCATTCCGGGACAATACAATGTCCCGGAATGAAACTGACAGGGGAGCAAAATCCCGCTATCGCCATGGCGCTGCCTCCCCACCTCCACCTGAGAGACTCTTCTCTACTTCTACTGGCTAGGCCACTGGTTGCTAGAGCCAACTGGCGTCTATCAACCAATGACGTCATGACTGCGACTGACAGCTTTCAAAGCGGAGGAGTTAACTTCCTCCTCCTCCGCGCCCAGTGCTCTCAATGGGCCGACTCCACCTCCGCCACGGACGGTGGAAAGTGACACGCTGCATCTGGCAGGCAACGGTGGCAAGCTGTGTCTGGTGGCGAGTGACAAGCTCAGGGTCCCCACTGATTCTGCATTACGGTGAGTTGAACAATTTCATTATATATTTCAATGTAGTCATAGAAAAAATGTGATTTCATCATCCTGACACCATATAAAGCATGGTGTCGGGATGATTTAATTGCTAACACCAGCCATTCGCACAAATCACCCAAACCTGAATTCCCTGTCAACCCCGAGACTGCATTAGCCCCAGAACCCCCAACCTCGAGGAGTGACCGATTCCATCGTCGGCGAGGGTTTTGAAATCCAGCTTATTATTGGGAAAAGGGTGGGGGTGTCCCTGAATGGCAGTTTGGAAATGTGGTCACCCTATCATAAACCCCTTCTATCCACGTAGATAAGTGGAGACTATTCTTGTAAATCTGCAGATTTGCTGTACTATTTGTTTTAGAGGCAAGAGGGTATAGGCACTAGTAGAGAAGACTGGCCAGTCATTATGGGCATTAAAATAAGTAAGGGAATGAAGGGTAAGAGGCCTTCAGATAATGCCCAGCGCAAGATGAGCGCTAGAGAATATATTAACCGAAGGTACGGTTCCGCCTATACTGAGCCCCTAGATAAATGGGTAGAACGGACATCTTAAACACAGTGATTGATTCCTGTGAATCTGTTCCTGCAGCTGCAGTATTAACTTTTATTTTAGAGTCCCAATCAGAAATTAGTCATAACAATATATATATATAGTATGTATATATATATATATATATATATATATATAGTATGTATATATATATATATATATATATATATATATATATATATATATATATATACGTATATGTATATGTGTGTATAGTATATGTTTTATAGGCAGTATGTATGTATGTTTTATGTGTATAGTTAGGTGTTTGGTTGGAGCTGCTCACTATCTGTTTCCTTCCTGTTTCCTTTGATGAAAATGAATTCATCAAAGCTATTCTATGTCCTATAGCTGGAGGAAGTGTACACTATACATTATTACAATACTGTTTATTTCTTTGCCACTGAATATGAATTACGACTTGAACGCATTAAGCGCCTAAATTAAAGTTGAACATAAAGGGTGGGGGGGATAAGGGAATATTCAATACCTACTCTACTGAGCTCGGTCCCATCAACTCTGCATCCCCAATGGTAGACCATCAACCACCATACAGAGATACATTTACAAAGCAAAAATTCCATCAGTCTTATCAACTCCAAGTCATAAAAATTCTTGGAAAGCTGAACTGAAATGAACTGAAGTTTCCACGCGCCTTTATTGCTCCCTTTTAAACTATGTTTTCTTTTGACAAATATACATATACAGCTCGTAAAAAAATTTTTTTTTTTAATGAAAACTCAACAAACAAAGGACACGGTGACGCAGCGTTGATGGAGCAGGTTGATTGATTGCGTGTTTCTTATAAGGATACTGTACCTGGCATGCCTGAACAATGTACATCTTTGTAACTGGTAAGGGAACATTTTCAAATAACACAGACTTGTTTATAAGCTCTTGATCAGGGCCTGAAGTCACCGTGTCCTCCACCCAGTCTGGATAAACCAGTTCCGAACTGACCAGACATCATTGTGAAATGTTATGTCTCAAACAAGTAGCCCTATGAAAAATGGGGCCGTGCCTGAGAAACGTTCAGGGTTTGCCCGAGACTTGTTAGACACAGCTAGGGTTTCCATTTTATCACAGCTTACTTCCTCTTCTCGTGTGAACCCTAGCTGGGTGATATTCAGTTTGCTAAAGCATTATTTCACCATTTTTTTCCTTCCTTTTGTTGCATATCAGTGCTGCGGAACTCCTGTAGCCTATTTGCAGCCAGCTCCGGGTTCCATGCACTCCAGCAGTGGCTGCATGGTACTTCCCAAGAAGAGTTTCCTGATGATGACAATAGTGGACCATAGGTGAAAATGTAGCGCTGACAGGGCCGTTTTTTCCACTGGGCATGCTGAGCAGTTGCCCGGGGGCCCCACTTGTCTGGAGTGCCCCATCCAGGGCTGATCCTCAGCGCTGAAATCTGCTGCTTAAATTGACTGACTGCACTGGTTGCTCACTTCACGGCCGGCATCTAGCTAGCAACCAGTGACGTCAATCAGAGGCTGCGGCCGCCCCATTCATAGCGCACCGCCGCTGCCCCAGTGGCTAGTGAACAGGCTCCACCCACCACTGCCATATTCTTCAGACAGCATGGAGAGGGAGCGGAAAGACGGCCCTTGATAGCTGGCGCTGCCTTGCAGCTGTGAGTGACACACTGTACTGCACCAGGCCAGCGGCCTCAAGTAAGTCTAACAATGTCTACTTAAAGCGGAGCTCCACCCGCACCAAAAATATTAAAAGTCAGCAGCTACAAATACTGCAGCTGCTGACTTTTAATAAATGGACACTTACCTGTCCCGGGGTCCAGCGATGTCGGCAGAATGGGACGAGCGATCGCTCGTCTCTCAGCTGCCCCGCCGCCATCCTCTGTCAGGGAATCAGGAAGTGAAGACGCAGCGTCTTCACTGCCCGGTTCCCTACTGCACATGCGCGAGTCGCTCTGCGCGTATCTATTGGTCCTCGTTGTGTCCTGGGAACTGTGTGTTTCCCAAGACACAACGGGGCATCTCCGGATATGGGCGGGACAGCCCCGGATAATTCGTCACGGAAGTGGGTGCAGATACCTGTATTATACAGGTATCTGCACCCCCCTCCCCCCTGAAAGGTGCCAATTGTGGCACCGGAGGGGGGGAGGAATCCGATAAGCGGAAGTTCCACTTTAGGGTGGAACTCCGCTTTGAGTAAGTTCAAGTTGTGCCTCAAACACAGCCACTGTCTGTGCCCCTCAAAAGCTGCCACTGTGCCCATCAAACAGCCACTTTGCCCATCAAACAGCCACTGTGCCCATTAAACGCAGCCACTATGCCCATCAAACGCTGCCGCTGTGCCCAGCAAACGCAGCCACTATGCCCATCAAACGCAGCCACTATGCCCATCAAACGCTGCCGCTGTGCCCATCAAACGCAGCCACTATGCCCATCAAACTCTGCCGCTGTGCCCATCAAACGCAGCCACTATGCCCATCAAACGCTGCTGCTGTGCCCATCAAACACTGCCACTGTGCCCATCAAGCTCGTGTTATATTGTCCAAACATTGGAAATGGGATTGCGGCTGAAAGGAGAACAATAATATCCAAGAACAGTAGAAATGGTTACTCTTACCAGATCACGTGGACCTGGATGCCAGCGGCACCAGGTCGACCAGGCATGGATACCACGATCAACGGTTGTTCAGCAAAGGTGATCCAGGGGGTCCTCGGAAGCCCTCAGAAGCTGAAAAATCTCTTGATGAAATCACGTTGGAGGCGGCACACGGACCATGGATGACGTGATGGGACAGTCAAGCAGGAAAATGGAACATACAGTGCCTTGCGAAAGTATTCGGCCCCCTTGAACTTTTCAACCTTTTGCCACATTTTAGGCTTCAAACATAAAGACATAAAATTTTATTTTTTGTGAAGAATCACCAACAAGTGGGACACAATTGTGAAGTGGAACGAAATTGTTTGGATTTTTGAAACTTTTTTAACTAATAAAAAAATGAAAAGTGGGGCGTGCAAAATTATTCGGCCCCCTTGCGTTAATACTTTGTAGAGCCACCTTTTGCTGCGATTACAGCTGCAAGTCGCTTGGGGTATGTCTCTATCAGTTTTGCACATCGAGAGACTGAAATTCTTGCCCATTCTTCCTTGCAAAACAGCTCGAGCTCAGTGAGGTTGGATGGAGAGCGTTTGTGAACAGCAGTTTTCAGCTCTTTCCACAGATTCTCGATTGGATTCAGGTCTGGACTTTGACTTGGCCATTCTAACACCTGGATACGTTTATTTGTGAACCATTCCTTTGTAGATTTTGCTGTATGTTTGGGATCATTGTCTTGTTGGAAGATAAATCTCCGTCCCACTTTCAGGTCTTTTGCAGACTCCAACAGGTTTTCATCCAGAATGGTCCTGTATTTGGCTGCATCCATCTTCCCCCTCAATTTTAACCATCTTCCCTGTCCCTGCTGAAGAAAAGCAGGCCCAAACCATGATGCTGCCATCACCATGTTTGACAGTGGGGATGGTGTGTTGAGGGCGATGAGCTGTGTTGCTTTTACGCCAAACATATCGTTTTGCAATGTGGCCAAAAAGTTTGATTTTGGTTTCATCGGACCAGAGCACCTTCTTCCACATGTTTGGTGTGTCTCCCAGGTGGCTTGTGGCAAACTTTAGACAAGACTTTTTATGGATATCTTTGAGAAATGGCTTTCTTCTTGCCACTCTTCCATAAAGGCCAGATTTGTGCAGTGTACGACTGATTGTTGTCCTATGGACAGACTCTCCCACCTCAGCTGTAGTTCTCTGCAGTTCATCCAGAGTGATCATGGGCCTCTTGGCTGCATCTCTGATCAGTCTTCTCCTTGTCTGAGCTGAAAGTTTAGAGGGACAGCCAGGTCTTGGTAGATTTGCAGTGGTCTGATACTCCTTCCATTTCAAAATGATCGCTTGCACAGTGCTCCTTGGGATCGCCTGCACAGTGCTCCTTGGGATGTTTAAAGCTTGGGAAATCTTTTTGTATCCAAATCCGGCTTTAAACTTCTCCACAACAGTATTACGGACCTGCCTGGTGTGTTCCTTGGTCTTCATGATGCTCTCTGTGCTTTCAACAGAACCCTGAGACTATCACAGAGCAGGTGCATTTATACAGAGACTTGATTACACACAGGTGGATTCTATTTATCACCATCAGTCATTTAGGACAACATTGGATCATTCAGAGATCCTCGCTGAACTTCTGGAGTGAGTTTGCTGCACTGAAAGTAAAGGGGCCGAATAATTTTGCATGCACCACTTTTCAGTTTTTTATTTGCTAAAAAAGTTTAAAATATCCAATAGATTTCGTTCCACTTCACAATTGTGTCCCACTTGTTGGTGATTCTTCACAAAAAATTAAAATTTTATATCTTTATGTTTGAAGCCTGAAATGTGGCAAAAGGTTGAAAAGTTCAAGGGGGCCGAATACTTTCGCAAGGCACTGTATATATGCAAAAAAAGGAAAGGAAAGCACTTCTAATGGTGCAGGTAAAAAACAATAGTTTTTTTATTTGAATAAAAAACGATAAAAACAAGTAAAAATTGTGATCACAATGAAAGCAACAGGGCAATATGAGGAGCGGAGAAAAACAATCCCTACGCGTTTCGTCCTAGAGGAACTTCAACTGGGGCATCTGATAGTGGACCATGCCTGTGTAAACTGGTATGCTACCCTGCTGCCCTCCCCCTGTAGTCCACCAATGACCCCTCTGTGCCTCAGCGGCAGCTAACCCTGGTTTGTGGTCTGTTACGTCTCATAGGATCCCTTGAGTGGCTGCAACATGTGAGTGCAGTACAGACATTGTAGATAACAAATGATTTTAAAGTGTATACTGTATACAGCATTTATATATTTAATTGTTGATCTTCAATATTTTCTGTATAACCCATCTATATTATGTATTGCATGATGAAATGCGTTGAAGGACAACAGATCATCTGTATTGAATAAACCAAAGGATTTATAAAATATTATTGTAACATGACTCTTACATATCTGGTGGAGAGGAGGCTTCTCTTGGACCTCTTATCCAGCATCCCTGGTAGTTGTATCAGGAGATGTGAGGACACCGAGTGGCATTTTTCAGAGTCTAAATGTAAGGTTTGTACCTCTATCTGGACGGAATATATATTATAAGGCCTTGTTCAACCTCTTGCCGACCACATAACACTTATGTACAGTGGCCAAGGAGGATGGGCCTTAGTGCCCAAATGCCACACATGTGCTTCCATTGGGGCTGAGGTTTCTGTGTGTAGGCAGGTGCAGTCTACTTTCCTAAATGCCGATGGCGCTCACCCGCAGCGGCCCTGTAGCTGGAAGTCAAGAGGAACACAGTTCCTCTATGGTTTCCTGGATCACTGGGGAAGCAATGCCACCACTTGTGACTCTGGCAGCCATATTGGGTCAGGCAGAGCCTATTTAAGGCCCTGGCTTCAAAGTTTGGCACACTTTTGAAAGTTGATAGAGGAGGGACAGGTACCACGCCTGTTAGGGACAGCACTAGCGGTAGGGAGAGGAGGGAAAGCATAGGGTCGTAACTCCTTTGGACATTTTCCCATTTGGCCAAGCTGCATTCCGCTCTAATAACAGTCATTGTCAGTCCAGCTGATACCTGCTCTCTTTTCATTACTGGGGACCGTGAATGTACCCGGTTGGGCAGCCTTCCCACTGGGTTTGTTGTCAACTGTGCTGGTTCAATACAAGTTCTTCATTGCACCTGACTGTGTGAATTATTGCTGCTGCATCATGCCTGGACCCCACCTACATGTGCACTCCCAGCACAGGACTGAGCGCTCATAGACAACTCCCCGTCTAGGTATGATCAGGAGCCGGAGGGGGGGGGGTGGTGTTTCCCAATCATGTCACCGCTCTGACAGCCAATCACAGTGGTCACAAGATTGACCTTAACCGATTGCCGACCACCGCACAACGATGTAGGTCAACAGAATGGCACGGCTGCGCAAATGGGTGTACCTGTACGTCCCTTTGAATTTTCCACCATGCCATCGCGTGCGCGCCGCCGTTCTGCCTAGTGACACGTCACTGATCACAGCTCCCTGTAATCGGGAGTGGTGATCAGTGATGTGTCACACGTAGCCCCTCCCCCCCACAGTTAGAATCACTCCCTAGGACACACTTAACCCCTATAGTGCCACCTAGTGTTAACCCCTTCTCTGCCAGTCACATTTACACAGTAATCAATACATTTTTAATCGCACTGATTGCTGTATAAATGTGAATGGTCCCAAAAATGTGTCAAAATTGTCCGATGTTGACGCTCTTTTTTTGTTTATAGCGCAAAAAATAAAAACCGGAGAGGTGATCAAATACCACCAAAAGAAAGCTCAATTTGTGGGGAAAAAAGGACGTCAGTTTTGTTTGGGAGCCACGTCACACGACCGCGCAATTGTCAGTTAAAGCGACGCAGTGCCGAATCTCTGGTCTTTGGGCAGCCAAATGGCCAGCCGGGGCTTAAAGAGGGAGTCTGGCAAAAAAATTTTTTATTAAATTCAGCAGCCACACATACTGCAGCTGCTGGCTTTTAAAATATGGACACTTACCCATCCAGCGCGCCCGCGATGTCGGCACCCGAAAGCCGATCTGTCGTTCGTCTCTCGGGTGCTGCTGCCGCCATCTTCGCTATGGGAATCAGGATGTGAAGCCTTGCGGCTTCACTTCCCGGTTCCCTACTGCGCACACGCGAGTCGCCTTGCGCAATAAGGATGCTCCCTGCTGTCTCTGGGATCCGTGTGTTTCCCAGCAGACAGCGGGGGGGGGGGGGTGACAGGAAGTGCCGTAAATACCCGCAGATTATGTGGCTATCTATGCCCGAAAGTGGGTGCAGATACCTGTATTATACAGGTATCTGTACCCCCCTCCCCCCTGAAAGGTGCCAATTGTGGCACCGGAGGGGGGGGGTTCCGATGAGCGGAAGTTCCACTTTAGGGTGGAGCTCTGCTTTAAGTGGTTAAAACCCAATTAAAGGACCACGGCAAAGGGGGGGTTAAAGCCTAATTGGGCCGATTTCTAAAATAGTGGATTGTTTTCAATGGGTCAATGGGGTGGACCACTATACTGAGATACCGGTGACCTTGTGACTGAAAATTATTTTGGTATCCACACCAACTGTATGTTGGGGGGGGGGTTGTTTTCTCATGGACAGGAAAATCTGATTGGCTGCCTGGGGTACACCAACAGTTCTGCGCTCCCACGAATGGGGTCCGGTTTGTTTCAACAAAATTGTTGACCCAGAACTTCAGTAGTCCCTGGTTGTAAATAGGATATAATATTCTCAGTGCTGATGTAGCCTATGTACAGTATACTACAGCATTCCCAACAAACCAAGGCCTGTTAAAACTTGTGGGAACCCTCAAGTCTTCCCTGCAGACTAAATAGCCTGAAGCATCTTCTCCGTTTTAGACAAAATACGACATTTTGAGGATCTGTGTAAACTTCACCTCTCCTGTGATTAAAGAAAAAAAGTTTTCATGGATTTTTACTAAGTAGATGTTTTGACGTTTTACTGTAAAAAGTTCTCCGAAAGTAATTTTTGAGTCAACTTTGCTTTCTAGTTGTTCCATCTTCCTAGAATTGTACTTCATATACATCCATTTGTAGATTCTTCATCATCGTTAGGAGAGGAGGGAAGAGGAACAGGAAGCGGCAAAAATGAAACAGTCAATAGCCGTGTCACTTGCCGGGCCGCGCCGTATGGTAGAGGGGAGCCGAAGTACAAATCCGTTGACATGTAAAACAATTCCCATATGTGTGTGTTTTACTTGGGGATTTAGCTGTTTAGATTGAGTTCTTCCTTAAAGGGAAAATTTATAATGGTTTGACTCATTTTTGTAAGTTTCTAAGTTTAAAATTGATGTTTTATGAACTACTGGATATTGTATTATGTTTGTACAATCTTTCCTTAAAAAAAAAAAGTAGATATAAACCTTAAAGTGGTTGTAAACACTTATGCCGCGTACACACGACCGGACTTTCCAGCAGACTAGATCCGACGGACTTTCGGCGGAGTTCCGACAAACCTTCCAAACGAACGGACTTGGCCACCCACAATCACACCAAAGTCCGATGGTTTCGAACGTGATGACGTACGACCGGACTAGAATAAGGAAGTTAGTAGCCAGTAGTCAATAGCTGCCCTAGCGTCGGTTTTCATCCATCGGACTAGCATACACACGAGCGGATTTCTTGATAGGAACTGGGTCCGGCGGACGGAGCGATCACTTGTAAACAAACCGGCGTCATACTCTGCCAATACTCTGCCATACCCAGCCATACTCTGCAATAACCAGCCATACTCTGCAATACTCTGCAATACCCTGCCAATACTCTGCCATACCCAGTAATACCCTGCAATACCCAGCCATACTCTGCAATACCCAGCCATACTCTGCAATACCCAGCCATACCCTGCAATACTCTGCAATACCCTGCCAATACTCTGCCATACCCAGCCATACTCTGCAATACCCAGCCATACTCTGCAATACTCTGCAATACCCTGCAATACCCAGCAATACTCTGCCGTACCCTGCATTACTCTGCAATACCCAGCCATACTCTGCAATACCCTTCCATACTCTGCAATACCCAGTAATACCCTGCAATACCCAGCCATACTCTGCAATACCCAGCCATACTCTGCAATACCCTTCCATACTCTGCAATACCCAGTAATACCCTGCAATACCCAGCCATACTCTGCAATACCCAGCCATACTCTGCATTACCCAGCCATACCCTGCAATACCCAGCCATACTCTGCCATACCCAGCCATATTTTGCCATACTCTGCCATACTCTGCCATACCCAGCCATACTCTGCCATACCCAACCATACTCTGCAATACTCAGTGCTACCCAGCCATACTCTGCAATACTCGGTAATACCCAGCCATACTCAGCGATACCCAGCCGTACCCAGCCAATATTACAGTGGGGGAGATGACGTGGATATTACAGTGGGGGAGATGACGTGGATATTACAGTGGGGGAGATTGTGGATATTACAGTGGGGACTATATGGTAGTGGAATTTTCGCAGGTTTTTGCAAATTCAATTATTATTTGCTGATCCGAAAAATTATCTGATCCGTGACTCTGATCCGAGGAACGATCCGATCCGTGAGTTTTTTGATCCGTTGCACCCCTACTCAGCGGTGACAGTACAACGCTGGAGAGCTTTATTCCAAGGTGAGTATTTCATAATGTGCTAGTATGCGATGCATACTAGCACATTAAGCAATTTCTGTACAGGTGTTTTTTTTTTGGGGGGGGGGGGGGGGGTTTAATCCACAGTTTACAACCGCTTTAAACACCTAGCTCCCTGACTTGGCATGCATTGTGCTAGTGGTTAGTGTAGGGACAGATTCCCTACACTAGGGTACACATTCCAGGGTTAGTGTATAGTGGCAGGGAGAGGTTCCAGAGGAGTAGGGAAACTGCAGGGACTCCTATCTCTATCTAGGAAGTCTTCCACTTGGGTTGGATCGGACAGGACACATTACCGCTCCTTGTGGCCAAAGCTTTTGCCATATCTTCCAGTGCAGTAAAGCTGTAACTATCCCCATAAGTGGCCCCAGACTGGTGTGCTCTCCCGCCCAGCCTGATTGTACTCGGCTGCGAAGTTGTTCAATATACAGTTTATATTACTCTATGTGATCTCTGTCGCCAATACATCACTCTGCACCCTGTCCACACGGTGGTTGCAGGATCTCTTCCTGAATGCCTAACAGTAGTTGCTTAGCCACACCCTTAAAAGCGATCCACCGTGGATCTAAATACTTTATATAAGGGTTTGGTGGTTTTAAAATGCAGGTTTTAAGGTGTGTGCAACAAATTAAAAAGTTCACACCATGCACCATTGGGTGCAATGTACACTGCATTGCATTCTTATAACACGCTTCATTTTTACTTCTTTCAATTCCATGCTCTCCAGAGCATCTCTATGCATTACAACACATCAAAACACGCTACGTAAATTTAACATGTCCTTTCTTTTTTAGCATCGGGACTCAGTTGGGCCAACGCATTACGTTGGTGTGAGCTGAAGCCACAAAACTTGAGGCCAATTGCCTTGTCCTTGCATCAGGACTCAGTTGGGCCAATGCATTACATTGGTGTGAGCTGAAGCCACAAGACTTGAGGCCAATTGCCTTGTCCTTGCATCGGGACTCAGTTGGGCCAATGCATTACGTTGGTGTGAGCTGAAGCCAAAAGAAGTGAGGCCTATGGCCTTGTCCTTGCATTGGGACTCATTTTGGCCAACGCATTACTTTGGTGTGAGCTGAAGCCACAAGACTTGAGACCAATTGCCTTGCCCTTGCATCAGGACTCAGTTGGGCCAATGCATTACATTGGTGTGAGCTGAAGCCACAAGAAGTGAGGCCAATTGCCTTGTCCTTGCATCGGGACTCAGTTGGGCCAACGCATTACATTGGTGTGAGCTGAAGCCACAAGACTTGAGACCAATTGCCTTGCCCTTGCATCAGGACTCAGTTGGGCCAATGCATTACGTTGGTGTGAGCTGAAGCCACAAGACTTGAGACCAATTGCCTTGCCCTTGCATTGGGATTCAGTTGGGCCAATGCATTACTTTGGTGTGAGCTGAAGCCACAAGACTTGAGGCCAATTGCCTTGTCGTTGCATCGGGACTCAGTTGGGCCGACGCATTAGGTTGGTGTAAGCTGAAGCCACAGGATAAAGGCCGATTGCCTTGTATTTGTGTTGGGATTGTGTTGGGCACTAAATTACCATCCATGAATAGCCTGAATATTAAAAAATAAAACCCTTGCAATAGCCATAGAACTGACCCGTTTTTTTTTTCTTTGTTGTTTTTTTTTCTTTGTTGTTTTTTTTTTTTTTTTACCTTGAAAGTGACACATACCTAAAAGTCTTGGTTCCCAAGGTCAGACTCTGGGTGTTCCCAGGTACAATTATCAGACTGGTCTCCCCTTCGGCCTGGAAACAAGGAGTGTCACTTTCAAGGAGCGGATAAAGTGCTTAACGCAGACAATCGGATGTCCAGCCGACGACGCAGAGGCCGCCTGAGTAAATCTGACGTAGGCTTTGTTACAAGTGACAAGAAGATGCTTCTTATAATTACTGCGTACAATAAAGGAAGAGGTTTATGGTGAAGAGCCCTGACAGGTGTAAGGTGGGGTGCGCTTATTGACAGGAGAAATGGCTTTAATGGAGACAGTGAAAGTCGCCTTAGGGAGTTGTGGATACAGATCTATGTAAGTGAGAAATGACAAGCCTACAATGAGGTGTTGGTGGGGGGGAGAGGAAGCTTCATCGGCTGAGCTGGAGGAGCCGAGGAGGAAATTAGCAGCAGCAAAGGGAGTCATTAAAGAGAAGTAAAATACAGTGAGAACCTTTGCGCATCATTTCCACCCAGGAATGTAGGTGTAGATATTTCTGCCGCAATGCAAAGTACACATCAGGGTCTGTTTTGTAAACCTGGCCCCTATTCTGTCCCTGACCGCTTTTATATACTCTCCGGGCACTCATGTATCTTGACTTACCTGCCATATCATTGACTCTCCTTAACGTGCTTTCTATGACATCCTTCCACCTGGAAAAGGTTAACTTAAAGTGACTGTAAACACTAGTTAGGAAAAAAAAAACTCCTATCCAAGTATTTTTTCGAGCGATAGCGGGGCGCTTATAACCCCTGCTAGTGGCCAAATAAAGGGTTAAAAGCGCCCACAAAGCTTTGCAGGTGCTTTTCAGATGCTTTTCAGGCATTTTGCAGGCGCTTCGCATTAATTTCAATGGGAAGGGGCGCTTTAGGAGCGGTGTATTCACCGCTCCAAAAGCGCTGCCAAGAAGCTGCTTGCAGGACTTTTTTGACGCCCTGCCAGTGCAGCGCCTCGGTGTGAAAGCACTCGGGGCTTTCACATTGGGATTGCAGTTGCGGCTTCTTTCAGGCGCTTTACAGGCGCTTATTGTAACGCTAAAGCGCCTGAAAAACGCCATAGTGTGAAAGGGGTCTCAGTGTGAAAGCACTTGGGCTTTCACATTGGGATTGCAGTTGCGGCTTCTTTCATGCGCTTTACAGGCGCCTTTTTTTAACGCAAAAGCGCCTGAAAAACGCCCCAGTGTTAAAGGGGTCTTAGCCCCCGTACACACAGTCGGAAATTCGGACCACAAAATCCGTCCGTTTTTTTTCCGACGGATGTTGTCCGAAACTGGTGTTGCATACACACGGTCGGACAAAGTTGGCGGAAAATCCGATGGTTCCGAAGGTGGTGACGTTCGTTGCGTACGACGGAACTACATAGAGGCTAGTAGCCAATAGCTTTGGTCTCGTGACTTGATCAGAGCATGCCTGGCACTTTGTCCGTCTGAATTCTCTACATATGATCGGAAAAAGTCCGTTGTTGAAAATTTGAGATCCTGCTCTCAAATTTTTTTCCGTCGGAAATTCCGACGGAAAAAGTCCGCTAGGGCCCACACACGATCGGATTTTCCGACAACAAAATCCGATCGGACTTTTTCCATCGGAATATCCGACCGTGTGTACGGGGTCTAATGCCCCATAGACACGGTCGGATTTTCCGGCGGAAAATGACCTATCGGACAATGTTGTCGGAAATTACGACCGGGTGTAGGCTCCATCGGACTTTTTCCGTCAGATTTTCCGACGGACAAAGTTTTATCTCCTGCTCTCAAATTTTCCGACAACAAAGTCCTATCTGACTTTTTCCGATCGTGTGTAGTGAAGTGCCACGCATGCTCAAATCACATTACAAGACCAAAGCTATTGGCTACTAGCCTCTACGTAGTCCCGTCGTAGGCAACGAACGTCACCACGTTCAGGACGATCGGATTTTCCGACAACTTTGTCCGACCGTGTGTGTGCAACACCAGTGTCGGACGAAATACGTCGGAAAAAATCCGACGGAATTTGTGGTCGGAATTTCTGACCGTGTGTACGGGGTCTTACTGTATATTGTGATTTGTCCGGAATTTATTCTTGCAGACTTGTAGAGTTACTGAAAAGTCCACTCGGTGGCATCTTCTAAAATTCTCAGCGGTTTTCCATTTTGCTTTATTTCACGCTCCTTTAGTATTGCCTTAAAGATGTTAATTGTACTCATGCAAAACTTCTCCTGAATAGCTCAATAGTTTCAGCGTCCGCAAAATGATCCACACTCTTTGTGTGCATGATAAGAGTATATATGGAATCATTACAATATATTATGTCTGAGTGCAAAGAGAAGGCTCTGCGCGGGCGGCGGCGGCGGCGGCTCTTCAGCCTAAGGATCTTCCCCAGTTTCCATCCTGAAGCCTAAAACATGTTCAATTAATTAGAGTTTTGGGGATCACTGCACAGACATAAAAAGCAGCGATAAAAATGATTGTGACGACGAGATATCCTTTAAAACGCTCAATGAAATGTCTCGCTCGCAAAGTTAAGAAAGTCTATTGTTAGAATGGCGAGTATCCCTCTTTATTGATGTCGTAAAGAGCGTATTTATGGGCTGAAAATATTATATTCCAGAAATGGAACTTCTAATTCAACCTTTCACGGCCAGCGACAGGCACTTCCGTGCGCAAAAATTCACACTAATAAAAGGCTACCGCCTATTGCAATTTAACCCTAATCCAAATAAAGAGATCACCCTATTGAAAAAAAAAAAAATACAATTTTTTTTATTTTTATTTTACGCATTTCCAGATTTAATACAGCCTTGGACAAATGAAGCTTTGAAACAGCCAGGGAGGATTTGAATTCATTAATTTGCGGTAAGTGTAAGATTTTTTTTTTTTTTCTATGTCTATCAAAGATGAAATATTTAACCTCAACATAGCGGTCAAATAGCTGCTCGCATAAAATGACATGTTTACAGCATCCGTCCCTGAGATTTACATTTTTATGAAAAAAAAAAATAATAGAATATAGCCTCTCTATTAAACGGGAAACCCATATATGGGCTTTGCATGCTCAGCTAGACAGTCGAGCACAATAGACAATTTGCGAGGTTTTAACACAAGTCAAGGATTTCACTGGCTGTTCCTATTAAAGAACAATAATAAAGATCGGCCCCAACTTATTTATTATCATTTTTTTTTTTACAATAGGAACCTTTCAAAGTGAAGTGCTGAAAACACAATCAAGCAACAGGTCTTGGGTAATGGGCTGGGTTTTTAAGGTAAAACTTCACTCAAAAGAGTTTAAAAAAATTACAGTAAAAATTAAAAAAAATAAACCAGTTATTCTGTTAAGCTAGTTAGCTAGCTAGACAATTGTGCCAAGGCCCTGGTGTGTGGTGGGGGGGGGGGGGGGGTGGCGGGCGTTAAGAGATTTTTTGCGGGCAATTTGCCGGGGCAATAGCTGGTGTTGGCGCTTCAGTCTTCACGGCACCATGGTTGATATGGTGTCAGGGTGATTGAAGAGAATTATTTCTATTATTACATTGCAAAATTAAATCTTTCAACTCACCATAATGCAGAATCAATGGGAGCCCTGAATGTGTTACTTGCCACTGTCGCCTACCACCAGATGCAGCACGTCACTTGCCACGTCTCCTGCCACCAGATGTGGATTGACACTTGCCACGTCGCCTGCCATAAGATGTGGATGGTCACTTGCCACGTTGCATGCCACCAGATGTGGATTGTCACTTGCCACATCACCTGCCATTAGATGTGGATTGTCACTTGCCACGTCGCCCGCCACCAGATGCAGCTTGTCACTTGCCATGTCATCTGCCTGCAGATGTGGATTGTCACTTGCCACGTCGCCTGCCACCAGATGTGGATTGTCACTTGCCACATATATGCTGTATATATATTGTGACAGTGCGAGGCCCTGCCACAGTGTGAGTTTAGGAAATGGATATAGGAATAACACAGGATGGGGCTTGAAGTCTTCAAAGAGATTGGGTGGTAAAAAGTCTCCAATCATGTGTCCAGGTTTTATTTGAGACCTGCAGGTTGTGTGAGGACCTCCGATGTGAAAGGTGGGCTCTAATGTGATAGAGGGACTTCTGATGTGATGGGGGGAACCTCTGACATGATGAGGGACCTCTGATATGAATGTGAAGAGGGGGCTCTGATTTGATGGGGGAACCTCTGATGTAAAGGGTGGGCTTTCTTGTGATGGGGAAAACTCTGATGTGATGGGGGGACCTCTGATGTTAAGGGGGGAACCTTTGTTATGATGGTGGAACCTCTAATGTGATGGGGGGACCTCTGATGTAAAGGGCAGGCTTTCTTGTGATGGGGAAAACTCTGATGTGATGGGGGGACCTCTGATGTTAAGGGGGGAACCTTTGTTATGATGGTGGAACCTCTAATGTGATGGGGGAACCTCTGATGTAAAGGGTGGGCTTTCTTGTGATGGGGAAAACTCTGATGTGATGTGGGGACCTCTGATGTTGAGGGGGAACCTCTGTTATGATGGTGGAACCTCTAATGTGATGGGGAAACCTCTGATGTAATTGGTGGGATTTCTTGTGATGGGGAAGACTCTGATGTGATGGTGGGACCTCTGATGTTAAGGGGGGAACCTCTGTTATGATGGTGGAACCTCTAATGTGATGGCGGAACCTCTGATGTAAAGGGCGGGCTTTCTTGTGATGGGGGAAAACTCTGATGTGATGGGGGGGACCTCTGATAAGGGGGGACCTCTGTTATGATGGTGTAACCTCTAATGTGATGGGGTGACCTCTGATGTAAAGGGTGGGCTTTCTTGTGATGGGGAAGGCTCTGATGTGATGGGGGGACCTCTGATGTTAAGGGGGGAACCTTTGTTATGATGGTGGAACCTCTAATGTGATGGGGAGACCTCTGATATAAAGGGTGGGCTTTCTTGTGATGGTGGAACCTCTGATGTGATGGGGGGACCTCTGAAATAACGGGTGGGCTTTCTTGTGATCGGGAAAACTCTGATGTGATAGGGGGACCTCTGATGTTAAGGGGGGAACCTCTGTTATGATGGTGGAACCTCTAATGTGATGGGAGAACCTCTGATGTAAAGGGTGGGCTTTCTTGTGATGGGGAAAACTTTTATGTGATAGAGGGACTTCTTATATGATGGGGAGAACCATGTGATGGTGGAACATCTGATGTGATAGGGGAGATTTGATGTGAAGGGTGGGCTCTGATGTGATGGGGGACCACAGATGTAATGGGGGACCACAGATGTGATGGGGGCTGATGTGAAGGGGAGGCCCTGATGTTATAATGGAACCTCTTATGTGAATGAGGGACCTCTAATGTGAAGGGTGGACTCTCTAGTGATGGTGGAACCTCTAATGTGATAAAGGGACTTCTTATATGATGGGGAGAATCATGTGATGGTGGAACATCTGATGTGATGGGGGACATTTGATGTGAAGGGTGGGCTCTGATGTGATGGGGGACCACAGATGTAATGGGGGACCACAGATGTGATGGGGGCTGATGTGAAGGGGAGGCCCTGATGTTATAATGGAACCTCTTATGTGAATGAGGGACCTCTAATGTGAAGGGTGGACTCTCTAGTGATGGTGGAACCTCTAATGTGATAAAGGGACTTCTTATATGATTGGGAGAATCATGTGATGGTGGAACATCTGATGTGATGGGGGACATTTGATGTGAAGGGTGGGCTCTGATGTAATGGGGGACCACTGATGTGATGGGGGACATTTGATGTGAAGGGTGGGCTCTGATGTGATGGGGGACCACAGATGTGATGGGGGCTGATGTGAAGGGGAGGCCCTGATGTGATAATGGAACCTCTAATGTGAAGGGTGGGCTCTCTAGTGATGGTGGAACCTCTAATGTGATGGGGGGACCTCTGAAGGGTTGTCTCTGATGTGATGGGGTGGGGGGGGACCTCTGCTTTGAAGGGTGGGCTCTGATGTGATGGTGAGACCTCTTATGTGAAGGGAGCTTTTAATGTAAAGTTAATTGCATCAAGGCAGTTGTGTGCATTGTCCCAGGGTTAGTTTTTCCAATGTTAAGTAACATTTATATTTTAGACTGGGATTCATCAAAATTTTGCATAATTTTAAAAGGTGCCACAACTGAAAAGTTTCTTTCAGCTCTAAACAGAATGGCTGGGCATAGAATAAAAGGTACGTATATGTTCAGTAGGGAAGATTAAAATAAAGCTGTTGCTCGGCCTTGAACAAGCAAAGCACAGATTTGCTTAAAGCAGAGGGTCCTCTTTCCCTTTAAAGTGGATTCTCATGTCACCATCTCTTCATCTTAACCTCCCTGTAATTTAAATCTTTTAATTCCACGACTGGAAGAATAACCTGTAATAGCTAGCAGTTTCCTAATGATTTTAAGCGAGAATAAAGAATGTCACCCATGACTGGATAAAGCCATATAATGAGGCAACTCTTAAAAGTTACTCGGTATTAAAATGGAGCTATAGTTTGTGATTCCATTAGACATTACATTAAACAAACCCCCAAGTGAGTCCAGTTCTGTCTCCATTCAATAGAACCAAGAGAGGAGATCAGCTAATGAACTTACTGGAGCAGAACACCTGAGAAGAATCTGAAGGCACAAGGAGGCAGGAGAAGATGATGGCGTGTCTATAGGAGAGACAGGTGAGCTTCGGTGAGAGCCGCACAGCCGGGGACCACAGCCAACGATGGTGAGACAAATTCTTCTGAGAAATAATGGTGACCTGCAGGATTCACATATATGACCAAGAACGATCGCTTTCTCACCTACTCATGAGGCTTATCAAATCCACAGGCAAAATGGTGAATTACACAAATTAGTAAAATCATGGTATAAAAACAGAATTGGTAACTGGTTTCTAAGCATAATATCAAAGTAGATCTGAACGTCAACTGGATGATAAAACACGTACTTTTTTTTTTTATAGACACGTCATTTAGAAAAAAAAATAAAACACTGTTTTAACATTTTTCTCATTCTGTTCTCACCACTGCAAATTAGCCCTAATGCCGCGTACACACGAGCGGAATTTCCGTCTGAAAAATCTTGGATTCCGCTCGAGCTTGGCTTGCATACACACGGTCGCACAAAAGTTCGCTGAACTTTCGACCGTCAACAACAACTACGACGAGCCGAGAAAATTAAGTTCAATGCTTCCGAGCATGCGTCAAATTTTGTCCAAGAATTCGTAGGAATTTTGCGCGTCGGAATTGGTACAGACGATCGGAATTTCCAAACCTGCTCTCATTCTTTTGCTGGCTGGAATTCCGCCAGCAAAAGTCAAATGGATCATACACACGGTTGCATTTTCGAACCAAAAGCTCTCATCGGACTTTTGCAAGCGGAATTTCCGCTCGTGTGTACCTTTTTCCTGTAAAGGACACAATCAGCTAGGGATGATGTTCAGTCACAAATTTGGCGCTCTGGCGTCGGATTCAAGAGTCTGCACTTGCACCCACACAGCTGTCAAATTGGGAACAAGGAACAGGCCAAGGAAGTTGTGGGGGAGCAGCCATATATAAAGGGGGTGTGGCTTAAGGGTTCAGTCGGTAGGGAAGCAGCACACAAGGAGGCAGTTTTCCCACCCACCCTCCCTAATGTAATGTGATAGTTTTGGAGGTGTTAATGTTTTTGTTGTCGTTTCAGGATCGGAAGCAGTTTGTCGTCATGACAGCAGGGGGTTGGCGGTGTTTGTTGATCAGTGACGGTAGCAGTTATGGAGGTGGTAAGTGTGTGGGGGGGGCTCATCAGTAGATGGCCCCTCCGGTGTAGTACATCAAATTATTTGATGATTACTGGTTGTTGCACTGCGGGAAAGGTGTTTGTCTCCAGGCGGTACAGGTGGAGGCCTAGTTGGTTTCGGTAAAATCCCACAGTGCCCCCTGGTGGTTATATATATATATATATATATGTAGAGAATTATATATATATATATATACGTTGATAGTAGGTAGCTCCGTCACTGACCAATAAATAGAGTATAACAGATTGTTTATATGTGTTTATATGTTATTACCGTTATGGTATTTATATTTTGAGTTAATTGGAGTTTATGTTTAATAAAAGGCTGTTGTGGCCATTTACTTCAGAAGAATGGTGTGGTCTATTATTTAGGGTTGAGTAAGGGGGAGTATAGGGCTGTATCAGCCTGGGGGTATTATCTAGGCTACACTGGTCATGTCGAAAAGAAAAGTTGGGAAATTTTTGGATGATCAAGAACTTCAGCCAATCAGCTGCTATTTGGTGTATTCTGACAGTCACCAGCTGCAGCTGTTATAATACAATCGTAGGATAGCAGGATAATCATCTACTGTATCTGTGCTGTATGAATAGCTCTAGTAGTGTTGGATTAATGGTTCAGCATTGTGTGTTGAGCCCGTTCGACGGACACCTAAATTTATCGGGGTGTTCGAACCCACCGAGCGACCACAATGCAATGCCCCGCTGCACAGTGCATTGGAAGCCCTGATTGACTGAAGTGATGAAAGCTTTGCCCACTGTCATGGGGACTCTATCCAATCATGGCTCATTGCTCTTAATTCCACCCCACACTATAAAAATATTCTTCCCATAGCGGCCATTTGCAGTGTGATATTGGCATGGAGAGAGATAGAACAGGGCTCTGTTCGGTGCTACTAGTGAGTTAGTGTGCTATAGTGGGCTATTGTGATACTTTTGTGAGTGTAAAGCGTCAGTTTAGTGAGAATCTAGTGATAGCTCAATGTGAGTGTAGTGCAACCGTTTTTATGTGAGCGTAGTGCGACCCTTTTTCTTTACTTTAGTGTCATTTTATTTTGTCAGGGCAGGTTTCCTGCAGTATATTTCAGTGTGTTACTGCACGTTTACTGCAGTATATTGTAGTGTATTAGTGCACTGCGTTTAACACAGTACATTTCAGTGCATTATTGCAGGTTTAGCACAGTTTATTGCAGTGTGTTAGTGCACATTCAACACAGCATATTTCAGTGCATTGGTGCCCGTTTACCACAGTATATTGCAGTGCATTAGTGCACGTTTAATGCAGTATATTTCAGTGTGTTATTGCAGATTTACTACAGTATATTGCAGTGCATTACTGCACGTTTAACGCAGTATATTGCAGTGCATTACTGCACATTTAAAGCAGTATATTTCAGTGTGTTATTGTAGATTTACTACAGTATATTGCAGTGCATTACTGCAAGTTTAACGCAGTATATTGCAGTGCATTACTGCACATTTAAAGCAGTATATTTTAGTGCGTTACCTTTTTTCCCCACTCTAATGGCTGCTGATAAAGCAGGCATGTACTGTACTGTCACCATTTGAAGAGGCGATAAGATATGAGGAGCCGTGACAAAGCATGCATCAGTGACACAATCCCTGTTGTGTTCCTGCTGGAGTAGACTTTGCATGGCATTATGGACAGGGCACTCGAAGCAGAGCAGCAGGAGGAAAAGGAGGACTTCCTTTCCTCTAAAGACCCGCTTTATGCAGACACCATTCTTGCAACGCCACACAACACACAAGAGGAGAGGGAGGAGGAGGATTCTATCAGTTTTGGAGGCATTGAAGCAGGGGAAAACATACATCAACCTCCATCCCCAGAACCCTTGATAGTAGTACGTGGCTGGGAGTAGACAGTTCCAGATACTGTAATGCTCAGTGACCCAGATGAGTCTGCTTCTCATGTCTCCGCAAACTTGTGGTGCATGGGCTCCCTCATTCTTAAAGGCCTGCGATAGGACCGGAGAATACATGGCATCCAGGAGAAGAATCACTATTGGTTGACAACCTTTCTTGAACACTATTACAAGGAGAACGTTTTGGAACTCATCCCATCCCCACAGAGGAAGCAGAAGATGAAATCTCTTTAGGAAACCTTAAAGAAGAGTTTATGAAATGCCTTTCCGGACTGGTAGGTTACAGTCTCGTGGAAAGCGTAGTTTTGAGGCTTCTGTTGGTCAAGTTTTGGTGTAGGTTTCATGGGCGCAATTGACACCCAAGGACCCACTTTTCTGCACCTGTTTTATAAATGCCATTATTGCTGCAGCAGGTTCTTTACATGGTAAAGATGTGCCACTTTACAGGCAGACTAAGGGGACCCCCAGGCACTCTATGTAAAGGAATTTTTCATTTTTATAGTTATTTCTCATGTGTTTTTTTAAATCACCATTGTATACCCAATTACTTGCATATAAAAAAAATGATGTGTTTTCCAAACTTTTTTTCATTGATACATTTCCCCAGGGCAGTACCTGAACCAACATAACCATTGTATGCCCAATTACTTGCATATAAACCTTTAGAATGGGCACTTTAGGTTTTTCCATTTAGACCTTTCACCACTGGATAAAAATGTTACAGCCAAAAATACCAAAAAATGTCTAGTTATATGTAAATGTTAAAAAATCTATTACACATCCAAAATATATGATGACACAGTACATTTTGTGCACTTTTGTCCCTTCCTGCCCAAGCCAATTTTCAGCTTTCAGGCTTTTTGCACGGTCATGCAATACTGTACCGAAACAATTTTTTTTTTTTGATCATTTTTGTTCCCACAAATGGAGCTTTCTTTTGGGGGTATTTGATCACTGCTGGCATTTTTATTTTTTGCGTTACAAATAAAAAAAAGACCGAAAATCTTGAAAAAAATAAGTTTTTGTTCTGTTATAAAATTTTGTAAATAAATAGGTTTTCTCCTTCACTGATGAGGCTACACTAATAGGCACTGATGAGGTGGCACCAATGAGTTGGAACTGATGAGGTGGCAATGATAGGCTGCACTGATGGGCACTGATAGGTGACACTGATGGGTACTTATGGGTGACACTGCTAGGTGGCATGGATGGGCACTGATAGGTGGGCACTGCTGGGCACTGAAGGGTGGCACTGATGGACACTGATGATTGGCACTGATGGACACTGATAGATGGCACTGCTGGGCATCACTGATGAGGAGACATCTGGCAGACACTGACTGACTGGCACTAACTGGCAAGATGTGTGGGCACTGATTGGCATTATTTGGGCACTTACTGGCATCCCTGGTGGTCTAGAGTGGCATCTCTGGTCATCCATCTGTTGTGGGCATCCCTGGTGGTCCTGGTGGCATCCCTGGTGGTCCAGTGTGGGCATCCGCAAGGGGGGCTGTGCTGATAAACAATCAGCGCAGACCACCCCTGTCAGGAGAGCCGCCGATTAGCTCTCCTCTACTGCGCGTCTGTCAGGCGCGAGTGAGGAAATGCCGATCAGCGGCTCTTCTTGTTTAAATCGTGCCGCCGATTAGCCGCCGATTAGCTCTCCTCTACTGCGCGTCTGTCAGGCGCGAGTGAGGAAATGCCGATCAGCGGCTCTTCTTGTTTAAATCGTGATTAGCCATGATTGGACAAGGCTGATCATGTGGTAAAGAGCCTCCGTCAGAGGCCCTTTACCGAGATCGGTGTACCGGTGTGTCAGACTGACACACCGCGCCACCGATCGCTGCGATGCGCGGCCCCACGGCTGCGCGGTGGCTGTTATCCTGCTGGACGTCAGATGATGCCCAGTCAGGATAACTGAACCACCGCCCGGCTGTCATTCTGCTATAGGCCAGGCGGGAAGTGGTTAAAGGCGTCTCCCAAGCTCGTAATTTAAAGTATTGGTGTTGTTTCTATGTCACCCTTGAAGTCGGAATTAAAAGACCCTCTAGTCACTATTGTAATAGTTTGCAAAATCAGCTAAACGAATAGGCAGAATTTGCCAGTAGGATTTGCCACCGCCCACAGATCCATTTTAATGGGATTTGCTGCAAAAGTTTGGGAACTTCAAACTAGATTTGCTGTACCCTTGACAAATCAAATCCAGCAAGATTCATCCATCACTACTGTCTGAATAGATTCATACTTGCCCTGAGTTTATATTATTGCTGTGGATAGCAGGCCAAGTAGTCAGCTTGCTTGCCTTACTGCACTGGGTTTAGTTCTCACTAAAGACACAGTCTGCATGGAGTCAGTTTTGATTTCTTCCAACAACCCAAAAGTATATGTAGCGCCGACCCTTTTCTAAAGTGTGCGCTATATGTGTAAATTTAGTTTTCCAGAACTGTAACTGAGTTCTGGGGGTTAATTGTTTAGGTCATTTACTTTGACGTCAGTTTGACTGAGCTGTACTGTAGTTCTGCCTGGTCATAGGTGCAATGAGGCACCTGTGACAGGCTGAGAACGCAGTCTGGTTGGACGTGTTAGGTACCCATTTCTCTGAACCAATCAGCGGGCGCGTCTGGCCCCTCTGTGCATTCTGGGGAGGGGTTACTTAAGATGCTGAAGTCACGTGTTCAGGGTTCGGCTTGCTTTTTGATTCCTGGTTTCCGGTCCGGACCAATCCCGTGAGGGGTCCCGGACCCAGGAGTGTCTGCTGCCCCCATAAGCCTGGTCACCCTGACCAGCCCCAGAGGCCCTCATGGTCTGGGGTGGGGATCCGTCCGTTCCCGAGCCTCGGAACTGGCTAGTTCGAGGCCCAGTAACTGAAGGAGGATTCAGAAGGCGTCCCGGTGTCCTCTCGGCATTGGAGAGACACGGCAACTCGTACAAGCGACCAGGGGAGGACTCTTCGGAGGAGGGCCAAGAAGCTGGCTGCTCAGTAAGAGCCTGGGAGCTGAGATTGTATGGACACTGGCTGAATCCGCATTTCCTACGGTATCGCCGAAATGGCTAGAAGATTCAGGTACCATAGGAAAAGTGCCTAAACCCATCCTTCCGTTACAACATAGTCTGTGGCAGAGACTTTGCAAATTCCGAGGCCCAGTAACTGAAGGAAGATTCGGAGGTGTCCCGGTGTGCTCTCGGCATTGGAGAGGCACGGCAACTCGTACAAGCGACCAGGGGAGGACTCTTCAGAGGAGGGCCAAGAAGCTGGCTGCTCAGTAAGAGCCTGGGAGCTGAGATTGTATGGACACTGGCTGAATCCGCATTTCCTACGGTATCGCCGAAACGGCTAGAAGATTCAGGTACCATAGGAAAAGTGCCTAAACCCATCCTTCCGTTACAACATAGTCTGTGGCAGAGACTTTGCAAATTCTTGAATCACTTGTTGGCTGCTAGATCCACAGACAAGGGTTTATCCAACAGTGAAGAGTCCAGTTGCGAGTGGCTACTCTCTGGGCTATCTAGGAGACATTCAGTTGATGTCGGCAGTTCTGAAGTGCCTGAGCTTTATTACCCGTACCCTCTATTCCCAACTGAGACTGTGTTATATTTGAACGTTACCCTTTGCAAATAAAAATCCTCAAAGGGACATTTGAGTGTCAGCTTCTGAAATTACTGGGAACTAACCCTGGGAACCCCTAGACAACGAACGACGAGCTACAAGGAGGAGGTAATTGGTAAGCCCAGAAAATACATAGCCGCCCCGCAGGGGTTATGGCGCTACATATATTAATTGGGGATGCCCAATAATTGACCCTTTATTAGTTAAGTATGCCCTATAATTGGTCCTACGATATACAATTGAGTTATGCCGCGTACACACGAAAGGACTTTGTCCGCAGGACCTAGTCCAGCAGACAAACCGCCGGACTTTCCAGCTGGGCTTCCCCGGACTTGAAAGCGAACGGACTTGACCACACACGATCACGCTAAAAGTCCGGCGGTTCACACGATGACGTACAGCACGTACGACGGGACTAGAAAAAGAAAAATACTAGAAAAATACTTGCTACTGAGCATGCGTCCTTTTTGGTCCACCGGACCATACTACAGACTGCCAAGTCCAGCGGATAATTTTAAAACAAAACTTAAAACCTAGTCCGCCAGACTTTTGGGAAAAAAAGTCTGTCGAAGGCCCACACACGAGGGGATTGTCCGGCGGACTCGAGTCCTGCGGACAATCCCGCGGGATAGTCCCTTCGTGTGTACGCGGCATTAGGCTGACCATAGACATTGTAAGTTAATTGTACAATCTCTTATGGGTCCACCGATAACTACCTAGGGCAGGGGGTCTTCAAACTACGGCCCTCCAGTTGTTCAGGAACTACAATTCAAATCATGCCTAGTCATGTCTGTGAATGTCAGAGTTCTACAATGCCTCATGGGACGTGTAGTTCCGCAACAGCTGGAGGGCCGTAGTTTGGTGATCCCTGACCTAGGGCAATAACCTTTCATAGTTTCATAGTTTCATAGTTAGTAAGGTTGAATAAAGACATCAGTCCATCCAGTTCAACCTGAGTGAGTGTCTACAATTGTCCCCATCCCTGTACATTGCACACTCACCTCAGTCCCTACCCTCAAGGAGCCCACAATCCAATTCATATACTAGGGCCAATTTTTTTTTTTTTTGGACAGAAGCCAATTAACCTACCTGCATGTCTTTGGATTGTGGGAGGAAACCGGAGTACCCGGAGGAAACCCACGCAGGCACAGGGAGAACATGCAAACTCCAGGCAGGAAGTATCGTGGTTGGGATTCGAACCAGCGACCCTTCTTACTGCTAGGTGAGAGTGCTAACCACTACGCCACTGTGCCGTTCTTTAATGGATTCTTTAGGTGTGCCCTCAATGAAATATATATATATATATATATTCATATATTCATTCAGCATACTAAGTGTAATATATAAATGTTCTTTGGCTGTGATATTTTAGTATACATGCAATGTCTTACTACACCAAAAGATCCAATAGCAAGTATGAAATTCTAACACGGTTTCTCATTAATGTTGACTTGTGAGCATAAGTGATACCATAGAACTGCTTGTCTACTCTATAGCTTAAATAATAATGGTCCCCCCCTTGCTCCCTTGGCCTATCTACCATCTCGCCTTCTCCTTTTGAAGTCGCATGTGATTTAACTTAGTGGAAAAGTCACTGGAGAAGCTAAGATCAGATATTCTCTTACTCTACGAGAGAGGAATTACCGTATAGGCAGCAGCAACATAGCAAGATCCCGGCATAGAACACCGAGAAGATAGGCACACGGGCACATATTACTCATGTGAAATATTTTATACACAAGAGATAAAAAAAAAAAAATGTATTTTCTTTGGAGAGGCTGCTATCAATCTCTGCATCTTTTATTTGCATTCTTACACTTTCTCTGTTTTCCTTCCCCTGTTTGTTGTCTCCCTTATTTTTACAAGGATGTCCAAAGGCATGACTAACGCAAGGCAGCGTACAATAATCTCATTAAATATTCAGAACTGGCAGAACTATCCACCTCTTATAATGAAACCTTTGTGCAATCACAACCTTTTGAAATCTCTGCATCCACTAGGTGCCTATGGGAAAAAAAAAAAAAAAATGTTTTCTGAAAACTGCCTCAGTAATAATGATTCATAATTAACGTTATCAATTGATGTCTAGATGCTGGGAGTTAGATTATTCTGGCCGCTTTCCAGGAGCCACGCAAGTTGGGGCCATTGGCTCAGAGGTTGTCCCTCCAGCTCTGGCGTGGCGTGTCAGAGCATATAGGAACAAGCTGTGTTTGTGCCAGTGGACCTGATTAATAAGCCGTTTTATATTCAGCCCAGTAATATATGCAGCTGTGACAGTAGTTTTGCTTTGCCAAAAAATAATGTAATTAGAACTTATTGGGTGGGGGGGGAAAGCCCAAGTTGTTTTTTTGGCTGGAGGATCTTTTCACACTTTGCACTGTACAAATGTACGTCTTAATCTACTTGAAAGGTGAATTCCAGGTATGGATATGTTTACATCCAGCTTGGACCAAAGTAGCTATGTGCACAGCACCCTCCTGGGTAGGTGCTAGGGTTAGGTGAATAGGTGCTAGGGTTACTGTATTTTCTGGCGTATAAGACTACCTTTTACACCAAAATTACACAGCCAAAAAGCTGGGGTCGTCTTATACGCCGGGTGAAGAAGCCGCCAGATGGATCTATAAAATTGTAATATGTATACAGTATGCGCCGCTCAGCCAATCCCGGCGGGCGATGCACTCTGAAGAATACAGAGCCTGCTAAGCCTGCTTGGATTGGGTAACAACCTCTGCCAATCCGAGCAGGCTACATGAGTCAGAGCGGCACGGGCTGATGTCACAGCCTCTGCCAATCTGAGCAGGCTTTGCATCCATCAACAGATTAGTAAAATACAATGCCGGCCGTAATTGGCTCAGCGGTGCACACTGTCTGCACACTGAATTCTGAAGTGTACCTGGCGCTACTGTACTAACACAGCATCATATACTGTGTGTACTGCTCTACATATTAACAAAGCATCCTGTACTGCACATCCAGCTCCAGATCTCCCCTAAAATACAGGTATGAATTATGGTGCTTTGGAGGAGAGGATTCATTGTTGCTGCCTACCAATTGTGGGATCTCTGGGACTTGTAGTTCACCAGTTTCCTTTTTCTGATGTTAAGTCTGATGTGTTTTTTTTTTTGTTTCTGATGTTTTTTTGTAAATGGTGTTGCCTCGGAAGGGGGGTAGTCTTATATGGCGAGTATAGCCCCAAACCTAAGTTTTCACTGGAAAAATAGGGGGTCGTCTTATACACCCAGTCGTCTTATACGCCGGCAAATACGATAGGTGAATAGGTGTTAGGGTTAGGTAAATTTAGTAATGGCTCTCTGTAAAGCCAAGTACACACATGGGCCAAATGTAAGGGGGCATGGGCCAGTTCAATAGAAACCGGGCCGACATTCGGCTCATGTGTACTGGCTGCTGTCGTTCCAACCAGTGTTGGTCATCTTACTTTAAAAAAGTAATTAGTTAAGTTACAAATTACTTCTCCCAAAAAGTAATTGCGTTAGTAACTCAGTTACTACATTGGAAAAGTAATTAGTTACGCAGCAAAGTAACTGACTTTTAAAAAAAATATTCTATACGTGTAACTAAGGGGCGGGTCTAGTATTACTGTAACCAAGGGGCGCATTTATTATTATTGTTATATATCGTGTAACCAAGGGGCTGCTCTATTATTACTCTAACCAAGGGGCAGATCTGTTATAGCGTGTAAGCAAGGGGCGGGTCTATTATTATTATATCGTGTAAGGGGCGGGTCTATTATTATTATATCGTGTAAGGGGCGGATGGCTACAGAAGAGGGCGAATGTTAAATTAATGGGCAGAGCTCGATATATAACAATAATAATAAATGCGCCCCTTGGTTACAGTAATACTAGACCCGCCCCTTACTTACACGATAGACGCCCCTTGCAGAGTAGCACGAGCATCAGGAGCGTGCGGCATCGCCCCGTACAATTACATGTTAACTGCGCCTGCGCGGTGTAGAGTTCACTCAGAGCTGTTTAGGTTCGGCAATTTTCGGAAGCTCCGTAGTCCTTCGTCCTTCGCAGTACAGGGGGGTCCTTATCCGGCGGGGGAACTTTTTCGCCAGGACACCGGAATTACACTACTGCCATCTAGTGGCGGTAGATGTAATTGGGGTAACTAAGCCAAAGTAATGGGAACTGAGTTACCATGAGGGGAAAAGTAATCAGTTAGATTACTCGTTACCCTCTAAAGTAATTGCGTTAGGTAACTCAGTTTATTTTAACTCAGTTACTTACATCACTGGTTCCAACACACTACTAGTGTGTACTAGGCTTAACCCAAATCTGTCAAAGGGGGATGACCGAAAAAGTTTCGCTGACCGGAGTGTTCTGGTGGGGGGGTGGGGGTTGTTGGACACAATAGACAAGAAGGGAAGATCGCTGTTCTAATGTTGGCTAGTTAGTACAGTGGCTCCCCTTGAGCTGCCAGTCTTTTTTTTTTTTCGTTCAGCCCTGTTGGGTTGATCTAAAAAAAATAAAAAAAAACTACTAGTGTGTATTAAGCTTAACCCAGTGGAGATTCTGTTTGTTGTAAGGCAAATTTATTTTTCCTCACTGTGACCAGGGCTGTGTTGATTGTTTTGGTCTGTTCTATGTTCCAGTGGTTGCAGGGTTGACTGCTTCCCCCTGATTAGTCCAGAAGGCTCTGGAAATAAGTGGGCAGGAAGAGCGACATATTCACACAGCCCCTGGCCAATCTCTGGTAGAGTCGCCCAGGTGGTAATTGGGAGTCTGTATAAATACCCTGAGACACAGAGCATCCAGGTCTTTTTTACTAAGAAGGAGATCACAGCTTAAGGGGGGTCTGCTTGCCCCCTTAGGCCAACCTGCCACGTGCCCACAGGGTGTCAAGGCCTCAGGTGGGCGACCTAAGGGCCTGCTGCAGAAAACTGACTAAGGGACTGTCATCTGGGGATCTATAGGCGTGCGTGACAGAGTGATCACTTGTAAACAAACCGGTGTCGCATCCGGTTCCTCTCTCCCCTCTCTGTACAGATCGGTACAGTGTGAGGGGAGAGGGGTGAGATCAGTGGCAGAAGCATTGTGGGCTGGATGTGTAGTGCCCACAGTGTTGATTTGTGCCCATTCCAGACATCCATCCATCCATACTAAGCCATCCATGTTCAGCATACCCATCAATACTCAGCATACCCATCCATACTCAGCATACCCATCCATACTCAGCCTACTCATCCATCCATCCATACACAGCTTACTCAGCCATCCATGCTCAGCATCCCTGTCCATACTTAGCATACTCATCCATCCATGCTCACCCATCCATACTCCTCCATACTCAGCATACTCATCCATCCATCCATGCTCAGCCATCCATACTCCTCCATACTCAGCATACTCATCCATCCATGCTCACCCATCCATACTCCTCCATACTCAGCATACTCATCCATCCATCCATGCTCAGCCATCCATACTCCTCCATACTCAGCATACTCATCCATCCATCCATGCTCACCCATCCACACTCCACCATACTCAGCATACTCATCTATCCATCCATGCTCAGCCATCCATACTCAGCCATCCACACTCAGCATACTCATCCATCCATGCTCATCCATCCATCCATGCTCAGTCATCCCATCCACCCCCATCCATAATTAGCCATACCCATCCATACCAGCCATACCCATCCATACCCAGCAATACCCAGCAATACTCAGCCATACCCAGCTGTACTCAGCCATACCCAGCCGTACTCAGCTGTACCCAGCCATACTCAGCCGTACCCAGCCATACTCAGTCGTACCCAGCCATACCCAGCCATACTAAGCCGTACCCAGCCATCCCATCCATACCCAACCATACTCAGTTGTACCCTGTCATACTCAGTCATACCCAGCCATACCCAGCCATACTCAGCCGTACCCAGCCATCCTATCCATACCCAGCCATACTCAGTTGTACCCTGTCATACTCAGCCATACCCAGCCATCCCATCTATACCCAGCCATACTCAGCTGTACTCATCCGTACTCAACCGTACCCGGCCATACTCAGCCATACTCATTCATGCTCAGTCATCCCATCCATACTCAGCCATCCCCCATCCACGGCTCATCCATCCCTATTCATGCTCATCCATGCCACATCAGTTCTCATCCATCCCACTACAGTGCCTCTAATAGGTAGTCAAATTAGATTTGAAACGTATGCCCTTAGAACATCCGACATTGCTCCCTGCATGTTGGGCCTCTCTATGTGGCCACCCTGTGGAAAAGTCTCACACTTGTGGTATCGCCATACTGAGGAGGAGTAGGAGAATCTATTTTGGGGTGTCATTTTTGGTATGCACATGCTATGTGTTAGAAATATTGTGTAAATAGACAACAACAAAAAAAAAGAACACGTTTTCATTTTCTTTACACATTTCCAAAAACTTGTAGAAAAAAATGACATGTTCAAAAGACTCATTATGCCTCATAGATTATACATTGGGATGTTTTCTTTCCAAAATTGGGTCATTTTTGGAGCGTTTCCATTGTCCTGGTTCTCAAGTCAAGAAATAATATGTGTAATTTATGCTCCAAGAACGCCTGATGGTGCTCCCTGCATGTTGGGCCTCTGCATGTGGCCACACTGTGTAAAAGTCTCACACATGTGGTATCGCCGTACTCAGGAGGAATAGTAGAATGTGTTTTGGGGTGTAATTTGTGCTATGCATATGCTGTGTGTGAGAAATAACCTGCTAATATAACAATTTTATGAAAAAAAAAATCTTGATTTTGCAAAGAATTGTGAGAAAAAAACTTCAAGAAACTTAAAAAAAAACTCACCATGCCTCTAGCTAAATACCTTGGAATGTCTACTTTCCAAAAAGGGGTCATTTGGGGGGTGTTTGTACTTTCCTGGCTTGTTAGGGTATCAAGAAATTAGATAGGCCGTCAGTGCATCAGGTGTGGTCAAATTTTCAGAGATTGGCACCATAGCTTGTGGACTCTATAACTTTCACAAAGACCAAATAATATACACCGATTTGTGTTATATTTACCAAAGATATGTAGCAGTATAAATTTTGACCAAAATATATGAAGAAAAATTACTAATTTGCTAAATTTTATAACAGAAACAAAGAAAAATGCATTTTTTTGCAGAATTTTCGGTCTTTTTTCTTTTATAGCGCAAAAAATGAAAAAACCCAGCAGTGATTAAATACCACCAAAAGAAAGCTCTATTTGTGTGAAAAGAACAACATTTCATATAGATACAGTGTTGCATGACTGAGTAAATGTCATTCAAAATGTGAGAGCACCGAAAGCTGAAAATTGGTCTGGATAGGAAGTGGTCAAAGGAATATTTAATTTTTATTGTTTCACTTTAAGCATTATTAAAATCACTGCTCCTGAAAAAGCGTCTGTTTTAAAAACATTTTTTTCATTGATACATGTCCCCTGGGGCAGGATCCAGGTCCCCATACACTTTTTATGGCAATAACTTGCATATAAGCCTTTAAAATTAGCACTTTTGGTTTTTCATGTTCGTGTCCCATAGACTTTAACGGTGTTCCACGGCTTTCAAATTTGCCACGAACACTGCATAATGTTCGTTGTTTGGCGAACAGGCAAACTTACGTTCGACACGAACATCGGGCTAATCCCTAGTGGCCATTAAGGGAAGTAACACGGTTGTGCTGGGTAAAGCCAGTGCCAAGCGCAACTACCTCCTGGCCGAAGAAAGGTCCACTATTTCAGATTCTGATATCCCCCTGACGGGATCTCTGAACTGTTCTTGGACACTTTGTCATGGACTGGGAAGGGGAGCAGTTGTGCGATTTGAGAAGGGATGAAGTTCCTCCGGGGCCTGACACAAGTGTTACGATTGAATTACCTGGTAACACTGCCCCAACTGTGTGTGTTACTCAATGAGGAGGGTTGTTGGGAGCAGTGGGTCCCTAAAGTGATTCCCACCAAACAGATAGAAGCAACAAAGTCTGATTGCAAACCCGATACTGTTGTGGGATACCCAGTTTGGCGCGCCCTAGACATGTGGGTTCTATTTGGATATGGAGATCCCAAGGCCCTGCCTAGGCGGTCCAAGATGCAGTGAATTATCATAAAGAAAGTGGCTGGGGAATACGGATATCTTTACCCCTACATACCAACTCACATAGAAGAGTAAATTCTGGATAAAGAGACTGTCAGAAACCATGAATTGAGACAGAAGTACAGTTAATTCACACTTGTTTAATAATAAAAGTAAATAGAACAAACGTAGTCAAAACATAGCCAAAGTTCAGTAACCAGAACGGATAGTCAGACAAGCCAGAAAGTCAGGAAGCCAGGAAACAGGGTAGTAGAATGACAAGCAGGATCTGAAGCCAGAAGAAATTTCAGCCAAGCAAGTCTTTAACAGGAACGCAGGAGATAGTCTCTGTGATGTTGACCAAGGCAGAGATCATCTGGGCTGGACAGCTTAAGTAGGCAGGACTGACGTGCAGGATGTAATCAACAGGTGAGTCACTGTGGAGAGATAGGAGCTGGCAATTAGCTGACAGCTGAGCAGCCAGCTCAGAGAAGGAAGGGCTGTACCCCCTCCTCAATGACCCCTCCCTCTCGGTGGACCACCAGGCTTGAGGGGAAAACATCTACGGAAATCATTCTCAACACTCTTGGATGAGACCCAAGAGCATTCCTCCGGACCGTACCCTTTCCAATGCACCAGGTACTGTATGCACCCACGGAACCTATGGTAGTGAACAATGGACTGTACATCATACTCCTCATGGTTCTCAACCTGTACAGGGTGAGGACGAGGAAAAACGGTTGCAGACCAAAGGTTTTAATAAGGAGACATGAAATACATTTGAGATAAATATATTAGAAGGAAAGTCTAATATGTAAGCCACTGGGTTAATCCTGCGAAGAATACGGAAAGGCCCAACAAACCGAGGTGTGAACTTCAGAGGGAACACGAAGTCAGAGGTTGCGAGATGACAGCCAGACCCTGTCCCCAACGTAGTAGGAAGGCACAGGCAGGCGTCTACGGTCAGCATGGAGTCTGTACCTATCATTAACATGTCACAAAGCCTCCTGGACTTGTGCCCAAGTGGAACGAAGACCACGGAGATGCTCCTCTAATACAGGAATACTCTGCAGAACAAATGAGTCAGGCAACATGGAAGGTTGGAAACCATAGTTTGCCATAAACAGGGACAATCGGGAAGCAGAATTCAAGGCACTATCGTGAGCAAACCTTTAAGTGTAAGCTCCTCGAGGGTAGGGACCGATGTGAATGTACAATGTACAATGTATATGTAAAGCGCTGCATAAATTGACGGCGCTATATAAGTACCTTAAATAATAAAAATAATATTAATGAGGCTAATGTTGACATGTTTTCCCTTTACTTGTTACAAGTACAATAACAATTACTTGTTATTACTATTCCTTTCCTGTTTCCCCCACCCATCCCAGTTTTTGTCAGGACATTTGCCCTCAGGCTTGAGAGCTCAAATTATTTTTCTGCAAACTCAGAGACATAGTTTTATAGGCAGGGAGAGGATGTAGCACCCTGATGTTTAGGCAGGGTTGCTAGTAAATTGACCTGCCAAGTGTAGTTGCCTTGCCAATTGATAGGAGATCAATTGATTCCACCCTAATTCTGGAATTGCTGCACTTCTCTCTTCTGTCACTAGATGGCTGGGTATCTGGTGGCGATAAGACAAGGGCATTGCAAGGACAGATTAGGAATAGATTGGGTGTCTCAGCCAATGGGCAGGGATTCTCTTGGGTCCCTTGACCTGCTGGGAGAGCCTATTTATTTTGGTGAGGTCAGGTGATCTGGGTTCTGTGCTACCTGGACGGCTGTCTGGGTGGATGTGTGTTTTACTGCCCCGGCTGCTAGGCCAGAGCCTGAGGTCTATCCCAGGGACATCTGGCTGCTAGGCTGTCTGAGGGCCTATCCAGAAGTAAGAGAGCGGCGCAAGGTTGCCTGCCGGCCGGAGAACCTATCATGGTCAAAGGTAGAGGGAAAGCTGTCGCCACTAAGGGACCATCCACCTTGTTACCAGTGACAACCGTGAGTAGCTGAAGCAAATACCAGAGTGGTATTCTCACCAAACAGGCACGGCGAAGAATTGTAAAACTTCAGCAGATGTCAAGCCAGGAACCCAGCCAACAGAGGTAACGCTTGCAAAGTAGTCTTCTGTGCCAAGCCAGGGACAGAGCAGGCCAGTGGGGTGACGCTTGAGGAGTATCTGTGAGTGCCAAGCTAGGGACCCAGCAGGGAGGTGGGGGTGACGCTTGAGGAAGATACTCAGTGAGAAGATTGGAAGAGCTCAAGAGATCCAGTGGCAGTGGATCAGCGGGTCTAAGTGATAGACTGGGAGCTCAGTTGAGTGAAGACCAAAAGAGTAGATTGTGGAGGAAGTGAAAGAGTTCATTGCAACCTTTGTTAGAAAATGTTCAAGATTATTATTATTATTATTATTATTATACAGGATTTATATAGCACCAACAGTTTGCGCAGCTTCACAGTTTGTCAAGATTGTTGCCATAGGAGCCAGCATGTCTACACATGCAGATGTGGTGTCCGGCTGGGCGCCTTTCCCTGCATGGCTGTCTACCTATAGAAGTCTCGGAGTCTGTTAATTAACATTGCAACTACTAAAGGGTGTCCTGACCCTAACCCCCTCTCCCACAGTTATGTTCAAGAGAAAATAAATCTCTTTGCATTCAAGAAGTGTCTGGCGCCCATGAATCTACCTTGCATTACACCCACCATGCCTCGTAACTCTACATAGAAGGACGTCAGCTGTCCCTAGCACTGGAGGTCACCATTAGGCCTGGCGAGGCCCAGGACATGGCTACACAATGATAATGGTAAACAGGACAAATAGAGAGGGTGAATCTCCTTAACGGGGGCACAGACAGCAATAACAACTCACAGGTGTTCTAACCCCTCTCCACTCTATCCAAAACTTAAAAAAAAAGTTTTTTAGTTATACTTCAATTCTAGTGTATTTTTTCCAAAAATAGGTGTTTTATAAACAGTTGTGCAATTATTGCAAATATTTTTGTTGCGCCTGAAGTTGTGCTTTCAATTTGGTATATTAATTGTTTGCCTGGAGTTCACCTTTAAAATGTAGGGAAATTCCATTTATTTCCATGAGCCTTAAAACGCACAGTGACTCAATATAATGAACGTGGGACGCGTTTTCTCTGAGATGAAGCCCTGCAGCATCAAGATATGTACAGACTTGGCTGGCTAGTCCTCCCATTCCGTGGTTGCTGCAGTTTCCCTGTGGTAGTCGGCTACTCTGTACCGCTGGAAACCGCTTAGATGTGAGCGAAGCCTAATTCATCAAACGCTTCCTTCATTTGACAGGAAGGCTGAACAAATTTCATGAAGAGTCTGGCAGAGCATGCTGCACCTTTTAGTTCCAGGAAGCTCCAGGTTGAAAAAGACGGTGTGATTGGATCAGAATACACCCGGCGTCTTCTTCTAATACTAACCACCGAGCTTCATCACCTCTCTGATGCGTCGCTGAAAACTGGATTTGGCTGGGAAAAAAAGTTCCTACTGCTATTTGAGAATATCGTCTGTATTATGCAAAGATTATTGTTTAATGAAACACAAACAACTGCATGCCGATGACTCACATTGTTATAATTCACCGGAAAGTGGTTGGCTTTGCCGCCGGCGAGATGACTGGAAGCACACTGGGTTTTAACAAGACCTGAAAATTATACAAAGCAAACAGGAGTCCGTCATTTCTGAACAGGATTAGTGCATGCTATCCTGCTCACTACATCAGGGGCAGTGTATATATATATATATATATATATATATATATATATATATATATATATATGTATATATATATATATATATATATATTATATATGCACACACTGCCCCTGAGGTATATATTTTAGGGAATGGTTAAAGCTGGACTCCAGGTATGATCTGTATTGCATGGTACAATGTAAGGGTCAGGGATTGTCCCGATGTTTGAGTCGAATGTAAGTTCAACTCGAACATTGGGTGTTTGTTTGTTCGTAAAACAAATGAACATATGGGGCGTTCGCGGCAAATTTGAGCGCCGCGGAGCACCCCATAATGCACAGCAAGATCTGCACCCCCAACCCCAAAGTACCTTGTCCCCATGATGTTGATGGGGACAAGAGCCTCTTCCCGACAACCCTGGCCTGTGGTTGTCGGGATCTGCGGGTGGGGGGTTTATCAGAATCTGGAAGCCCCCTTTAACAAAGGGGCCCCCAGATCCCGGCTCCCCCATGTGAATGGGTATCGGGTACATCCTACCCCTACAAATTCACCAAAGAAGTAACGGGGTGGCCCCGCACTTGCCTATATAACTTCTGTCAAAGCGAAGAGACAGCAGTCGGCGGGAGGCCTCCCTTCGAGGCAGAGCTGTGTCCTTTTTTTCTATTTTTCAGGTCCGTCGGGCAGCGTGATGGACGGTGGAAGTTCATCACTGGCCACTTTTTTTTCCTTTTAATAAAAGAATTGTCAAAAACTGTCTCTTGGGGTTTTTACATTTCAAAATTTTTTTGGAAAATGGGTAGGGGCATGATGTAGCCGATACCCATTCACATAAGGTAGGGCCGGGATCTGGGGGCCCCCTTGTTAAAGGGGGCTTCCATACTCCAATAAGCCCTTCGACCCCGACAACCACAGCCCAAGGTTGTTGGGAAGAGGCCCTTGTCTCCATCAACATTGGGGCAAGGTGCTTTAGAGCAGGGGGGGTGCAGAGCCCCCTGTCCCAAAGCACCCATCCCCTTCATGTTGAGGGCATGTTCCCTGGTACGGTTCAGGAGGGGGGGGGGGCGCTCGTTGGTCCCCCCCCCTATCCTGACCTGCCAGGCTGCATGCTCGGATAAGGGTCTGGTATGGATTTTGTTGGGGACTCCACGCCATTTTTTTCATTTTGGCATGGAGTACCCCTAAAATCTATGCCAGACCCAAAGGCCCCGGTATGGATTTTGGGGGGACCCCACACCATTTATAAAAGAACAATTTGGCATGGAGTTCCCCTTAAAATCTATGCCAGACCCAAAGGGCCTGGTATGATTTTGGGGGGGACCCCCACGCCATTTTTTTTTTTTTGTTTCTTCCCCCATTACACTTTGTACTCAAGGACTTGTGCGTGTGCACAACCAAAAACTTTTGTATGCAACTAGATTTAATACAGATTTGAAGGGGCATGAATAGTTTGCACTCATAGAATATGTATTTATAGTCTGCAAAAGTCAAACATAAAGCAAAAAAAGAATCAACTTTTTATTTCAACATTAGCATATACATTTGGTACATTAATGTACTTGGGCAAAAAAAAAATAAACGGCATGGAAATGATGCTCCGGCATTTAGCAATATAGTTAGAAGGGCCCTGCTCAAAAGAGCTTACAATCTACAAGGGTAGGACACTGAAAATCAGACACATTAAAAATCACATTAGAATAGCAGGGATACAAATCAAGCTAATAACAACCATGACAAACCTTTTTGGTAAACAGAACTCCTCGCCCCAAACCCCTAGTTAAATTACAGGATTATCATAAGCAAAGATGTCATCCTGAAAAGGCTGCAGTCGTGGGGACGCCTCCCATGGAGGCAGAGTTTTTCTCGGGAACATCGGACGCTGTGATTGAAGATGAATAGACATCGTGGTATACTTTTTTTTTTTTTTAATAAAGGACTTGTCCAAAACTGTCTCTTGGCATTTTTACTTTTTTGATGAATGGGTAGGGGTTCAATGTACCTGATACCCATTCACATTCCGATAAGCTCCCCGCCCGCAGACCCCCACAACCACCGGTCAAGGGTTGTGGGGAAGAGGCCCTTGTCCCCATCAACATGGGGAACAAGGTGTTTTGGGGGGGACCCCAAAGCACCCTCCCCATGTTGAGGGCATGTGGCCTGGTATGGTTTGGGGTGGGGGGCTGCTCTCTCGTCCCCCCTTTTTCTGCGGGCTGCCAGGTTGCGTGCTCGGAAAATGGTCTGGTATGGATTTTGGGGGGACACTCACGCCATTTTTTTATTCTTGGCGCGATTTTTCAATGATTTTTATGTATATTGCCGGGATACAATATGTTACAGCGGCGAGCAGTTTTAAATGAAATTTTTTCCTTTAGAAATTTAATTTTGCTGCTCTCATTCATTACACTATGTACGGCCGCCGTGTAAGCAGCCTTACATAGTGTGGGGCGTGGACTTAGCCCCCTGAGCAAAGATTGGCCAAAGTCACCCTGCCTTTGGCCAATCATGGCTCTCACAGCATAATGCGCTGTGATTGACCAATTTATGCAGGTCAGGTGCATACTTTGGCCAATCAGCAGCTATCAATGCACTGCAATCTCACAGTGCATTGACGATCCTGCAGTTCAATATGGGGCGTTCCGCAGGCGCTCAAATTTTCCGCAAATGCCCCATAATGTTCTAAATTCTGCGAACGGGCAAACACCCGATGTTCGAGTCGAACTTACGTTAGACTCAAATATCGGGCTCATCCCTAGTGCAAACCCACGCTTGCTTGATTTATAATGTAATTTCTTGGGTTTCCATTATGTGAAACCCGTCAAAAATGTAATCACTGGTGAAAAATAAACTTTAACACCACAACAGAGGAAGGACATACAAACCTCTAGCCAGGTAGTGGCATATTTAGGATTTGAACAAACAACCTCAGTGCTGCTAAGCAAAAGTGCTAACCCATTAGCCACTGTGCTGCCACATGGATGTAGGCTGCATCTCTGTGGTGTCAAACAGTCCTAAGTCCCAGGGGGTGCAATAAGTTAATCAATGCAGAATTACTGTGGAAGACCGGAGAACCATTAAACAACCTGTTTCTGGCATATGCCATCTGTTTCGAAGGCTGGCTATGGCTGATTACTGTCAGCATGCTGCTAGAGAAACATCTCTACTTTTGTTGCTTTTTGCTTGATAAGAGGCTGCAATTAGTGCTGGTGGGGAAATCTTAAGGCTGATTATTGTCCTTGCCCGTGGTAAACATATGACACGATTTTGACACGATGGTAGTGGAACCCTCCTACACATAAATACTGCATTTCTTTGGACATATACCTATAGGTGGTGGAATGACATCAGTCAGGAGTTATGCTTCTTGATTTGTTCTGTGATATTTGGTTGTTCTTGGTGTGTGAGTGTAAAATAGTGATGTTACCCTCTGAATTTTGGGAATGACATTTTAATTTCTGATGTTGGTACACATATCACATTTTTGGGGGTAAAATTATGATCATCGGGAAATACTAAACAACACACGGCGCACTCGCAACCCGGTCCTGAGCTCCGTGACCGTGGCCGCGGGACCAGCGGACCCGATCGCCGCTGGTGTCCCGCCATCGGGTCGCAGAGCTGAAGAACGAGGAGAGGTCTGTGTAAACAAACCTCTCCCCGTGCTTCATACTGAGCCTGTCAAACGCTGATCACGCCATTACTAGTAAAAAAAAAATATTAATAAAATGCTATAAAACTATCCCCTATTTTGTAAACGCTATAACTTTTGAGCAAACCAATCAATAATCGCTAATTGCGATTTTTTTTTACCAAAATATGTAGAAGAATACGTATCGGCCAAAACTGAGGAAAAAAAAATTTATATATTTTTTGGGGATATTTATTTTAGCAAAAAGTTAAAAATAATGTGTTTTTTCAAAATTGTCGCTCTATTTTTGTTTATAGCACAAAAAATTTCAACGCAGAAGTGATCAAATACCACCAAAAGAAATCTTTATTTGTGGGAAAAAAAGGATGCAAATTTTGTTTGGGAGCCACATCGCACGACCGCGCAATTGTCAGTTAAAGGGACGCAGTGCCGAATCGCAAAAAGTGCTCTGGTCAGGAAGGGGTAAATTCTTCCAGGGGGAAGTGGTTAAAGGGGGGGGGGGGGAATATTTTCTATACCCACTGTAACTATGGAAAAATTGTTATACCTGGAATTCTTCTTTAAGACATTACCAGGCAACCCAACAGGACCTGTGACTGAAGATCCCTCACTTCCTCCTGCTCCTGTGTTTTCTTCCAGACTTGTTCTGTTACGTTCTCTGAATACAGATAGCTCCATCCAAAAAATAAACCTGATCAAATAAAAGTTGTCTTTACTACAGATCAGTGCCCCTAACGAGTTAATGGGGTTCTTGTATTTACAGCAAACAAGTTTATCTTTTAAAACTTTACACATTAAAACCTACACTGTAATTATGGGGTGCACGAGTAATTAAAAAGTACCACAGTTGTTGAAATGCTTTATTGGATTTTTTTTTTTTTTTTTTTTTTTTTAGTGCAACAGGTTTACCAGATGATAAAACTTGTCTTGCGGTTTTGTACGCCGCTGCCAAGCTGCTGCAAGCTAAGTACAGTGGGTGGGGTCATCCGTGGACATTAAACACAGTGAAAGCATTCTTCAGTAAAACCTCATTCTGAAGGCTTAAGTCAGGCAGGGTGCCAAGAGCTTCGGGCCAAGACAAATAGCCAATGTGGGTGTTTTACTCACAAATATGATTGAGGTTTTGCTTCGGCGGGAGAGATATCTCTTGTGTAATCCCTTTCTACCTAGAACCCAGCGAGGATTTCAGGTACTTGTTTATTAAAAAGCAGCTCCGCAAGGCGACGGGCGAATTTTGGGATTCCGGGGGGGGGGGGGGGGGGAGAAAAAAATGAAATAAATAAATAAATTGGCCTAATGGATCACCGCTAACGTGTAACTTTGCCATGATACAACCGCTTATTACGAGGTCAATTCATCGGAGGGGAAAATATATAGGTTTGGAAGCAGTTATGTGGTTTAACATTGTAACTTTTAAAGCTCCTGCATTACAACGCCATCAGGAAGGGAACTCTGGCTATAAACCGCCTAGCGAACCCAGCATTCAATGTAATTAGCTATTTACAGACCAAATTAGCTGCTACAGCAATACACCAAAACCGCAGTGCGTGACAATAGGCGCAGCGAGTTGCAACATTTGCCTGGTATGTAAACGAAAGACATGCAATATGTAAATCCAGGGCTTTTATTCAGGGGGAACTTGGTGCAACTCAGTTCCACCACCTCTGGCTCAGACCCTTGGGGGGGGGGGGAGGGGTGGCTGCTCGCCACAATCACTTGTAAACACAGAAGTCCGGTTTCTGTGTTTGCAAGTGACAGCTCTGCACTCTGTGTGTAACCCCCCTGAACTCTCCACTCTGTGTGTAACCCCCCTGAACTCTGCACTCTGTGTGTAACCCCCCTGAACTCTGCACTCTGTGTGTAACCCCCCTGAACTCTGCACTCTGTGTGTAACCCCCCTGAACTCTCCACTCTGTGTGTAACCCCCCTGAACTCTACACTCTGTGTGTAACCCCCCTGAACTCTCCACTCTGTGTGTAACCCCCCTGAACTCTACACTCTGTGTGTAACCCCCCTGAACTCTACACTCTGTGTGTAACCCTCCTAAACTCTCCACTCTGTGTGTAACCCCCCTGAACTCTACACTATGTGTGTAACCCCCCTGAACTCTGCACTCTGTGTGTAACCCCCCTGAACTCTCCACTCTGTGTGTAACCCCCCTGAACTCTGCACTCTTTATGTAATGCAATCTTGGTATTTAATGCCCCTTTAAGACCCTCCTAATGTTCGTGAAATTTGACGGACCACACCCACTATATGATGTGATTTGGAGGGTGTGTGTGGGTGGAGGGTTTTGGGGGGTTGTGGTTGAGTTCCAGCACCTATTGTTTGAGAAAAAAAAAAAGCCCTGTGTAAATTTAAAAAAAGCTAAAGATAATATGAAACAATATGGTGGAAAAAGAGAGCTGGTCATATACTAAAGATTCAATTACACTTGCGGTAGCCCTCTGAGTCTGAAGAGTGCTCCATGGTGGGTCGGTTTTCAAAGGGTACTTGACAAGCTGTCAGGAGGCATTATGCTGCCTTCTCACCACCTGTTTTAAACCCTGAAAAGCCAGCAATGCACAAGGCTGTGGGACAGTTGCGGAATGGCCCGTGCACTTGAAAGGGTCGTGGCCAGCAGGGGGAACTGCCCACTGAACGCGACAGGGGTGTACTTTCTGCATTGCCACAGTGTTTACTAGGCAGTACTGGTCACCAAACACAAGAGGGGGGCTAATTGTCCGTCAGGCAGTACTGCATGCTGCATGTGACAGAGGGATAATTTTTGCAGTACAAAGTAAAGCATCATACCCCCAGAATGTGTATATCCCCTGTGACAGTGCCCTGCCACTGTGAAAATGTAAGAGAAAATGACTCAGGATTCGCAATAAGGCTTAAAGTGGTTGTAAACCCTTACAAACCACTTGGACCTACAGGTAAGCCTAGATTAAGACTTACCTGTAGGTCAAAGAAATATCTCCTAAACCTACACGGTTTAGGAGATATTTGCCAAAAGACAGGCACAGCTGTCTACGGCGCGCAGGCAGCCGCGAGACCCACCAAGAAGATGGAGGCTCCATACACAAGGGGACATCGGTGACATCGCTGGCTCCTGTGTCAGGTAAGTGACATAATGGACTACTATGCGATGCACAGTAGTCCATTATGCTTTACGTTTGCAGGGAAACAAAGAGGAAGTAAACCCTAATGGTTCCAGACTATAATTTCTTTCTTTTTTTTTTTCGTTTTCAAAAAAAGTTTATAGAAGATATAAACAATACAACTGTAAAAAGAGAACTATAGCCTCAAGCTGAGGTCGGTACATACATTGTGAAGCAGTTACAAAGAAATAGAAGGTCACCTGCGAGCGTGTGTTATACAAGTTAAACCATGGAACAATATGCTGGGGAATAGTGGACTCAGTATAGGGAACCTGGGTGATAACGGGTTCCAGGGGGCCTACTGCGGGACACTGGTCTCGAGCCTCCCCCCAGTTGGACCACGCACCCCTGCTGTGCGTGGGGTTATCGGGCATAAGATTCCAGGGAGGGCTCATTTAGGGGAGCTGGACTTGCCTAGCTCCTGAACTGATTGCCGACCCCTGAAGGGGTGAGCAAGCAGTATCGAGTCTGTTCCCAACTGCATTCTGAAAAACAGGGGAGGCAAGGATGCCCAATCAGAGGTTTGACCTCTTAATCGTACCAGGGTCGAACTGAGAGCTAGGGATAACAGCCCGCAGAGCTGTTCCGATAGTAACCCATAGTGAACGTGGACTGTCTGAGCATGAGGCAGGAAGGAGTATCAAGAGGTGGAAGGGTGGGGGAAGAAGAAGGAAAGAGAGAAAGAGAGAGGGGGAATGGAAGGAAGGGATGGTGGAAGCGGGAACCCTCGCGGAGAACAGGAGAAGAAGATGGATGGCGAGGATCGGAGTTATCCGTTAGGGAGCTTGCTCGTTGGGGGAGTAGAGATATGCCTACGTACCTAGCCCAGGGGTCCCAGATGAGGCGGAATTTGTCAGAGGTGTCTAGGATGGTGCTAGAGATTTTTTCCTGCGCCATTATCCAGGATATCTTCAGCTTAGTTTGGCGGAAGGAAACTGAGTGTGATTTCCACGCGTGGGCTAGGGTGATCTTGACACCCAGGAAGATGAAGTGGATGAGGGAGCTGGTCAATTTAGGAACCTTTGGAATTTTGTTGTTAAGGAGGGCTATGGTAGGGTCTTGTTGCACCGCAAAGCCCAGACTATAATTTCTGAGCAGGGAGAGCTGTGTTTAGCTATCTCTGGATTCTTTAAACCTGGATTGGGACCTGGAGCTTGAAGGTTCCAAAGTGTCTTGGGTGGCACAGAACCTTCAATCCTGTGTCCAGATTTTACTGGAAGCTTGCAGACTGTGTGAAATCAAAGGAGCAGACTGTGTGAGTACACGGGTGTGCAGGGTCATTATGGACTCAAGCCTGAGGATAGTTCAGGTCTCCCAGTTTGGCGAAAGCTCCCTTATTGGAGACAGGAGGTCTCACCCAGGAGTCAGAGGTACCCCAGACAGGGGTCGAGAGACAGGAAGTCTCACGCAGGGGTCCGAGGTGCCTCAGCCAGAGACATCAGGTCTTATCCCAGGAGTCAGGTTGGCTTATATCAGTGTGTCAGCAGAACCCCTATCCAGAGGCCAGGAGTGGATCGGTGGCAGGGCTCTGAGACTAAGGCCCCTTTCACACCGGGGCGTTTTTCAGGCGGTACATCGCTAAAAATAGCGCCTGTTCACCGCCTGAAAAAATCCGGCCCCTTTAACTCCAGTGTGAAAGCCGGCGGGCTTGCACACTGGAGCGGTGCGCTAGCAGGACGGCAAAAAAAGTCCTGCCAGCAGCATCTTTGGAGCGGTATAGGAGCGGTGTGTTCACCGCTCCTATACCGCTCCTTCCCATTGATTTGAATGGGAAACCGCGGCAGTACCGCCGCAAAGCGCCGCTACGGCGGCGCTCTGCGGGGGTGTTTAACCCTTTTTCGGCCGCTCGCGGGGGGTAAACCCGCACCGCGAGCGGCCGAATACCGCAGTTAAAACGATGGTAAAGCAGCGCTAAATATAGCGCTGCTTTACCGTCACCGCGGCTCCCCGCCCCAGTGTGAAAGGGGCCTATAGGCCAAGTGAACCAGGAGAGGTGGGCAACACAGTCAGAGGGACTGGTATGCTGACTGGTGATGCTGACAAATGCACTTTCAGTGAATTTATCATGTTGATGGTAGAAACCCCTGTGTGGGCAACTGATTTCTTTGTGAATTGTTCCGTTCTGTTTAATAAAAGTGGACCGACACACTCTGAAATGCAGTTTGGACTGGCATAACTTGTTGGAAAATGCATCTGCCACATGAGCATAAAAACCCTAACCGTGTACCGCTGCCTTTGCTCAACTGACTATTTTTCATCAGATTTGCCCATCCACACTTTACAGGATGAATCCCCTGCCGAGAGTATTGTATTTTGTTGATTGGTTGCTGTCACTGTTGAGAACTATAAACCTAGCGCCTTTGATTTCAGATCAAAGGATGTCGGACAATAGGGTTTATCAGAAACCATACAAAATCTAATTATTATGTGACCAGTTTAAGCCTTTTTTCAAGAGGAACTTTTCTTTTCCATATATTTTTTTTCTTTCTTTCACCTCTTACCTTTTCCTCTGCGTGGTCCTCAAGAACATTTTCACACTCCCAGCAAATCCAGTTTTGTCCTGCTGTGACCTGGCAATCCACTGCTGTTTGTTCTGTGCCACCAACTTCTTTTCTGATGTTATCAGCAGCTGGACTTTTCCTCCTGGTCAAGCCAACAGGGTCCCTGATGATGCGCCACCAGGTCTGCCCCCCCAATGGCCGCTTTGTTGAGCCTTCTGGATGTGTGACAGGGATATCCCAGGAGGCATCATTCTCACACTTCCAGAGGATCCAGCGTTGCTCTGCAAAACCCCCCGTTTCACTGCTGCTTACATGGTTCTGCTCCACCATCTTCCTCTCTTCTGCCATCAGGGGACCATAACAGGTTCTTGCAGGTTCTTCCAGGTAGCCATGCCTCATGGTTAGATTTTCCAAGTTACGAAACTGCCCCCTTTGACTTCAATGCAATCAACTTAACCTTTTTTTTAGGGCTGTGGAAATTAAAGATTAATTCCTCGATTAACCGGCCGGGCAAGGAGAACATTCATCAGAGAAGAGCCAAGAGGTCCATGGTAACTCTGGAGGAACTGCAGAGATCCACAGCTCAGGTGGGAGAATCTGTCCACAGGACAACTATTAGTCGTGTTCTCCACAAATCTGGTCTTTATTGAAGAGTGCCAAGAAGAAAACCAAAAGGTTCCTTTTGTAATTTGTGAGAAGTTATGTGGGGGACTGTCACGTACCTAGTGGCGAGCCCGGATTGCAGTAGGAGACCTCTCTTACGTCCCAGACTTGTGGCCCCTGATAGTGGAGACAGGGGGCGCAGGAGTCGAAGGAAGCACGAGTGTCTGGCAGGATCAACAGCTGCAGGTAGGTCAGGTGATGCAGAGGAGGCTGTGTTAGGGTCAGCAGACCTTGACAGGAGATGACAGGAACCAGCGGGCAGCAGACAACAGGAACCAGCAAGCACCAGGTGACAGGAACCGGCAGACAGCAGGTAGCAGGAACCAGCAGACAGCAGGTGACAGGAACCAGCAGACAGCAGAGCCCAGGAACTGGCAGGTAGGTGGCCACAGGAACCAGCAGGCAGCAGACAACAGGAACCAGCAGACAGCAGGTCACAGGAACTGGCAGGTAAGAGGTCACCGGAACCAGCAAGCAGCAGACAACAGGAACAAGCAGACAGCAGGTCACAGGAACTGGCAGGTAAGAGGTCACCGGAACCAGCAAGCAGCAGACAACAGGAACCAACAGACAGCAGGTGGCACCGGGACAGGTGCACAGGATGGTCAGACAAGCCGGGTTTGGTAACTGTGGAGCACAATGCAGACAAGCCAGAGGGATGAGCAGGTGGATGGTCGTGGACAAGCCGAGGTCGGGGGCAGGCAGACAGCAGATCAGGTTGAGGAGCAGGCCGGGTCACAAACACAGAGACAGAGAGGTTCAGGAGGGACATGCGGAACGCTGTAGATCAGGCAGCAAGAACTGTGTGGAGATGTCCAGTTTAAATTGCCCGCCCGGCGCCAGTGACCGTGCGCGCGCCCGTTCGCGCTCGCGCATGCGCACTAGCTCGCGCACCCGCTCGTGCCCGCGCACCCGTTCGCACCGGCGAGGAACTACTAGGCCCAGCAGAGCTTTCCTTACAGGGACACAGCAAACATGTGAAAGAAGGTGATCTGGTCGGATGATACAAAAATTTAACTTTTTGGCCTAAAAGCAAAACGCTATGTGTGGCGGAAAACTAACACTGCACATCACCCTGAACACACCATCCCCCACTGTGAAACATGGTGGTGCCAGCATCATGTGGTGGGGATGCTTTTTCTTCAGCAGGGACAGGGAAGCTGGTTAGAGTTGATGGGAAGATGGATGGAGCCAAATACAGGACAATCTTAGAAGAAAACCTGTTAGAATCTGCAAAAGGCTTGAGACTGGGGCAGAGGTTCACCTTCCAGAAGGACTTTAATATACAACCAGAACTACAATGGAATGTTTTAGATCAAAGCATATTAATGTGTTAGAATGGCCCAGTCAAAGTCCAAACCTAAATCCAATTGAGAATCTGTGGCAAGACTTTAAAATTGCTGTTCACAGACGCTCTCCATCCAATCTGACAGAGCTTGAGCAGTTTTGCAAAGAAGAATGGGCAAAAATGTCACTCTCTAGATGTGCAAAGCTGGAAGAGCAATGGCGGCTGGTGCTCAAATTTTTTTTGGGGGGCGCAAACAAACTGAATAAAAAACATCAATTTCAGCCACTGTGCCATCCAACGCAGTCACTGTGCCCATCAATTGCCGCCACTGTGCCATCAAACGCAGTCACTGTGCCCATCAAGCGCAGCCATTGTGCCCATCAAATGCAGCCACTGAGCCCATCAAACGCAGCCACTGTGCCCAACAAATGCTGCCACTGTGCCATCAAACGCATCTACTGTGCCATCAAATACAGCCACTGTGCCCATCAAGCGCAGCCACTATGCCATCAAACGCAGCTACTGTACCCATCAATTGCTGCCAGCGTGCCCATCAATTGCTACTACTGTGCCCCATCAAATGCTGCCAGCGTGCCCATCAATTGCTGCTACTGTGCCCCATCAAATGCTACCAGTGTGCCCATCAATTGCCGCTACTGTGCCCCATCAAATGCTGCCAGTGTTCCCATCAATTGCAATGCATGAATCTATCTATGGTGATAGAGCAGTGCCAGGAGAGAGTCCTTTATGGACGAACCGCCACTGTGGTAGAGACATCCCCAAAAAGACTTGCAGCTGTAAATGCAGTGAAAGGAGGTTCTACAAAGTGTTGACTCAGGGGGGCACCATACAAATGCCCCCCCACACTTTTCACATATTGATTTGTAAAAGATTTTTCCTTCCTTTTCACAATTATGTGCCACTTTGTGTTGGTCTATCACATAAAATCCCAATAAAATACAGTTAGGTTTTTGGTTGTAACATGACAAAATGTGGAAAATTTCAAGGGGTATGAATACTTTTTCAAGGCACTGTACTTTATGAGTTGTGAGGTGCTTTGACCTGGTTGCACCTACATTTTTTCCTCTCAGATGACTTCACACGGCTGATATACTATGGGGCTCAAGGCACAGTAAGTGCACTATTACTTTTCAGGAGTAATTTAGGACAAAAGGTGGATTTCTGTGGTTACTGCTTAGTGCCGGTTCACACCGGGGCGACTCGTCAGGCGACTTAGCCGCCTGACAAGTTGCGTCCCGTCCTGTAGTATAGAACCATTCTAATAGAGAGATATGCCCCAGTAGAAGACCGATAGTGTCGAAACGCGTCGGGTCCTGTAGTATAGAACCGTTCTAATAGGAGCGCCACAAGTCGCTCCGGCTTAGAAAAAGGTTCTTGTACTACTTTGGGGGCGACTTCAGGCGACTTGCATTGACTTCTATACAGAAGCCATTTTGCAAGCCGCCGCTGAAGTCGGATGTCGGTCGCCTGATGCAGTCGCGCTCCAAGTCGTGCTGCCTAGGTGTGAACCGGCTCTTAGGCACAATTAACATTTTTATTTGAGTTCAGGTCAGTTTTGAGATTTAAGAGAATTATTTCAATTTTCTTTAATTTCTTCGGTGTCGAAAAAGGTGTTTTACTTTAAAAATAATCTTCTTTTTCACCTGACTGGAGTTCTTCTTTAAAAAGCCCAGCCCACTTCTAAGCATACAAAATACACTAACATCTGCACAAAATTGTTGAGATATCTTGATAAGGAGGGGAAATCTTTCATCTTATCAAGTCTATGAATTTCATTTTTTCCCTCTCTGGACTCTTACAACAACACTCCACTCTATGCAATTTTAATTTTTTTTTTCTCCCTGTTGTTGATGATATCCAGCTTCAGAGGCTGCTCGAGAAGGCCGCATCGCGGTACAGTCGAACCACCTTGATCATGGACGGCAAAATGCAGAGAGGGAAAAAAAAAAAAAAAAAATTCCATCAAATTTAAGACATAAATATGATGATGTCCTAAAATTAAATTGGTGAGCGCGGAGCTTGAAGCTGAAAGCTTTTTATTCTTTTGAACTATTACAGAACGTAATATTATTCTCCGGGAATTCTGTGAACCTTGCAGCGGATCAAAGAGTTTCTGCGGTTGCGATGGAAAGTATTTTGTTATAAACTAGGTGAATATCAATGTGCTAGATACCGGCGTTTGTTTTTCCCCCGAATGAAAGTTCGGTGTGGCGTATGCTTCATCACTGCAAAAACAATTCAGATATTTAAAACTGGAGGGCTTATTTACAATTGTAGAAGCAATTTTTTTAATCCTACCATTTTCATCTATTTGGGAAAAAATAAGCTATTTATTGCTCGTATTTTAGTTGTTTGTTACCTCATTATTGTTACAATTACTAGAGATGAGCAAAATTGAGAGTCTGGCAAAATTGATGATTTAAAGGCTAATGCCCCGTACACACGGTCGGAAAATCCGACCACAAAATCCGTCAGATTTTTTCCGACGGACTTTGTCCAAAACTGGTATTGCACACACGGTCAGACAAAGTTATCGGAAAATCCGATCATTCTGAACGTGATGACGCTCGTCCGTTACGACGGGACTACGTTCATGTTAGTAGCCAATAGCTTTGGGCTCATAATTTGATCTGAGCATACGTGGCACTTTGTCCGTCGGAATTCTCAACACACGATCGGAAAAAGTCTGATCGGATTTTGTTGTTGGAAAATTTGAGAGCAGGATCTCAAATTTTTTCCGACGGAAAAAGTCAGATGGAGCCCACACACGGGCGGATTTTCCGACAACATGGTCCGATCGGACATTTTCCATCGGAATTTCCGACCGTGTGTACGGGGCATAAGTCCACCTTTGTTCAGCTTTTTTTTTGCAAAAATAAAACAGCTTCTATTCTACACACACTTACCTCACTGTCCTCATGGCTGTTTAAAAAAAAAACACTGCTCCATTACTTCTGCCTTACTTCCTGGACAGACTTTTGACACAGGAAGGAGTTGACCAGCTGATCTCATTAGCACACACCCTGCATCATCCACCCTCAGCTGGTCAACTTCTTCCTGTGTCGTGACCAAAAGTCTGTCCAGGAAGTAACAAGAAAAAGGTTTCAGTTTTGCTTTTGCATGATAGTGGGTGTGTTTGGTTTGTTCTGTCCTCTTCACTAGGCCTCAAAAGCATTGAAAGAAAATACAGAGCAACAAAAAGGACCTGAAAGTATATACTTAATTTAAAAAAAAAGGCTGTCCAGGAAGTAAGGCAGAATTAATGGAGCAGTGTATTTTTAAACAGCCACGAGGACAGTGAGGTAAGTGTGTGTAGAATAGAAGCTGTTTTATTTTTGCAAAAAAAAAAAGGTGAACAAAGGTGGACTTAGCCTTTAAATCTACATGGTGAAATTTTGCCAGATGTGAAGGCCCGGGAAAAAAACCTGAAAAATTCAGAATTTTTTTTTTTTTTACGTTTTTTTTCCTGAAGGCTTTTTTGTTGTTTTACCAAAAATTTTAAAATTTAAAAAAAAAAAAAATGTGGAATGTTTTATTTTAACATGATGAATAAAATATTTTAAGACAGGGTGTTCAAATATTTTTCAAATCAGTTCTAAAAAAAAATGTATATCAGATTATTCTAATTTCTGTGCACTGGAGTGAGGACAAGCAAGTCCTAGGTAACAAACTGAACCCTCCAATGCAAGAACAGTACAGTACGGTGCTGTGCTGCTATTGTAACAAGAAAAAGTTTTCAGTTTTGCTTTTGCATGTTAGTGGGTGTGTTTGGTTTGTTCTGTCCTCTTCACTAGGCCTCAAAAGCATTGGAAGAAAATACAGAGCAACAAAAAGGACCTGAAAGTATATACTTGATTAAAAAAGGTAAGAGTTTACATTTATCTGATTCTGAATCCAGAAAACGGAATCATTTAGCTACGTTAGTTTATCTTTATAAACTTTTGTGTAAATAATAATTTAATTACCAGTAATCTGGTTCTTCTCCCCACCCCCACACACAACCATAGATTAGTGTCTTCTTGCAAAGTAGTCATATTTTTTTGTTTTTATTTCCTACTCCCCTCAGAAAAATGGTGAGACCAACATCTAACATACGGAGGCATTTTTCACATTACAAGTTCTTCCGAAAAGAAAAATGTGATTTGCAAATATTGTCAGATGAAATATGCATTTCCAAATGCTACCAGGATGACAAAACACATTCTTGTAAGAAATCTTCCACCACAGAGTGCTGAACACCATAAAAACTATGCCCTTACCAAGAGGCAAGCAATGGACGCTTGCGGCTATATACCCAGCCAGGGCCTTTATCCAGGGGGATCCGGAGTCTCAGATATAGGAACAACCTGCAGCTGGTAAATTGGTAGTGGGGTAATCCACAAACTCACGATGGTGTGTCAGGTGTCACTCAGAAACAAAGACAAGGGGGCTTCCAATAGTGTAAAACTGATACGAATGTTTAATCAAGTAAAAATAAAGGTTACACCTACAACAGTAGAAGTTAACCACTTCATTACCAAGGACGTCATATGACGTCCTTGACTTTGAGTGGGGATATCTGAATGAAGCATGCAGCTATAGGCATCATTCAGATATAATTTTTTCCGGCTAGCGATTCTGTGCACCATAAGAATGATCATAGCGGCAGTTCCGCCGCCTAATCATTCTTATAGGCAGTGGGACGCCCCCCCCCTCCCGCCGCCATCCAGTGCTTCTCCGGGCTCTCCAGTGCCATTGGGGGCCCGAAGAAAGAATCGCATAGAGCATAGAGATTTCCGGTGACCAGATGGTCACCAGTCAGATGGTCACCAGTCATCTCTATGACCATTGGAGGCCTGGGCGCGACGCTATGACGTCACGCCCGGTACCCGGAAGTAAACAAAGCCGCGATCGCGGCTGTCAGCATGAGATCTTTTTTTTACCGATCTCATGCTTTCCAGCCTGGAGGAGAGATGTGGGGTCTTATTGACCCCACATCTCTCCATAAAGAGGACCTGTCACATACATTCCTATTACAAGGGATGTTTACATTCCTTGTAATAGGAATAAAAGTGATCCGAATTTTTTTTTTTTTTTTAAAGTGTAAAAATAAAAAAAATTAAGTAAAATAAAAATAAATAAATAAAATAAAAAAATTTAAAACGCCCCTGTCCCCGGTAGCTCGTGCTCAGAAGCTAACGCACATGCAAGTTTACATGAAGGAAAATAGGCCAAAATAGGCCCGGTAAGCAAGTGGTTAAAAATAGCATGTATGGCCGGCCGGTTTGCGAACGCCCGTTCACTCAGAGTTTCCACGCAATTTAACTTCTACTGTTGTTGGTGTAACCTATATTTTTACTTGATTAAACATTTGTATCAGTTTTACACTATGGGAAGCCCCCTTGTCTTTGTTTCTGAGTGACACCTGACACACCACCGTGAGTTTGTGGATTACCCCACTACCGATTTACTGGCTGCAGGTTGTTCCTATATCTGAGACTCCGGATCCCCCTGGATAAAGGCCCTGGCTGGGTATATAGCCGCAAGCGTCCATTGCTTGCCTTTTGGTAAGGGCATCATTTTTATGGTGTTCAGCACTCGGTGGTGGAAGATTTCACTCATATTAGACATCCCAGCCACTCACAGCATTGGCGAGATTGTTTGTGGACTTTATTTATTAGGCCACCTGTTTGGCTTATATCTTTTAAGCTGCACCCTCACTTATTATGTTTTTCATTATTATTTTTTTCAGTAATAACGTGTCAATTTTGATTTCACTTTGCTGGTAATGTCATTTTTTGCCATTAATTAATTTATCAGATCTTACTGAAATATTTATATATATATATATTTTGCACACTGGTTGAGTACTAGTTGTTTTACTGCTAGCGCAACAAATTTTTTTATTTTTCTGTTATATACTCGAGTATAAGCCGAGTTTTTCAGCACCTTTTTTTCTGCTGAAAATGCCCCCCTCGGCTTATACTCGAGTCAAGCACTTTTCTGCAGCAGAGAATGACATTTTCCGAACCAACTTTGGGGCCCTCGTATCTCGGGGGCCACTTGGTGCTAGGAACCCCAAATGAATTAATGGCAAAAAATAGCTGCAGCCAAAATTTGGGGTCTCTGGACCCAAAGAGTCCCAAAATTACATTGCGGCAGATGGACACAGTTGACCGACATTGGAGCCCCCTATCTCGGGGTTCCTAGCACCAATTGGCCCCGAGATACGGGGCCCCAAAGTTGGGTCGCAAAATGTCATTCCCTGCTGCAGAAAAGTGCTTTACATTTTCCGAACCAACTTTGGGGCCCCGTACTTGGAGCTAGGAACCCCAAATTTGGTGTGCAACCCTAGTGGAACTAGCACTACAGCATATCCAATGGGGTTCCTAGCACCAAGTGGCCCCGAGATACGGGGCCCCAATGTCGGGTCGGAAAATGTCATTCTCTGCTGCAGAAAAGTGCTTTACATTTTCCGAACCGACTTTGGGGCCCCGCATCTTGGGGCCACTTGGTGCTAGGAACCCCGAGATAGCGGGCCCCAAAGTCGGTCAACTGTGTCCATCTGCAGCAATGTAATTTCGGGACCCTTTGGGTCCAGAGACCCCAAATTTTGGCTGCAGCTAGGGGGCATTTAGGAACCCTTAGCTAGAAAGTTTGAATTTTGGGGGACCTATGGCTGCAAATGGGCACAGTGGGGCATCCAAATGGGCACAGTGAGGCTGCAAATGGGCATTGTTGACCCTCTTTCACACTTACAGTAACTGCGCATTTCTCACCCTAGGCTTATACTCGAGTCGATACGTTTTCCCATTTTTTGTGGTAAAATTAGGTGCCTCAGCTTATATTCGGGTCGGCTTATACTCGAGTATATACGGTATGTGTATCTCATATATTAGTTGCTGCTTTATAGTTTAGGATTCAGTATAACTTTTTTTGTTAAGAGCGCTGTATTTTCTTCCTTTTTTAAGTTTCAGCCAACATCCGTCAGAAACAAATCCACGATTCGGTTGTCGGAAATTCCGATCATCTGTACGTGGCATACAGCCTTACAGCATATCCAATGGGGTTCCTAGCACCAAGTGGCCCCGCGATACGGGGCCCCCAACGTCGGGTCGGAAAATGTCATTCTCTGCTGCAGAAAAGTGCTTTACATTTTCCGAACCGACTTTGGGGCCCCGTATCTTGGGGCCACTTGGTGCTAGGAACCCCGAGATAGCGGGCCCCAAAGTCGGTCAACTGTGTCCATCTGCAGCAATGTAATTTCGGGACCCTTTGGCTGCAGCTAGGGAGCATTTAGGAACCCTTAACTACCAAGTTTAAAGTTTGGGGACCTATGGCTGCAAATGGGCACAGTGAGGCCTTTTTTAAGTTTCAGCCAACATCCGTCGGAAACAAATCCACGATTCGGTTGTCGAAAATTCCGATCATCTGTACGCGGCATAAGTGTTAAAAGGCTATACATTGCACATTACAAAAAAAGAAAAAAACCCATAAGATCATTTTCACGTCAATGCCACAAAATGTGTGCTAAAAATGTGAAACGCGTAGACGCACGCTCAATACCTTGTTTGAGTTTTTCTTCCTAAAACCCCAACATACATTAATAATAGCTACCTATATTTTTGAATTTAACACTCTTCTCAAAAACATTTTGATTTTTAACTAAAGCCTCCCCTCTGAACTCAGGGGAAGAACAGAAATAATACAAGTTATTTTTATTTAGTACACATCCAGCGAGCATTAAGGTCTGCGGCCCCCCCGAGAGCCGCATTGTCCTACGGCTGATGTTGTAACATTCCAGGTAAGGTTAGTGTAAAGTTTTGCAAAGGGAATATTAGATTTCAGGAAGTACAGTGCGCATCAATGTAGATCAATTCTATTGATACCTTGGAGAAACAGAGGTAGAAATTTAAAAATAAAAGACGACTAAGGAGCAGAAACAAAGAGGTAGAAAATCCCCCTCAAGCCTTGCATGGCTTTCATAGATTAAGTCTAAACAAAAAAAAAATAAAAAAATAGAAGGAGAGAGGGAGAACAGAACTTTGTAGTTCTCAAACACGCAAAGCAAACAGGCTCGTGTGATTGATAGCGAGACGTGGATTTACTGCGTTGAATGCTGGAGAGCAGATTCTGAAATCTCTCACTGTAATTGCTTAAGTCCCATTACTTTTCTGTATCACATTTCAATAAATCTGTAAATCTCTTAGGTAGGCGTATATGTGTTTTTATTTTAATTTCACCCAAGGAAACCCTTGGGATCGTTCGCGGGGTAAAGAGAAAAGCCAGTTTTGCCGAGATTAAAAAAAAAAAAAAAAAAAAACATCCCCTCCAGGTCAACTAGGTCCGTAGCAAGGATATCAGCCAACCTTTTGTTTGAGAGTCGTACCTGCTGTTCTTGTGTTGATATGGAGACAGGCCATTGAAGCGCACTTGCTGAAATCTTTTCGAAAACGGCCATGGAGGTATTGGCTTCAACTATGTGCTTAACCCCCATTTAGACCTTTGCTATTAATTTAGACATTCAAAAATCAAAAAATCGAATAAAATGGTACTATTGCTGCATTAAACCCAAGTATATCGCTAGTGACGCCATACATCTTTGTGCAGACTTCTAGGGCAGTCAGCTTTAGTAACAAAAACATATTAATGTACACATTACATCAGGGTCCCCAGAGAGCCCCCCCCCCCCTTGCATCAGGGTCCCCAGAGAGCCCCCCACTTACATCAGGGTCCCCAGAGAGGCTCCCCTCCCCTTGGGGACCCCTGCAGAGACTCTGGGCTATAGCCCCAAAAGCCACCCCCTAGCGACGCCACTGGTCACACCTCTAGGAGAGTCAGCTTTGGTCACACTTCTAGGATTGTGAGCCTTAAAGGGGTTTTAAAGGTTCATGTTTTTTCACCTTAATGCCTCCTATGCATTAGGGTGAAAAAACATTTGGCGATTGCAGCCCCCCCCCCCCCCCCCCCCCCCATTTACTTACCTAAGCCCTCGAAAGTCCGCTTCTAGAACGCGCTTGATGACGGTCCGGTCTTCTCGGCTGTTCTCGGCTCTTCATTGGATAGATTAGCGCTGCTGTCAATCAACTCCAATGATGCGAGGGCCGGGGCCAAGTCCTGTAGTCGGAGGGTTATGGACGGCGGATACAGGACTCGGGAGCCCGCACACAAGCTAACCCCCTTGGGAGAGCGCTTCCCAGAGGGGGTTAGCTGATACGGGGAGGTGCCGAGACAGCCGCTGAGGGACCCCAGAAGACGTGGATCAGGGCCACTGTGTGCAAAACAAGCTGCACAGTGGAGGTAGGTATGACATGCTTGTTATTTAAAAAAAAAGTGAAGCTTTACAACCCCTTTAATCCGGCCATAGCCACTATCTGTGTTATAGCCACCAGCAATAATCACTGTGTTCTCCCAACGGGGCCGGCTTCCCCTGCTGGGAGAACACAATGGCTCCGCAGGAGGGATTCCCCTGTGAACACGGTCCCTGACTGCAGGAAAGAAAATTGTTCTGTCTATGGCTGCCATTAGTCACACTTCTCGGAGAAGTCAGCTTTATGCCAAATTCTAGGAGAGTCAGCCTTTTTCATACTTCTAATGCTGCGTACACACGGTCGGAATTTCCGATGGAAACAGTCCGATGGGAGCTTTTCAACAGATTTTCCGACCGTGTGTATGCCCATCGGTCTTTTTCTTTCAGCATTTCCGACGGACTTTGGATTGAGAGCCTGTTCTTAATTTTTCCGACGGAAAACCTTTCTATCGGATTTTTCGATCGTGTGTATGCAATTCCGATACGCAAAATTCCAACGCATGCTCGGAAACAATTCGACGCATGCTTGGAAGCATTAAACTTCCCTTTTATAGTGCCGTCAAACATGTTGTAAGTTGTGGTGTTATTGACCGTCGGAATTTGGTGTGACCGTGTGTAGGCAAGACAGTTTGAGCAAAATTCCGTCGGAATTCCGACGGGAAAAACATCAAAGCTTTTTCCGACGAGAATTCTGACAGATCTCCTCATCAACCAAAGCGATAATGATGCAAGGATCTCTCCTGCCGGAATTGCATTCTGACAGAGTGGACACCTTCCCTTTAGAATACACTGAACAGCTCTTGCAGCCATTGGCTGCAAGTTCTGATTGAATGCTGGTTTTCCAGTGAGACCGTTCGACAGAAGTCGCTCTTTAGGCCTGGTACACAATAACCCACTGGTTGAATGAAAAAACTACCTCTGTATACTCTGCTTTACTCTGATTCTCTTATGCCGCGTACACATGATCGGAAATTCTCGTCGTAAAAAGCACATTTGTTAGTTCATTTTTCATTTTTTGTTAGTTCATTTTTGTCGGAAGGAGCAGAATGGAAAATTTTTCTCGAAGAAATAGTGTATGTGGTTTTCATTTGGGAAAATCCATTCATTCTGAAATGAAATGTGAAAAGCAAACAAAAGTACCTTTGGATGACTTTTGTCAAGTCATCAAATGTTCTGAGATTTTTCGTATGAAATGTTCATTTGAAAATCTACTAGCGTATGGCGAGTTTAAGCCAATAATAAGACCAAGGAGTATGGGGAAACTCTGGTGTGAAATTGAAAACTTTTTGAAGGAGGTAATTAAAAAATCACGAGAATGTACTCTTTATCAACCACAAGATGGTTTATGTACAAAACCAAATGTTACATTTTTTTTAAGTTGTGCCCCGTAAAAAATTCCGACGGAAAATGTCCGATTGGACCATGTTGTCGAAAAATCCGACCGTGTGTGGGCTCCATCAGACTTTTTCCGTCTGAATCTCCGACGGAAAAAATTTGAGATCCTGCTCTCAAATTTTCCGACAACAAAGTCCGATCGGACCTTTTCCGATCGTGTGTAGAGAATTCCGACGGACAAAGTGCCACGCATGCTCAGATCAAATTACGAGACCAAAGCTATTGGCTACTAGCCTCTACGTAGTTCCGTCGTACGCAACGAACATCAGAATGATCTGATTTTCCGACAACTTTGTCCGACCGTGTGTATGCAACACCAGTGTCGGACAAAATCCGTCGGAAAAAATCAGACGGATTTTGTGGTCGGAATTTCCGACCGTGTGTACGGGGGCTTACAGTTCTGCCTTGCAGCAGATACCACTGTCAACCATCGTATGTTTTTTTTTTTTTTTTGCTGGAGTTCTGCTTTAATAATGTTTAAATTAATAAAATTTGCAATCAATTTTTTTTTTTCAAATATCTACCTGGCCTTCAGTTTTAACCTATACAAATACACAATTATTCAATTTCTGTAGCATTTATTCTATCATTGCTATCAATCAAAAGATCTTGAGAGGATATGGGAACATTGTAACCGAATTGATAAGTAAGAGACAACTATTTTATATTGGATTATTCAAATAAATTAGAATTTCTGTAGCGGCTATGTTAACAATGAAGTTGTACAAAGTTGGGCATTGCAATGGAAAGGACATCTGTTATATACTGTGGAATTGAACTGCTTGCTGCAGCTACTACAATACATTTTAATGTCATTCAAGGACTTTTACATATAGCAGTTATGATTCAAAAAATTAATTGATATCACTGCATTGTGGTTATTAGCTATTGTTACGCTGATATTATGTATATGTGTATTGCTTTTTGTGAGTGTTACTGTTTCTTTGGGGAGACTATATTCAAAATGTGTTTTTTAGATTTTGGGGCACCTAAGGCCCCATGCACACGAGACGCTGTTAAACGCACGCTCAGAGGCAGTTGGACACTTTTTTCAACTGCCCTGAACGCATGCAATGTTATCCTATGTGTCCATGTACACAGTCTCGTTTTTTCATCCCGTTTTTATGCAGTTGCGTTTAATCTTGTTTTTCCAGCAAAAAAATAGGTTCAGACACTTTGCTTTTCCACGTTTCAGACGCAAAACACGGCTAAAAGCGGCACCTGCGTTTAGCCGCGTTTGCGTTTATAAGTGTTTTTAAAGGAACCCAATTTTTTGGACAAGAAAACTCAGAAATATGATGGTAAACCATAAAAAATACTAAAAAAATTGGTTTAAAATGTCGTAATTACTTTAGTTCATAGAGCATATATACTCACTGATGCAAAGCCATAAAACATTTTTATTTTTTTTAGGTGGCTTAGACAATGAGGAATGCCTCCAATTCTTTGCCCCAACCCTTCATCCAATTTCTATCTAATCAGTGACTCCACCCAGTCTGACCAAAGCATAGCAATGTCTTTTTTTCACAAAGAAAAACCTGCATACCAATGTCTAGTCAGCCCCAACCCCCACCATGTTTGTGAAATATCCAACGGACATTCGCTGTGCCAACGGATGGGTCCGATATCGACGAGCTCTGACTCTGGACCTCTCACGCAATTTGCGACGACGTTGCTGCCTCATCAAGAGCAACATCAGGAGCATTTCCTGACATATATTCAATATGGGATCCATTTCCAAAAAAAAAACTAAGAAAGAGAGGCAAATGCAAGTGTACAACTGCTCTCTCCGCTGCTCACTCTGATCAAAATGGCAGAAATAGTTAATAATACGTGCTTTCTGAGCTTGGGGAGGGTCTATATGATGTTAGCTTTACAAACGCTTATAGACGCAAACGCGGTAAAACACGGCTAAACGCGGCTAATCGCGGCATGAAAACCCGGCAGGTTTCTGCTTTTTAAAACATGCGTTCAGCAGAGTTTGCATCGGCGTCTCGTGTGCATGGGGCCTAAGAAGCCTTTTTTAGCAGGGGTTCCCCAAGACCGGAGAATTATTTCCAGGGTTCCTCTGTTGAAAAGGTTCAGAAAGGCTGCTCTAGAGTGTGTCCTATTTTTTTCAATTCTGCCACACCTGTTTGACTATTAGAGGGATGTGGGTCCCATAAACAGTAGTGTTTTTTTTTTTTTTTTTTTTCACAGAAAGGCCTGTATTTTATTTCAGTGCACAAAGTAATGTTATGAGCTTAGATAACCGATAACCCTATGCCCATCAAAAGGAGGGTAGATGAAAACGTTACCTCTGTCTGCACTCTGTCTGTAAAACTGCAAGCTTCAGGCTCCTCTGCTCCTTCAGATCCCTAATGTCCCTCAAAGAGTAGACATGTGCATTCCTTTTCGTCTGAATGCATTTTCGTCCGAATTTCAGGTATTTTCGTTATCGTTTTAACAAACGATAACGAAAGTGCAGAATCCGAAAAAAACAAAAGATCCAACATAAAAAAATGCTTTATTTTCGTTTTCGTTGTGACAACAGTTCGATATAGATAGGAGATTCGACGCTGACAATAACAATCTGTGTCCATCGAACCTGTGGTCGAATGTGCCTAACCTTAACTCTATTAGTTCAAGATTATTCTACGTAGAGAGAAAAGATTTGACGTAGAGAGAAAAGATTCGACGTAGAGAGAAAAGATTTGACATAGAGAGAAAAGATTTGAAGTAGAGAGAAAAGATTCGACGTAGAGAGAAAAGATTTGACGTAGAGAGAAAAGATTCCACGTAGAGAGAAAAGATTTGACGTAGAGAGAAAAGATTTGACGTAGAGAGAAAAGATTCGACGTAGAGAGAAAAGATTTGACGTAGAGAGAAAAGATTTGACATAGAGAGAAAAGATTCAACATAGAGAGAAAAGATTTGACGTAGAGAGAAAAGATTTGACGTAGAGAGAAAAGATTTGACGTAGAGAGAAAAGATTTGACGTAGAGAGAAAAGATTCGACGTAGAGAGAAAAGATTTGACGTAGAGAGAAAAGATTTGACGTAGAGAGAAAAGATTCGACGTAGAGAGAAAAGATTTGACGTAGAGAGAAAAGATTTGATGTAGAGAGAAAAGATTCGACGTAGAGAGAAAAGATTCGACGTAGAGAGAAAAGATTTGACGTAGAGAGAAAAGATTTGACGTAGAGAGAAAAGATTTGACGTAAAGAGAAAAGATTTGACATAGAGAGAAAAGATTTGACGTAAAGAGAAAAGATTTGACATAGAGAGAAAAGATTTGACATAGAGAGAAAAGATTCGACATAGAGAGAAAAGATTTGACGTAGAGAGAATAGATTCAACGTAGAGAGAAAAGATTTGACGTAGAGAGAAAAGATTCGACGTAGAGAGAATAGATTTGACGTAGAGAGAAAAGATTCGACGTAGAGAGAAAAGATTCGACGTAGAGAGAAAAGATTCGACGTAGAGAGAAAAGATTTGACGTAGAGAGAAAAGATTCGACGTAGAGAGAATAGATTCGACGTAGAGAGAAAAGATTCGACGTAGAGAGAAAAGATTCGACGTAGAGAGAAAAGATTCGACGTAGAGAGAAAAGATTTGACGTAGAGAGAAAAGATTCGACGTAGAGAGAAAAGATTTGACGTAGAGAGAAAGGATTTGACGTTGATAGAAAAGATCGCTGCTGGAATTGGGTGGGGGAAAGTAAAATAAAAATAATGATGATGATGAATGTTATTGGCTGATTGTAACCAAAGAGGAGGAGCAGTAAAATAGCTAGAACTAAGTACACACGTACAGCCAACTTACTTTCACTTACGATTGCTAGCAGAGAGAGACACACACACTGAATCATTTCAGAAGACAGTCAATCTTATCTGGTCCGTCAAGATTTGACGTAAAGAGAAAAGATTTGACATAGAGAGAAAAGATTTGACGTAAAGAGAAAAGATTTGACATAGAGAGAAAAAGATTTGACATAGAGAGAAAAGATTCGACATAGAGAGAAAAGATTTGATGTAGAGAGAATAGATTCGACGTAAAGAGAAAAGATTTGACATAGAGAGAAAAGATTTGACGTAAAGAGAAAAGATTTGACATAGAGAGAAAAGATTTGACATAGAGAGAAAAGATTCGACATAGAGAGAAAAGATTTGACGTAGAGAGAATAGATTCGATGTAGAGAGAAAAGATTCGACGTAGAGAGAAAAGATTTGACGTAGAGAGAAAAGATTTGACGTAGAGAGAAAAGATTTGACGTAGAGAGAAAAGATTTGACGTAAAGAGAAAAGATTTGACATAGAGAGAAAAGATTTGACGTAAAGAGAAAAGATTTGACATAGAGAGAAAAGATTTGACATAGAGAGAAAAGATTTGACGTAGAGAGAATAGATTCGACGTAGAGAGAAAAGATTTGACGTAGAGAGAATAGATTCGACGTAGAGAGAAAAGATTTGACGTAGAGAGAAAAGATTTGACGTAGAGAGAAAAGATTTGACGTAAAGAGAAAAGATTTGACATAGAGAGAAAAGATTTGACGTAGAGAGAAAAGATTTGACATAGAGAGAAAAGATTTGACGTAGAGAGAAAAGATTCGACGTAGAGAGAAAAGATTTGACGTAGAGAGAAAAGATTCGACGTAGAGAGAAAAGATTCGACGTAGAGAGAAAAGATTTGACGTAGAGAGAATAGATTCGACGTAGAGAGAGAAGATTCGACGTAGAGAGAAAAGATTTGACGTAGAGAGAAAAGATTCGAAGTAGAGAGAAAAGATTTGACGTAGAGAGAAAAGATTCGACGTAGAGAGAATAGATTCGACGTAGAGAGAATAGATTCGACGTAGAGAGAAAAGATTCGACGTAGAGAGAAAAGATTCGACGTAGAGAGAAAAGATTCGACGTAGAGAGAAAAGATTTGACGTAGAGAGAAAAGATTGGACGTAGAGAGAAAAGATTTGACGTAGAGAGAAAAGATTTGACGTTGATAGAAAAGATCGCTGCTGGAATTGGGTGGGGAAAGTAAAATAAAATAATGATGATGATGAATGTTATTGGCTGATTGTAACCAAAGAGGAGGAGCAGTAAAATAGCTAGAACTAAGTACACACGTACAGCCAACTTACTTTCACTTACGATTGCTAGCAGAGAGACACACACTGAATCATTTCAGAAGACAGTCAATCTTATCTGGTCCGTTTGTCAGAGAACCTGAATTATTTAGCAATTAAGCATAAACACAGCAGCCAGGGGCGTAACTAGAAATCACAGGGCCCATAGCAAAATGTTGTATGGGCCCCCCCCCCCAAAAAAAAATGGCGGGGCTTAAATTAAATAGTGGGCGTGGTTTAAAGGGCGGGGCTCAAAGGGTGTGTGGTTTGAGTCTGAGAAGGAAGGAAGAAAGAAAGAAAGAAAGAGAGCCCAGATCCTACACCACAATAGCAATATATGTATTCCAGAAAGTTTAATCAACAGATAAAGATACTCCAAACACCTGGTGTTAGTGCTTCATTAATCCTCACCTGTGCCCAATGCAGCGTGGTCTGCCCATGCCCAATACTGCCTCACCTGTGCCCACTTGCGCCAAATGCAGCGTGGTCTGTGCCCAATACAGCATGTCCAGTGCCCAATGCAGCCTCACCTGTGCGCAATACTGCCTCACCTGTGCCCACTTGTGCCCAATGCAGCGTGTCCAGTGCCCAATGCAACCTCACCTGTGCCCAATGCAGTGTGGCCTGTGCCCAATGCAGCCTCACCTGCCTGTGCCCAATGCAGCATGTGCAGTGCCCAATGCAGCCTCACCTTTGCCCAATGTAGCCTCACCTGTGCCCAATGCAGCGTGGCCTGCCATGCCCAATACAGCCTCACCTGTGCCCAATGCAGCCTCACCTGTGCCCAATGCAGCGTGACCCGTGCCCAATGCAGCCTCACCCGTGCCCAATGCAGCCTCACCCGTGCCCAATGCAGTGTGGCCTGTGCCCAATGCAGCCTCACCTGCCTGTGCCCAATGCAGCATGTTCAGTGCCCAATGCAGCGTGGCCTGCCCATGCCCAATGCAGCCTCACCTGTGCCCAATGCAGCCTCTCCCAATGCAGCCTCACCGTGCCCAATGCAGCCTCACATGTGCCCAATGCAGTGTGGCCTGTGCCCAATGCAGCCTCACCTGCCTGTGCCCAATGCAGCATGTTCAGTGCCCAATGCAGCCTCACCTGTGCCCAATGCAGCGTGGCCTGCCCATGCCAAATACAGCCTCACCTGTGCCCAATGCAGCCTCACCCGTGCCCAATGCAGCCTCACCTGCCTGTGCCCAATGCAGCCTCCCCCGTGCCCAATGCAGCCTCCCCCGTGCCCAATGCAGCGCGGCCGGCCTACGCCCAATGCAGCCTGCCCCGTCCCAATGCAGCCTGACCCGTGCCCAATGCAGCCTGACCCGTGCCCAATGCAGCCTGACCCGTGCCCAATGCAGCCTACCCCGTGCCCAATGCAGCCTCACCTGCCTGTGCCCAATGCAGCCTCACCTTTGCCCAATGCAGTGCGGCCTGCCTATGCCCAACGCAGCCTGACCCGTGGCCCAATGCAGCCTCCCCGTGCCCAATGCAGCCTCACCTGCCTGTGCCCAATGCAGCCTCACCTTTGCCCAATGCAGCGCGGCCTGCCTATGCCCAATGCAGCCTGACCCGTGCCCAATGCAGCCTGACCCGTGCCCAATGCAGCCTGACCCGTGCCCAATGCAGCCTGACCCGTGCCCAATGCAGCCTCACCTGCCTGTGCCCAATGCAGCCTCACCTTTGCCCAATGCAGCGCGGCGTGCCTATGCCCAATGCAGCCTGACCCGTGCCCAATGCAGCCTCCCCCGTGCCCAATGCAGCCTCACCTGCCTGTGCCCAATGCAGCCTCACCTTTGCCCAATGCAGCGCGGCCTGCCTATGCCCAATGCAGCCTGACCTGTGCCCAATGCAGCCTGACCCGTGCCCAATGCAGCCTCACCTGCCTGTGCCCAATGCAGCCTCACCTTTGCCCAATGCAGCGCGGCCTGCCTATGCCCAATGCAGCCTGACCCGTGCCCAATGAAGCCTGACCCGTGCCCAATGCAGCCTCCCCCGTGCCCAATGCAGCCTCACCTGCCTGTGCCTAATGCAGCGCAGCCTGACCCGTGCCCAATGCAGCCTGACCCGTGCCCAATGCAGCCTGACCCATGCCCAATGCAGCCTCCCCCGTGCCCAATGCAGCCTCCCCCGTGCCCAATGCACCGTGCCCAATGCAGCCTCACCGTGCCCAATGCAGCCTCCCGTGCCCAATGCAGCCTCACCGTGCCCAATGCAGCCTCCACCGTGCCCAATGCAGCCTCACCGTGCCCAAAGCAGCCTCCCCGTGCCCAATGCAGCCTCCCCCGTGCCCAATGCAGCCTCACCTGTGCAGTGGAAGAGGTGAGCCAGACTGCAGCAGCCCTCAAAGGGCGAGCGTGGGGCTGTCTCAGAGTGGGGGGGGGGTGTGAGCACCGCCCGCACGGCCCCCCAGCCAGGAGAAGTGAGGAGAGGAAGAGGCGCGCTGTCCAGCAGAGCGCTGTAATAGCTTGCATTTGAATGTCCTGTGTTCCCGGGGCTCACCGTCACATAGCCCCACCTCTTGGCCCGGCGCCTTTGATGACGTCACATGTCCCCCATTGGACCGGCGTTCTGTCTATCAAAAGCGTCGGGCCAAGAGGTGGGGCTATGTGACGGTGAGCCCCGGGAACACACACAGGAGTGACAGGAGTGGACATTCAAATAAAAACCATTACCGCGCGCTGCGCGCCTCTTCCTCTCCTCACTTCCCCTGGCTGGGGGACCGTGCGGGCAGAGCTCGCCCCCCCCCCGGGCCCCCGGCAGTATGCATTTATCTTCCTCCACACGGGCCCCATAGCGGCTGCGGGGCCCCATAGCGGCCGCGTGTGTCGCTATGGCGGTAGTTCCGCCACTGACAGCAGCAGAACAACAGTGAAGCAAGCTACAGTTCAACCTAACTTTTTAATAATAATCTGCTGCTATTGTGTTAGTGCTGTGAAGTTGATAGTGATACTAGTGTTGCTAGTGTTGTGATAGCCTCAGAGGCGGCCCGTGTTGTGGGGGGGGGGGGGATTTATTATTATAGATTCTATATTATAGATTGAGATTCTATATAGATTCTATATACCCCATCTTGTTACCTGTCTGATCAGTGATCACTATCACCAGTCCATTTTCTGTTTGAACTATATACATTCAACATGAACAACAAAGATTCGATAAAGCAGCGAAAAACATACAAACGTTGAATCTTTGGCTTATGGTGTCTGTCGAAAGTTCTAAGAAGATTCGACGGAGCAGCTAAACTATACAGAGTCGTACAGTTTAGCTGCTCCGTCGAATCTTCTTTGAACATTCGACAGACACCATAAGCCTTCAATGACAGATTCGACCTTAATTCATTTGGATTTTCGGACGAATGCAATTTTTAACGAAAAACAAAATAAATAAAAAATGAATTTGAGGAGTAACTAAATACATTTATTTTTCGGACGAAAACGAAATTCCGAAATGATATATTTCAGTGTGCACATGTCTACCAAAGAGTAATACAGGAGATAAAGTAAGGACATAATCAGACTTCATATAGGGGAACTAGATATTACTCATGAAGCCTGTTTTCAATGGATTCTTGGTCTCTCTTTTTTGAACCAATACTGGGATTCATTAGTAACACGATGATTGGTTCAGGGGCTTTGCAAAACCCTGGCACCCAGGGCTTGTTCCAAGGTTGTCTACTGAGTGCCTAGTGTCTTCTTTATAATAGCTCAATCTAGGTGTCTACAGGCACTGCATGTCTTTTTAGAACCCTGGATCATGGAACCCTTTAGTATGAATGCGTGTATGGTCCTTTACGTTCAATAAAACACACCGCAAAAAAGAGAACTCTGGTCTACTCTTCTTTTCTCTGAGAAATTTTCTGCCTCATATAGGCATTCACACTTGATCAGAGAGCAGAGTAAAATTTCTCATAATATTCCCAACTATGGCTTGAAAAGCTTTGCCGGTAGTATAAACGGTTGTAATCGTCAATGCATTGTCAATCCGGAGGAGTGCAAATTTAATTAAGAATGCCAAAGGCCTTCATTTGGGGCCAGGTATCGGAGCTGTACGTTTTTTGATCTCAACCTCTCCCTGTAGTAACGTCCACACTGGCACAAAGGCTTCGGGGCACGAGAACAAAGGGAATTTTATGTGTCTGAATTCAGATTCTTTCCCTTTGAAATGAAGCGTCCAGAATGGGCAATAAAACTGTGAAAATGGATTTCTGGCCGCATTTGATGTTAAGCCTTTAGTGTCAAGAGCCAGATTTTTTTCCTTTTCTTTTTTTTTTTCTCTTCTTTCAATGGTCTTGAGGGGGATTTGTCCTATAAATTATTTCTTACAGTTTGTACTGGTAGTGTCCCACCCAGTCTCAGCGTCTGATCTAGCAGAGAGTAGAGCTTGCGTGCGTTACCAGTACATGCTGTCTTCTATTCTCTGAAACAAAAACCTGAGCTTTAAAAGAGTTATGAAAGATACATTGCAACATCTTCATCCTCCGTTTAGAACACGCAGTGAAGACGTGGTCATAAATAGTTTTGTTAAATTATGTATTATTTTAAAAGAAAATGATGGAATCTGCCAAGTTCAATAGTTTTGTTGGTTCTTACTGTCAATAAATAAGGCCAGAGCTATCCGCGGCTCCATGGATCATACAAGAGATACCGTCACTTTGTCATGTTAGACAAAATAGCCATTTCCCCCCCCAAGCAATAACATTTATTGAACCATGCTCCCACACACTGGCGAAGCCTTCACTAAGGCTCATTCACACGTGAGGTTGGGGGGTGGTAAAACCTCACATTTCAGCCTTTAGCTGCAAAGGCAGCGGCCAGGGGTGTATACATACCACACCTGCGATGCTTTGCTTCGTGTCTGCGGCAGGAATTATACCCCTGTCGCTTTTGGTGAATGGGGCCGTTCTGCAAGCACCCCACAACCGCGTGCAATGCACACAGTTGCAGAGTGCTAATGCAGGATGCAAGTGGTAAAGCAGGCGGTGAGGAGCAGTGTTGCCAACCGTCAGTATTTTTACTGGCAGCCAGTAAAAAAAGAGGCAATTTTCTCCTGCCAGTAAATTCCATTAAAAAGAAAAGGTTGCCAGTAAAAAATATGGCTGTGACGCTCGGCCTGGTGCCAGCCGAGACCATACAAGTGCCTGCTACAGTGTGTTCGGACGGCTCTGGTGGAGGCGGTGCCTGAGCATGTCCTGTGATGTCATAGTGCAAGGGAGCCGAGCAGAGTGGCCAGAGCCTTGTGTGTGGGTCTGCGGGATGGGAGCAAGGCAGACCAGGAGCGGGACCATCAGTGCTGTTTGGACTGGAGGGACCACCTGGCTTGGAGAGAGACTGTCACTGTGACTCTGGAGGGGACGTGTCGTGTCGGTAATCTGTACTGCTGCGCACTGCTGTCAGTATCACTGTGAGAGTCAATTTCATGTGTGTGCCGCCCATTCTAATTTCTTGCCCTCTCGAGTCCTGTCCCTGAGCTACTTATTTACTATATCGAAAATAAAATAAGAAATATGTTTTTTGCCTTATTATGTACCTTAAATCACATTGCTAGTTACATATTGTACTTGTTTTGTTTGTAGCCTAAATAGTGAAATTTGTACTTACTTGGAAATGCCAGTAAAAACTTGGCTGTGCCAGTAAATTTTGGGTGTTGTGTCAGTAAATTTCAATCTGTTAGGTTGGCAACACTGGTGAGGAGGCAATACAGCACCTCCTCACCGCTTGTCAAATTCTTTCTGAAAAGCTTCATGCATGTGCTTCCAGAATGTTCCTTTGTGATCAGCGCATCCTGGCTTGGAAGCACATCTTGCTATGGGGGTACTTGCAGGGGCAAAGGAGGAGGAGAGGACAGCGCCAATGGGGGACCACCCAGAGAAGATGTAAGGGTCCAATACCATTGCACAGAGCAGGTAAGTATAACATCTTTTTTATTTTAATAGAACAAATGTGACTTTATTACTGTTTTAAAAGCAGATACAGTAAAGCATAAGATATTTTTCATGTTCAGTGCAACACTTCCAGTTTTCTTTTGCCTCTAATAGAGGTATCAGTAGTCTCCCCCCATCAATATATTCATTTGCTTTTCTCTCCAGAAGGAGTCGTACACTAGGGGGGAACAGGCAAAGCAAACATAGTACCAAACCCTATTGAATTCAATTATTACAGGTACTTACAGTATCTCACAAAAGTGATACTTTTGTAAATATTTTATTGTACCTTTTCATGTGACAACACTGAAGAAATTACACTTTGCTACAATGTAAAGTAGTGAGTGTACAGCTTGTATAACAGTTGTATAACTACCCCTGCAAGGGCTGCTCCTTACAGGCTTCCCTATTCCTGCACAGCCAGGCAACACATATTTCCAACTTGCATCCAGACACAAGAAATCAACATTCCTTCTCAAACCAAATGCTGAAAGGATTCCTCCACCCGAGCCCCAGCCTGGAGGCAAAGCCCCCCCCCCCCTCCCCCCAGACTCAGGGGTCCCTCCCAGGCCACTGATAGACTCCTCAGCACTCCATCTTCCACCCAACTCCCCTACTTGCATGGCACCAACATATTTAGGGGCTGACCCGCCCACCCTGCCAGGACATTCTGCCTGCGGATTGGCCACATTCCCTCAAATATGCAGATCAGCCCTCCTGGCCTCCACCCACTAACTTCTGGAAGTTTCGCCAAACTTTCAGATTCAAGGGGCCGTACTGGAGACCTGTCTCTGTGAGTCATCCAGCCTGACCTGCGGTAAACCCTGACCCAATTTTAGACTTACAATCTAACCATGAGCTATAACATACATTTGCCTGCACTAAAACTGGTAGCACACTAGAGGGTGCTACACAAAGTTACAGTGTTGCAGTCTGATCACTGGAAGAGAGGAGACTGAGGAAATGCTCCCTTCTGCCTGCAGGATGACATCTCCTCAACCCAGGCACTGTCACTTTCCTAGAGCTAAGGGACTGCTTTTAATGATAAAAGGTGCAGCTTTTACACTGTTGTTGTTTGTTGGTACATGTCAGGAATTTATTATGGAATTATGACTTGTAAAATGACCAAAGCTCCACTGTGTGTGTGTTTTTTTAAGTGTTGTAGTGTGTTTTATTCATTTCCATGTAGATTCCCAGTGTCTAGGGCTAGGCTCACTGAAATTACACAAACACACACCATAATGCATGAAAGACATGCTCTACTCCTCCCATATAGACTTATCCCTTTTCATTCAAGCTGTTTCTGTAGTTCTTTAATGACATCTGAGAAAAGAACAGGGAGAGCCCATGAACTAAGTGTATTGTCTGGAGAGTAGAGGCGTGCCAATGGTCAATGGATTAGTACTCAGGGTGCAAATGCTTCCTGCTCAGGAGTAAAGCTTACCAAACCTAGCTTGCTGTAGAAATGTTGGATTACATGTTCCACACATTCATTTCTAGGATATAGACATCATGGGAAGTCAAGCTGATTTCTTCTTCGGAACCAGTACTAGTTGAAGAGTCCACCGCGGGTTATGATCTTTTCAAACCATAAGCACTCTTCTTAAGTGAAACCATAAACCCCCCCAGACTGATCATGTTTCTCAGCACAGCAGTATGTGACACAAGGTAAAGAGACTGAAGGCAGATACTTAATACCATTAAAGGTGCAGACTTTTTTAGGATTATCATAGGAGTCAGTCCTGTCCTTCGGATTGTCTGCTTTTTTTCCATTGGCTTGATTGACAGCGCAAATCCACTAGGGCGCCTCCCTGTCTGCAAAGAATGAAGTTTGAGGTCTTATTCATTGTGCGTAACACTTATGTGCAAAGATCTATAGAAGAACTTCGGCAAACATTTTGCAGGTACAGTTCAAACACATCTAATTGCATGTGTACAGAGTGTGCTTGAAGTCTGTGATTCATTATTGAAGAAGAAAAATTATTTTACGAATGTAATAATATCGTTTTAATACCATATGGTGGAACGATTGATTGGGCGATGCATTGATTTGGTTGATTGATTGGAGAATAGCCTCTAATGCCCTATAAACAAGCAGTTTGAAAACAACATTTTAAAAAGCTTTAAAGCAACCCTGTCTGTATCCTTCAGATACTCCTGGAGTGCCACTTCATATAGGAACAGGCTCAGTACTTACCTGTCCGGTGTGTGACAGAGGAAAGTCTCACTAGTTTCAAGAGTTACAAGCCCCACTGCTGTCCGACACTTCCGGGTGTGTCACATAGCGTGCCTCCCTGCTGGGTGCCGTGGTTTCTCCTGCTAACCCCTATGTCACTACTGTGTCCTTATTTTGTCAATGAAGCCTCCACACTGCATGTAATCTCTATGGCAAAGCTGGCATTGTGATCCCATTATCTGGAAGCGCTTTCACTGGTTTCCAGATCATCCGAGGGGACCCAGGCTGTCAATGAGAGCATGAATGAATGAATGAATAACTTGTATAGCGCTGCAAGTGCGAACTGAATCGCCTCAAGGCGCTTGATCCATCCTGTGCTTCCTGCTTCTTAGAAGAGGTGGGTCTTGAGTTATTTTCTGAAGGCCCGATGGTTTTCTTCCATGCGGATGTCGGTGGGTAGACCGTTCCATAGCCGAGGTCCTTGGACTGCAAATCTTCATTCTCTCTTGGATCTGTAGGGATTTAGGGATGAGGAGGAGGTTTTGGTTAGTTGATCGGAGGCTGCGATTGGGTGTGTAGTGTTTTATTTTCTCACATAGGTATTGAGGAGCTTTTTCTTGTGTGCATTTGTGGGTGAGGCAGAGGGTCTTGAAAGTGATTCGATCCTTAATGGTTAGCCAATGTAGGGCCCTTAGGGCTGGCCCGGCTGGGGAGATGGATTCCCAGTTTTTTTTTTTTCCTGTGACTAGTCTTGCTGCCATGTTTTGGACGAATTGTAGGCGTGCGATCTGGTATTTGGGTAGTCCTATGTAAAGGGAGTTTGCGTAGTCGAGTCGGGAATTGATGATTGTTTCAACTACTACAGCTTTCTCTTTTTCTGGAATGAAGGGGATGAGTCTACGTAGCAGGCGAAGAAGATGGTGAGAGCCGCTGACTACCGATCCTATTTGTGCATCCATCGACATCTCTGAGTCGAAGATGCCTCCAAGACTTTTGGCTTTGGTGCTTGGGGAGATGGTCTGTCCAAGAATGGTGGGTGGTGTCCAAGGGGTCTGAGTTTTAGTATTTCTGTTAGCGTTGAGGAGAAGAAGCTCTGTTTTGGATCCATTGAGTTTGAGGGAGCTCGTGGTCATCCAGTCATCTATCAATGTCATCTAGATCCTGGTATTGGTCATTTTGTCCGGCAGGAATTGAAAGTCACCAGCCGCACAAAGTGTCAGTTGATGGCTCTCAAAAGGAGGACATTTATTCAAATACTACGAAGATTATGGGCAGGAAAGGATGGACGTTGCCAAAATTATTATAAATTGAGACAGCCATTATATTACCAACACCATCTTATCTCCATGTTCCTGTTACAGATGATGTTCGAGAGACTGGATTGAATGTGTTGGCACTTGGCATATTCTTTTCTTTCAGTGGGTCAGGGGGCATCTTTCATCATGATTGATATAGAGCTGTGTCGCTAGACTATGTGTTTAGCTTACGTTGTGGTACCTTTTTTTAAAGACTTGAGTGTGTGCTTATTTAATTTTTCCTTTTTTGCTTAAATATGTACGTTCACATGGGGGGGGGGGGGGGCAGTATCTGGTGGTCCCCATATTGTTATTAGCCGCCCCACCCACAGAACCCCACAACCACTGGGCTAATGTTGGGGAGAAGAGGCATCAACAAGAGGGCAAGGTGTTTTACAGGGAGGAGGGACCAACTCCAGGATATTAGCAACCCCCGACCAATTCCCCCCCCACCCAACCCCCCTATATAATTATGGGTTTGAAAGAATAACTATCCATATGCCCATTTTAATTATCTGAAGCCACAATCACATGATCATCCTTCTTTCTTCTTTCTACTTTCTGGGGTCCTTCTTCAGGTATCCAAAATTACTGCTTAATTCTCTCTCATAGACTTCAGGGGTAGAAGAATTCACAGGGGCAGTGAGGGGACTAGTTCTTTGAGGAAATTGTGGCTTCGATACATTACACTGCCGGATGGCTTAGGAAGAGGTGTTTGAAATCAAGACTAAGGAGTAAGGTAACTGATGCACAGTTCACTTTTTAATTTTATTTTTGCCTGGGGTTGGGTTTTAAAGAACTTGTTAAAAACTGTGTGTGTGTGTTTATTTTCACTTTTTTTGTGAGTTAGTAGGAGTAAAATGTACTCCTTACTCATTCACATGGGGGTAGGATGGGTCAGGAGGCCCCCATATTGTTATCAGGCCCTCACCTACAGAGCCCCCACAATCACTAGGCAATGGTTGTGTGGAAGAGGCCCTTGTCCTTACCAACACCAGAACAAGATTCCCACCATGTTGAGGGCATGTAGCCTGGTATACGTTGTAGTTCAGGAGGCCCTTTTTGGCCATCTTATGCTCAGATAAGGGTCTGGTATGGATTTTGGAAGGGACCCACATTTTTTTCTATGTGTTTTGCATGGGGTTCCCCCTTAAAATCCATGCCAGACATGAAGGGTCTGATAGGAGATTTGGAGAAGACCCTGCCCTGTGTTTTTTAGGGTCTTAAATTCTCTTACATTCCTTACCAGACCTGAAAAGCCTGGTATAAATTTTGGGGGGGCTCCAATTCCATTTGTTACACTATCAACACCTCTATGTTTACATTCCTCTGTCAGCCTGAAATCTCCAGATGACAGCTGAATGTGCTGAGCGGGGATAAGTCATTGGTTGTTATAGAGGCCACAGGGTGCCATCTTCCTAGCAATTCCCCCCCCCCCCACCCCCCTATATAATTATGGGTTTGAAAGAATAACTATCCAAATGCCCATTTTAATTATCTGAAGCCACAATCACATGATTATCCTTCTTTCTTCTTTCTACTTTCTGGGGTCCTTCTTCAGGTATCCAAATGACTGCTTAATTCTCTCTCATAGACTTCAGGGGTAGAAGAATTCACGGAGGCAGTGAGGGGACTAGTTCTTTGAGGAAATTGTGGCTTCGATACATTACACTGCCAGATGGCTTAGGAAGAGGTGTTTGAAATCAAGACTAAGGATAAGGAGTAAGGTAACTGATGCACAGTGCACTTTTTAATTTTATTTTTGCCTGGAGTTGGGTTTTAAAGAACTTGTTAAAAACTGTGTGTGTGTTTATTTTTGTGTTTTTTTTGTGAGTTAGTAGGAGTAAAACGTACTCCTTACTCATTCACATGGGGGTGGGACGGGTCAGGAGGCCCCCATATTGTTATCAGGTCCTCACCTACAGAGCCCCCACAATCACTAGACAATGGTTGTGTGAAAGAGGCCCTTGTCCTTACCAACACCAGGACAAGATTCCCACCATGTTGGAGTGTGGGAACATTTTTAAGACTAGTTGGTTTTAGGCTGGAATTATACTTTAAGGCTATTTTCTCTTAGGATCCACATGTTAGGGAATTCTACATTCGCCCTGAAAAAGGCATAAAACAGAAACTGACATTTCACACATTTTGCAAGCACTACGAGTACTACTCATGACTTTTGCATGAATGTTAAATGATTTCTTTACATTGACCCCTAAGATTTGTGTCCAACTATCCTAAATTGAAGCTGAGGAGTGCTTCAAGGGCTTAAAAAATGCTATTTTAATGCCTTGTAACTGCTTTGCACTTGCTTGCTAAACTTCAGACTAGTTAAGAAAACGGCAGTGTGTACTAATGTGCTAATTATTACCTCACTGGACAAAATACATGTAGTACTTTGTCCCATCTTCCTATGTGCTGTCTAAGGTTAGCTTTTTAGGTCGCACAGGGGGTAGGCAGGAGGGGCGGCTGCCCTGGGCACTGTGGTATCATGTGGGGTATCATGTGGGTTGTGGGGGCGCCATGAGGAGATTGGGAGAGAGGGGGATTTGAGTTGGGTGGGGGAATTTGGAGGGCAGAAGGAAGTAAGGAGGGGAAATTTGGGGGGTGTGCTAGGAAAGGTGATTTGGGGGGATTTGGGGGGATTTGTATTGGGAAGGAGGTTGGGGAAAGACTATTTGTGCTAGAACAGGTGATGTGGTCGAGGAGGGAGGGGATTTGTGCTAGGAGGGGAAATTTTGGGGGGGGGGGGGGGGGTATTTGTGCTAGGATGGGGGGGGGACTTGTGCTGGGAGGGGGGATTTGGAGGGGAAATTTGAGGGGTAGAGTGCAAAGAGGAGTGTTTTTTTTTTATATAGGGGGGGTTTGTAGAGAGAGAGAATTTGAGGTTGGGGGGGGGGGCAAAGATTTGTGTTTGGAGGGGCAATTTCGGCAGTGGAATGGATTTGTCCTGGGAGGAGGGGGAATTAATGCTTAGGGGGTAAACATGAAGGTTAGCGCTCAATAATTTTTTTTTGGGGGGGGGGCGGGGATTATTGCTAACACATAGTGCTTTTTTTTGGGGGGGGGGCGCAGTTTGGCTTGTTCGCCCTGGGCTTTAGATAGCTTTATGCCGGCACTGCACAGGACATTACTCCTCCCTCCATGGCCATCCGACAATGCATCAAGGAGATGGCACTTTTTTCTGTCTTCAAGCACTTGCCAGAGAGAAGCATCTCACAAGGAATGCAGGAGGAGGGGGCTTGTCAGATAAAATGTTCCAGGTAAGCAAGCTAGTGGTTGGAGATGGAAAAAAGTGACAATTGTCAAAGCAACCATCTCCTTGCTAGCTGTGTTGTTGGGCGGTCAAGGGGTGCCTTGTCTGACCTCATAGCTAGCCTTAGCTAGCACAAAGGAAGATGGGACAAAGTACTACAAGCACTATGTCCCCCAAGGAAGAGAACGCATTAACAAAAATAGAAGCAAGACTTTTTCTTCTTCAGGGGTAGGCTTTAGGAAGACCTTGTCACTTTGCCCTAAACGGACAAGGTGATAGGGTCTCTTTAATGTTGTTTTTCTCGCTAAGCAAGTGGAAGGCTCTGTGTTTATCCACAAGCTAGGTTACAGTTTGGATAATTAAACTTTAGGTTTATCCTCTGCCAATATCCTCAAGCAGTGTAGGCTAAAGCAAAACATTATTAACTTCAACTTAGTGCCGAAATCGTTCCCACTCCCCCTTTACCTCCTCCTCAGATGACTACAATTATTGCCAGCATGTTAGGACACTGTGCAGGGAATGTCCCTGGAAGATACTGTTGCCTGGTTTGAACTCCTAATTTTCCCGTGGGCAGTTATCTTGTTGTTTTTTAATATATAAAGGTCACGTTTTAGAGTGGTTCACAGAGTCAGCACATCGACTCTTCAGGTCTGGCTCCCCAGCCGGGTAAAGTCGCGATGATAGATCCTTTGTGTCAGGTAGCCTGGGGTGCCAAATTCATGATACTCTGTAAAACCGACATTGGGAAATATAGAGGCTTAAAGGAAAACTCCAATCAGCACTAAGGTGACTTGAAACTTATTTTATGGGGTCACTTGTACCCTTTTTTTTTATTTTTTGAGCCCTAGGAGGACCTAAAGGTTAAAAGGACATTCCTTCTTATACCGCTTCAGTCAAAAGTGAACGCTAGGCCTTGAAATGCATACAAGCATGATTATCAAGGACCAACTCCCTCTCTTTTAACATAGTGACCTGGAAACCCCTTTCGCATGGTTGTAATAGCCACCATGGATTTTGGGGGTGTTTTCCTATAGAAAACCATTTTGACTTCCGTCTACCACTCTTTGGTTGATTATTGTTAATCTGTTGCAAAGTTTCTTACCTGGAGATGCTGCCAGTAACAGCAATTAATGTTGCAGCCTCTATTAGCAGTATCCTTGTCAGTTATTTGTGAAAGCTCCTTTAATTAGACATTTGTCAACTTATCAGGTCTTTTAGATAGGATGATAGTGTCACACTGACTGTGTATGTCCAGAGATAGTTTTTACTAAGCCTGATGCAAAAAACATTCAAGGCGTTTCAGGGGCTCACACCACCCCCTTCATCAGGGTTCTCATTCCCCAACTAATGAACGGGAAGGTTTAAAGTGGATGTAAACCCAAAAAATAATAATGTAGAGAATAAGATTTCCTTACATTTGAGCCCAGTCTTGACACACAGATTTACTCAAGGCCTGAGCAATCCTCTTTTATTGTTCAGTTAGAGAAATCTTGACAGTCTTGAAAACTTTGTCAAAAAACGCCCCCTTGCTGTGATTGACAGGTGATTTCCATATCTCATGCACTAGCCTGAGACAGGCACATCCTGTGTAAAAAGTTCACAATTCACTTCCCCTCCCCTCCCCTCCAGCTCTCCCAGGATTGGCTGCCTTTACTGGATGTTTCTCATCATGGGATGCAGTGAACAGTCAGCAGACTATAGACAGACAAGTGATTTAGGGGACATGTATGTAGTCAGAGCTGGGCAGAGTAGAACATCCAGTGATCTGATGATAACCTGTCTCAGGCTAGTGCATGAGATATGTAAATCACCCGTCACTCACAGCAAGGGGGCGTTTTTGACAAAGTTTTCAAGACTTTCTCAAGATTTCTCTAACTGAACAATAAAAGACTTAGTCCGGCGGAAAATCTGCCGGACTTTCCAGCGGAGGTCCGACAGACTTTCCGAACGTGCGTACTTGCCCACACATGCCCGGACTTTTTCATCTGACTAGATCCGGCAGACAATCCGCCGGAGTTTTGGTGGAGGTCCACCGGACTTTTACACAAGTAAAGTCTGTTCATTTAGAACGCGACTCTAGGTAGACGGGACTAGCGAAGGAAGTCAATGCCGCCGCCTCGATCGGCGAGATTGACACCTCGCTAGCCCCGTCACCTGGTATGGATTTAAAGGTGAATACCTACGCCGAAAAAACGGCGTGGGGGTCCCCCCCAAGTCCATATCAGACCCTAATCCGAGCATGCAGCCCGGCCGCCCCCCCCCCCCCTGAGCCATACCAGGTCGCGTGCCCTCAATATGGGGGGTGCCTTGGAGAAAGTGGGGCCCTGCGGCCCCCCCACCCCAAAGCACCTTGTCCCCATGTTGATGAGGACAAGGGCCTCTTCCCGACAACCCTGAGGATGCTGGGACTGTGACATCATAAGGGGCGGGGTCACCATGTGACATGAGGCGGTGGCCCCGCCCCTTGTCCCTATATAACTGGTCGCGCAACACGTCTGGGCCATTAGAAGCGTAGACAGCGTCGTGTCAACATCGGATGAAGAAAGAAGAACAAGAAGAAAAAGCAGAAGGCGGCGGCGACAGCTAAGGCGACAGAAGCCCGGGCCACCGCTAGTAAAAGAGCTGCAAAAAGAAATCGGAGGCCCGGCAAGAAGAACAGAAGAGCGGGACAAGACCCCCGAAGTCGGAACAAGACCCCAGACGGCGGCAGTGACGAAGGAGAAAGCCGGACTCCTCCGCTAGTAAAAGAGCTAGCAGAAGATAGTGGAGGGGTCCGGCGAGAAGACCCCCCAAGACGGAAGAAGACCCCCGGAGCTGTGTAATAAAGAATTTTAAAAACTTGTGTTGTGTTTTTATTTACCCTTTTTTCACCAGGTGAATGGGTAGGGGTACATAGTACCCCATACTGATTCACATACGGTGGGGGCTGGGATCTGGGGGCCCCCTTATTGAAGGGGGCTCCCGGATTCCGATAATCCCCCCGCCCGCAGACTCTGACAACCAACGACCAGGGTTGTCGGGAAGAGGCCCTTATCCTCATCAACATGGGGACAAGGTGCTTTGGGGTTTGGGGGCCGCAGGGCCCCCCTTTCCCCAAAGCACCCCCCATGTTGATGGCACGAGGCCTGGTATGGCAAAGGAGGGGGGCGCTCGCTCGTCCCCACCCCCCTTCCTGACCGGCCGGGCTGCGTGCTCAGATAAGGGTCTGAAATGGATCTGGGGGGGACCCCCACGCCGTTTTCTGGGCGTAGGGATTCCCCTTTGGGTCCAGAGACCCCAAATTTGGCTGCAGCTAGGGGGCATCTAGGAACCCTTAACTACCAAGTTTGAAGTTCAGGGGACCTATGGCTGCAAATGGACACAGTGAGGCATGCAACTGGGCACAGTGAGGCTGCAAATGGGCATTGTTGACCCTCTTTTCCACTTCCAGTAGCTGCGCATTTCTCACCCTTGGCTTATACTCGAGTCAATACGTTTTCCCATTTTTTTGTGGTAAAATTAGGTGCCTCGGCTTATACTTGGGTCGGCTTATACTCGAGTATATACGGTAACGTGTATGATATGACACAATGTGATTAAGATACTTTTTACTATACACTCGCCAGACACTCCTTGTTCATGTCACCAATTCGGTCGCATGCTTCATATAAAGTCCCAAATCCTCTCCTTATGCTATCGACTTCGTGGGACTGTCGCAGCGTTGAATTGCAAATTGTGGCTTGAACATTTGGATGGGACCTCAATGACATGCTGGCTTGTCCGGGCAGGGTTTGTGAAAATGAAGCGTCCTGTCTTTGCAGTTTGGATTTGAGAGCACCTGCTAGGTAATTGTGTTACGAAACAAGATTGTGGACAGAGGCCAACTTTTTCTTTCATATTTTTTTTTTTTTTTATGCAAAGGATTGCAAAATCGAGAGGGAAAAATATTGCCTCGAAACAAATGCTCTTCCCAGAACTCAGACCTGTCTGTCCCTAGATGTCTTTGCTGTCATCCAGTATTATAATCATTTCCATAAAAATGTATTAACTGCTTCTCACCTTCCTTCTATTTTTAACAGATACTGTCTTCCTGTACAATTCCCCGAATGCAAATGCTATACTACACCTACAATAACATTCTCTACAAAATAAAAAGACCATTCGCAGCTATTGATTACGCCCTCTTTCAACAATGGAGTTTCTATGCAAGCAATCTCTACTGCTAAAACCCCCCAACAAATGTATATTGTAGAGGGATGTGAAATGTAGCGCTAAAAAAATGAAAAACAGTGATGGTGAAACACTGACAACTCAAATCTATAACATTCTGAGTCCCAGTAGTGAATAAATGAAAGAACAAGTCCAAAATAGGTCAGTTCAAACAGTTGTTCTCATATGGAAACAGATGATAAATTGGGTATGTATAAAATCCAAGCAGGTAAGACATCCAATGTAAGATAAGATAAAATACTCTTACCGGAAGTAGTGGACCTGGATGTCAGTAACTCCAGGTCAATCAAGCATGGATAACAGGGTCATCAGATCAACAGGAACATTCCAAGAGGTCCAGATGAGTCCAGAAATCGATCACTGGAATCTCGATGACACCGACAGTCACCGAGGAGATGTTCACCAGGAGGAAAGGTCAAAAAAACTCTCATCCAGGAAGATACGTAAAGAAAAAAGGGCTTCCAATAGTGCAGGTCAAAAAGCAATACGTTTTTATTACCCCCCAAAAAACAGCATACAGAGTAAAACAAAGTGATCACAAATGGGTAAAAAGCAATAGCAGGGAAACCAAGTCCAACGCGTTTCGTCCTACTGGAACTTCTACTGGGGCATCAATGTATATTGTATATGAATGTTTGTGACCAGGCCATTTTTTGGGATACGGCACTGTGTTACTTTAACTGACAATTGCGCAGTCATGCAATACTGTACCCAAATGAAATGTTTTTCCCACAAATAGAGCTTTTTTTTGGTGGTATTTGATCACCTCTGCGGTTGTTTTGTTTTTTTAGCACTATAACAACAATTTAAAAAAACAAAATAAAAATATGTTTTACTTTCTGCTATAAAACATATCCAATTAAAAAAAAAAAAATTCTTCAAAAATTGAGGCCAATATGTATTCTGCTACATATTTTTGGGGAAAAATCCAAATAAGCGTATATTGACTGGTTTTCTCAAAATATAGTGTCTACAAACTATGGGATATATACTGGAATTTTTATTTATTTATATATTTTATACTAGTAATAGAAGCAATCAGCAACTTATAGTGGGACTGCGATATTGCGGTAGACAGTCTAACACTAACTGACGCTTTTTACACTTTGTAGGAACCAGTGACACTAATACAGTGATCTGTGCTAAAATATGCACTGTCACTGTACTTATGACATTGGCTGGGAAGAGGTTAAACATCTATGGCGATCAAAAGGTTAAATGTGTGCCTAACCAGTGTTTTTGTGTGTAGGTACATTTTCAGGCTTGGCTTTTAGCCAAGCCTGTGTGTTTTCCTGGGTTGGGCAGAGATCCACGGAGAGCTGGATGACTCACAGGCAGCATCACTGAGACCTCCCCCCCTAGAATGTACTGGAACCTTCTAGAAGGATAGAAGGGGAGGTAAGGTGGAGCTGCCTGGAGTATTGTGAGGGCCCTGACCAATCCCCAACAGAAGGGTGGCAGGGGGTATGCCCCCTCAAATGCTCTGGGTCAGCCCAGCTGGGTCAGTGTGGAGTTCCGGATGGAAGCTGGAGATGGAGTGTTAGGCTGAGTGTTAGGCTGTCAGGGCCTTTGAGAGTAGCTCCCCAGTCTGGGGGGGGTTGAACTCAGGCCTGGGCTTGGGTGCGGAAGGGACCCTTCTTCATGACACACAGGGGGATTCTGAGCAGGAGGGATGGTGCCAGCTGCAGTCCCCGACGTCTCAATATACTGCGCAGGTGCGCCGCAATGACGTCAGACGTATCGCTGGCGCGTCCTGCGCGGTCGTGTCATATTCGGTCTATCGGATTGATAACATCCGGAAACCGGATTAGCGGCCATATTGGAGACAAACGCATCCGACACAAAAACATCCTCTGGTGATTGGTTTACCAATACAAACAGAGGAGGACAAATGGCCCAAATATAAATAGAAGGGCCTATGTGTGCGGGTACAGGAGTGAAAGCTTGCAAAGGAATGACATAACTCCCACCAACTGGGAAAGGCCTTTGCCATTACAAACCAAAACATGTATTAATTATAATATACAGTGGAACCTCGGATTGCGAGTAATGCGGTTAACGGGCGTTTCGCAATACCAGCGATGTATTTTTAAAAATCGTAACTCGGTTTGCGAGTGTTGTCTCGCAATACGAGCACGATTCAGGCCAAAGCGGTGTGCAGTACCGCTTTTGGCCTGAGGTGGGGGGGGGGCGTCGGACATCACGTTAGGAAATGCACGGAAAGGCCCGAACACAGCCCAGCTGACCTCGGCAAATCTTGGGTAGGAAGTCTTTCCGAGGTTTGCCGAGGTCAGCCGAAGAGTCCTCGGGCCTTTTTGGCCGTTTCCGAGACTCTCCGATGCCCCCCAGCCTCTGGCCGCATGCGGTATTGCATCCTATTGAGGTCAATGCGGAACAAATTATTTTTGTTTCCATTGACTTCAATGGGAAAACTCACTTTGATATGCGAGTACTTTGGATTACGAGCATTCTCCTGGAACGGATTATGCTCGTAATCCGAGGTTCCACTGTATATCATTCCCTCGATAGACTGTCGCATATATTCCAATCCCAATGGAGTGAAAAAAATGCAGATAGAAATTAGAGAGGGAAGGAACATAAAAATTACAAAAGAAGAAAGAAAAAGAATAGAAACCCAAAGGTGTAGCATCCATATTTCAGCTCCCAAAGTGTGGGGACGACGAAATTCCACTAAAGGACTATGAAAGAAGAGCGACCCTCAAACATCATCTACAGAAATCCCACCCATGGGGAAAGAACGGATTTGGATTCAAATTGAAAAGAAGAACCACCTATTTATAGATAACACCTCTCACTTAGGAACATAAATTATATATAAAGTGGGAAACATGACCCCTATATGCTCACTGAATCATACTATCAAGGGATCCCCACGGGTAATCTGTTTTTCCTGAACTAAAACCATCCAGAAAGGGCCTGAAACTCTCCTGGAGGCCTGGAGGAGTTGTAGCCTTAAGATATCTGATCAGATAAGATATCTGATCCAGCACATTTCACGCTGGAGCAGAATCTTGTTCCACGGAAGGAGTTAAGCAGTGGCGGCTGGTGCTCAATATTTTGGTGCCGCGGCAAACCAACGCCAACATCCCCCCCCCTGCAGGAGACGGAAGGGAATGCGTTGATCCCCCCCGCGTGCGATTCCTCCCCTTGCAGGAGACGGACAGGAATGCGGTGGGGAAGGAGGCAGATAAGGCAGATATGGATCCGGGCTGCCGCTCCTCGCTCCGGGGCCATTGTTTCTCCTCCAGGCCGAACAGGAAGTGGGTCCTGACTGAGACCACATTGGCCGGGAGACCTAAGACTCCCTGGCCAATCGGGTCTCAGGAAATGCTTCCTGATTGACCGGGAGGAGAGTCAGGAAGACAATAGCGAATATTAATTCGCTATTGTCACACCCCAAGCTCACCCTTTTTTGAAGCCTCAGGCTCTAATCATGTGCTTAAAAAAAAAAAAATCCATTGGAATCAATGCGTCCATCGCTCTGCATGTAGATTAGGGGACCGGATGCATGGATAGGGGATGACGGCGCCTATGCGCCCCCTATGGACTGGAGGTAAGTGCAGTCGTGACCGGGGGGTGTAGGAAGGGTGCAGTGCATTCATTTTCATTTTTTTGTAAAAAGGTGAACTAACAGTTTAAAAGATTTGTAAGCTGCAATATATTTCATTTTTGTTTTTTAGGTATAGATATGTTAAGAGAATATAGGACTCCCTGTACAGAAATAAGGAATCTTGGACATTCTAAAGCTGATATTTTCGGATTCTCGGGAAATCACAGGTTGAGGACAAGGGACAAAAAAGATATCAGTACTACCCTGTTTCCCCTAAAATAAGACCTAGCATGATTGTCTGTAATGGCTGCAATATAAGCCCTACCCACCAAATAAGCCCTACCCTGTTTCCCTGAAAATAAGCCCTACCCTGAAAACAAGACCTACAAGGACTTTTAGTAGGGCTTATTTGGGGGGTAGGGCTTATATTGCAGCCAACACCGACAATCACGCTAGGTCTTATTTTCGGGGAAACAGGGTAATAACAGTAGACATGTGCACAATAGAAAAATTTGTTTAATTTTGTTTCGTTTCCGTTGATTCGTAACGATTCGTAATTTCGTAAGTCGTCGGTGTTCGTATTCGTAACAATTCGTATTTTCGTAAGAGTTAGTTTTTCGTTGATTCGTTTTTCTGTTAGTTTAATTTTCGTTTATTCGAAATTCGGACGCATTCGTATTTTCGTAGATTTAGTTACATTCGTACTTTCGTAAGATTGATTTATTCGTACTTTCGTAACATTGTTTTCGTAGATTAGTAATCGGAGCATAATTCATAATTTTATGTAATGTGTATGCTATTATTACATTGTAAGAGACACGAAAAATTAGGAATCGAAAAAAAAAGTTACGAATGTACGAATTTTTTCGTTCAATTCATTCGAAGCACGTTAAGCAGCGCCATTGTAAGGGACACGGAAAATTACGAATTGCAAAAAAAAAAAAAAAAAGTTACGAATGTACAATTTTTTTCGTTCAATCCATTCGAAGCACGTTAAGCAGCGCCATTGTAAGGGACATGGAAAATTACGAATCGAAAAAAAAAAAAAAAAAAAGTTACGAATATACAAATTTTTTCTTCAATCCATTCGAAGCACGTTAAGCAGCGCCATTGTAAGGGACGCGGAAAATTACCAATTCAACAAAAAAAAAGTTACGAATGTACGAATTTTTTCGTTCATTTTGATTTTCGCTGTTCCTGTTTTTGTTTTTCGGATTTTCTTCTTTCGTAGTTTCGTTGTTTCTAATTTGGTTATTTCGGATTTTCGTTGTTTTTCATATTTGTTCGATTCGATAATTCGTTATTCGTTAACATTTTTTGCGAATCATTTGTTCATTCGTACGATAACGAATGAACGAATATAATGAATTTTAACGGAAAACGAATAAAAACAAAACGAATTGCACATGTCTAAATAACAGACAATTGGCAGTCAGATCACCAACATATGAGTGAGTGTGCGGGCAGTGCGGGCACTGTGCCTACTGCATAATAAAACTAAATACAGATGTTCCCTTAAAACCTTGTTTGCGACAAAAACTGACCAATTTCATAATGCTTTTAGATTTAAAACCTATAAAACACAAGCAATGTCTTTTCATTAAAGGTGAACACATTTTAGGAACACACAGAATGTTGCCCTCTGGGGCACCTTTGGGGTCCTCTACCTCTCCTGAATATTTATTACTGGCTCAGCTAAAAGCCAGACTAAATAACAAACCATTCATTTTTATTTTATTTTTATTCGAATTTGATGATTGAAAGGCTTTTATTATTTATGAATCAGCTTTCTGAATAAAAAAAAAATTACAAGGCCGAGTCATAGAAAGACACAGGGAACTTTTTCCAAAGTTAGTATAAAAATAGACCCAAAACTATAGATAAAAATGTTATATTGAAAAGAAGTAGTAAGTTTGCTGATCTGATGATGTAATATGCTTTTTTTTTTTTACCTTTATTTTTCCTTTATATTGTCTTTTCAAAACAACAAATGCAGTAATATAGAGGCTGCATAAAAAAGTTTAGTGCAGCAAAACACTTTTGGTAGTAAAATAGTACATTTTGTGCACATCAGACCAAAAAGAGGGACAACTGAATGTGGTTGTAAAGGCTCCAGGTTTTTTACCTTTATGCATTCTATGCATGCAGACAAAAAAACTTCGGTGTGCAGCAGCCCCCCCCCCCCCCCAATACTTACCTTAGCCCCATCGTAATCCAGCGGTGTGCATGAGAGCCTCGGCTCCCCTTGGACTCCCCCAGCATGTGTCACCACCAATTGCAGCAGCATATGTCACCACCAATTGCAGCAGCCTGTGTCACCATCAATTGCAGCAGCATGTGTCACCACCAATTGCAGCAGCATGTGTCACCATCAATTTTAGCAGCATGTGTCACCACCAAATGCAGCAGCATGTGTCATCACCAAATTGCAGCAGCATGTGTCACCATCAATTGCAGCAGCATGTGTCACCATCAATTGCAGCAGCATGTGTCACCACCAAATTGCAGCAGCATGTGTCACCATCAATTGCAGCAGCATGTGTCACCACCAAATGCAGCAGCATGTGTCATCGCCAAATTGCAGCAGCATGTGTCACCTCCAATTGCAGCAACATGTGTCACCACCAATTGCAGCAGCATGTGTCACCACCAATTGCAGCAGCATGTGTCATCATCAAATTGCAGCAGCATGTGTCATCACCAAATGCAGCAGCATGTGTCACCACCAATTGCAGCAGCATGTGTCATCACCAATTTGCAGCAGCATGTGTCACCACCAATTGCAGCAGCATGTGTCACCACCAATTGCAGCAGCATGTGTCACCACCAATTGCAGCAGCATGTGTCATCATCAAATTGCAGCAGCATGTGTCATCACCAAATGCAGCAGCATGTGTCACCACCAATTGCAGCAGCATGTGTCATCACCAAATTGCAGCAGCATGTGTCACCACCAATTGCAGCAGCATGTGTCACCACCAATTGCAGCAGCATGTGTCACCACCAAATGCAGAAGCATGTGTCACCATCAATTGCAGCAGCATGTGTCACCACCAAATGCAGCAGCATGTGTCACCACCAATTGCAGCAGAATGTGTCATCATCAAATTGCAGCAGCATGTGTCATCACCAAATGCAGCAGCATGTGTCACCACCAATTGCAGCAGCATGTGTCATCACCAAATTGCAGCAGCATGTGTCACCACCAATTGCAGCAGCATGTGTCACCACCAATTGCAGCAGCATGTGTCACCACCAAATGCAGAAGCATGTGTCACCATCAATTGCAGCAGCATGTGTCACCACCAAATGCAGCAGCATGTGTCACCACCAATTGCAGCAGAATGTGTCATTACCAAATTGCAGCAGCATGTGTCACCACCAAATGCAGCAGCATGTGTCACCACTCCTCATTGGCTGAGACAGCAGCAAGGAGCCATTGTCAATCAGTGAACCAATGAGGAGAGAAAGGGGTTGGGCCGAGACGTGGCTCTGTGTGTAAATGGACATGCAGACCACCCCATCACAGTACAACCTGCCTTGCCCCTGCTCTGCCCCTGCTCACATGGATATTATACTAATAGCTAAAAAAAAAATCTGGGTAGAATGGCTTTTCCCTACATCCATTTAAATGACTTATTTTGGATTTTGGCTGGAGTGTCCCTTCAATTTGATCTAATTAGTGAACTACAGCATGTCCGACTGTTATTTTCTTAAGTACATTTTCTCTGTTATTCTAGAGAAACGCCGAACTGTTCTCTTTGTACGCTACCAAAATCACTCACTGTAATCTTATCAATTTGCTAATGATATTTTTTTTTTTTTTTTTTTTTTTACTCTTTCAAACAGGAAAGAGACAAAATGACAAATTCGCATTAAAGACGCAGTGAGGAAAGGAGAAAGCCTTTCTATCATTTCTATCAAATGATAAAACCCTTTTCTAATGGGCAGTCAATTAATTTATAATTCATTAACCTACTTCTCGCAATGTTTGGTCTGGAGGTAATTTATGATATTAGAGACAATTTAAGCACTTTAAATGTTTTGCATAAAAACGCATCTTTAAAAGGAGTTTTTAGCCACGTAGAGATTGTAATATTTTACTGTGAACCTGAGTTAATGAATAAAGTGGACATTAATTAATATGTTTCCAATGGAATTCTACAGAGAAATTATCTATATATCATGTAGGTCATCTAGGACAAAGCTTTACATATGTCTGGAGTATCTATCTATTTATCTATCGATCTATCTGTCTGTCTGTCTATCTACAGTATCTCACAAAAGTGAGTACACCCCTCACATTTTTGAAAATATTTTGTTGTATCTTTTCAGGTGACAACACTGAAGAAATTACACTTTACTTCAATGTAAAGTAGTGAGTGTACAGCTTGTATAACAGTGTAAATGTGCTGTCCCCTCAAAATAACTCAACACAACCGTTGGCAACAAAAGTGAGTACACCCCTAATGCCGCGTACACGTGGTCGGACTTTCCGGCAGAACAAGTCAGACGGAATCTTTTCATCGGAAATTCCGATCGTGTGTGGGCCTCATCAGACTTTTTTTTTGAAAATTCTGACAGACCTAGAAATAGAACATGTTCTAAATATTTCCAACGAAATCAGTTCCTATTGGGAAAACCGCTCGTCTTTATGCTGTTCTGACGGACCAAAAACGACGCATGCTCAGAAGCAAGTACGAGACAGCAGCGTTCACATCGTATGTGTTGTACGTCACCGCGTTCTAGATGGTCGGACTTTGGTGTGCTAGTGTGTAGGCAAGACAGTTTCAGCGGAACTCCATCGGAAAAACCGTCAGAGTTTATTCCGACGGAAAAAACAGTCATGTGTATGCGGCATAAGTGTAAATGTCCAAATTGAGGCCAAAGTGTCAATATATTGTGTGGTCACTATTATTTTCCAGCACTGCTTTAACCTTCTTGGGCATGGAGTTCACCAGAGCTTAACAGGTTGCCACTGGAGTCCTTTTCCACTCCTCCATGACAACATCACGGAGCTGGTGGATCAGTCCCATCACCTTTACCCTCAGCTTCTTTAGCAAGGCAGTGGTCATCTTGAAGGTATGTTTGGGTTCGTTATCATGTTGAAATACTGCCCTGTGGCCCAGTCTCTGAAGGGAGGGGATCATGCTCTACTTCAGTATGTCACAGTACATGTTGGCATTCATGGTTCCCTCAATGATCTGTAGCTCCCCAGTGCCGGCAGCACTCATGCAGCCCCAAACCATGATACTCCCACCGCCATGCTTGACTGTAGGCAAGACACACTTGTCTTTGTACTCCTTACCTGGTTGCCCCCAACACACTTGACACCATCTGAACCAAATACATTTATCTTGGTCTCATCAGACCACAGGACATTGTTCCAGTAATCCATGTCCTTAGTCTGCTTGTCTTCAGAAAACTGTGGTATTTCTTGTGCATCATCTTTAGAAGAGGCTTCCTTCTGGGATGACAGCCATGCAGGCCAATTTGATGCAGTGTGCGGCGTATGGTCTGAGCTCTGATAGGCTGACCCCCCACCCCTTCAACCTCTGCAGCAATGCTGGCAGCACTCATACATCTATTTCCCAAAGAAAACTTCTGGATATGACGCTGAGCATGTGCACTCAATCCCTTTGGTCGCCCATAGCGAGTCCTGTTCTGAGTGGAACCTGTCCTGTTAAACCGCTGTATGGTCTTGGCCACCGTGCTGCAGCTCAGTTTCAGGGTCTTGGCAATCCTCTTATAGCCTAGGCCTTCTTTATGTAGAGGGTCCAATAATAGTTGTCAAAGCCAAGAAAACGCTGCAGAGGACGTAAACCCATGGGTGCCACTGTAGGACTGCTGAAAGTTTCTCTGCGTCCATCGAAAAATCAGCAGTGGAAATTACATAACCCAGGAATTTAACCTGTTCACTATGGAATTCGCACTTCTTCAATTTACAAAAGAGATTGTTCTCTCTTAGTTTTTAAAGCACACGACAGACATCTGTGTGGTGGCTCTCCAGGGACTTGGAAAATATGAGGATATCGTTGAGATAAACCACCACACATAACTGCAACAAATCTCGGAGGACACCGTTACTAAATTCCTGGAAAACTGCCGGGGCATTACAAAGGCCAAAAGACATTACGAGGTACTCCTAATGGTCTGTTCTGGTATTAAACGCAGTTTTCCACTTGTTGCCCTCCTTATCCTCACGAGATTGTATGCCTGTCAAACAGTTCCTCAACCACCTGGTTTTGCTGAACTGACAATGCCCATATGAAAGGGGACCAAAGGCGTGCTGCATTAAGGCATCCAGTTAATTTTCATGGGGCTGGCAGCTTAACTTAATGAAGGGGCATTGCGTTGTGCTGCACTCACTTTGTGTGCTGGGGTGCCATTTAATTTGAAAGGGTTCTGCCCTGTATGTTTTGTAGTCTAGCAGAGAAAAACATGTAATTTATTGAGAATTTCCACTCCGTGATGTTGTGAATGAGCCCTAATAGTTCAAAGTTTGGGGCATCCCTCTTCTTGACAACCCCAAACTCTAATGTTCTAACCAATGCTCAGTCACTAGAATGGTAAATACTCAAAGCCCTCTCTAGTCATCCCAACCACACAACAAAGTTAGCAATTATTTACTTAGTCAGCTCCTTAACTTTTCAATTTGATTCCATTTTCCAGTTCTTGCGTGCAAATTAAATTGTGTTTGTCTTTGTTTGAGAATGATTGAGAGCTGGTAAAAATATTGACCTTTTCAGCGCAGATTTGAAGTGATCGTCTGTTGTTGGGCTACGGGATAAAAAAGAAGGCAGAGTTTTCTTCATTAACTTATAGCCCTAAAGGATATTTTACAACTGTACAGATGGCCGAAGAAAGAGAGAAAAATACGGATATTAAGGAGAGTTGGCACCGAGCTGGTAGTGACAGGATGCCAATGAAAAGAAGGAGGTGAAGAGAATACGATACAGGATTATTTTCATACATGTTTGCAGGGTTTTGAAAGAGTCAGTTCGGTATATTTTTTCATTATTATTATTTTTATTTATTATTATTATTAATACTACTACTATTTTTAGTCATAATATTAATACTAGTAGTATATTAATATTATGATCTATGATTTTTATTATAATTTATAATTCACTCCTACCTTCCGTGAATTTTATACATAAAAAAGGAACATTCTAGTCTTAGAACTTCTTAAAACATTCTAACCAGTCAACACCAAATAAAATTATGGCTGCCCACCATTACAGCAAAATTTCTGATGTTAAATTCCGTCCCTTTTTGGTCAAATCCCTGCTCAATCTAAGGCCAGAACTAGTAGGCAGGTTGGAGCTGCCAACTTCCTGCAGAAATACAGAGCCCTCCCACTTCCCTAACAAATGTAAGAGGTGGTATGTGTTGGTACTAGTTCCTAGGGTATACTGAAGATAGAAGTCAAAATCTAATTTCTAAAGGAAGCTCTCTGTCAACTGGGATATCCCAAATGCTCGTCGGAAAAAGCTCTGATGGTTTTCCTGTCGGAATTCCGATGGAATTTCGCTCAAACTGTCTTGCCTACACACGGTCACACCAAATTTCGACGGTCTGTAACACAGCGACATAAAACACATTCGACAGCACTATAAAAGGGACATTTAATGCTTCCGAGCATGCGTCAAATTGTTTCGGAGCATGTGTCGGAATTTTGCGTGTCGGAATTGCATACACACGATCGGAAAATCCGATAGAAAGGTTTTCCGTCGGAAAAATTGAGAACAGGTTCTCAATCCAAAGTCCGTCGGAAATTCCGACAGAAAAAGACCGATGGGCATACACACGGTCGGGAAATCCGTTGAAAAGCTCCCATAGGACTGTTTCCATCGGAAATTCCGACCGTGTGTACGCGGCATTACTCTGCACCATGTGGACTCTCATTATCCAACAGCATTGTTGTTGAGCATGGTACCCACCTTGGGATGTGTTGTTTAAGTCCTCTTGAATGTCAACTGTGGATTCCTATGTAATGATGGTCCATTTGAGAGACTGATTTTTCTGGACTGTTTATTTATTTATATATATTTTTTTCAGTATTTTTAATATCAATCACTGTAGCGCAACACACCTTTATTTTGTTTCGTGTTTTTCTTGTAGAAATATCTGACATTTGTGGTGCTGCTTTTTTTCACACTGAATAATCGTTTCACGTGCGCAGTATTATTTTTGTATTTATTTTGTTTCTTTAAAACTAGGGCCTCCGAAAACGGCTGAAAATAGGGTCATTGCCGTTTTGCCGATAGAATCGCGTCTCATTGGCTTCAAAGCAAAAATGCCCCCTATTGACTTCAATGCAAAATCACATCCCATCCTGAATTCTTCAGTTTCGGTCCAGAATTTTAATTTACGAATAGTGTGGCACTATTCATAACTATTGAAGACACACAAAAAATATTCTAACACAAGATGTTACATAAAGACACCAGTCCATCCAGTTCAACCTGAGTGAGTGTGGGTGCGTGTCTCCCTAAGGATTGTGTCTCATTAGGATGCTCCTCTATTATATATTATTTATTTAAGGTGCCCATATAGCTTTGTCAATTTAGGCAGCGCTCCACACATATATCGCACACTCATATTGGTCCCTACCCTCAAGAAGCCCACAATCCAAGGTCCCCAACTCACATTCATATACTAGGGCCAATTTTGGACAGAAGCCAATTAACATCCCAGCATGACCAGGAGGAAACTGGAGTACCTGGAGGAAACCCACGCAGGCACAGGGAGAAGATGCAAACTCCAGGCAGGTAGTGTCATGGTTGGGATTCAAACCAGCGACCCTTTTTACTGCTAGGTGAGAGTGCTAACCACTACACCACTGTCCTGCCCACTATCAAATGTATTATACCTTCATTTATACCAAGACTAACAGTGCTTACAAGGCAGCATGCCCCATTACTGAAACTACGAGAAAGATAGGCTGTTCTTGTAGCCAGGGCTGTCTTAATGCATGGGGACCACTGGGCATTGCCCAGGGGCCCTAGGTGCATGGGGGCCCCATGATAATCTTGCATTACATCATACTTGCCAACTGTCCCGGATTTGCTGGGACAGTCATGCTTTTTACTAAGCTGTCCTAATAAATATATGTTTAATTCTATCAACTAGTTATACTTTAATTCTTATAAGTAGGTGCGTAAATTGGGGCAGGCTGGTAAGGGCCCCAATGCATTATTTTGCCCATGATGCTATTAAGACGGGCCCTACTTGTAGCCTACAGAAACCAATCAAATGTTTGTGTTTTTAGCGTAGAATGTTACAGTGAAAACAGAATCCTGATAGGTTTCCATCTGCAATAAGCTATTCAGACATTTGTGCTCATAAGGACCAATATCATCACCGACACACACAAAAAAAAAAAAAAACTTCAGCCAAAATCTCTGTCAATTCTGCAAGTCAACTCGACGTCTGTTCCTGTTGGCAAGATAAATATCAGCTTGAAGGCAATTAAACCTGGGGTTTCGAACGTTTAGTCATTGCTGGCACAGAGCAATGAATGGGGGAATTACATTTTTCTACAAAGCACTGAATACCTAAATCACAATGGAAATTAACAATGGTCTATTTATATATTTTGGTAAATAAGATAACTTTATCAATTATAAAATTAGAAGTTTTATATTTTTATACATGTTACTTTTTTCATTTGTATTTGGACGTTATACTTAGGAAATTCTACATCTTATGCCATTTGGTTTTAGGCTCAAAGAGAAGTGCCAAAATTACTTCTTTGTAATAAAGCCTCATTTACATGGGGGGGGGGGGGGGGTGGTAAAAATAGGCACAGAGCTGCATTTTAACTCACACCACCACCGATCGTCCAGCCTCGAGTGAAATGGCCACCAATCAAGTTAGTGTAGCACTCACTCCTGTAATAACCGCTGGATTTTCTGGGTCTTTCCCCCCACACAGCCAGGCAACTGGAACTTTCACATTTCCACAAAGGCTCAATAATCAGTCTGGGGTATTTGGGTTTGTTTATTTAGGGCAGCGGTCTCCAAACTTTCTAAACAACGATTTACTATCCTTCAGACGGGCCAGACTGTGGCCAGTGGGAGTAGAAAATGTCCTGGCGTCAGTAACAATGGACCATCATTGGTGTCCATCATTGGTGTCATGAGAGACACTATCCAAATGTATGTATGCTTGCTCTAATTCGGAGGAACAAACCTCAGACTTCTTAATAAGTTAACTTATGAGGTGACAGTATGATATGTCTTTTTGAGGAATTACTGTAATGCCGCGTACACGCGATCGGAAATTCAGCAAGCAAAAGACCGATGAGAGCTTTTGGTCGGAAAATGCGACCGTGTGTGTAGGCTCCATCGGACTTTTGCTGGCCGAATTCCAGCCAGCAAAAGATTGAGAGCAGGTTCTCAATTTTTCGGTCGTAAAAAGTTCGTCTGTAGCCATTCTGACACGCAAAATTCCTACGCATGCTCGGAAACAATTAGACGCATGCTCGGAAGCATTGAACTTAATTTTCTCGGCTAGTCGTAGTGTTGTACATCACCGCGTTCTTGACGGTCTAAAGTTCAGCAAACTTTTGTGTGACCGCGTGTATGCAAGACAAGCTTGAGCGGAATTGTATGCGGCATAACAATTCTTTCCTCTCTAGTCTAACTTAAATGTATAGGTGTGGCCGCTGTGTCATTTTTATCCCCCCCCCCCTTTTTTGTTGAAGGTCCTAAAGTAGGGTTGCCACCTGTCCGGGATTCACCCGGACTGTTCGGGTTTTGAATCATGTGTCCGGGTTTCAGTCCTCCTGAAACCCGGACACAATATTCAGAAAGGAATGTGGCTCAGAACAGGGCCTGATAGGAGGGTGATGGGGCACTATGTGCGCCACATTACTGTTCTCTTTGGAGCGCCAAAAGGTGTCCCAGGTCTATTACAATCCTATAGTGTATGCTAAAAAAAAAAAAAAAAAAATTACTAATTTTGCTGTGTGCCACTAAAGTGTTCGGGTTTGGCTTGAAGAAAAAGTGGCGACCCCTATCTTAAAGAGACCAACACAAGTGTAAATGAGCCCTAACAGATATGTTGTGAAGTAAGCACTAAGATAGAAGATGAATTGCACACCGGGGATCCGTTTGTTATTGCATTCTTCAGCATTGATGCCGTCCACCTCCATTCCTTAACATGGGCAATTCTAAAGCAACACCTGACCATACACCACATATGACCACTGCAGAGTGCTCAGTGCTAGAGAGTTACCGTTCAAACTGAACAAACACAACTTTAATCAGCTGTTATGTCCATTAGCATTAGTTCTACAGGCAACATCTGACAGGCATACGTCTGCAAGCAAAAAACTGAGCAGTTGGTATATTGTGTAATAAATCAACACGAGAAGAGGAATATACAAAGAAAGACATTTAAATTTTATGGTTAAACAGACATCTTTATTAGGACATAAATCCTTGTTCTTTTTAGTAGTGGATTAAACATTGTTTGTAGTATATTAAATAACCTATATAATGCTTTAACAAACTACAGCTATGAAAAGTGGATAGAAAGCGATAAAATAAACACTAAAGGAAAAAGATCTATCTATCTATCTATCTATCTATCTATCTATCTATCTATCTATCTATCTATCTATCTATCTATCTATCTATCTATCTATCTATCTATCTATCTATCTATCTATCTATCTGTCTGTCTGTCTATCTGTCTATCTATCTATCTATCTGTCTGTCTGTCTGTCTATCTGTCTATCTGTCTGTCTATCTATCTATCTATCTATCTATCTATCTATCTATCTATCTATCTATCTATCTATCTATCTATCTATCTATCTATCTCTCTATCTATCTATCTATCTCTCTCTCTCTCTCTGTATCTATCTATCTATCTATCCATCTTTCTATCTATCTATCTATCTCTATCTATCTATCTATCTATCTATCTATCTATCTATCTATCTATCTATCTCTATCTCTCTCTCTGTATCTATCTATCTATCTATCTATCTATCTATCTATCTATCTATCTATCTATCTATCTATCTATCTATCTCTCTATCTATCTATCTATCTCTCTCTGTATCTATCTATCTATCTATCTATCTATCTATCTATCTATCTATCTATCTATCTATCTATCTATCTATCTATCTATCTATCTATCTATCTATCTATCTATCTATCTATCTATCTATCTATCTATCTATCTATCTGTCTCTCTGTCTGTCTATCTATCTCTCTATCTATCTGTAGCGGCCATAACCCCTTGAGGGGCGGCCTTGACTTTTGGGCTTACCAGTTACCTCCTCGTGGCTTGTCGGTTGTTGTCTAGGGGTTCCCAGGGTTAGTACCCAACGACTTCAGATGCCGACACATAAAAGTCCTTTTCAAGGTTTTTATTCTGCAGTGGTAACATCCAACATAACATAGTTTCTGATGGGAATAGAGGGCACGGGTGATAAAACTCAGGCACTGCTGACATCCACTGAATGTCTCTAGTTAACCCAGAAAGTAGCCACTCGCAGCTGGGCGCTTCACTGCCGAATAAACCTCTAGCCGGAGATCTAGCAGCCAACAATGTGATCCGAAAACTTTGCAAAAGTCTCTGCCACAGACTAAATTGTAACTGAAGATGAAAAGGAACCTTTCTCACAGTACCTGGATCTCTCAGCCTTCTTGGCGATACTGTGAGAAGTGTGGATTCTTTAGTGTCCATACAACTCAGCTCCCAGGCTCTTACCGAGCAGCCAGCTCGTTGGCCCTCCTCCGAAGAGTCCTCCCCCGGTCACTTGTACGAGTTGCCGTGTCCCTCCAATACCGAGAGCACACCGGGACGCCTTCGAATCCTCCTTCAGTTACTGGGCCTCGGGCTAACCGGCTCCGAGACTCGGGAACAGACGGATCCCTGCCCCAGGTCTACGGGGCTGCTCAGATTGACCATGCTTACATGACGGCAAATGCTCCTAGGCCCGGGACCCCTCGTGGGGCTACCCCGGTCCAGAACCAGGAACAGACAGCTGTGGCTGAACCCCGAACCACGTGACTTCAGCACCTTAAGTACCCCTTCCCAGACTACGCAGCGGGGCCAGACGCTCCCACTGATTGGCTCCGGGAAAGATTGGTACCTAAGACGTCCAACCAGGCCTGGTTCTCAGCCTGTCATGGGTGCCTCACTGCAGAACCACTTATAGCGCACACTTGTTGAAATGTGACCGCTACATATCTATCTATCTATCTATCTATCTATCTATCTATCTATCTATCTATCTATCTATCTATCTATCTATCTATCTATCGGTCTATCTGTCTATCTGTCTGTCTATCTGTCTATCTATCTATCTATCTATCTATCTGTCTGTCTGTCTGTCTGTCTGTCTGTCTATCTATCTGTCTATCTATCTACACTATAGAAAGAAATACAATACATTAGCATACATTAAATACATAGAATGTGATGTTAAAGGAGAAAACTTACCCTAATATAGTCCTTCTGCAGGACCTGTATGATGGCAGAACAGGTCTCTGGGATAATGATCCCCAGAGCCTGGGGGGAGATGCCTGTAGAGAACTTGAGGTCCTGTAGGCTTCTCCCCGTCGCCCAGTACCGCAATGCGGCGTCTAGCCTCTGCTCGGGAGTGATGACTTGCCACATGCAGGTGTTCTGCTTCATAATATAAGGGGACAGCAAAGCCAACAGATGGTGAAAAAGGGGGTCCCTCACCCGGAGAAAATTCCTGAAATCATCAGGGTTATTCGTCTGGATCTCACGCAGCAAAGGCATATGAGAGAATTGGTCACTCTGGAGCAACCAATTCTTGGTCCATGAACTCCTCCCCACTCTGTTCATGGACTGTGCTTGTGTCAAGGCAAGAACCCCAACACCAGGCCCCCGCACAGCACAAACTCTACGACGAGCACGTACCCGCAACATGGCTTCTAAACGGTCGGCTGGTCAGAATGAACTAACAGAACGCACTGAAGAACAGAAAGGCCTGTGAAGAGCGAGCTGAAAATCAGAAACGAGCGGACAAGAGCGCACTGAAAAACAGATAGAAACCGACTACACACACTGAAAACCAGATACAAACCCACAAACTGAAGAGCAGTAACGGATCGAAAAGCACGAAAGCTGAAAAGCGCGAATCGTATCTCACCAAACTTCTACTAACACGAGATTAGCAGAAGGAGCCCAAAGGGTGGCGCACTGGGTATTGAACTTACGTTTTCTAGTCCCGTCGTACGTGTTGCACGTCACCTCGTTCTTGACGGTCGGAATTTGGTGTGACCGTGTGTATGCAAGGCAAGCTTGAGCAGAATTCCGTCGGAAAAAAAAACATCCAAGTTTTTTGGTGGCTCCAAACTATTTTTTATGGGGCGCTCCTTAAAATTTACGCTGCTTGTGTTTCTGTGCTGAGAGCCGAGCCTGCTCGCAGCACAGAGTCCAAGTTATCTAAGACAGCTCTCGGTCCCTATTAACAATTGGTAGCTGGCTCCCGATTATGTGCCACCGCAACAGCCAATCACAGTGGTCACGTGACCGCCAAACCTTTCCTGCCCCTCCCCAAATGTTGAGAACTTTTTAAAAGGATGCTCGGGTGGATAAAAAGGGGTTAAACTATCCCCAGGTGTTTTGTTTACGGGGCCAGGGATCATGCCAGGATCTAGGGTGGTGCTAGGGAGGGCTGTGCACCCCCCCCCCAGATTTCAGTTGTGACCCCCCCCAAAGCCCTGTGATCAAACTTCCACCACTCTGGATACTCTGCCCAGCGGCTGAGCTCCTTTCCCATCCCAGCACAGCACACAGCTACTCCACCCCGCACTACACACAGATGAGATCGCATTCCTTTACACACAGCTACAATCTGCACAATGTGTATATGGCTACTGCTATAGGACTGCTGACCAGGGTATTTCACAGGTCAGAGCAACATAGCAGCCAGCCACACATAGTGCAGATCGTGGCTGTGTGTAAAGGAATGCGATCACAGCTGTGTGTAGTGTGAGGAGGCGGAGCTGTGTGCTGTGCTGGGATGGGAAGGGAGCTCTGCCGAGTGCTCTGCCATCGGTGATCCCTATCCTCTGCCTCTCCAGTGGTGATCCCAGTCCTCTGCCTCTTAAGCAAGGATCTCTATCCTGCCAGTTGTGATCCTGCCTTGCTGCCTTCCAGTGGTGATCCTTGTCCTCTGCCTTGCCAGCGCTAATCACTGTCCTCTGCCCTGCCAGTTGTGATTCTTGTCCTCTGTCTCACTGCCTCTCCAGTGTTGACCCCAGTCCTCTGCCGTCCCAGCAGTGATCCCTGTCCTCTGCCCTGCCAGAGATGATCTATCTATCTATCTATCTATCTATCTATCTATCTATCTATCTATCTATCTATCTATCTATCTATCTATCTATCTATCTATATATCTATCTATCTCTATATCTATCTATCTTTCTATATCTATCTATCTATCTTCCTATCTCATACCTCCCAACATTTTGAGATGGGAATGAGGAACACCTACTAGCAAACGTGTGTAGGCATAGGACACGCCCCCTTGCCACACCCCTTAAAGGAGAATTAACCAAAAAAAAAAAGGTTCATTAAATCCACAAGGTTTTTTTTTTTTTACCACTACTATTCCTTTATATTTGTATGTATGTATGTGTATGTATTTTTGTATGTATGTATCTATCTATCTATCTATCTATCTATCTATCTATCTATCTATCTATCTATCTATCTATCTAGTATGTATGTATGTATGTATCTATCTATCTATCTATCATCTATCTATCTATCTATCTATCTATCTATCTATCTATCTATCTATCTAGTATGTATCTATCTATCTATCCAGTCTTTCTGTCCAGTTTGTCTAAGGCCCCTTTCACACCGGGGCGTTTTTCATGCGGTGCAGCGCTAAAAATAGCGCCTGTTCACCGCATGAAAAAATCCTGCCCCATTCACTCCAGTGTGAAAGCCGGCGGGCTTTCACACTGGAGCGGTGCGCTAGCAGGATGACAAAAAAAGTCCTGCTAGCAGCATCTTTGGAGCGGGATAGGAGCGGTGTGTTCACCGCTCCTATACCGCTCCTTCCCATTGAAAAGAATGGGAGACCGCGGTAAAACCACGGCAATACCGCCGCAAAGCGCCGCTACGGCGGCGCTCTGCGGGGGGTGTTTAACCCTTTTTTCGGCCGCTCGCGGGGGGTAAAACCGCACCGCGAAAACCGCACCGCGAAAACCGCGGTAAAAACGACGGTAAAGCAGCGCTAAATGTAGCGCTGCTTTACCGTCACCGCGGCTCACCGCCCCAGTGTGAAAGGGGCCTAATAACTGTGAATTCCCCTATAACACCAGTGACTCGAGCGGACTGATTCCCAGCTTTGGTGGGCGGATAATTGGATATCTTTCTCAGAATTTTTACTAATAATTAATAGCTCACATCTCTCCTTACTTACAATGTCGCTTATTAAAAGCCACCTATTAACAGGTGTTTATTAAGTAAGTTGAAGGTATGAAACCCTTCACATTAAACATGAGTGATGCTGCCTATCTATAATTAAACAGAATAACACATGATTATTAGTGATATCTTACAATTACTTTCACCTCCTGGTTTCTTTCAAGTCTTTTCTCAAGTTTTTTTTTTTCCAGCACAATAAGAAAAGGTTAGATAGAATGGAATATTTGTAAAATGTATGCCTAGCTTGAAAAGCATTCCCCTCTACTCCTGGGAATTACGACAGTCAAGAGCACCATTTGGCACTGGGGCAGATTTCGGTGTATGCAAAAAAGGATTTTACGGGGGCCCCACGAGCTTCGACTTTATTATCCGTTTGATGTGTGAGTAGATCAAAATCAAATAGCCATCAGGTGTCCCTATCACAGTCCCCCCATATATCACATATCCCTATCACAGTGCTCCCTTACATCAGATGTCCCTATCACAGTGCCCCCTTTATATCAGCTGTCTGCATCAAAATGTTCCCTTACATCAGGGGTCCCCCCTCAGAGTGCCCCCTTTCATCCGGTGTGCCCATCAGAGTGCCCCCTTCATCGGGTATTCCCATCAAAGTGCCTCCTTACATCAGGTGGCACCATCACAGTCCCCCCATACATCAGATCTCCCCATCAAAATGCTCTCTTACATCAGGTGTCCCCCTCAGAGTGCCCCCTTACATCAGATCTCCCCATCAAAATGCTCTCTTATATCAGGTGTCCCCATCAGAGTGCCCCCATTTAGCAGGTGTCCCCATCAGAGTGCCCCCTTTTATCAGGTGTCCTCATCAGAGTGCCCCCTTTTATCAGGTGTCCCCATCAGAGTGCCCCCTTACATGAGGTGACCTCATCAGAGTGCCCGCTTCCATCAGGTGATCTCATCAGTGTGCACCCTTACATCAGGTGTGCCCATCACAGTGCCCTCTTACATCAGAGGTCCCTATCACAGTGCCCCCTTGCATCAGGTGTGCCCATCACAGTGTACCTATACATCAGGTGTCCCCATCAGCAGAGTGCCCCCTTACATCCGGTGTGCCCATCAGAGTGCCCCCTTCATTGGGTATTCCCATCAAAGTGCCTCCTTACATCAGGTGGCACCCTCACATTCCCCCCCTACATCAGATCTCCCCATCAAAATGCTCTCTTACATCAGGGGTCCCCATTAGAGTGCCCCCTTACATCAGGTGTCCCCATCAGAGTGCCCCCTTCATCAGGTGTGCCCATCACAGTGTACCCATACATCAGGTGTCCCCATCACATTGCCCCCATAACTTTTAGCACCAGGCAGGGGGAGGGAGGTGGGAGGTGGATCAGGCTCCACTTCCATCCTCCTGTGATGCCAGAATGGGGAATTTACGTGATGTCACCGGTTGATAGGACGGTGTGGATCCTATCAGTTTTATCTACCAATGACTGCAGAAGAGGAGGGGACCTGTGCCAGGGGATTGGCTGGCTGGCTGGCATCTCGGATAGGACTGCCACTGGATCCTGGTGGTCCTAATTGTGGCCCTCCATTTAGTGGTGGCTGCTTTAGCAGGTGAAGTTATATATATATTTCGTTTTTTGCTGTGTATTAGGCTGCTTGTCGGCATGACATGTGAAGGACCTAACCACAGTCGCTTAAGCTACCCGTTAAACATAATATCCAACCCTCCAAATCCCCTCACAAATGACATGACAAGATCTTGGAGTAAATGGCCTTGACGGCCTTTTATTAACAATTACTTTCAATTAAACAAATACCATTTTAACTAACTCTTAAACCCCACTTTTATTTCCTATTGGGGTCTTCGAGGGTAACACAAACCACTGGTCACTGCGACAAACTTCTTTTAACTTTTGGCCTCCAGTCGCAAGCCCCCAGACCCGGAGACGGTACTCGATTTCGCAGTGACCTACCTTTTTACCCCTTCCGGGTTAACCCCTTGTTAACCGGAAAGGGACCTGATAACCCCCATCCACAGATGGGTACCAACCATGTTAACCCCATACTACAAGATGGGTACCAACCATGTTAACCCCATACTACAAGATGGGTACCAACCATGTTAACCCCATACTACAAGATGGGTACCAACCATGTTAACCCCATACCACCTATGGGTACCAACCATGTTAACCCCCATACCACAGATGGGTACCAACCATGTTAACCCCATACCACAGATGGGTAACAACCATGTTATATATGCATATAACATCCATATTCTCCTCCTCCAAAGACCCAACCACTGCCCGGGCTGTCCCTACAGCCCCTATTATAATTAACCATACTCGGGAGGGTGGGTGGGAATCTTCTCCACCGTCGCTCACTACTGATGTCACTTCCCTCCTTTCTCCTAGCTTTCTAACCCAAGCGCCTCCCCTGCTCCAGCCACTCCCCTTTTCTTAAAGGGGACAAATCTTTCTTTTCCAATATATGACTGTGCTGTCCGCACCTGTCATGCAGTCCCTGCGCTAATCCTTTTCTCTCCTTCTGCTCCGGGACTTTCTGTTCAGCACTAACTGAATTAAATAAAGATTTCAGGGATTTTGGAAGAATGCAATTCAACCATCTAAAGCATTTCCAAAGCACTACCTATCATCATCAGCACCTGGAGTTTGTCGGGAAGCATTGTTCCGTATGCCGAGGCTCACCGTAAACTCCCAGCGTGGCCTCTCCGATCAGCGTGGATATTTTCTGCTTTTACAAGTAATGCATGAATGATCCCCAGTATTTCACATATCAATAATCTACCCAATTCCCCCGATTGTTTTAATCTTACTAATGACAAATTAGCATTCTTCATGTCTGCTTCCTAGATTTACAAATTAACACCGTGCCTTTCTGGGGAGTAGGAATCATCCGCACTTGCTAATGCCTCCGTGGATTGCCCGGCGCACTGCAGAGTTTTACATTCACTTTAAAGGCTTCACTAGAAATTATTCATATGTTTGGATGTCAGACTGCATGGATGGACGCTGAAAAACAGGATCCTACAAGGAGAGAAAGCAAACCTGTCCTTTGCCCGATTAGGAGAAATACACAGAGAGAATCACCAAACCAAGAGATTATTATTATTATACAGCATTTATATAGTGCCGACAGTCAGTGCCGGGACAAGGTCATCCAGTGCCGAGGGCAAAGATGCCAAACTGCGCCCCCCTTTCCCTTGGGGTTAGGTTCAGGGTGCCCCCTACCCCTGCAATATACCATTGCGCCAGGGGCAGCCGCCCCTCCTGCCCACCCCTTGTCCCGGCCCTGCCAACAGTTTGCGCAGCGCTTTACAACATGAGGGCAGACGGTACAATTACAATACAAATCAATACAGGAGGGATCAGAGGGCCCGGCTCGTTGGAGCTTACAATCTAGAAGGGCGGGTCAATTGGAACAAAAGGTAATACTGTGGGGGGATGAGCTGATGGAGAAAATTAAAATACGATTGTTGTTGTTGTTGTTGTTGTTAGGTGTGGGCCGGATAGGCTTCTCTGAAGAGAAGGGTTTTCAGGGATCGTCTAAAAGCTAATAAAGTAGGAGATAGGTGGACAGATTGGGGTAAGGCATTCCATAGGATTGGAGAGGCTCTGGAAAAGTCCTGGAGACGAGCATGGGAGGAGGTGATGAGGGAGCTACAGAGCAGGAGGTCTTGAGAGGAACGAAGAGAATGAGTAGGTTGGTATTTAGAGACTAGGTCAGTGATGTAGCTGGGGGCAGAGTTGTGGATGGCTTTGTACGTAGTTGTTAGTATTTTGAATTTAAAGTGGGGTTGCGGTCAAAAAAAAAAGGGGCTTAAAAATCATAAAAAAAAGTAAAAAAAATAATTGGAAAAAAAAAATGTTTTTACTCACCTCTAAATGCCTGTTGCTAGGGGGTCCCTCGTAGTCTGCCACCTTCAGTGCCCGGGCTAAACGTCACTTCCCCCTCGGCGCCGCACAGTCACCTGGGACCTGTCACGTGTCCCAGATGACTGAGTGTCAAATCACGGCGCACGGCGCCGCTCACGCATGTGCAGTGGGTGCCCGGCTGTGAAGCCACAGCCGGGTTCCCACATTAGAAATGCCGGCGCCGCGAGCGGCTCGGGGAACGAGGGGGGCCTCGTTCCGCCGCATCGCTGGACCCTGGGACAGGTAAGTGTTCGATTATTAAAAGTCAGCAGCTGCAGTATTTGTAGCTGCTGACTTTTAAAAAAAAAAAAAAAAATTCCCCAGGACAGAGCTCCACTTTAATTCTTTGGCCGAGTGGAAGCCAGTGGAGGGATTGACAGAGAGGAGTGGCAGACACAGAGCGATTGGTAAGGTGGATGAGTCTGGCAGCAGATTCATGATGGATTGAAGGGGGATAGGCTATGTAGAGGAAGGCCAATGAGAAGGGAGTTGCAGTAGTCGAGGCGAGAGATGACGAGCGAGTGAATTAAGAGCTTTGTTGTGTCATTGGTTAGAAAGGGGCGTATTTTGGCGATGTTGCGGAGGTTGAGGCGGCAGGATTTGGACAGTGATTGGATGTGTTGCTTGAAGGAGAGTTCAGAGTCCAGGACTACACCTAGGTCATTGGCATATGGGGATGGGCTGATAGTTGTGCCATCGATTTTGACAGAGAGATCAGGGGAAGGGGCATATGGGGGGTGGAAAAATTATAAGTTCGGTTTTGGGTAGATTGAGTTTGAGGAAGTGGTGTGACATCCAGACGGATATATCTGATAGTAGATTGGTGATACGTGAGGATACAGAGGGAGTGAGCTGAGGGGTAGAGAAATAGATTTGGGTGTCGTCAGCATAGAGGTGGTATTGGAAGCCATGGGAGGCTATCAGTTGACCCAGGGAGAAGGCGTAGATTGAAAATAGGAGAGGTCCGTGAACAGAACCTTGGGGGACCCCAACAGAGAAAGGAAGAGGAGAGGAGGAAGTAGAGTTGTAAGAAACGCTAAAGGTGCGGTTGGATAAGTAGGAAGAGAACCAGCGAAGAGTACAGTCACGGAGACCAAAGGTGCATGGGCGTCCGCAGAACTTTTTTCAGGGGAGGGCATATTTTTAAAGTCACCCATGCTCTGACCCTTTTCGACAATGTCATTATCACGGTCAGAGACTGCAGACGTAGTACAGGAGATGGTCAGTGACTGCATACAAGGCTCAAGAGACTGTAAGAGACTGTGGACATGGCACAAGAGATTACCAGAGACTGTGTACATGGCCCAAGAGACTATAAGAGACTGCGGACATGGCACAAGAGACTCTAAAAGACTGCATACATGTGGGGGGTGACAGAGAGAGACAGGGGGTGAAAGAAAGAGACAGGGGGGGTGACAGAGAGAGACAGAGGGGGGTGACAGATAGAAAGGGGGTGACAGAGAGAGGGGGTGACAGAAAGAGACAGAGGCGGGGTGACAGAGAGAGGGGAGTGTGACAGAGAGAGACAGAGGGGTGGGTGACAGAGAAAGGGGGTGACAGAGCGAGAGGGTGACAGACAGGGGTAATTAGGGGGCCAGACAGAGGGACCCCTAGCCCTGTCTGCAGGCCCTAAAGTGCCCCTTTGTCCCAGTGGTGTGTGTAATGTTCAGTACGGTACCTTGCATGCCAGTAGGATGTCCATTATGGCCAGCACCTGGCAAGACCTGTTTTCATTCTGGGTAAGGACAGGGCCGGCCGCCGGCGCTAGGATAAAGATCGAGTGGGGAACAAATTCCTGATCCGATCCCTGATTCCAAGGGGGGGGGGGACTTGCCCCCCCTTGCCCCTATCTGCGGACGCCCATGCAAAGGTGTGGAGTTTTTTGAGGAGGAGGGGGGTGATCAACCGTATCAAAGGCAGCAGAGAGGTCCAGGAGTAGGAGTACAGAATAATGTTGATTGGTTTTGGCCGTTAGTAGATCGTTTGTTAGTTTTAGGAGAGCAGTTTCTGTGGAGTGTTGAGGACGAAATCCAGACTGAAGGGGATCAAGAAGACTATTATCAGCGAGGTGGAGGCTCAGTCGGTTGTAGACCAGACGTTCAAGGAGTTTGGATAAGAAGGGGAGCAAGGGATGAAAGAGTCCAAGTTGCTTTTAGTTGTTCGTAGTACGATCACATAAAATTACCAATGCGTTTCGGTGGCCAACATACCCCCTCCCTCGCCTTTCATCAGGACCACAAAATAAAATTGAACAATAAAAATAGAAGTTAGTAACCATTAATCGAGAGAAGGGGTCTCCAAACTTTTGAAACAAAGGGTCAGTTTAGACTTCAGACTTTCAGGGGGGGGCGGACTGTGGCCATTGGGAGTAGAAAATGTCCCAGCATCAGTGGGAGTAAACAGTGCCCCATCTTTGTTGTCTGTAAGAGAAATGTTGCCCCATTATTGGTATCATTGGGAGAAATTGTGCCACATCGTTGGTGTCATTGGCCCCCATTGTGGGTCTCATTGTGAAGAATAGTGCCTCATCATTGGTGTCATTGAGCCCCATTGTGGGTCTCATCGTAAAGAATAGTGCCCCATCATTGGTGTCATTGGGCCCCATTGTGGGTCTCATTGTGAAGAATAGTGCCTCATCATTGGTGTCATTGGGCCCCATTGTGGGTCTCATTGTGAAGAATAGTGCCTCATCATTGGTGTCATTGGGCCCCATTGTGGTTCTCATTGTGAAGAATAGTGCCCCATCATTGGTCCCCATTGTTGGTGTCATTGGGAGGAATTGTGCACCTTTGTTGATGTCAGACAGGGGGGATTGTGTTTCATTGTTTGTGTCAGTGGATGAAATAGTGCCCCAAGGGCCAGATACAAGAAAGCAAGTGGCCACATCCGGCCCCTGGACTGCAGTTTGAAGACCACTGATCATTGTGAAGAATAGTGCCCCATCATTGGTGTCATTGGGCCCCATTGTGGGTCTCATTGTGAAGAATAGTGCCTCATCATTGGTATCATTGGGCCCCATTGTGGGTCTCATTGTGAAGAATAGTGCCTCATCATTGGTGTCATTGGGCCCCATTGTGGGTCTCATTGTGAAGAATAGTGCCTCAGTGCCTCATCATTGGTGTCATTGGGCCCCATTGTGGGTCTCATCGTGAAGAATAGTGCCCCATCATTGGTGTCATTGGGCCCCATTGTGGGTCTCATTGTGAAGAATAGTGCCCCATCATTGGTGTCATTGGGCCCCATTGTGGGTCTCATCGTGAAGACTAGTGCCCCACCATTGGTGTCATTGGCCCCATTGTGGGTCACATTGTGAAGAATAGTGCCTCATCATTGGTGTCATTGGCCCACATTGTGGGTCTCATTGTGAAGAATAGTGCCCCATCATTGGTGTCATTGGGCCCCATTGTTGGTGTCATTGGGAGGAATTGTGCACCTTTGTTGATGTCAGACAGGGGGGATTGTGTTCCATTGTTTGTGTCAGTGGATGAAATAGTGCCCCAAGGGCCAGCTACAAGAAAGCAAGGGGCCACATCCGGCCCCTGGACCGCAGTTTGAAGACCACTGATCATTGTGAAGAATAGTGCCCCATCATTGGTGTCATTGGGCCCCATTGTGGGTCTCATTGTGAAGAATAATGCCTCATCATTGGTATCATTGGGCCCCATTGTGGGTCTCATTGTGAAGACTAGTGCCTCATCATTGGTGTCATTGGGCCCCATTGTGGGTCTCATTGTGAAGACTAGTGCCTCATCATTGGTATCATTGGGCCCCATTGTGGGTCTCATTGTGAAGACTAGTGCCTCATCATTGGTGTCATTGGGCCCCATTGTGGGTCTCATTGTGAAGAATAGTGCCCCATCATTGGTGTCATTGGGCCCCATTGTTGGTGTCATTGGGAGGAATTGTGCACCTTTGTTGATGTCAGACAGGGGGGATTGTGTTCCATTGTTTGTGTCAGTGGATGAAATAGTGCCCCAAGGGCCAGCTACAAGAAAGCAAGGGGCCACATCCGGCCCCTGGACCGCAGTTTGAAGACCACTGATCATTGTGAAGAATAGTGCCCCATCATTGGTGTCATTGGGCCCCATTGTGGGTCTCATTGTGAAGAATAATGCCTCATCATTGGTATCATTGGGCCCCATTGTGGGTCTCATTGTGAAGACTAGTGCCTCATCATTGGTGTCATTGGGCCCCATTGTGGGTCTCATTGTGAAGACTAGTGCCTCATCATTGGTATCATTGGGCCCCATTGTGGGTCTCATTGTGAAGAATAGTGCCTCATCATTGGTGTCATTGGGCCCCATTGTGGGTCTCATTGTGAAGACTAGTGCCTCATCATTGGTGTCATTGGGCCCCATTGTGGGTCTCATTGTGAAGACTAGTGCCCCATCATTGGTGTCATTGGGCCCCATTGTGGGTCTCATTGTGAAGAATAGTGCCTCATCATTGGTATCATTGGGCCCCATTGTGGGTCTCATCGTGAAGACTAGTGCCCCATCATTGGTGTCATTGGGCCCCATTGTGGGTCTCATTGTGAAGAATAGTGCCTCATCATTGGTGTCATTGGGCCCCATTGTGGGTCTCATTGTGAAGAATAGTGCCTCATCATTGGTATCATTTGGCCCCATTGTGGGTCTCATTGTGAAGACTAGTGCCCCATCATTGGTGTCATTGGGCCCCATTGTGGGTCTCATTGTGAAGAATAGTGCCTCATCATTGGTATCATTTGGCCCCATTGTGGGTCTCATTGTGAAGACTAGTGCCCCATCATTGGTGTCATTGGGCCCCATCGTGGGTCTCATTGTGAAGAATAGTGCCTCATCATTGGTATCATTTGGCCCCATTGTGGGTCTCATTGTGAAGACTAGTGCCCCATCATTGGTGTCATTGGGCCCCATCGTGGGTCTCATTGTGAAGAATAGTGCCTCATCATTGGTGTCATTGGGCCCCATTGTTGGTGTCATTGGGAGGAATTGTGCACCTTTGTTGATGTCAGACAGGGGGGATTGTGTTCCATTGTTTGTGTCAGTGGGTGAAATAGCGCCCCAAGGGCCAGATAAAAGGAAGCAAAGGGCCACATCCGGCCCCTGGACCGCAGTTTGGAGACCACTGATCTAGGGTGTCTTGTATTGCCCCCCCCCCCCCCCCCAGCAGTGCCGAATCGCAAAAAGTGCCCTGGTCTTTGGCCAGCCAAATGGTCCGGGGCTGAATCTCTAATGACCAAAGGATACATTTCATCCAGCAACATGGGGAGATGTTGAATCTACTAAAGAACTTATTTGTACCTTTTTCTTGGCAATTCCTTTTGTGTCTTTACAAGTTTGGAAAATAAACGGCAAAAACAGATTGTTAAAAAGCCTCTTCCTTGTCTTTTATGTGCAACCAGAAAAATACAGCCGAGAAATCGGCGGCTCAAGTGAATACTTATTTTATTTTATCTATTTAGCACTTTGCATTTGGACAACGGAAATGAAACTTTTAATTGGCAGAGACAACGTCGTTTTGTAATATTATCATTGCGGTCGTTTTTTTTTTTTTTCCCTCTGTAGTGCGATTTCACTTTGAATGTTTTTTCGGGAATAAATGTAGCATAATTAAAATATCATTTGCTTATCCAGTCATTTACTTGCTTTATCTGTCTGAAGAAAGTCTTCATTGTCAAGGGGTTGCTGTCTTGCGCATTTTGATTAAGGGCCCATTTACAATGTTGCTTTTTAAAGTCCACATTACAAATTCGCTAAAACGCATGTGGTTCCCCATAATAGTGTCTGTGCCCAGCTCAGTACTGCAGTGTAGTGCAGTGTGTAGAATACATTATGTCTGTAGCGGCCATAACCCCTTGAGGGGCGGCCTTGACTTTTGGGCTTACCAGTTACCTCCTTGTGGCTTGTCGGTGAATGTCCAGGGGTTCCCAGGGTTAGTACCCAACAACTTGTATACTGTGCGTATGTATACTGTGTGGTAGACATGTGCACAACAAAAAAATTTGTTTATTTTCGTTTCGGTTTTTTTCGTTTCCGTTGATTCGTAACGATTCGTAAATTCGTACGTCGTCGGTGTTCGTATTCGTAACGATTCGTATTTTCGTAAGAGTTATTTTTTCGTTGATTCGTTTTTCCGTTAGTTTAATTTTCGTTTATTCGAAATTCGGACGCATTCGTATTTGTTCGTACTTTCGTAACATTTGTAACATTCGTAGATTCGTAATCGGAGCATAATTCATAATTTTATGTAATGTGTATGCTATTATTACATTTTAAGAGACATGGGAAATTACGAATCGAAAAAAAAAGTTACGAATGTACGAATTTTTTCGTTCAATCCATTCTAAGCACCTTAAGCAGCGCCATTGTAAGAGACACGGAAAATTACGAATCGAAAAAAAAAAAAAAAAGTTACGAATGTACAAATTTTTTCATTCAATCCATTCGAAGCACGTTAAGCATTAAAGCGTTATTGTAAGGGACACGAAAAATTACCAATTCAACAACAACAAAAAAAAGTTACGAATGTACGAATTTTTTCGTTCATTTTGATTTTCGTTGTTCCTGTTTTTTTTTTTTCGGATTTTCTTCATTCGTAGATTCGTTGTTTCTAATTTGTTTTTTTCGGATTCGTTCGATTCGAACGATTCGTTATTCGTTAAAATTTTTACCGAATTGTTCATTCATTCGTACGATAACGAATGAACGAAAATAACGAAAAAAAACTAAAAAACAAAATAAAACAAAACTAATTGCACATGTCTAGCAACTAGTACCATACTTCTAACCCTCCGAGGTCGTGTCATTTTGCTATACTTTTGTTCTAGTGTTGATCAAGTGGGGAAGTGGACCTACTGAAGGTTTAGAACTTAGAAATAAAATCACATACTCCAAATCCATCTAATAGTTTGAGCACATTAAGCCTTTGGTATAAATTAAAGGTTTGTCCTGCTGAATACTAATCTAATGCACATGCACTTAGTACCACCTTTTTATTCCAAGTTTGAGATGATGAAATGTTGCCATAAATCTTCAGTTTCAGGAAAAACTCGTTGAGCGTAGAGATAGAAGGGTAATGGATGGGTGTACGGCATTTAATCTCAGAAAGCATACTGAACTAAATCTACTGTATACATACAGTACGAGAGACCTACGTCCCAGCTAAAAGTGAACAGCGTGACACCTGAAATATTGTCTGGTATCCACAATAAAAATATTTGTAGCATTATGCCGGATCTCTTTGTGAATTTTTTTATTTTTTTGCCCAAGGACCAGGGTAGATCAGAGGTCACCCACACAGCTACAATATCTGGCCAACCTTTTACCAACGCCACCTCCTTATTTTGCCCGAAAGAAACACACCACCCTAAAGTTGAGGTAAAATGGCCATAGCAGCCTTTTATTTTCAGTAATATACAAAATTAAATTAAAAAACATAACATTATAGATGAAATAAAGGTTGCAGGTCCTAGAAGGCACAATATAACTAAACCTTGGGTTTTCGGCACCAGTTAGCGAAGTAAAAAAATACTGCAACGGGGACTGTCCCAGCTGATCTCGGATACATATAGGAAGTCCCGGAGCAGAAAGAGAAGAAGACCTGGCTGCAGGGACGGCATGACAGTGCTGGACTGCACAGCATTGCCGTTTTAAATAGTTTCCCTTTTAAGAAAAAGGGGGAGGAGCCGAGAGCGGGCGGCGCGCTGTGCTGAGGATAGTGAAGAGGGGGAGGTGGCGTCAGTGGCGGAGCGGCGGAGGATGAGATTTACACCCACCCTCCCATGTTGGTTGTAAGGCAGGTGAGGTACTGGCGGGCAATATGACAGGGCAGTATTGGGTTGCCAGAGGAGGAGTAGAAGATTGTGGTTACATGTAGGTACTTCCAGGTTACGAGGGGTTAACCTGGAAGGGTTAAAGAGAATATTGTGGTTACATGTATGTAACCTGTTGTACCCATCCATGGGATGGGAGGTTTCCGGGTACTTCCAGGTTACGAGGGGTTAACCTGGAAGGGTTAAAGAGAAGATTGTGGTTACATGTATGTAACCTGTTGTACCCATCCATGGGATGGGAGGTTTTCGGGTACTTTCTGGTTACGAGGGGTTAACCTGGAAGGGTTAAAGAGAAGATTGTGGTTACCTGTATGTAACCTGTTGTACCCATCCCTGGGATGGGAGGTTTTCGGGTACTTTCTGGTTACGAGGGGTTAACCTGGAAGGGTTAAAGGGAAGATTGTGGTTACATGTATGTAACATGTTGTACACATCCATGGTAAGGGAGGTTTTCTGGTACTTTCAGGTTACAAGGGGTTAACCTGGAAGGGTTAAAGAGAATATTGTGGTTACATGTATGTAACCTGTTGTACCCATCCATGGAATGGGAGGTTTCCGGGTACTTCCAGGTTACGAGGGGTTAACCTGGAAGGGTTAAAGAGAAGATTGTGGTTACATGTATGTAACATGTTGTACACATCCATGGGATGGGAGGTTTTCGGGTACTTCCAGGTTACGAGGGGTTAACCTGGAAGGGTTAAAGAGAATATTGTGGTTACATGTATGTAACCTGTTGTACCCATCCGTGGGATGGGAGGTTTTTGGGTACTTTCTGGTTACGAGGGGTTAACCTGGAAGGGTTAAAGAGAAGATTGTGGTTACATGTATGTAACCTGTTGTACCCATCCATGGGATGGGAGGTTTTCGGGTACTTCCAGGTTACGAGGGGTTAACCTGGAAGGGTTAAAAGGTAGGTCACGGTGAAGGTTGGCTACCGCCTCCAAGTCCGGGGTTTTCCGACTGGAGGCCTAAAGTTAAAGCCTTTGTTCACAGTGACCAGTGGTATGTTGTTTTTTCTTACATGACCCACAAAGTACAGAAAAGTTAATAGTTTATAAGTTGTGATTTATATATTTTGTAGTTTATTAATAAAAGAGGCCGTTAAGGCCATTTACTCCAATAACCTGGTCAAGTCATTCTTAAAGGGATTCGGAGGGGTGGTTTTGAGGTTAAGGGAGTTATCAGGACACTGGGCTTAAGTCCTACAAATGTCATGGTCTACAACAATCTGGTCATTATGATATGACTGGACCAACTAGAAGGGATCATACTAAAGATGGGTCCCCACAGTTTTCCCATAAACACCAAATTTTAACTACCTTCAAGGATTCCAAACTTCTGCCAACTTCTACTGCCACCTGAATCCAAACCATCAAGAAGCAAAATATAGGGCGGGAGGAATGAACACTCATCCAATGATTTCTGATCTCCAATCGGATCTTCCTGAACTCCTCCCCACAGACTATCCTCCCATGCTCCTCCCCATCAGCCCACTTTGTTCTGACCAATCCGAAAAGTGCCTTTCTTTCTTCTCTTTTTTTGTCCGACCATGGTATCCCACGCTGCCTGGTTACCTAGGTAGAGACACCTTGTGCTTAATTAATTTCCTTCATATCTCCAGGCTTGCCTGACTAGTTGCTCTCAGTATGTTATAGTAAAGTAGGTTAGGGTCAGGAAATAAAAAGCCTTATGATGGCCAGTTGGCCACACACACTTTGATTTTTTTAATTCAAATTAACATGTAATTAAATCAAATCTGGAAACTTTTGGATAGACATAGCTTCCCTTCTGATCAATTTAGATTCAGTTTCAATTGAATTCCATTAAATCAAGTCGATTGGCCAGAATGGATCATTTGCATCTGTAGACAGCGCTGAGATACTTTGTTCCTGAATATGATCATATTCTGATCGATCAGATTATGGGATTGAATGATGAAAACAGAGATCCAATCAATATAATTGTGTCTCAGCAATCTATCAAAATCTACTTCTCCATTGGTGACATATCAATAAAATGGATTGTCAACTATAAGTCAGTTATTCCTATCTGAAGAAATCTATCAGAAAAAAAAAAAACGATCTTATCAAATCGTGTTTGGCCACCATTGGCTTTTTAGGATAACCAATGGCGAAGGAAGCCAAAAGCAACAAAAAAGCCCTCTGATAAAAACTGATAAAGGACAGCTGCACTTTGTCCTTTACTGCCAACCATGGAACCATGGGCCTTAATGTCCATATGCCTTACAAAATCGTCCATGGGGAGGAGGTTTCGGTTTCTGGGCTGAACACAATTCCAATCTGTCAACAACAGTTATGATCTGGAGCCCGATCATGTGACCACTGTGACAAGTCATTGGAAAGTCCATCCTGCTCCCCCCCCCCTTCCTGCCTTAAGGCCCTGTCAAGGGGCTGTTATGGGTGAACAGGAAGGGGTTAAAGTGAACCTGTGTTTCCCATACGGAACAAGGCAACAAGTTCACTTTAATGTAGTGCTCACCCCCGAAAGGGCCTGCTGAATGGTCCCAAGATTCTTTCCCAAGCTAGTGTATTCGCAGCCAGCCACACAGTGCTTATGCTTTATTAAACTCAAACTGGGATGGGTGCAGGGTAACTGGGATACTCCTGTAGGGCAAAGTAGTAACTTGAGGACACTTGTGTCTCTTTCTCAAGATACCTAGCTCAGTCCTTGCAGCAGAAAATAATAGCCTGGACTGCACCGGAACACTGTAAGGAATGTCTTCTGGGCTGGCACTGAAGTAGGAGGGATCGTAACAGTACACAGTCACTGGGATCTCACTCACCGGTTTGTACTCACAAATTACCAATCACCAATATCAGCTAGACATGTCTCCTGTGGGCTCCACAGACCAGATCTCTAGGTAAATCCCTCAGTCAGCTCCAGCAAAATTCAATAGATTAGGTTCTCCCAGCTCTGCCACACCTGGGACCTCAATGAGCAAATGGAGAAGCACAGATGAACTGCCCAGAAGGGACAAGAAGCCCTCTTCTCTAGGCCTCAAACTATTTATGTACTCCCCCAGCCATCTACTGGGCACCCTCCCCCAGAGATTGGTTTGGACTACATTAATAGTCAAACTGTAGATTTGACTCTCCCAGCCCACTGTCAGAAACCATGAATTAGACTGAGACAGAAGTACAGTTAAATCACACTGGTTTAATAATAATAATAAAAAGGTAAACCGAGTAAACATAGTCAAAACCTAGCCAGAGTTCAGGAACGGATAGTCAGACAAGCCAAAACGTCAGGGAGCCAGAGATGAGCGTAGTCGAACAGCAAGCAGGATCTGGAGCCAGAAGGAATGTCAGCCAAGCAAGTCTTAAACCGGAACACAGGAGAGGGTCTCTAGAGATGTGACCAAGGCGAAGGCAGAGATCATCTGGGCTGGACGGGATTAAACGGGTTGTAAACCCTTGTGGTTTTTCACCTCAATGCATTCTATGCATTGAGGTGAAAAACCTCTTGCAGTGCAGCAGCCCCCCAGTGCCCCCGTTTTACTTACCTGAACCCTCTCTATCTTGCGCTGGGGGTGAGCACACCAGCTCTAGCAGGTGTCTCGTGTCCTGATTGGCTAGATTGATAGAAGCGCAGCCATTGGCTCCCGCTGCTGTCAATCAAATCCAATGACGCAGGCTCCGGGGTGCGGGGCCATGTCCGGCATTCGTGTCTGTGGATGCAAATGCTGGACTCGGGAGAGCGCTTCTCATAGGGGGTTATCTGATGCGGGGAGGAGCTGCGAGAGCCGCCGGGGGACCCCAGAAGAGGATGTTCGGGGCCACTCTGTACAAAACAAGCTTCACAGTGGAGGTAAGTATGACATGTTTGTTATTTAAAAAAAAAAAAAACAATCCTTTACAATCACTTTAAGTAGGCAGGAATGACGAGCAGGATATCATCAGCAGGTGAGTCACTGTGCAGAGAAAGGAACTGGCAATTAGCCGACAGCTGAGTGGCCAGCTTTGAGAAGGAAGGGCTGAGCACAGCCCTGACACCCACTACCTTCCAGAACTCCCAGGAAAACAAGGGGGGGAAGTTAAACCCACAACCAGTGAAACTCGGAGCAGCCTAAAGCAATCACATGCTGCTCCACTAATTACAGTGGAGCTAAAGAACAATTTACCTAACCTAGCTAGCATCTAGCTAGCAAACAAAAAAAAGCACCAAACAAATGTCTCAGTAGTCCAAAAAGTCCTTTACCCTTGTCACAAATAACAGCAGAAAAGCAAAATGGAGCCAATGCGTTTCAGGCTCCACAAACTCCTACTTCATTTGGGTTTTAAGGTCATGTGACTTGAAGAATGTCTGGACTCAAAAGGGTTTGGAAACTTCTATACATAGAAGATCTAATATTGGCACCAGCAGGTAATAAAATGCATATGGATTTTTCAATTTTGGGTGAACTAAAGTCATCCGGTGCAACCAATTATTCCTTTTTATTGGGTCATAGATTTGCGCCCATTGCATCCCCTCCACCAGCACCTGATATTTTCGCTTTCCTTACTCCTCTGCTGTTCAATTTGGACCAAAGTCCTGTCCATACCTGTCAATTTTCACCTTACAGAGTTATCCGAGGAATAGGAATACCAAATGGAGGATTTTCTCTCACCTCTTGCTCTGATGACAACTCAAACTTTTTGGATTTCTCCTCACTCTCTATCTCAGTGATAGCGATCCCCAGGAAGAATAATGCTTCTTAGAAGAGGTGGGTCTTGAGTTTTTTTCTGAAGACCCAATGGTTTTCTTCCATGCGGATGTTCATGGGTAGAGCGTTCCATAGCCGTGGTCCTTGGAAACATCATAGGGAAACATCAAATATGAAGGAACCTATGATGTGATGGAGGTTTCTGATGTGAAGGGGGACTCTGACACTATGGGGACCTCCAATGTCATGGGGGAACCTCTGTTGTGATGCAGAAACCTTTGAAGAGAAGTGTGACTTTGATGTCATGGGGGATCGCTAATGTGATGGGGGGACCTCCAGTGTCATGGGAGAACCTCTGATGTGATAGGGGGACCTCAAATGTTATAAGGGAACCTTTGATGTGATGGGGGGACCACAGGTGTGATGGGGTGACCTCTAATGTTATGGAGAACCTTTGAAGCAAAGGGGGCTATGACATAATGGGGGTCCTCCAATGTCATGGGAGAACCTTGGATGTGATGGGGGGAACCTTTGAAGTAAAGGTAGGGTCTGACATGATAGGGAAACATCAAATATGAAGGAACCTCTGATGTGATGGAGGTTTCTGATGTGAAGGGGGACTCTGACACTATGGGGACCTCCAATGTCATGGGGGAACCTCTGTTGTGATGAGGAAACCTTTGAAGAGAAGTGTGACTTTGATGTCATGGGGGATCTCTAATGTGATGGGGGGACCTCCAGTGTCATGGGAGAACCTCTGATGTGATAGGGGGACCTCAAATGTAATAAGGGAACCTTTGATTTGATTGGGGGGGGACCACAGGTGTGATGGGGGGACCTCTAATGTTATGGAGAACCTTTGAAGCGAAGGGGGGCTATGACATAATGGGGGTCCTCCAATGTCATGGGAGAACCTTGGATGTGATGGGAGGAACCTTTGAAGTAAAGGTAGGGTCTGACATGATAGGGAAACATTAAATATGAAGGAACCTCTGATGTGATGGAGGTTTCTGATGTGAAGGGGGACTCTGACACTATGGGGATCTCCAATGTCATGGGGGAACCTCTGTTGTGATGAGGAAACCTTTGAAGAGAAGTGTGACTTTGATGTCATGGGGGATCTCTAATGTGATGGGGGGACCTCCAGTGTCATGGGAGAACCTCTGATGTGATAGGGGGACCTCAAATGTTATAAGGGAACCTTTGATTTGATGGGGGGGACCACAGGTGTGATGGGGGGACCACAGGTGTGATGGGGTGACCTCTAATGTTATGGAGAACCTTTGAAGCGAAGGGGGCTATGACATAATGGGGGTCCTCCAATGTCATGGGAGAACCTTGGATGTGATGGGGGGGAACCTTTGAAGTAAAGGTAGGGTCTGACAAGCTAGGGAAACATTAAATATGAAGGAACCTCTGATGTGATGGAGGTTTCTGATGTGAAGAGGGACTCTGAAACTATGGGGACCTCCAATGTCATGGGGGAACCTCTGTTGTTATGAGGGAACCTTTGAAGAGAAGTGTGACTTTGATGTCATGGGAGAACCTCTGATGTGTTAGGGATACCTCAAATGTGATAAGGGAACCTTTGATGTGATGGGGGACCACAGGTGTGATGGGGTGACCTCTAATGTTATGGAGAACCTTTGAAGCGAAGGGGGCTATGACGTAATGGGGGCCCTCCAATGTCATGGGAGAACCTTGGATGTGATGGGGGGACCTTTGAAGTAAAGGTAGGGTCTGACATGATAGGGAAACATCAAATATGAAGGAACCTCTGATGTGATTGAGGTTTCTGATGTGAAGGGGGACTCTGACACTATGGTGACCTCCAATGTCATGGGGAAACCTCTGTTGTGATGAGGAAACCTGTGAAGAGAAGTGTGACTTTGATGTCATGAGGGATCTCTAATGTGATGGGGGGACCTCCAGTGTCATGGGAGAACCTCTGATTTGATAGGGGGACCTCAAATGTTATAAGGGAACCTTTGATGTTATGGGGGGACCACAGGTGTGATGGGGGGACTACAGGTGTGATGGGGTGACCTCTAATGTTATGGAGAACCTTTGAAGCAAAGGGGGCTATGATGTAATGGGGGTCCTCCAATGTCATGGGAGAACCTTGGATGTGATGGGGGGACCTTTGAAGTAAAGGTAGGGTCTGACATGATAGGGAAACATCAAATATGAAGGAACCTCTGATGTGATGGAGGTTTCTGATGTGAAGGGGGACTCTGACACTATGGGGACCTCCAATGTCATGGGGGAACCTCTGTTGTGATGAGGAAACCTTTGAAGAGAAGTGTGACTTTGATGTCATGGGGTATCTCTAATGTGATGGGGGGACCTCCAGTGTCATGGGAGAACCTCTGATGTGATAGGGGGACCTTAAATGTTATAAGAGAACCTTTGATGTGATGGGGGGACCACAGGTGTGATGGGGTGACCTCTAATGTTATGGAGAACCTTTGAAGCGAAGGGGGGCTATGACGTAATGGGGGTCCTCCAATGTCATGGGAGAACCTTGGATGTGATGGGGGGACCTTCGAAGTAAAGGTAGGGTCTGACATGATAGGGAAACATCAAATATGAAGGAACCTCTGATGTGATGGAGGTTTCTGATGTGAAGGGGGACTCTGACACTATGGGGACCTCCAATGTCATGGGGGAACCTCTGTTGTTATGAGGGAACCTTTGAACAGAAGTGTGACTTTGATGTCATGGTAGAACCTCTGATGTGATAGGGATACCTCAAATGTGATAAGGGAGAACCTCTGATGTAATGGGGGAACCTCAGTTGTGATGAGGAAACCTTTGAAGAGAAGTGTGACTTTGATGTCATGGGGGATCTCTAATGTGATGGGGGGACCTCCAGTGTCATGGGAGAACCTCTGATGTGATAGGGGGACCTCAAATGTTATAAGGGAACCTTTGATGTGATGGGGGGACCACAGGTGTGATGGGGGGACCTCTAATGTTATGGAGAACCTTTGAAGCGAAGTGGGGCTATGACATAATGGGGGTCCTCCAATGTCATGGGAGAACCTTGGATGTGATGGGGGAACCTTTGAAGTAAAGGTAGGGTCTGACAAGCTAGGGAAACATTAAATATGAAGGAACCTCTGATGTGATGGAGGTTTCTGATGTGAAGAGAGACTCTGACACTATGGGGACCTCCAATGTCATGGGGGAACCTCTGTTGTTATGAGGGAACCTTTGAACAGAAGTGTGACTTTGATGTCATGGGGGATCTCTAATGTGATGGGGGGACCTCCAGTGTCATGGGAGAACCTCTGATGTGATGGGGGGACCTCAAATGTTATAAGGGAACCTTTGATGTGATGGGGGGACCACAGATGTGATGGGGTGACCTCTAATGTTATGGAGAACCTTTGAAGCGAAGGGGGCTATGACGTAATGGGGGTCCTCCAATGTCATGGGAGAACCTTTGAAGTAAAGGTAGGGTCTGACATGATAGGGAAACATCAAATATGAAGGAACCTCTGATGTGATGGAGGTTTCTGATGTGAAGGGGGACTCTGACACTATGGGGGACCTCTGATGCTAAGTTAACTTCTTTAAGGCAGTTGTGTGCATCGTCCCAGGCTCAGTTTCCCATAGAAAAGTAGCATTTGTATTTTTTACATTTTAGACTGAGGTGGCTTGAGACTCTGCATGCTTTTAAAGGGTGCCGCAACTGAAAAAAGATTGAGAAAAGCTTGCTAGATGATGCTGGCGGCCCTCCAACGGCGGGCAGGTGGGCCCTACCTGGCTTTCTGCAATTTCTAATGCACACTGTAATGCCGCGTACACACGGTCGGAATTCTCGTCGGAAAAAGCTCTGATGGTTTTCCCGTCGGAATTCCGACAGAATTTCGCTCAAACTGTCTTGCTTACACACGGTCAGACCAAATTCCGACGGTCAGTAACACAGCGGCATTAAACACGTTCGACAGCACTATAAAAGGGAAGTTTAATGCTTCCGAGCATGCGTCGAATTGTTTCCGAGCATGCGTCGGAATTTTGCGTGTCGGAATTGCATACACATGATCGGAAAATCCGATAGAAAGGTTTTCCGTCGGAAAAATTAAGAACAGGTTCTCAATCCAAAGTCCGTAGGAAATTCCGACAGAAAAAGACCGATGGGCATACACACGGTCGGAAAATCCGTTGAAAAGCTCCCATCGGACTGTTTCCATCGGAAATTCCGACCGTGTGTACGCGGCATTAGAAGCTCAGAGTGTGCAGTGAAATCAAAGTTAAGCCCCATACACACGGTCGGATCTTCCGATGGATTCTGTCCTATCAGACAATGTTGTCGGAAATTCCGACCGTGTGTAGGCACCATTTTCCATCGGCTTGTCCGACGGACAAAGTTGTATCTCCTGCTCTAAAAATTTTCCGACAACAAAGTCCGATCACACCAATTCCGATCGTGTGTAGCGAATTCCGACGGACAAAGTGCCACGCATGCTCAGATCACATTACAAGACCAAAGCTATTGGCTACTAGCCTCTACGTAGTCCCGTCGTAGGCAACAAACGTCACCACGTTCAGAATGATCGGATTTTCCGACAACTTTGTCCGACCGTGTGTACGCAACACCAGTGTCGGACTAAATCCGTCGGACAAAATCCGATGGATTTTGTGGTCGGATTTTCCGACCGTGTGTACGGGGGCTTTAGTAATTTCAGTCCAGGAGAGGAGCCTGTATAACTGTATATGACTGAAGTTAAGTCTGGAGTTCAGCTTTAATAAACAGTAACAAATGGAAGGACGTTGCCTCATTACAAAAGCTGAGTCACACTTTTCTTTTAACTATGTGTCATAAAAGAAAGCAAAAGCTGCTAATGCAATTAACATAACCCGCAGCCTGTCACACGAACACATATGCCGTTCCAAGACCATGTTTTATTTATTTTCAATCGACCTCTATCAGAAATAAAAATAATCAATAGAGTTACCGTCGGGGGAGGGGGAGGCCATTCGTGGGGGGGGGGGATGCTTTGGTATTTTTTTTTTTTTTTCCTCTTTTTCCGGCCTGCTTTGAGACAGGGGAAAATAATTTCTCGAACACGTTAGAGATCCATATGGCAGAGATCAAAGGTGTTACTGGGTGCATGATTCTGCTTTATTGCCAGGCACTGCTGTTAATTAGAAAACAAGATCAGAAGCAGTATTAAAATCCAATTAAATTGATATGAACAGATTGCCAAGTGATGTTCACTAATGTATAATTGAGCACCATGCAAATTTCAGTGACTGTCTTTTGTGTTCTTCCCCCCTCACTCCGGAATGAGTGATGAGGCTATGAAGTTTTCCTTCCTTGTGGAAGATAAACAAGTTAATGCGCTGATCTTAGGGGTATTGCTTGGGTGATTGATGAAAATGAGAGCGGAATATTAAAGTATGACTTTTTGGTTTATTTTTTTTTATTTTTATTTTTTTTACTTCTGCGTCCTTTTTTTTTTTTTTTTTCACTTTTTCTATTTTAATCAGATAGCTGTTTACATTTTGAAATGTTTTCCTTTAATCAAGCTAATGCTTTATTTTCATTTTTTTTTTTTTTTGATACATTGTAAATAGCTTGCGGCAGAATTGTTAAAAGTCGAGATTTATACTGATTTACACATTTTTTTTCTCTGGTTGTGGAAGCTGTGAGATAAAAGTATTATACCTGGGGATATGATAAGCTATTTTTGGTCCTCAACCTGTTATATTGACTATTGTCTGTTCCCTATACTCTGTGCATGAGCTAATTGGTCTGAATAGAGAATGCCAGGGCAAAGGCTTCTGGACAGTAGAGCAGCAAATGCACGGGGTGCCACCATACCAGATAAGTAGTGCAGCAACTGCACGGGGTGCTTCCATACCAGATAAGTAGCGTAGCGACTGCATGGGGTGCCACCATGCCAGAACAGTAGTTCAGCAACTGCTGCATGGGGAGCCACCATACCAGATGAGTAGTGCAGCAACTGCATGGGGTGCCACCCTGCCAGATGAGTAGTGCAGCAACTGCATGGGGTGCCACCCTGCCAGATGAGTAGTGCAGCAACTGCATGGGGTGCCACCATACCAGAACAGTAGTTAAGCAACTGCTGCATGGGGTGCCACCATACCAGATCAGTAGTGCAACAACTGCATGGGGTGCCACCATACCATAACAGTAGTTCAGCAACTGCTGCATGGGGAGCCACCATACCAGAACAGTAGTTCAGCAACTGCTGCATGGGGTGCCACCATGCCAAAACAGTAGTTCAGCAACTGCATGAGTGCCACCATACCAGATGAATAGCGCATGACTGCATGGGGTGCCACCCCGCCAGAACAATAGTTCAGTGACTGCATAGGGCACCACCATACCAGATGAGTAGCGTAGCTACTGCATGGGGTGCCACCATACCAGATGAGTAGCGCAGCTACTGCATGGGGTGCCACCACGCCAAAACAGTAGTTCAGCAACTGCTGCATGGGGAGCCACCATACCAGAACAGTAGTTCATCAACTGCATGGGGTGCCACCATACCAGATCAGTAGTGCAACAACTGCATGGGATGCCACCATACCAGAACACTAGTTCAGCAACTGCTGCATGGGGTGCCACCATACCAGAACAGTAGTTCAGCAACTGCTGCATGGGGTGCCATTATACCAGAACAGTAGTTCAGCAACTGCTGCATGGGGAGCCACCATACCAGAACAGTAGTTCAGCAACTGCATGGGGTGCCAGCATACCAGATGAGTAGTAGTAGTGTATGACTGCATGGGGTTCCAGCACGCCAGAACAGAAGTTCAGCAACTACATAGGATGCCACCATACCACATTAATAGTGTATCAACTGCATGACGTGCCACCATACCAGATGGGTTGTGCAGCAACTGCATGGGGTGACACCATACCAGATGAGTAGTGCAGCAACTGCATGGGGTGCCACCACACCAGAACAGTAGTTCAGCAACTGCATGGGGTGACACCATACCAGATGAGGAGTGCAGCAACTGCATGGGGTGCCACCATACCAGATGAGTAGTTCAGCAACTGCATGGGGTGCCACCACACCAGAACAGTAGTTCAGCAACTGCACGGGGTGCTTCCATACCAGATGATAAGCGTAGCGACTGCATGGGGTGGCACCATGCAAGAACAGTAGTTCAGCAACTGCTGCATAGGGAGCCACCATACCAGATGAGTAGTGCAGCAACTGCATGGGGTGCCACCATGCCAAAACAGTAGTTCAGCAACTGCATGAGTGCCACCATACCAGATGAATAGCGCATGACTGCATGGGGTGCCACCCCGCCAGAACAATAGTTCAGTGACTGCATAGGGCACCACCATACCAGATGAGTAGCGTAGCTACTGCATGGGGTGCCACCATACCAGATGAGTAGCGCAGCTACTGCATGGGGTGCCACCACGCCAAAACAGTAGTTCAGCAACTGCATAGGGTGCCACCATACCAGATGAATAGCGCAGCAACAGCATGGGGTGCCACCACACCAGATGAGTAGTGCTTGCCAGAGCATTTGATCTTGCCATCACTAAGTCAATTCATTTTGTTTAAAGGTTCTTAAAATTGTATTCAGATCTGCTATTTGAATGGAGTTCCAGATTTATTAAACAGGTTCCTTTTGTGCCTAGAACAAGTTCATTACATTATTTATGCGCCTTAGACATCGATACTCCAGTGATCTCCACTAGCTTCTGGATCTCGTGCCGAGTAGCTGCCCTGCTGCATTGTGAACACAGGAGGTCGGAGCCTTGGCATGGGCGCTATTCAGAGAACGCATTGCATAATCTCAATAAATGTAAGAACTCTCTGCCTGGATGAAGTGGAGAGCATGATATCACTGCCTCTTCATCTCAGCCAATCAAAGAATGCTTGTATGCCGTTATTGTGTTTGATGAGAAAATGCAAATGGTGTCCATGCCAAGCCAAGGACCTCCTCCTACTGTATATTCACAATGCATTAGGCCAGCTGCTCAGCACAGGACCCAATAGCTAGTGGAGATCATTGAAGTAGTGGTGTCTACTATGGTGATTTCCAACTTCTAATGGGATCCCACAGGTAGGGTGCCCACGTGTCCCGGATTGCCCGGGATTGTCCCGTAATTCCCATTTGTGTCCCGTGTCCCGGGCACCTTCATTCCGGGACAATACAGTGTCCCGGAATGAAATGAGGACACATAGCCACCCTAATAGAAGATTTCCAAACTCCCCACCTGGCGCCTAGCAACCAGTGACGTCACATACGCCCGCGTGCCTGGACCAGAGAACAAAGACCGGCACTCAACTGCTCACCACACCAGACCAGTCCAGAATAAAAGGTGAGCAAATCGGGGCACTGGGGCTGGGGACAGTACAGTAATAAATGATGCTGACAAAGTGGAGCCCTGCCATGGGGGGGGGGGGAAATAAAAAATTAGGCTGACAAGTGGGGGGGCCATAAAAAAATGAGGCTGACAAGTGGGGGGCAATAAAAAAATGTGTCTGACAAGTGGGGGGCAATAAAAAAAATGAGGCTGACAAGTGGGGACAATAAAAAATGAGACTGATAAGTGGGGGGCAATAAAAAAATGTGTCTGACAAGTGGGGGGCAATAAAAAAATGAGGCTGACAAGTGGGGACAATAAAAAATGAGGCTGACAAGTGGGGGCAATAAAATGAGGCTGGCAAGTGGGGGCAATAAAAAATATATATGTAATATATACAACTGTTTAAACTGGTGACCACTGTTTGTTTTTTCCCAAAAATTGGCAAAAGAATTGGCAAAGAAAAAGTATCAAAAATCATATTTTTTTGGGGGCTGGCGCTAGGGCGTGCCCGGGGGGGGGGATGTCCCTGAATGGCAGTTTGGAAATGTGGTCACCCTACCCACAGGTATGGCACATACCTACTTACATTGGACCAAGCTGGTCCGAGCGTACATGTAGAAATATCCAAACCTGGAATTCTTCTTTAAGCACTCCTATTAAAGGCTGCTGTGGGAAGAAAGGACTAGGGGCCCTGCTACTTTACTCTCGGAAAGTCTGAGAAGAAACTTCCAGGTGACTGAAATATTTGCATACCATATCCTCTACTGGCTCTCCGGCTTAGGCCCAAAACACAGCGAGGCCTCTCCCCAGTCACCCGGATCAGCCGAGGAATCCGCAGGGAGACAGGAACCAACCTGCCCAACCTTCGCATTCAGCGAAACCAAGACGTGAACAAGTTAAATAAAGCAGAAAATACCTCGAAATATGTAATTGTACACCGAGAGAGGGATCAAAAGACCATCTATGAAAACAGGGCCCCATCTGATAGAACTGTTGTTTTTTAATGTCGTTTTCACATAATTAGGTCTGGAGTCAAGTTCCTTCCTATATAATAATACCCTCAGCAACCGCGATGAAATGTGCTTTTTATTTATTTTTTACTGGTATAAAAGGGTGGGGGTTACACAAATGGCCTCAACTGCAGATTCTCCACCACTGGCACGTGTACCCCCCCAAGGGTACCTCTGGAGGTTGGTAAGGGGCACGTCTGTTAGGTTTTAAAGATTTGATGGTTTAAGTGATTGTTTGTTTTTTAAATATCAAATTATTAGTTATAATTTATATGAAAGCATAATAGCTCATTTAGAAAACATGAATATGTATTTAGAGAGAACTTGTAGTAGATGAATATATTTTAGGTAGTAGGTCAGCTTTGGTAGTAGAGGTCCTGGTGCAGAGAAAGACACTATCCCTCCCAGTAACCCTAATGCCCCGTACACACGGTCGGAAATTCCGACCACAAAATCCGTCGGATTTTTTCTGACGGATTTTGTCCGACACTGGTGTTGCATACACACGGTCGGACAAAGTTGTCGGAAAATCCGATCATCCTGAACGTGGTGACGTTCGTTGCGTATGACGGGACTACATAGAGGCTAGTAGCCAATAGCTTTGGTCTTGTAATGTGATCTGAGCATGCGTGGCACTTTGTCCGTCGGAATTCGCTACACACGATCGGAAAAAGTCCGATCGGACTTTGTTGTCAGAAAATTTGAGAGCAGGATCTCAAACTTTTTCCGTCAGAAATTCCGACGGAAAAAGTCAGATGGAGCCCACACACGGTCGGATTTTCCGACAACATGGTCCGATCGGACATTTTTCCGTCGGAAAATCCGACCGTGTGTACGGGGCATAACACTAATCTTCATTGTAATCTTACACTCATGCCGTGTACACACGAGAGGACTTTTCAACAGCAAAGGTCCGACGGAACGAATCCGTCGGACAATTCGATCGTGTGTGGGCTCCATCGGACTTTTGCTGTCGAAAAATCCGACAGACTTTAGAAATAGAACATGCTTCAAATTTTTCCGCTGGACCCAGTTCCTATCGAAAAATCCGCTCGTCTGTGTGCTAGTCCGACGGACAAACAACAACGCTAGGGCAGCTATTGGCTACTGGCTACGAACTTCCTTATTCTAGTCCGGTCGTACTACATCACGTTCGAATCCATCAGAATTTAGTGTGAGTGTGTGTGGCCAAGTCCGTTCATTCGAAAAGTTTGTCGGAACTCCTTCGATAGTCAGTCGGAAAAACGTCGGACCTAGTCCTTCGAAAAGTCCGCCCGTGTGGACGCGGCATAACACTCCCTATAACTTTAACACTAACTCTTCCTGCTGCCCTAACATTAATGGCAACCCTATCACTAACCCTACCTGTAACCCTATCATTAACTCTCCCTGTAACACTACCACACGCCTCCCAGCTATGATAACACCAAGCCTTCCTGCAACCCTAAAAACTCTAAGGCCCCTTTCACACTGGGGCGGTGAGCCGCGGTGACAGTAAAGCAGCGCTATATTTAGCGCTGCTTTACCGTCGTTTTCACCGCGGTTTTCGGCCGCTCGCGGTGCGGTTTTACCCCCCGCGAGCGCCCGAAAAAGGGTTAAACACCCCCCGCAGAGCGCCGCCGTAGCAGCGCTTTGCGGCAGTATTGCTGCGGTTTCACCGCAGTGTCCCATTCTAATCAATGGGAAGGAGCGGTATAGGAGCGGTGAACACACCGCTCCTATCCCGCTCCAAAGATGCTGCTAGCAGGACTTTTTTTGTCATCCTGCTAGCGCACCGCTCCAGTGTGAAAGCCCGCCGGCTTTCACACTGGAGTTAAAGGGGCCGGATTTTTTCATGCGGTGAACAGGCGCTATTTTTAGCGCTGCACCGCATGAAAAACGCCCCGGTGTGAAAGGGGCCTAACACCAAAACTGCCCTATAACCCTAACACTAATCTTCACTGTAATCATACTCCAACCCTCCCTGAACTTCAGCACTAAATCCTCTGGCTACCTCATTTGTAACCCTATCACTAACCCTACCTGGAACCCTACCATTAATGCCGTGTACACACTGTGGGAATTCTCATCGGAAAAAGCTCTGATGGTTTTCCGACGGAATTTCGCTCAAACTGTCTTGCCTACACACGGTCACACCAAATTCCGACGGTCTGTAACACAGCGGCGTAAAACACGTTCGACAGCACTATAAAAGGGCAGTTTAATGTTTCCGACCATGCGTCAAATTGTTTCCGAGCATGCGTCGGAATTTTGCGTGTCGGAATTGCATACACACGATCCGAAATTCCACTAGCAGAAGACCGATGTGAGCTTTTGGTCGGAAAATGCGACCGTGTGAATGCTCCATCGGACTTTTGCTGGCGGAATTTCGGCCAGCAAAAGATTGAGAGCAGGTTCTCAATTTTTCGGTCGGAAAAAGTTCCGATCGGAAATTCCGATCGTCTGTACCAATTCCGACGCGCAAAATTCCTACGCATCCTCATAAACAATTTGACGCATGCTCGGAAGCACTGAACTTCATTTTCTCGCCTCGTTGTAGTGTTGTACGTCACCGCGTTCTTGACGGTTGAAAGTTCAGAGAACTTTTGTGTGACGGTGTGTGTGCAAGCCAAGCTTGAGCAGAATTCCGTCGGAAAAACCATCCAAGATTTTTCAGACGGAAAATCTGCTCGTGTGTATGCGGCATTACACTAACTCCCCCTGCATGCCTAACAATAACCCTCCCTGTATGCCTAAAAATAACACTTATGCCGCGTACACACGGTCAGACCTTCCGACGGCAAATGTGCGATCGGAGCTTGTTGTTGGAAAACATGGATTTTGTTGTCGGAATGTAAGATCGTGTGTACGCGGCATTACCCTGTAGTAGTTTGCAGTCCTTTGACCCATGTTCCAACATGCTTTGTCAGAGAGGGTTCACCTTCTCCCCCAGTTGGTTGCCCGACAACGTAGCTATCAAGGAGATGGTTGCTTGCTAGGATGGAATGCAATGGGTATGGTGATTGACATGCCTGAACCCACCCTCCCCCCCCCCCCCCACACTTGTTTAGCTGCCCCTTGTCTTGGGCAAGTTCTTTGAGCCAGAGATAAGCTCCGGTCATCAAGGTAGCCATCTCCTACTAGCTATGTTGTTGGATGGCCACAGAAACCCTAGGGGAGGTGTGCTCTGTGCAACCTTTTAGCTAGACTTATGTCCCGTACACACGATCGGAAATTCCGCCAGCAAAAGACCGATGAGAGCTTTTGGTCGGAAAATGCGATCATGTGTATGCTGCATCGGACTTTTGCTGGTGGAATTTCGGCCAGCAAAAGATTGAGAGCAGGTTCTCAATTTTTCGGTCAGAAAAAGTTCCGATCGGAAATTCAGACGTGCACAATTCCTACGCATGCTCGGAAACAATTCAATGCATGCCCGAAAGCATTAAACTTCGTTTTTTTCGGCTCGTCGTAGTGTTATACATCACCGCGTTCTTGGCGGTCGAAAGTTCAGAGAACTTTTGTGTGACCGTGTGTATGCAAGACAAGCTTGAGCGGGATTCCGTCAGATAAACCATCCAAGATTTTTCCGGCAGAAAATCCGATCGTGTGTACGGGGTACTGAAAGCATATCTTCTCTAACAGGCATCACAAAGCATTTAGGAACATGGAACAAAGTACTACATATGCTTTGTGCCCTTTAGAACATAAAAAAGAAAATTATATGAGAGTTCTTTTTTTAACCGCTTCCCGACCGCCTAACGACGATATACGTCGGCAAAATGGCACGGGCAGGCAAAATCACGTACCTGTACGTGATCGTGCATGTGCCTGCCTGTGGGTCGCGCGCGCGCCGCTAGCGGTGCGCGCGCGACCCGGTCGGGAGCTCCGTGACCACGGCCGCGGGACCAGCGGACCCGATCGCCGCTGGTATCCCGCGATCGGGTTACGGAGCTGAAGAACGGGGAGAGGTCTATGTAAACAAACCTCTCCCCGCGCTTCCTACACTGACTGTCAGTGATCGGCGGTTCCCTGTCATCGGGAACGCCGATCAATGACGTCAGACGTACGGCCACGCCCCCTACTGTAAAAAAAAACACAACACGTCACACTGACTCCTCCCCGCCACCTAGTGGTTAACCCCCTAACTACAACTGTCATTTACATAGGAATCAGTGCTATTTAAATAGCATTGATTGCTGTATAAATGACAAATGTCCCAAAAATGTGTCAAAAATGTCCGATGTGTCCGCCAAAATGTCGCAGTCACAATAAAAATCGCTGATCGCCGCCATTACTAATAAAAAAAAAATATTAATAAAAATGCTATAAAACTATCCCCTATTTTGTAAACGCTATAACTTTTGCGCAAACTAATTAATAATCGCTAATTGCGATTTTTTTTTACCAAAAATATGTAGAAGAATACGTATCAGCCTAAACTGAGGAAAAAAAATGTTTTTTTTATATATTTTTTGGGGATATTTATTATAGCAAAAAGTAAAAAATATTGCATTTTTTTCAAAATTGTCGCTCTATTTTTGTTTATAGCGCAAAAAATAAAAACCGCAGGGGCGATCAAATACCACCAAAAGAAAGCTCTATTTGTGGGAAAAAAAGGACGCCAATTTTGTTTTGGAGCCACGTCGCATGACCGCGCAATTGTTAGTTAAAGCGACGCAGTGCCGAATTGCAAAAAGGGGCCTGGTCCTTTGGCTGCCAATTGGTCCGGGGCTGAAGTGGTTAAAGGGGTTGTAAAGGAAAAATTTTTTATTTTTTTTTAAATAACAAACAGGTTATACTTACCTCCACTGTGCAGCTCGTTTTGCACAGAGTGGCCCCGAACCTGACCTTCTGGGGTCCCTCGGCTGTCTTGCCCCCCCCCCCCCCCCCCCCCGCAAGTGCTTCTCACCTAAATGCGAGCTTCCTCGCATGGTGAGAAGCACTTGCAGGTGCGCTCCCGGGATGCAGCCGGCGGCTATAGCCGATCGCTGTATCACTTGGCCCCGCCCCCACAGCGCGCCGCGTCGTTGGATGTGATTGACAGCAGCGCGAGCCAATGGCTGTGCTGCTTTCAATCCATCCACTCTAGCCAATCAACGGCCAGCGTGAGCGGCGAAGAGGACGTCGGGGGCGAGCACGGGACTTTCGAGGGGTCAGGTAAGTAAAACGGGGGGTCTGTGGGGGGGGGGGGGGCGTATAGTCAGAGATGTTTTTTCACCTTAATGCATGGAATGCATTAAGGTGAAATTTTTTTTTACCTTTACAACCCCTTTATTGGTAGTATTTGCTGACCCTGAAACGTCTGACTTTGGATCCTCGTGTTATTTGTGAACTTCTGGGTCTGTTCCACGTATTAGTGTCATCTTTCATTAGTGTCATGTGTCATCAGTGCCACCCATTAGTGCCATTTGTCATCAGTGTCACGTGTCATCAGTGTCATCTTTCATCAGTGCCACCTGTCAGTGTCACGTGCCATCTGTTATCAGTGTCACCTATTATCAGTGCCACGTATAGTGCCATCTGTCATCAGTGCCATCTATTAGTGTCATCTGTCATCAGTTCCACATATAACTGCCATCTGTCATCAGTGTCACGTGTCATCAGTGCCACCTATTAGTGCCATTTGTCATCAGTGTCACGTGTCATCAGTGCCATCTTTCATCAGTGCCATCTTTCATCAGTGCCACCTGTCATTGTCACGTGCCATCTGTTTTTTAGTGTCACGTCTCATCAGTGCCACGTATAGTGCCATCTGTCATCAGTGCCACCTATTAGTCCCATCTGTCATCAGTGTCACGTGTCATCAGTGCCACCTATTAGTGCCATTTGTCCTCAGTGCCACCTGTCAGTGTCACGTGCCATCTGTTATCAGTGTCACGTCTCATCAGTGCCACGTATAGTGCCATCTGTCATCAGTGCCACCTATTAGTGCCATCTGTCATCAGTGTCACGTGTCATCAGTGCCACCTATTAGTGCCATTTGTCCTCAGTGCCACCTGTCAGTGTCACGTGCCATCTGTTATCAGTGTCACGTGTCATCAGTGCCACGTATTAGTGCCATCTGTCATCAGTGCCACGTATTAGTGTCATCTGTCATCAGTGCCACGTATTAGTCTCATCTGTCATCAGTGCCGCGTATTCGTGTCATCTGTCATCAGTGCCACGTATTCGTGTCATCTGTCATCTGAATCGTTCATTCAGGAGATTCGTTCAAAAATGCTGATTCATCTATGAAACAAGTGCATTTGATTGAGGAATTGAATCATTCATTTTTTTTTTATAATTCAGATTCATTTTTAATTTTTAATAGACTTCAGCAATTAACATAAATTATGTATTTTGTTTAGTTGTTTGTTCAGAATCGTGGTCTCTATTTTTATTCTCAGTTTATCCAGAATTGTGTAGCTCTAATGCCGCGTACACACGAAGGGACTTTTCCCAGCGGACCTAAGTCCAGCGGACAATCCGCTGGACTTTCCAGCTGGGTCCGCTGGACTAAAAAGCGAACGGACTTGACCACACACGATCACGCAAAAAGTCCGACGGTTCACGCGATGACGTACAGCACGTACGACAGGACTAGAAAACGAAAAATACTAGAAAAATACTTGCTACTGAGCATGCGTCCTTTTTGGTCCGCCGGACCATACTACACACGGCCGGATTGTCGCTGGACTGCCAAGTCCAGCGGATAATTTTAAAACAAAACTTAAAACTTTAGTCCGCCGTACTTTGGCCAAAAAAAGTCCGCCGGCGCCCACACACGAGGGGATTATCCGCTCGACTTCGGTCCAGCGGATAATCCCGCGAGATAGTCCCTTCGTGTGTACGCGGCATAATACATAGCTTGTGTATGTATCATTTTGTTCTATTTAAAGTAACGTATAGAAGGTAGGGCTCGAAAGTGACTCAAGCCCTTGGGGCCCCCACCACCCTAATGCCGCGTACACACGGTCGGAATTCTCGTTGGAAAAAGCTCTGATGGTTTTCCCGCCGGAATTCCGATGGAATTTCGCTCAAACTGTCTTGCCTACACACGGTCACACCAAATTCCGACGGTCAGTAACACAGCGGCATAAAACACGTTCGACAGCACTATAAAAAGGGAAGTTTAATGCTTCCGAGCATGCGTCGAATTGTTTCCGAGCATGCGTCGGAATTTTGCGTGTCTGAATTGCATACACACGATCGGAAAATCCGATAGAAAGGTTTTCCGTCGGAAAAATTGAGAACAGGTTGTCAATCCAAAGTCCGTCGGAAATTCCAACAGAAAAAGACCGATGGGCGTACACACGGTCGGAAAATCCGTTGAAAAGCTCCCATCTGAAATTCCGACCGTGTGTACGCCGCATAAGTCCTGCCCTGCCGGTAGGGGACCTGAGAAAATAGTGAGGAGCCACACAACAGCCTGTAGCGTGGTTGACGTTTGCACCACTATTGCTTCTGCATCTCCGTGCACCAGATCCAGAATCTAGACGAGTTCAATCCCTACATCGCTTCCTATTATCCTCTGTTTTGATGTATCAGGTCTTTGTACCCCAGCAAAGCAAGCAGCGCAAGAGTTTAATGTGAGATGTTTCATTAATTGTGTCTTCTCACATTTGCACACAACGCCTGGTAAAAGAAAAAAAGAAATAGAAAAAAAAAGTAAAAAAAAAAAAAAAAAAAAAAAAAATCACCTTTTAATGAAATAAATGACTCAATTAACAAGATGAAAAACAGCAGTACAGTGGCAGACCCACTTGGTGGCATAAAAAAAAAAAAAAAAAGGATAAAAAAGAATTATCTCGGCGGGGTGTAAATACAAGGGCCGCCACAATACACAGCAGGCACATGCATTGAGTGACAGGCATCCAGCATGGTTGACAGATCCATCACAGCGCTGACCGCTGCCTTCAGTTAAGCGCGCCGCACTAGGAAAGAAATTGTTCTTTAAAAAAACGTCGGTGTGGGCAATTTATTTTGTGCTAAAGCAGCCGAGCCGAGCCTTTTGTCTTCCGAACGTGACCTACATGAGCGGCGGGTCGCTGGTTCGCAAAAATACTGACCCCGGGTCGACAAGCGCGGTGGGAATTTAAAAAATGGGCGGTGGCGGTATTATTGCCGCGGACCTTATTAATTATGGGAACAATGTCAAAGTTTTCTACTTCGGCCCATATCATGTCTGTAATCCTGGGTGGTAGATTACTGAGCTTCACAGCTCAATACTCCTCTCCGCTGCGTTGTTTTGTCATGCCTTCGCCGGGGTTTAGCTACCTAGAGTAAGCTTTTCCCTCCGCCACTCTAATCCAATTAAAGGAGAATGCCCATCAGATGCAATATTGTATGGCAGGGATAGAAATTAAAGGATAGTTAAACTTAGCAAGAAAAAAAAATTGGGTAAACTGCAGCTTGCCAAGGCTTATGCCCCGTACACACGGTCGGATTTTCCGACGGAAAATGTCCTATCGGACCATGTTGTCGGAAATTCCGACCGTGTGTGGGCTCCATCGGACTTTTTCCGTCGGAATTTCCGATGGAAAAAGTTTTATCTCCTGCTCTCAAATTTTCCGACAACAAAGTCCTATCGGACTTTTTCCGATCGTGTGTAGCGAATTCCGACGGACAAAGTGCCACGCATGCTCAGATCACATTACAAGACCAAAGCTATTGGCTACTAGCCTTTACGTAGTCCCGTCGTACGCAACAAACGTCACCACGTTCAGAATGATCGGATTTTCCGACAACTTTGTCCGACCGCGTGCATGCAACACCAGTGTCGGACAAAATCCGTCGGAAAAAATCAGACAGATTTTGTGGTGGCTGCATTCGTTTTTTTTTTTTTTCAGGTTAAAAGCGGAAGTAAACCCATCGATTTAACAGTTTAAAAAAAAAAAAAAAGGCATGTCAGGAATGCTAACTGCACATTGGCTGTGCTCTCAACCAAACAGTCAAACCATCCAATGGCTGGTGTCATAACGGATCACATGTGCAGCACTGTGGCAGTTGAAGATTAAACAGAGGCAAAGATGGCAGCTTCCTTGGCTGAAAACGATAAGGGGGTTTACTTCCACTTTAAGAACCAAAAAAAAGAAATGCCTGTTGATCCTGCCAAAAATACCCTATCCTTGTCATTTCATCTGCTATCAACTGATGCCTTAACCCCCTTCACCCCCTTCACGTCCACGCAACACATACACTATCTCACAAAAGTGAGTACACCCCTCCCATTTTTGTAAATATTTTCTATTTTCTTTTATAACACACGGTCGGAAATTCTCGTCGGAAAAAGCTGATGGTTTTCCCGTCGGAATTCCGACGGAATTTCGCTCAAACTGTCTTGCCTACACACGGTCACACCAAATTCCGACGGTCAATAACACAGCGGCATACAACACGTTCAACGGCACTATAAAAGGGAAATTTTAATGCTTCCGAGCATGCGTCGAATTGTTTCCGAGCATGCGTCGGAATTTTGCGTGTCGGAATTGCATACACACGATCGGAAAATCCGACAGAGAGGTTTTCCGTCGGAAAAACTAAGAACAGGCTCTCAATCCAAAGTCCGTCGGAAATTCCGACAGAAAAAGACCGATGGGCGTACACACGGTCGGAAAATCCGATAAAAAGCTCCCATCGGACTGTTTCCATCGGAAATTCCGACCGTGTGTACGCCGCATTAGTCCTTTTTCCTTTTAGTCCTGCAAGCAACATCTTTAGGATGGTGTAGGAGCGCTTCACACAGTGCCCCGAGTCAAGCAACCAGTGATGTCACATAACCTGAGTGACAAAGCGTGACCCCCAAGCGGTGGCATCACTAAGGGGGGGGCGGGGGTTGCGTGCTGCACCCGGGTGAGGGGTGCAGCACATGGGTAGCACCAAAGGGGTGACACCCGTGGGTTGCAGCACTGCTAACACCGCCCGTTGCCCTACATTCTCGGGTTTCGCCAGCTATCTCCCTCAGTGGAGCGGGCCAAAGCCGCCTCCCCTTTGTTTATATCCACACAGGAGGAGGAGGAGCCAGAGGGACACACCACTGTGTACAGTAAATCCATCCTGGCTATTCTGAGGTCTGTAAACTTTACTATACAGTATGTAGGTGGACATGTGCAGGGGGAGGGGGGCTATGGGAGGGGAGAGGGGTTCCTATACTGATGGGGGGTCTGCACTGAGGGGGGTGTCTATACTGATGGGGGGACCTGCACTGAGAGGGGGTGACTATACTGATGGGGGGGATATGCACTGAGGGGGTGTCTATACTGATGGGGGGACCTGCACTGAGAGGGGGTGTCTATACTGATGGGGGAGGTCTATACTGAGGGAATGGAGTGGTCTGTACTGAGGGGGGGTCTGTACTGATGGGGGGGTCTGTACTGATGGAGGGAGGTGGTCTGTACCATGCCCGCAGCCTCTGCATCTCCTGTACCATGCCCGCAGCCTCTGCATCTCCTGTACCATGCCCGCAGCCTCTGACATCTCCTGTACCATGTCCGCAGCCCTGTGACATCTCCTGTACCATGTCCGCAGCCTCTGCATCTCCTGTACCATGCCCGCAGCCTCTGACATCTCCTGTACCAGGTCCGCAGCCTCTGCATCTCCTGTACCATGCCCGCAGCCTCTGACATCTCCTGTACCATGTCCGCAGCCCTGTGACATCTCCTGTACCATGCCCGCAGCCTCTGCATCTCCTGTACAATGCCCGCAGCCTCTGCATCTCCTGTACCATGTCCGCAGCCTCTGACATCTCTTGTACCATGCCAACAGCCTCTGCATCTCCTGTACCATGCCCGCAGCCTCTGACATCTCCTGTACCATGTCCGCAGCCCTGTGACATCTCTTGTACCATGCCCGCAGCCTCTGCATCTCCTGTACCATGCTCGTAGCCTCTGACACCTCTTGTACCATGCTTAGAAATCAAAAGGAAGAACTCCGGACAGCCGCACACCGGGAAAATAAAATCCAAAGGGTTTATTTAAAAGCAAAAAGACACTACAATCCAAACACGGCAAAAAGGGGGTACAGAGCTGACGCGTTTCACACTGTATTTCAGTGCTTACTCATAGCTATGAGTAAGCACTGAAATACAGTGCGAAACGCGTCAGCTCTGTACCCCCCTTTTTGCCGTGTTTGGATTGTAGTGTCTTTTTGCTTTTAAATAAACCCTTTGGATTTTATTTTCCCGGTGTGCGGCTGTCCGGAGTTCTTCCTTTTGATTTCTAATCATTGTGCTATTAGCCAGCACCTGGGGCTCCCACACAGGAGCAGGAGCATTCGCTTGTAAGGAGAGTCTTGGAGCGGTGGTTGTTTGTTTTTCATCTACACAAAAATCTCTTGTACCATGCTCACATCCTCTGACATCTCTTGTACCATGCCCGCAGCCTCTGCGTCTCCTGTACCATGCCCGCAGTCTCTGCATCTCCTGTACCATGCTCGCAGCCTCTGACATCTCTTGTACCATGCCCGCAGCCTCTGCATCTCCTCCTGTACCATGCTCGCAGCCTGTGCATCGCCTCCTGTACTATATATATATATATATATATATATATATATATATATATACACACACACACACACACACACATTTATATTATAAACATTTTGGAGTAAAAATCTATATAAAGATAGTTTTCTATTTAAGATACATTAATAATTTAGTTTATTCAGCATGTCATGGAGCTTAATTATGTAGCATGAGGATGTATATTCTGCAATATTTACATTTTTGGTAAACTCATTCAATGAATCCAAGCTCTGATAACTGAGATAACATGCACTGCATTGATGCATTCACACAATTTCACAATAACCATGAGATTAAAAAAAGTTCAGGAATATTCCTTCATCCCATTTTTTGCAACTCTATGTACACTACAAACTGTATGATTGTTTGAAGAGAAATGCCTCTACTGTATACCAGGCTCTAAGGCTGCTTTCACACTGAGGCGGGCGGGTGTCATTTTAGCGCCGCTATTTGGCCACTAGTGGGGCAGTTTTAACCCCCAGTTTTAACCATCAGTGCTTTGCCGGCGGGTTTGCAGCGCTGCCCCATTGTTTTCAATGGGAAGGAGGCTCTTTAGGATCAGTGAATACGCCGCTCCTACAGCGCTCCAAAAGATGCGGCTTGCAGGACTTTTTTTGACCGCCCTGCAAGCGCACCAGGCCGTAAAAGAGACCCAGTTTGGAATATTTACTAACCTGACAGCTCATTATTCTAAACAGGAAAGAGTTGGACGGGTAACACCCTGTCTGTTAGGGAATGAACTAGCAGCAGGGAAAGGTTCCTGACAAGTAGAGAGAACATAGGGTTTGCAACTTCTCTAGACATCTTCCTGCTTGGGCACGAGACAGTCAGGTCGCATTCTGCCCCTCCTAACAGCCACTGTCAGTTTGTCTGAAACCTGCTCTGCACACGCTATTGAGACCCACGAGTGTCCCCAGTTATGCCACGTACACACGATCGGAATTCTCGTTGGAAAAAGCTCTGATGGTTTTCCCATCGGAATTCCGACGCAATTTCACTCAAACTGTCTTGCCTACACACGGTTACACCAAATTCCGACGGTCAATAACACCACGACATACAACACGTTCGACGGCACTATAAAAGGGAAGTTTAATGCTTCCGAGCATGCGTCGAATCGTTTCCGAGCATGCGGGAGCAGCAGCGGGTGACGTCATGCGTAACTCCTCCCCGGTACGCGCTACGTTCAATCAGAACTTCAACGCCACCGGAGTCGTTAGCAGACGGAGGCACTTGGGGAAGGGGGGAGGAGTCCGGTGACGTTGATGTCCGTGACGTCACTGGATCTCCGACGGAACTCCCTGAAGACCCGGAAGCTGGCGGAGAGGTGAGTAGCAATCAAAAGAATTTTGTGTTTAATTATTTTTTATTAATACATTTTTCACATATACAAAGAACATTCCACATTATTACAAGTTCTTAAATATATATATATATATACACATATACAATGCTTGTACTGTACATAAATACATAACAGATAAATAACCACAAAAAGACCACAATCAACAAAACACGTGAATTCATCTCAATATATTTTTCAAGGAGGACAAAAGTAGTCCAGCATCTCCCCCCTTTTCCTGATATAATTCTTTACCCCTTCTCACTTTATTCCAATAATATTTTATTTAGTATTCTTCCCCCCCCCCCCCTCCCCTCTCCCAGGTAGTTGATTCCTCCTCAATTCCCCCTAGTTTGTTTCTCCTCGCTGTTCCCCTGATCCCCTATTGTGTTTATGTGTTTATATTACACCTTATGTGAAATATAGTGATGTCCTCTTCCAGGAAAAGAAAAAAAGGAGAGAGGGGAAGAGGAGAAAAAAAATAAAAAATAAAATTAAAAAAAAGGGGGGGAAGGGGAGGGGGGAGGCGCTATCCAATCCCCCTCCTGTGTTAGTATGTGATTCAGAGACCTCCTACTTCTATTTTAATAAAACCCTAATTGTTCCCCTGATCCCCTATTGTGTTTATGTGTTTATATTACACCTTATGTGAAATATAGTGATGTCCTCTTCCAGGAAAAGAAAAAAAGGAGAGAGGGGAAGAGGAGAAAAAAAATAAAAAAAATAAAAAATAAAATAAAAAAAAGGGGGGGAAGGGGAGGGGGGGAGTCGCTATCCAATCCCCCTCCTGTGTTAGTATGTGATTCAGAGACCTCCTACGTCTATTTTAATAAAACCCTAATTGTTGTTTTTTTTATACAGGTGGCACAAAAAAAAATGGGGGGGGAGGGAAAGAATTTATCGATCAAAAAAATTTTGATCGATCAAAAAAAATTTAAGATTAATCGAATAATTAATCTTTATTTTCCACAGCCCTAAAAAAAAAAAAAAAAAAAACACTACAAAAATTCCCAAACCTTTGCCTGAAATCCATTCATGAATTCATTACGTGAGAAAATGGGGGGGGGGGGGGGGGGGGAAGACAAGTTAACCATCTAGCGACTTTCCATTTTCTACCTCAGAACTGCAGTTCTTCACAAAAACTCTAGTTTTATAGGGGGGGGAAAAAACTGAAAATGTAGCCACCGAGACAGGCCTGCTAAGGACTGCCTTTCTGTAGCTTCTGTTCTACACAGCTTGAGGCGAAGAGCGCTGTATAGGCCTTGACCCAGTAAGGTCATCATTTGTGAGTAATTCTGAGGCCTGACATCTGGTGTTGGCTTTGAGTAAAATCTCCAGGCCTTGACAGCCAAAACAGAGGCCTGTGTAAAATAATCCCTCAGCAAGGATCCTAGACATCAGTGAAAAGGCTAAATGGTCTTCTTTTTGTCTGAGTGTCCAAGCTTTATACTCTAGCCTCCTCGTAGTATAGAGTTCATGAAAGAAGCCTTTTCCCACAATGTACACACAGCTTACATTCTCACGACACGGAGCTATCTCTCTATCACCTGCAGACCTCAAGCCCATGATTTATTTTATTTTTTTTTTCTTCTTCCTTCTTAAGAACGACAGGCCAAAGACTCTGATCTGGAAATTTGAAGGGCCTGCTGGCTATGGGTAACTTTTGCTTTTTAACAACCCACATAAAAATAATTGAGTCAAGTCGTGCAGCTGATTGCCGAGCAGTTCTGCGCAGTGCAGGCAATTCAATCTCAATTTTACCTTTCCGTCACAACCCCAAAAAAAAAATTGAATCACGATGTTATTATTATTATACGGGTTTTACAGTGTTTGCGCATCTACAATATACCGGTAAGGCCCCTTTCACACTTATACGACTCGTCCCACGATTTGGGACGGCAAAGTAGCATGACAAGTCGTTCCCCATGATTTCCAATGACAGCCATTGATATTAGACATGTGCAATTCGTTTCGTTTTTTTTCCTTTTCCGTTAAAATTCGTTATCGTACGAATGAACGAATGATTCGCAAAAAATTTTAACGAATTATCGAATCGAACGAATACGAAAAAAAAACAACGAAAATCCGAAATAACAAAATTAGAAACAACGAAACTACGAAAGAAGAAAATCCGAAAAACGAAAACAGGAACAACGAAAATCAAAATGAACGAAAAAATTAGTACATTCGTAACTTTATTTTTTTTTTGTTGAATTGGTAATTTTCCGTGTCCCTTACAATGGCGCTGCTTAACGTGCTTCGAATGGATTAAACGAAAAAATTTGTACATTCGTAACTTTTTTTTTTCGATTCGTAATTTTCCGTGTCTCTTACAATGGCGCTGCTTAACGTGCTTCGAATGGATTGAATGAAAAAATTCGTACATTCGTAACTTTTTTTTTTTTTTTTTAGATTCGTAATTTTCCGTGTCTCTTACAATGGCGCTGCTTAACGTGCTTCGAATGGATTGAACGAAAAAATGTGTAACTTTTTTTTTTTGCGATTCGTAATTTTCCGTGTCTCTTACAATGGCGCTGCTTAACGTGCTTCGAATGGATTGAACGAAAAAATTCGTACATTCGTAACTTTTTTTTCCGATTCGTAATTTTCCGTGTCTCTTACAATGTAGTAATAGCATACACATTACATAAAATTATGAATTATGCTCCAATTACGAATCTACGAAAACAATGTTACGAAAGTACGAATAAATCAATCTTACGAAAGTACGAATGTAACTAAATCTACGAAAATACGAATGCGTCCGAATTTCGAATAAACGAAAATTAACGGAATAACGGAAAAACGAATCAACGAAAAAATAACTCTTATGAAAATACGAATCGTTACGAATATGAACACCGACGACTTACCAATTTACGAATCGTTACGAATCAACAGAAACGAAACGAAAATAAACTAATTTTTCTATTGTGCACATGTCTAATTCATATTAGTGCGACTTCAAGTAGTTCCGACTTCAAAGTAGTCCCTGCACTACTTTGGTCCGATTTTGATTCCACTTACACAGGCATTCCTTGAAATCGCTGCAAAAATCGCGGCCGCGGATCGCGGCAAAAGTCATAGTTTCTAACCCTCCATCTTTTGGAGGTACTGTCCCTCTTTTGTAACCAAATCCCCCCCTGTTCTTCATTCCCCCTCTGTTGTCCCTCTTTATGGTTTAATGTATAGGCTTGTATAGAAAAATATATTATTATATTTTAGGGCTGTGGAAATTAAAGATTAATTCTTCGATTAATCTTAAATTTTTTTGATCGATCAAAATTTTTTTGATCGATCAAAATTTTTTGGATCGATCAAAATTCTTTTGATCAATCAAAGTTATCTTAATCGGTACTCGCCTCTCCGCCGGCTTCCGGGTCTTCAGGGAGTTCCGTCGGAGATGCAGTGACGTCACGGACATCAACGTCACCGGACTCCTCCCCCTTTCCCCAAGAGCCTCCGTCTGCTAACGAAGGGGGGAGGTGTCCGGTGACGTTGAAGTTCTGATTGAACGTAACGCGTACGGGGGAGGAGCTACGCATGACGTCACCCGCTGCTGCCCTACAGAACTAACACGATTGTCGGCTTTACATGCTGTGTTTTTATCATCTTTATGTGAGTAGTTTGTGTTTGAACACGAAAATGAAATATTATACTTAAGCGGTGAGATCTTTTCTTTCTACCCATGACCTGCGTCCTTGCTGAGATCTAAGGAGACGTGAGAGAAGTTTATGGTAAACCATTCGTTCATTCGTATGCTTACGAATTAACGAAAATAACGAATTTTAACGAAAAACTAATTTGTAACTAAACAAATTGCACATGTCTACTGTTCACACCTGAGTGTTGTACCAGCTTGGACCTATGTAAGTACAGTATGTATGTTCCATACCTGTTGGATCCCTTTGGAAGCTGGAAATCACTCTTCCATCTGGGCCACCAGCCAGGTGGCTGCTCTGTTGCATTGTGAACACAGGAGGTTGCCCGCTCATCAGCCATTCAGAGAACATTTTGCATTTTCTCAAAGGAGGGGTAGTAAAAATAGACTGAGCCATGGTTTTGATCTATTTTGGCCCTACTTCTTCTGGGGGTCACAGGAATGCACTTACTTCTGCATTCCTATCACCCATATTCAGCCAACAGCTGGCTAAAATCCGCTCTTGGTTGACATCACTTAGCCGCTACTCTTGAGGTAGCTCATCCCCCATATGATGAATAAGGATCCCCCACCCTGCACAGCCAGGCACACTGAATTTCCACAGGCTCACTGAAACAGGAAACAGCTTTGTTTTGTATTTTATTTAATGGATAATACATTTGGATGTGGATAGGAGTATTATGGGGTGACTATGGGAAGACTATACCTATATACAGGGGGTCCCCGGGTTACAAACAAGATAGGGACTGTAGGTTTGTTCTTAAGTTGAATCTGTTTGTAAGTCGGAACCGGTACATTTTTTAAGTGTAGCTCCAGCCAAAAAATCTATTTTTAAGTTTTTTGGAGAACATTGGGAAGGGTTATCACCCCTGTTACATTTGTTTTGCTGTCTGTGCCCCTGTAGAAGATTTCACCTCACCTTCTGTCCCAATGAAAATTGGATTTTGAAAATTTTGGGTTGTTAGGGAAACATGGACTGGTGATAAAGCATCAGTGGAGACACCTTTTTCCCATATTAACTCTTACAGGAGTGAATTTCCCTTCCTAGGGGTAGATTTCCTCTCACTTCCTGTTGTCTCCCTCCGTTTGTAAGTAGGAGTCGTTTGTAAGTCGGATGTTTGTAAGTCGGGGACCCCCTGTACAGTACACGCTTTGTATACACTCCTCTTCCTCCAGCACATCAGGCAGATTAAAGTGGAGTTGCCACCAAAAAAAAAAAAAAAAATTGCTTAAAAATCTTTAAAAAATAAAATAAAAAAATAATTGGAATATTTTTTTTTACTCACCTCTAAATGCCTGTTGCTAGGGCATCACTTCCCCTCGGCGCTGCACAGTCATCTGGGACCTGTCACGTGTCCCAGATGACTGAGCGGGGAACGAGGGGGGGTGGGGCTTCGTTCCCCCCGCATCGTTGGACCCTGGGACAGGTAAGTGTCCGATTATTAAAAGTCAGCAGCTGCAGTATTTTTTAGGGGGCACCCCACTTTAAGCAAAAGCCCCTTATAGGCAGGGAACCGTGGGCCCGATTGGCGTGTAGAAAAAGTTCCAGTGTCCACCTTCATTCCTGTGGCTACTGATCCAAGCAATAGGCTTGTGCACAACGGGAAATTTTGTTTAGTTTCGGTTCGTTGTCATTCGTAAAATACATAATTTCGTTCTGTTATATTCGTTATGTTACGTTAATTAGTTTTTGGATAATTCATTATTATTCGTAGAGCGTCGATATTCGTTATACTGAATCTCGAATCATGTTGAATTCATGTGTTATATCCGCTATAATTTCTTTCGTATTAGTTGAAATTCGATATTTATGTATTTATATATATTCGTGATAATGATTCGTAGTTTGGAAAGTCGTTGGTTTATTGAATATTTTAACGCATACAATGACAATATCTCTTCTCCTCGGCTCAAATACAATACAACACCCTTCTCACTCCGTTCTCAGGAATGCACTTTGCCAGTAATCCAACCTCCAGCACAAAATGAATCAGCTGATTGGACTGTAAAGCCCCATACACACGGTCGGATTTTCAGATGGATTCTGTCGTATCAGACAATGTTGTCGGAAATTCCGACCGTGTGTAGGCACCATCGGACAGTTTCCATCGGATTGTCCGACGGACAAAGTCCTATCTCCTGCTGGATAGATTTTTTGACAACAAAGTCCGATCACACCAAATCCGATCGTGTGTAGCGAATTCCGACCGGACAAAGTGCTACGCATGCTCAGATCACATTACAAGACCAAAGCTATTGGCTACTAGCCTCTACGTAGTCCCGTCGTACGCAACGAACGCCACCGCGTTCAGAATGATCGGATTTTCCGACAACTTTGTCCGACCGTGTGTACGCAAAACCAACATCGGACAAAGTACGACGGACCTGGTCCTCGGATAATCCGAGCGTGTGTATGGGGCATTAGATTTACTTTGAGTTGACCGTTTGTTTCATTAGATCTTTAACGAATTACCGAATCATGTCGAATTCATTCGTTATATTTGCTATAATTTCTTTTGTATTAGATGAAATTGTTTTTTTTTTTTTTATTCGGACATTTGGATGCATCCGAATGTCCGAAAGATTCAAAATTTGGCCGAATTTCGATTTGTTACGAAACGAATGGCACATGTCTACCAAGCAATATCTCTTTAGGCCCTGCCAGCCCACCTGGCTGCAGCTGCCCCTTTCACTAGCCCTCTTGGCTACTTCCCACAGCTCCTGTGGTCTGATGAGACCAAGATAAACGTATTTGGTGTCAGATGGTGACAAGCGTGTGTGGGGGCAACCAGGTGAGGAGGACAAAGACAAGTGTGTCTTGCCTACAGCCAAGCATGGTGGTGGGAGAGTCATGGTCTGGGGCTGCATGAGTGCTGCCGGCACTGGGGAGCTACAGATCATTGAGGGAACCATGAATGCCAACATGTACTGTGACATACTGAAGCAGAGCATGATCCCCTCCCTTCAGAGACTGGGCCGCAGGGCAGTATTCCAACATGATAACCACCCCAAACACACCTCCAAGACCACCACTGCCTTGCTAAAGAAGCTGAGGGTAAAGGTGATGGACTGGTCAAGCATGTCTCCAGACCTAAACCCTATTGAGCATCTTAGAGAATTAAAGAGAAAAAAGCTATGGGTGGTACCTCGTCCTAATGAGTATGCAAGGAAAAAGGAACAAGAGGGGGTTTAGCCAACCTGGTGGACTATCGCGGCACCTGAACAAAAACGGATATTCCGTAATATATATTTCATTAGTTTATTAGAAAAAATACATAATAGTATACAAAAATACGTAAAAATACGCAAAAGTATTTTTGTATACTATTATGTATTTTTTCTAATAAACTAATGAAATATATATTACGGAATATCCGTTTTTGTTCAGGTGCCGCGATAGTCCGTCAGGTTGGCTAAACCCCCTCTTGTTCCTTTTTCCTATTGAGCATCTGTGGGACATCCTCAAACGGAAGGTGGAGGAGCGCAAGGTCTCTAACATCCACCAGCTCTGTGATGTCATCACGGAGGAGGGGAAGAGGACTCCAGTGCCAACCTGTGAAGCTCTGGTGACCTCCATGCCCAAGAGGGTTAAGGCAGTGCTGGAAAATAATGGCGGCCACACAAAATATTGACACTTTGGGCCCAATTTGGACATGTGTGTGTGTGTGTGTATGTATATATATATATATATATATATATATATATATATGTATATATATATATATATATACACACAGTATATAATAATAATAATAATAATTAAAAATAATAATAATAAATGATGCCACCACTATTTTACCATCTCGTTTTAGGTCAAAGGTAAAGGAACAAGTAGTCAGCTAAGTGCTAGAAAAATGCCGCACCTCCACTGCACCACCTTCATTTTTAATACATCTGTTCCTCTTTTTTTGATAAACCCCTTTATAAAAATGTTGTAACTTTAAGCATAGCTTCTCTTTAAAAACCCGAGGACCTCACACTGCCCGTAGCTGAATTAATATATTGTCTGCTATCAAAGCCATTTGCAAATTCCAAAAATAACACTCAGACGCTCTCCGCGCTCACTCCAATATTTTCAGTCCCAGCTCTCCCCTGAACCACGTCCAGCTCTAGTCCTGTCCTAAATTCCCATTCATTAATATGGGCTCTGCCTGACGAAAAACTGCCAGCCATGATGGGACCCGAGAACGGAGCCAAATCCACTCTAATATTCCAGTTTGGAAGGCTTTCTCTTCTGGTGCCGCCAAAATGTCTACATTACCCGGATTAAAAGCATTAACTGGTTGTTGGAAGGAGAGGAACGATCGGCAGCAGCGCACACATATTAGCCTGTTAACCCAAAATCGCAACTTGTTTTACAATCCCGCTCCCTTTCCTAGTTTTCAATACCCATATACATGTCCGTTTGGGTGGCAAGACAATTTTTTACTGCCAAGAGCTCAGCGACATCCAAAGCAAATGCTGCAGCTCCTCCAGTTGGCTGCCTTTTCCTTTTCTTAGCCCAGACGTCCGGAGGGGTGGGTAGGACTTAAATATTTCATGCGCGCGGCTGGCTGACCATTGCTTGACATCTTTCTTCAGCCACGAGAAGTCTGCAAAGCTGGAATAAAATGGAAAGAAATTTAAAAAAAAAAACATGCATTCACCGGGGTTTTTGTTGAAGAAAAAAATAAAGCAAGTATTAACAAAAAAAAAAAATATTTCATTCACTTTAAATCATTTTTTTCAATTGTAAGTACCTAAGATATGACTTTATAATGAACTTCCATATCTAAAAGGTGAAATTCGGCGTACATTGGGTGAGATGACTGATACCTGGTACCTAGGTGAGCTTACAGGAGGAAGCTTAGTGCGGTAGGCAGGAGGCCGGACCGTGGCACAAGTCTGCAGAACTACGTGCTCTAAAAAGTTCAGTCTCTCACAGGGGCGGAATGACAATGTCATTTTGGGACCCTTTGGGTCCAGAGACCCCAAATTTTGGCTGCAGCTAGAGGGCATCTAGGAACCCTTAACTACCAAGTTTGAAGTTCGGGGGACCTATGGCTGCAAATGGGCATTGGGCACAGTGAGGCTGCAAATGGGCATTGTTGACCGTCATTTCCACTTACAGTAGCTGCGCATTTTCACCCTAGGCTTATACTCGAGTCAATACGTTTTCCCATTTTTTTGTGGTAAAATTAGGTGCCTCGGCCTATATTCGGGTCAGCTTATACTTGAGTATATACGGTACTCCATTAAATACCCAAGGAGACCCTCCACTGAAGGCCAATGTAAGGGACGTTATTCTCACTGACCATCAATGTAAAGCACATTCTTCTCACTAACCACAAACCTCTCCAAACAGACTACCAATGTAAATGTAAATAGACACTTCCCAATGACCACCAACAAATGATGGGGACTTCTCCACTGATCACCTGTCTAAGGGCCATTCTTCCCACTGACCACAAAGTAAGGAGGGCACTTCAGCTCTCACCATCGATGTAAGTGGCATTCTTCCCACTGACCAACTAAGACATTCAATACTTGAGCATGGGCGTCCGCAGAACTTTTTTCAGGGGGGGGGGCATAATTTTAAGGTCACCCATGCTCTGACCCTTTTCGACAATGTCATTATCATGGTCAGAGACTGCAGATGTAGTACAGGAGATGGTCAGAGACTGCAGATGTAGTACAGGAGATGGTCAGAGACTGCAGACATGGCCCAAGAGACTGTCAGTGACTGCATACATGGCTCAAGAGACTGTAAGAGACTGTAGACATGGCACAAGAGATGACCAGAGACTGTATACATGACCCAAGAGACTGTCAGAAACTGCATACATGGCTCAAGAGACTGTAAGAGACTGCGGACATGGCACAAGAGATGACCAGAGACTGTATACATGGCCCAAGAGACTGTGAGAAACTGCATACATGGCTCAAGAGACTATAAGAGACTGCGGACATGGCACAAGAGACTGCATACATGTAGGGGGTGACAGAGGAGGGTGACAGAGAGAGACATAGGGGGGGTGACAGAGAGAGAGGAGTGTGACAGAAGGGACAGAGGGTGGGGTGACAGAGAGAGGGGGTGAAAAAGACAGAAGGGTGACAGAGAGAGAGAGGGGTGATGGGGGGTCAGAAAGAGGGATGCCCTAGCCCTGTCTGCAGTCCCTCAAGTGCCCCTATGTCCTAGTGGTGTGTGTAATGTTCAGTACGGTACCTTGCATGCCAGTAGGATGTCCATGATGGCCAGCAGCTGGCAAGACCCATTTTCATTCTGGGTGAGGACAGGGCCGGCCGCCAGCACTAGGATAAAGACAGAGTGGGGAACAAACTCTTGATCCGATCCCCAATTCCAGGGGGGGGGCACTTGCCCCCCCTTGCCCCTACCTGCGGACGCCCATGTACTTGAGTTAACTTATAGGTGGATGCTGATGGACTGAATTCCCCTGCTGTTGTTCTTCTTCATGACTCTTCAAAGACCTCTCAGTGATGTCACTTGTCTCTAGTGCAGAGATCTCAAATTGCCCAAAAAAATAAAAACGGCAAATTTGAAAACAACCTATATTTATTCAAAATTGAGACAGCAATTTTGGGTGTACCCCGTGGCACCCAAGCAGCTCCTTTGCTTTTCTTAGCCATTCACCTTAATAGCTTTCCAAGAGTAATAGAAGCGATTGAGACTTCAACAACACATACACCGGATGCTCACCAGCACCCCTGTGAATGAAGCCTAATGCCCCGTACACACGGTCGGATTTTCCGATGGAAAATGTCCTATCGGACAATGTTGTCGGAAATTCCAACCGTGTGTGGGCTCCATCGGACTTTTTCCGTCTGAATTTCCGACGGAAAAAGTTTGAGATCCTGCTCCCAAATTTTCCGACAACAAAGTCCTATCGGATTTTTTCTGATCGTGTGTAGCGAATTCCGACGGACAAAGTGCCACGCATGCTCAGATCACATTACAAGACCAAAGCTATTGGCTACTAGCCTCTACGTAGTCCCGTCGTACGCAACGAACGTCACCACGTTCAGGATGATCGGATTTTCCGACAACTTTGTCCGACCGTGTGTATGCAACACCAGTGTCGGACAAAATCCGTTGGAAAAAAAATCAGACGGATTTTGTGGTTGGATTTTCCGACCGTGTGTACGGGGCATTAGAAAACACCGATACAGGTAGAGCCATTTGTAATATTACCAGGCATGAGGCGAGAAAAAAAAAAAAAGAACACAAGCACATTAGAAAATGTTTTGAGAAACATCACTTTTTGAAAATACTGGAAAATGTTTTGATGGATTGCTCCTTTAATGTTTGATAAGGGTACTGCCAGCTGCTGCCCCACTCACACTGCAGAGCTGAGGGCTCATTTGTATCACAAAGACCAACCATTTCATATTGTTGCTAGATACAATAGTTTCTGTGTTTCAGCATGTTTTGTAGCAGAGTAAAAGATTTCACAGCAAGAAAACGTTATATGGACTGCGCCAATTTGTACTTACACAGCACCTGTCACTTCAACACAACAATGGCAGCCAAGTCTGTGGGCAAAACAGTCCTAAAAAAAAGCAACTTTTCCATTTACCAACGGTAAAGACATCAATGAGACATCAATGAGAATTCAGTCTATCCATTCAGTGGAAACCATTGACCTCACCAAGAATCCAGCCTATCCATTCACTAGAGACCAGTAAAATCATCAAGAATCCAGCCTATCCATTCACTAGAGACCAGTAAAATCACCAAGAATCCAGCCTATCCATTCACTAGAGACCAGTAAAATCACCAAGAATCCAGCCTATCCATTCACTAGAGACCAGTAAAATCACCAAGAATCCAGCCTATCCATTCACTAGAGACCAGTAAAATCATTAAGAATCCAGCCTATCCATTCACTAGAGACCAGTAAAATCATTAAGAATCCAGCCTATCCATTCACTAGAGACCAGTAAAATCATTAAGAATCCAGCCTATCCATTCACTAGAGACCAGTAAAATCATTAAGAATCCAGCCTATCCATTCACTAGAGACCAGTAAAATCACCAAGAATCCAGCCTATCCATTCACTAGAGACCAGTAAAATCACCAAGAATCCAGCCTATCCATTTACTAGAGACCAGTAAAATCATTAAGAATCCAGCCTATCCATTTACTAGAGACCAGTAAAATCATTAAGAATCCAGGCTATCCATTTACTAGAGACCAGTAAAATCATTAAGAATCCAGCCTATCCATTTACTAGAAACCAATCACATCATTGAGAATGTAACCTATCCATTTAACAAAAGAGACCAGTGAATGTAGCCTATCACTTCGCCGTGACCGGTGACATCACGCAGAATGCAGCCTATCCATGGTCTCAAGTTTATTGACATTACTGAAAATGTAACCTATCCATTCAATAGAGACTGGTGACATCACTGAAAATGCAGTCTATCCATTCAATAGAGACTGGTGACATCACTGAAAATGCAGTCTATCCATTCAATAGAGACTGGTGACATCACTGAAAATGCAGCCTATCCTTTAACTAGTTAGAATACAGCCTATCTATTCACCAGAGACCAGTGACCTCATTGTAGCCTATTTTTTTGGCTTACACCAATGATATCCAGTATGCAACCTATCCATTTACTATATCACTATTCACTAAGTATCTGTAACAATTTTGAAATTGCAGCCTATTTTGACTGAAAAAAGACTAGTGACATCACTGAGAAGGGAGACTATCCATTCACTAAGGTTCAGTAACGTCACTTAAAATCCAGGCTATCCATTCATTGAGAGACCAGTGACATCACTTAGGTAGGATGCAGCCTATCCATTCAATAGTCAGGTGAGATCAGTTTCACTAGACACCAGTGACATCACTTAGGATGTAGCCTATCATAGCACTATAGACCAGTGACATCACTTAGGATGTAGCCTATGATATTACTAGACACCAGTGACATCACTGAGAATGCAGCCTGTCCATTCACTAGAGACTGGTGACATCACTGAGAATGCAGACGGTCTATTCACTAGAGACCAGTGATATCACTGAGAATGCAGCCTATCCATTCACTAGAGACCAGTGATATCACTGAGAAGGCAGCCTATCCATTCACTAGAGACCAGTGACATCACTGAGAATGTAGCCTATCCAGTCACTAGAGGCAAGTGACATCACTGAGAATGCAGCCTATCCATTTACTAGAGAACAGTGACATCACTGAGAATGCAGCCTATCCATTCACTAGAGACCAGTGACATCACTGAGAATGCAGCCTATCCATTCAGTAGAGATCAGTGACATCACTGAGAATGCAGCCTATCCATTCACTAGAGACCAGTGACATCACTGAGAATGCAGCCTATCCATTCACTAGAGACTAGTGACATCACTGAGAATGCAGCCTATCCATTCAGTAGAGAGCAGTGACATCACTGAGAATGCAGCCTATCCATTCACTAGAGAGCAGTGACATCACTGAGAATGCAGCCTATCCATTCACTAGAGACAAGTGACATCACTGAGAATGCAGCCTATCCATTCAGTAGAGAGCAGTGACATCACTGAGAATGCAGCCTATCCAGTCACTAGAGACCGGTGACATCACTGAGAATGCAGCCTATCCATTCACTAGAGACCAGTGACATCACTGAGAATGCAGCCTATCCATTCACTAGAGACCGGTGACATCACTGAGAATGCAGCCTATCCATTCACTAGAGAGCAGTGACATCACTGAGAATGCAGCCTATCCAATGACTAGAGAGCAGTGACATCACTGAGAATGCAGCCTATCCATTCAGTAGAGAGCAGTGACATCACTGAGAATGCAGCCTATCCATTCACTAGAGACCAGTGACATCACTGAGAATTCAGCCTATCCATTCACTAAAGACCAGTGACATCACTGAGAAGGCAGCCTATCCATTCACTGGAGACCGGTGACATCACTGAGAATGCAGCCTATCCATTCACTAGAGACCAGTGACATCACTTACAGTAGGGTGCATTGAAATTTGTCTAAAAATATCTGTCTGCCACACTGTCTGTGTTTTTGGCTGCCAGAAGCTCTCTGCCTTAACTGCAAACAGTTGAATCAATTTTAATGGCCCTATATTTGTTTAATGGTATAGTTAAGCTACGTGTTTATATATTAATCTATGGGATGTCTAAGTCACAGTTTACCATGACATCACCTCCCCAGGGAATGCTGGGAAATGGTCCTCCATTTTACTGAAGCAGAGGATTCATTTTTATTGTCTGTCCCAGTTAATGCCTGTTTGGACATAAAGGACAGATCAATATGATGGAGAGCTCAGTGGTTTTACTCACAGGAGTTCCTGAAAGGACATCTTTTTTACCAATCCATTTATATAAATCACTTTAAAGGCCTTATTGATCTCTAATTGGGAGCTACACCTAAGACCAGCTGGCTTGTCGAGACATTCACTGATTCAGTACTGTTCTCAAGGCGTTTGACAATTCCTTATTCCAGAAGGATAGCATTTGTAACTTTCTTCTTTTTTTTTTCTTTTAAAGCAGAACTCAAGTTTTTAATTAAATTATTGTAGATTCCTTAAAAATGATACAGTGCATTTTATAAATACAGCCAATATACCTACTTGAATCTGTCTTTATATTAGCTTCCTGTAGTCGTGTACAACGGCAGTCACAGGAGTGGGAAGCACAGGACTTTGACCCAGTTAAGCTGGCTATAAACCAGTAAAATTGAGTTAAAACATTTTTGTTTTCAGAAAGTTTGCTTGAGTTTCTAAAAGTTAGGCCTGGTTCATTTAGGCTTATCTATTTTTCACAGACACCCAATTTGACAGCCATGCAGGGGGTGCGTGTCCCCAAACGCAGACATTGTTAGCTTGGGGGGACATGCATCGGCACCCGGTCAAATTGGGACCAGTGGCCATGTCAGTGCAGCTGCTGCATCCCAGTAAACCTGAATGGAACTGTCTGTATGATAAGGTGACCAGATTTTTAAAATGAAATCCAGGGATATATTTTTTTTTTTACTAGTAATGGCAGCAATCGGCGACTCTTTGCCCATCTCCGCCACCATCGCCCGCCTCACAGCCTGTCAAGCCTTACTCTCCGGGCCCCAGGTACTACTGGGTGGGGAGCGGAGGAAGATCACTCCACCAGGAAAGGCAAGGAGATAAACAGGCAGGCGGCTGGCCGGGACTTGAGCCAAGGCAGGAGAACATGCGAGCGGAGCTGAACGAGCATGCGCCCCGCAAACTGAAGAAATAGACCCTCCGCTCCGACCAGAACATGATCATCAGAAAAGGGGCACAAATAATAAAAATAAAGCCCCATAAGCTAGTAGGAGCGGCAGAGGAGGGGGGGTGCAATTCAGATTTTTTTTTTTTTATTCTTCACAAAGACAGCCCGTCTTTGAAATTGCCACAGCCCCTGTTCAAATTCCAATCCGGGGGACAAAACCGGGGACAGACTTGGTCCGGGGACAGTCTCCTCAATCCGGGGACTGTCCCTGGAAACCGGGGATGTCTGGTCACCCTACTGTATGAGGATATACGGAATGCCTGTACATCCTGTGTGAGCAAAGACAGCCCTTCACGAGGCCTTGATGGGGTCAAATCAACAATCATCTTTGACCAAAGTGATCGAATATCAAAAACCAAAGGAGCAGCATGGAAGTTTTTTCTTGAACCAACAAAATTCTATCAATGAATGTGGTTTTCATTTGGTAAAATTCTGTTGATTTAAAAATGAAAGTGTAGCGGTCACACTTCAACAAGTGTGCGCTATAAGTGGAAATTTAGTTTTTTCCCAGAACTGTAATGGAGTTCTGGGGGTTAATTGTACAGGTTTTACTTCGGCATCAGTCTGGCTGGGCCAGGCTAAGGTTCAGCCTGGTCATAGGTGCAATGAGGCACCCATGACAGGCTGAGAACCAGGCCTGGTTGGACGTCTTGGGTACCAATCTTTCCCGGAGCCAATCAGCGGGCACGTCTGGCCCTGCTGCATAGTCTGGGAAAGGGGTACTTAAAGTGCTGAAGTCACGTGTTCGGGGTTCGGCCGTAGCTGTTTGTTCCAGGTTCTGGTCCGGGGCAGCCCCACGAGGGGTCCCGGGTCTAAAAGCGTTTGCCGTCCCGCAAGTATGGTCAATCCGATAAACTCTAGAGGCCCTCATGGTCTGGGGTGGGGATCTGTCTGTTCCCGAGTCTCGGAACCGGCTGGTCCGAGGCCCAGTAACTGAAGGAGGATTCAAAGGCGTCTCTCGGTATTGGAGGGACACGGCAACTCGTACAAGTGACCAGGGGAGGACTCTTCGGAGGAGGGACAACAAGCTGGCTGCTCGGTGAGAGCCTGGGAGCTGAGTTGTATGGACACTAAAGAATCTGCACTTCCACAGTATCACCAAGGAGATAGAGAAAGTTACAGGTACTGTGAGAAAGGTTCCTATTCATCTTCAGTTACACCTTAGTCTGTGGTAGAGACTTTTGTAAAGTTTCCGGATCACATGTTGGCTGCTAAATCTCTGGCTAGAAATGTATCCGGCAGTGAAGCGCCCAGCTGCGAGTGGCTACTCTCTGGGTTGATTAGAGACATTCAGTGGATGTCAGCAGTTCAAAGTGCCTGAGTTTTATCAACCGTGCCTTCTATTACCATCAGAGACTGTGTTATGTTGGATGTTACCCCTGCAAATAAAAACCTTGAAAAGGACTTTTATGTACACACGATCGGACTTTCCGTCAACAAAACCATGGATTTTTGTTCGAAGGGCATTGGCTCCAACTTGTCTTGCCTATTACGCACAATTCCGAGCGTAGTGACGTACAAGGCGTACGTGATATCTCCATTACGAACGCTAGTTTTACAAGACTGAGCGCTTCCGGCTCGTACTTGATTCCGAGCATGCCTGGACTTTTGTCCGACGGACTTGTGTACACACGATCGGAAAGTCCGACAACAAACATTTGTTGGCGGAAAATTTGAGAACCTGCTAGCCAACATTTGTGGGCGGAAAGTCCAACAACAAATGTTAGAAAGCGTACACACGGCCGGACTTTCCGCAAACAAGCTCACATCCAATATTTGTTGACGGAAAATCCGACCATGTGTACGGGGCATTAGAGCGGGATGCCATTGACCACTTCCCGCCCGGTCAATAGCAGATTGACGTCCGGGAAGTGGTTTCGTTATCCTGACTGGGCGTCATATGACGTCCTTCAGGATAACAGCTGCCGCGCACCCGTGGGGGCGCGCATTGCGGCGATCGGTGGAGAGGTGTGTCAGTCTCCGGCGGAGGCTCTTTACCACGTGATCAGCCGTGTCCAATCACGGCTGATCACGATTTACACAGGAAGAGCCGTTGATCGGCTTTTCCTCACTCGCTTCTGACAGACGCGAGTAGAGGAGAGCCGATCGGCGGCTCTCCTGACAGGGGGGGTATGCGCTGATTGTTTATCAGCGCAGCCCCCCCTCAGATGCCCACACTAGACCACCAGGGAAGCCCCCAGGACCACCAGGGAAGCCCCCAGCATGTGGATGGCCAGGTACATCCCCCATGGCCATCCACATGTTAAAAAAAATGCCCAAAATATGCCAATCAGTGCCCACAAATGGGCACTGATTGGCACATAATATTTATATTATAAAACAGGGATGCCCAGCAATGCCACCGATCAGTGTCATCAGTGCCACCCATCAGCGTCCATCAGCGCCACCTATCAGTGCCCATCTGTGCCCATCCAGGCCCACCTATCAGTGCCCATCAGTGCCCATCCATGCCACCTATCAGTGCCACCTATATGTATGCATCAGTGCCACCCATAAGTACCTGACAGTGCCGCCTAGGAGTGCCCATCAGTGCCACCTGAGTGCCAATCAGTGCCGCATACCAGTGCCACCTATCAATGCCCATTAGTGCCACCTATCAGTGCCGCCTATTAGTGCCCATCATCAGTGCCTATCAGTGCCACCTCATTGGTCCCACCTCATCGGTGCCGCCTTATCAGTGCCTATCAGTGCAGCCATATCAGTGCCCGTCATTGAAGAAGAAAACACACTTATTTACAAAAAAAAATATCAGTGACAAAGAAAAACTTTTTTTTTTGCGCAAAAAATAAAAATCGCAGAGGTGATCAAATACCACCAAAAGAAATCTCTATTTGTTGGAACAAAATAATAAAAATATATTATAATATATGATATTTCTGTTTTGAACAGAACATTTTGATGCAAAACACTTATCACAGTTTTTCGTGAACTGACACGTACATCTGTGCACAGATTTGGAAAGAACAACCAATCATTCTATGAAGAAAAGTAATTTGACCGAATTTTTATTTTTGCTGCTGTTCCCCAGAGATAATGTCAGCAGCGGGGGGTGCCTGCTCAGTGTATAAACTTGCACACTCAGGCATAATGCACCTTTGAATAAAAAAATAGAAATAGGATTACATGTATGACCAGAGTCTCATGTTTATGACCAGCTCCGGCTTATATTAGGAGCGCTCTGCATCTAAGAACATGGGTGCCTGTCTGCCTTCTACTAATTGCCTTGTTGCCTTCTGTCGGAGGATGGGTTAACACTCTTATCATCCTGCACCTGATTCTGCAGGCCTTCTCTTCTTAATTACTGTGCCTGGAAAGACCTAAATCTACATAAACCACTCCTTTCTGGAGTCATTTGCATGTAATTAAGTTTTGAGTGACATGCAGTGCAATCAAGTCCCTTTCTGTGCTCCCCGTTCCTGCATCCTCCTGCCTGTCCTTTCCCCATGCCGGTTCTGCAAGTTGCTCTTCAAAGTGCGTGGCCCTCCCACCGCAACAACAATCCATTGTACATTAAACCGAGATTCCCCCGGCTCCACAGCTGCCAAGCTTTGTTTCCTCTTTCTTTCTCCTTGTTTTCTTGTTGAGACTAAATTAACCCGGCAATAATTACGGAGGGGTGGAGGGGTGTGTGTTGTGTCTTCTCTAAATCAGAGCTAAGCGCGGTTTAGTGACCAAAAAAAAAGTCAGATTTGACTTTCTTCTTTTCTACAGTCCAACGATCTTCAAAAAATAAATGACTTAAAAAAATAATTGTTTTATTATTTTGATCAGGCTAGCAATCATCAATTGGTTTTCACTGACAAAGCTACGACTTTTGATGGATTTCGTAGGGTCTAATCCAAGGGTGTCCAAACTTTTTTCAAAGAGGGCCAGATTTGATGAAGTGAACATGCGTGAGGGCCGACCATTTTGCCTGACATAAAAATTTGGTCTAAGTGTGTTTTTCGAGCACTAATACACTGCCCGACAAGAATTCTTGTGGCTGTGTGTGAGTAACGAGAAAAGCTAGTTTTTTGGATATAACATAACACGCACCTTCACTTTAAGAGGGAAGTTTCAGGGAAAAAAATGTAATTTTGAATAAAGAACTGTGAAGCAAAATAAGGGTCAGTGCCCATCTGCAGCCTCACAAGTGCAATGAATGCAGCCCCACAATTGCCATGAATGCAGCCCCACCATTGCCATTAATGCAGCACCCCTATTGCCATGACTGCAGCACCCCCATTGCCATGAATGCAGCACCCACCTCTGCCATGAATGCAGCACCCACCTCTGCCATGAATACAGCACCCCCATTGCCATGAATACAGCACCCCCATTGCTATTTCCATGAATGCAGCACCCCCATTGCCATGAATGCAGCCCCACCATTGCCATTAATGCAGCACCCCCATTGCCATCAGTGCAGAACCCACCATTGCCATGAATACAGCACCCCTATTGCCATGAATGCAGCACTCCCATTGCCATGAATGCAGCACCCACCACTGCCATGAATACAGCACCCCCATTGCCATGAATACAGCACCCCCATTGCCATGAATACAGCACCCCTATTGCCATGAATGCAGCACTCCCATTGCCATGAATGCAGCACCCACCACTGCCATGAATACAGCACCCCCATTGCCATGAATACAGCACCCCCATTGCTATTGCCATGAATGCAGCACCCCCATTGCCATGAATGCAGCACCCATCATTGCCATGAATGCAGCCTCACCATTGCCATTAATGCAGCACCCACAATTGCCATGAATGCAGCCCCACCATTGCCATTAATGCAGCACCTCCATTGCCATCAATGCAGCACCCCCATTGCCATCAATGCAGCCCTACCATTGCCATGAATGCAGCACCCCCATTGCCATGAATGCAGCCCCACCATTGCCATTAATGCAGCACCCCCCATTGCCATCAGTGCAGCACCCACCATTGCCATGAATACAGCACCCCCATTGCCATGAATGCAGCACCCACCATTGCCATGAATACAGCACCCACCATTGCCATGAATGCAGCCTCACCATTGCCAGGAATGCAGCACCCACCATTGCCATTAATGCAGCACCCACCATTGCCATGAATGCAGCCCCACCATTGCCATAAATGAAGCCCCACCATTGCCATTAATGCAGCACCTCCATTGCCATCAATGCATGCACATTACAGTAAAAGAAAAGATATAAAAGGACCTAGAACATATAAGATACAAGATTTGAGTTCAGAGTACTGAGGGTCCATTCATAAATGAACACCTAAATGTTGAAGGAATGTTGAAGGAACAATGAAAAAAAAAAGGAATTTTGTGCTCTGTTCTTTATATTGTTTTTTAAATTGAGTTTGTGTGCATTTCCTGAGCTTTCCCATGTGTGCCTTTAAATACTTTTAAATGTGTTTTAGTGCCTGTAAATGTGTGTTCAGTATGTTAAAATGTGTTAATATGCATTCCTGTAAGAAATTCAAGCCAACCAGACCCCAGCCCGTACAGCACAGGTAAGCATGTAGCACACAGACCCTGGAAATTGTTATGCATCTGCGTATTCCATTTTATTAAGTACATTTCACAAAAAAGCACATGCACAGTCAGGGGCGGACTGACAACTCATGGGGCCCCCGGGCAATAGGAGATTATGGGGCCCCCAGGCAATCAGAGATTATGGGGCCACACAGTATACACACATACACACACACAGTATACACACGCACAGTATACAATCACACAGTATACACATACATGTAGAAGTGAATGGAGAAAACAACCGCGCTAATCTATTAGAGCCATACAAAAGCTGCCAACAAACAAAACAAACAAAGTCAAAAAATGCGTATGGATCAAAAATTGTAGCGCTAATGTATGTGCCAAAGTGTGTGTATGTCACAACACTCAAAGAAAAACAATACGTGAACTGTATAACGAAAATAGAAGTGCTAAGATGACTCCGGTTTAAACGGAGTAATAAAGTCCATATAATAATGACATAACAGTGAAAGTCCTTCTGATCCACTCAATGAAGACAGATAAAAGTGTATACTTGACTGATGTCAGAGTAAGGCGTAAATACGCTTACCGGAAGTGTTGGATGTGACTACCATACGGCATACACATCAGATAGGCATAGAGATGGACGGTCTTGCATCTATGGAAAGCCGCTGTAGACTGGACCTCCAACGATTTTCGGTGCTGTATACTGGATCGGTCCGCAAAGTTGGTGTGCTCAGCATGCGATCATCCAATGGTCACAGAAAAGATGACGAAGACCGGGGAAGGGAATAAAAAAGGGGAGACCACTCCAATGGTGCAGGTCAGAAAGCAACAATTTATTCACATATGCATGTGAACATGAAAAAATAATAAAATAAAAATCTCGAGACAATATAAAAATTTGGCAATATGAGGGGCGTAGGATAGCTGGCCCGACGCGTTTCGACAAAAAGTCTTCCACAGGGGCATATCTCTGGCCCCCCCATACTGCCACCGACTATTTATAAACATATATCTAGACTGGAGCCGCCCCCCTGATCAAAACAGGAAGTGAACACCTCCGGCCTAGACCAAATGCAATACAGGGGTTAAGTTCCAAAATGTCTGAACATAATGAGTAGAATTCTAAAAATATTAGACATATTATAAAACAGACAAACATATCCAAATGCATCCTGGTTATGAAGTGGGTACCTTGGGAATTGTTTGGCTGTAAATACTCTCTAGTATATGGATATATTATAAATCCCCCCGTTTTTGGGCCAGTCCAAAATTAGGATAGCAGGAGCCAATCAGAATCCTTGGACGGCCATTCCCGCCAAATAGATATCCAATCCCGATCATGAACGGACCGGATATCAGGGAGAGCGTGCTGTGAATGGCCGGCAGACTGGTGCGCGGTGACGTCATTACGATGCGCCGGGACGCAACCTGCGGCGGCGCGCAATACATGCGCGATGACGCAATTGCGTTCGGCGCGTGGACGCAACGGCATGGGCCACCCACTTCCGGCCGGAACAACCGGAAGTGAGTGTGCTCCGGAAGGCGTCCAAGGCGGAACAGAGTCTGAGACATCCGCCAAAAGGATGGGAGGGGGAAAAAAGTATTATACAGGCGCCTACAAATTAGTGCGCATAGTGTGCATGATGACCTCATACTTAGAGGACTTAAACACAGACTCGAACGTTCTGTGCCGGCCTTCTAGTGTCACCAAACTATAAAATAACAGTGTGTAAATATATAAGGATTTACGTAAAAAACAGCACATAAAAGGTTTCTATGTCAAACTAGCGGCTGATTATTACATCTTGATCTAGTGATGAACGTAAGAATATGGAATAAGGTGAACATAACCAATGTGGCATATGGAACCGATGCACATTGTGCCAAGGTCCCAACTAACATTGACGCTCATAGGCCCTCCACTGGCAACCCTGAAATATGTAATAAGGAAAAGGGGAAGTGACTGTGTGTGTGCATATTGTGATAAGGAAGATGCAACACGTCATATCCTCGTAGAACGCCAGTAACTGGCGTATCGCCGAGGTGTATGAAAGGACAGTGACAATGGTGTGATACTAAATAAATATATAAAAAAAAATAAAAAAATATATAAAAAACGAGAGGTGAGGGAACCTCTCGGGGAGACATATAGCTCTGACTACTAACATAGTGATATGACAGGTGGCATTAGACAAAAAAGCTAGGTGTACATAAAGAATCTGTATGTAGTATCCCCATAGCAACTACCGCTAGGAAAATACATATAACATATGAAAACATAAAAAAGGAGTGGTCAGGACCGTCTGAGCGGTCTGCCAACGTGAACCGATTAAGGGAGGGTGAATCCATGTAAAGTGACAAAAATGTGAACTGATTGTACATAAGTATATGTTATACTAGAGGGAAAAAAAGTTTTATCAATTAACCCAGAATAGCCATCTCACATCCAGTATGTCTTAAAAAGCATGAGGTCATAGAATATTAACATGGATATCGACAGCCTGTGCTAGAAAAGGGGCAACCAAAGAGAAGTGAAACAGTGGCGGGTACCTTATTAGGATCTATATAATGTTAATAATATGAGTGAAGTGCCACTCACCCTCGGTTGATGAAACAATTGATGTCCCATTCAACGTTCATGCCGAAGGGTGAGTAGCACTTCAACTCATGGATCCAATAGGTTTCCAATCTCGAGACCCCTCGTAGATTGGACTCACCCCGCCAGTGTGGGACGAATTTGTCAATTATCTGGAACCTGGTCCCTGATGGATCTCTATTGTGGTGTTCCCGATAATGTCGGGGAACACTGTGTTTAATACATCCTTTGCGGATCCTAGCCAGATGTTCATTTACACGTGTGGTGAACGCACGAATAGTGCGTCCAACATATTGCAATTTGCACGGACATGTGATCAAATAAACTATGAATTTAGTGGCACATGTGGTAAAATGTTTCATGGCATAAGTGCGTGCTGTGACAGTGGAACAAAAAGTGTCTGTCATGCGTCTGCCCAGTACATTATGTGAACAGACATTGCATTTTTTGCAAGGGAAATATCCCTTGCAATGTTGAAAAAATGAAGTCTTCCTGGGAGGGTCGACAACGTTGGGAGCGATGTCGCCCTGAACGGACCGGGCACCTCTGAAAATGATGCCCGCCCGTTCAGGGAGAGAGGGTCCCAAAATACGATCGCTGCGTAAGACTTTCCAGTGTCTGGCTATGATCCTCTTGACCTCTTTGTGTTGGGTGGAATATGAGGTGAAGAAAGACCACCTAAATCTGTTGTCTCTAGCTGTCTTAGGCCGGTCAACCAGTAAAGACTTCCTGTCAACAGTGGCTACAGAATTTATGTCTGCGTCCAGGGTATCTGGTTGATAACCCTTTTCTATAAACCTTTGTTTTAGAGTCTGACACTGTTGGAAGAAGGTAGAGTCATTTGTGCAGTTCCTCCTCATTCGAAGGAACTGTCCTCTCGGTACTGATTTCAGCCAGCGATCATGATGACAGCTCCCGACAGGAATGTATCCATTCCTGTCGGTGGGCTTAAAATAGGTTTTAAATTCAAAGCCTCGTGTGGTGGACTCTATCTCTAGATCGAGGAAGTGTATGTTGGTGAGGCTGGCCTCATAGCTCAAGACTATCCCCCGATCGTTGAGGTTGAGAGTAGTCATGAACTCAACCAGGGACGACATATCTCCCTTCCATAGGAGGAGGACGTCGTCTATGTACCTAGTCCATAAGACTAGTTCCGGACGCCGGAAGGCATAGACGACGTCCTCCTCCCATTGGGCCATGAAAAGATTGGCCACACTGGGGGCATATTTTGCCCCCATGGCCACTCCCTTGATCTGGGAATAGAAGGTGCCCTGAAACCAAAAGTAATTGTGTTTCGTAGCAAATCGCAACAAATCTAAAATGAAATTCTTTTGTATGGATGAAAGAGTTGAAAGACTGGATAAATAGAACTCCACCGCACCTATACCTAAAGGATGGGAGATGCAGGTGTATAACGCGGCAACATCGGCTGTGACCATGATCAAGCCCTCATGATGTTCTACAGATTCAAGCAGCCGAATCACATCCTTAGTATCCTTAAGATACGAGGGGATTTGTCTGACTAGTGGCTGCAGATAAAAATCGATGTACCTACCAATCCTCGAGGTCACCGAATCGATGCCACTAACGATGGGGCGACCTGGAGGATTGGTAGGACACTTGTGTACCTTAGGAAGGTAATATATAATGGGAATTCGAGGGGCTAGGGGAACAAGGAATTCCCTCTCCTTGCGATTGAGTATGCTAAGAGAAAAACCTTCCTCGATCAATTCGATCAAGGCCTTTTTGTATTTTACAGTGGGGTCTCCACTAAGAATGATATATGTGGATCTATCATCTAGTTGTCTTAGCATCTCCCTATTGTAGTCCTCTCGATCAAGTACCACAATCCCACCCCCCTTATCAGCGGGGCGGATGATAATATTTTTATTTCTACATAGGGATTTTAATCCCTGAGATATAGCTGGATCTTGATGTACCTTTTTGGTGGGTAGAGTTTCTAAATCATTGAGGACCAGGTTCTTAAATACATTAATGGAATGAGACGTGGTATTGGGAGGATTAAAAAGTGATGGGTTAGATAAACCAGAATGTGCACTAGAGGAAGGAATGACACAGCCTGTCGTGACGGAGGGAACTGTTAAAAAGTGTCGCTGAATGTTCAGCTTTCTGATGAATTTATGTACATCGACAAAGGTGGCAAAACGGTCCAATGACCGTGGAGGGACAAATTTCAAACCCTTGTCGAGTAACTGGGTTTCTGCATCAGAAAGTTGAACTCTACTGAGATTGTAAATACCTGCACCAATAGGAGTTAAACCCTTTTTCTTTTGCCTCTGGAGGCGTCGCCCCCCTCTGTTACCTCGTTTCGTTTTGGGCTTGGAGGATAACTGGGAGGGTCCCTGTAAAAACCCGATGGTTGGGAAGGTCCTTGGGGTTGGGAATTTTGTTGGTATGGGTAGGGGTTGTATATGGGTTCTCTACCCTGGTTGCCATATGGGTATTGTTCCCCATATCTCCCCTGATTTCCATATTCACGGGAGGGTGCATGTCTACCGTGATCTCTAACGGGAGTACTTTGAGAGTACTGATTTTTGTCATCCCGCCAGTATGGAGGTGGTGTACCATAAGGCTCCGCCCGGCGGGGGCCGCCTCTCCCTTTCTGTTGGTTATTTCTCCCCCTTGTGGGGTGGTTATTGCCCCTTTAGTTGTGTCTGCCCCTAGCATTGTTGTTCTGAACATACGTACCAGGGGCATACTCAACTGGGGCATGTACATCATCCCTAGAACTTCTCTGAGAATTCAACGGTGGGGGTTCATAAAATAACCTACGATCAGACTGGAGTATAACCGGTTCCGCCATGTCCATGGGAGAAGCATTTTCAGCAGTGTTGTTACCAGCAACGAGCTTCTTTTGCCAATTGAAGACTAAATTGTTCTTATAGTCTGTTAGATCACGGTTATACTTCTTCTGTTTTTTATTTTTCTGATCTTTTTCTTCCTTTTCTAGAAAGTTTTTTAGATTAGTGGAGAGAGTGACGTAATCATGTGAACCATTGAATGGTGTCAGTTTGGTTTTAAGGTCCCTGATCTCCTGATCTATGGCTGCAAGCCTAGCTTGCTTGCGTTCGACGAGGAAATCATTGAGCTTAATCCCAACATCATTGAAATACTTGGACCATGACTCGAGGTCGGAGTCTCCCTGTTGTGGGGATACCTCCCATCTTAAACCTCGGGGTACCATGCGTTCCTTGGTATACTGTTCTAAAAATGCTATATCCCACTGTAGATGGATTTCAGTGGTCATAACATTTTTAAGCCTAACGAATAAACCACTTAATTCAGTGTCTGTATTGGTGGTAACAAAGACACCGTTGGTATTGAGGGACCTGGAGATCCTATACTCGAAAACATCCATGATGGTGTTCGAAGAAAAGCAGCAGTGATAAAGTGTCAAATAGTAGAAGTGAATGGAGAAAACAACCGCGCTAATCTATTAGAGCCATACAAAAGCTGCCAACAAACAAAACAAACAAAGTCAAAAAATGCGTATGGATCAAAAATTGTAGCGCTAATGTATGTGCCAAAGTGTGTGTATGTCACAACACTCAAAGAAAAACAATACGTGAACTGTATAACGAAAATAGAAGTGCTAAGATGACTCCGGTTTAAACGGAGTAATAAAGTCCATATAATAATGGCATAACAGTGAAAGTCCTTCTGATCCACTCAATGAAGACAGATAAAAGTGTATACTTGACTGATGTCAGAGTAAGGCGTAAATACGCTTACCGGAAGTGTTGGATGTGACTACCATACGGCATACACATCAGATAGGCATAGAGATGGACGGTCTTGCATCTATGGAAAGCCGCTGTAGACTGGACCTCCAACGATTTTCGGTGCTGTATACTGGATCGGTCCGCAAAGTTGGTGTGCTCAGCATGCGATCATCCAATGGTCACAGAAAAGATGACGAAGACCGGGGAAGGGAATAAAAAAGGGAGACCACTCCAATGGTGCAGGTCAAAAAGCAACAATTTATTCACATATGCATGTGAACATGAAAAAATAATAAAATAAAAATCTCGAGACAATATAAAAATTTGGCAATATGAGGGGCGTGGGATAGCTGGCCCGACGCGTTTCGACAAAAAGTCTTCCACAGGGGCATATCTCTGGCCCCCCCCATACTGCCACCAACTATTTATAAACATATATCTAGACTGGAGCCGCCCCCCTGATCAAAACAGGAAGTGAACACCTCCGGCCTAGACCAAATGCAATACAGGGGTTAAGTTCCAAAATGTCTGAACATAATGAGTAGAATTCTAAAAATATTAGACATATTATAAAACAGACAAACATATCCAAATGCATCCTGGTTATGAAGTGGGTACCTTGGGAATTGTTTGGCTGTAAATACTCTCTAGTACATGGATATATTATAAATCCCCCCGTTTTTGGGCCAGTCCAAAATTAGGATAGCAGGAGCCAATCAGAATCCTTGGACGGCCATTCCCGCCAAATGGATATCCAATCCCGATCATAAACGGACCGGATATCAAGGAGAACGTGCTGTGAATGGCCGGCAGACTGGTGCGCGGTGACGTCATTACGATGCGCCGAGACGCAACCCGCGGCGGCGCGCAAAACATGCGCGATGACGCAATTGCGTTCGGCGCGTGGACGCAACGGCATGGGCCACCCACTTCCGGCCGGAACAACCGGAAGTGAGTGTGCTCCGGAAGGCGTCCAAGGCGGAACAGAGTCTGAGACATCCGCCAAAAGGATGGGAGGGGGAAAAAAGCATTACGCAGGCGCCTACAAATTAGTGCGCATAGTGTGCATGATGACCTCATACTTAGAGGACTTAAACACAGACTCGAACGTTCAGTGCCGGCCTTCTAGTGTCACCAAACTATAAAATAACAGTATGTAAATATATAAAAGATTTACATAAAAAACAGCACATAAAAAAGTTTCTATGTAAAACTAGCGGCTGATTATTACATCTTGATCTGGTGATGAACGTAAGAATATAGAATATGGTGAACATAACCAATGTAGCATGTGGAACCAATGCACATTGTGCCAAGGTCCCAACTAACATTGACGCTCATAGGCCCTCCACTGGCAACCCTGAAATATGTAATAAGGAAAAGGGGAAGTGACTGTGTGTGTGCATATTGTGATAAGGAAGATGCAACACGTCATATCCTCGTAGAACGCCAGTAACTGGCGTATCGCCGAGGTGTATGAAAGGACAGTGACAATGGTGTGATACTAAATAAATATATAAAAAAATATATAAAAAAATATATAAAAAACGAGAGGTGAGGGAACCTCTCGGGGAGACATATAGCTCTGACTACTAACATAGTGATATGACAGGTGGCATTAGACAAAAAAGCTAGGTGTACATAAAGAATCTATATGTAGTATCCCCATAGCAACTAACGCTAGGAAAATACATATAACATATGAAAACATAAAAAAGGAGTGGTCAGGACCGTCTGAGCGGTCTGCCAACGTGAACCGATTAAGGGAGGGTGAATCCATGTAAAGTGACAAAAAATGTGAACTGATTGTACATAAGTATATGTTATACTAGAGGGAAAAAAAGTTTTATCAATTAACCCAGAATAGCCATCTCACATCCAGTATGTCTTAAAAAGCATGAGGTCATAGAATATTAACATGGATATCGACAGCCTGTGCTAGAAAAGGGGCAACCAAAGAGAAGTGAAACAGTGGGTACCTTATTAGGTACCTTATCGGTTGATGAAACAATTGATGTCCCATTCAACGTTCATACAAAGTAGCACTTCAACTCGGGCATAAGTACGTGCAGTGACAGTGGAACAAAAAGTATCTGTCATGCGTCTGCCCAGTACATTATGTGAACAGACATTGCATTTTTTGCAAGGGAAATATCCCTTGCAATGTTGAAAAAAATAAACATCTAATGAATTCTTGAGGATGAAAGAGTAGAAAGACTGGATAAATAGAACTCCACCGCACCTATACCTAAAGGATGGGAGATGCAGGTGTATAACGCGGCAACATCGGCTGTGACCATGATCAAGCCCTCATGATGTTCTACAGATTCAAGCAGCCGAATCACATCCTTAGTATCCTTAAGATACGAGGGGATTTGTCTGACTAGTGGCTGCAGATAAAAATCGATGTACCTACCAATCCTCGAGGTCACCGAATCGATGCCACTAACGATGGGGCGACCTGGAGGATTGGTAGGACACTTGTGTACCTTAGGAAGGTAATATATAATGGGAATTCGAGGGGCTAGGGGAACAAGGAATTCCCTCTCCTTGCGATTGAGTATGCTAAGAGAAAAACCTTCCTCGATCAATTCGATCAAGGCCTTTTTGTATTTTACAGTGGGGTCTCCACTAAGAATGATATATGTGGATCTATCATCTAGTTGTCTTAGCATCTCCCTATTGTAGTCCTCTCGATCCAGTACCACAATCCCACCCCCCTTATCAGCGGGGCGGATGATAATATTTTTATTTCTACATAGGGATTTTAATCCCTGAGATATAGCTGGATCTTGATGTACCTTTTTGGTGGGTAGAGTTTCTAAATCATTGAGGACCAGGTTCTTAAATACATTAATGGAATGAGACGTGGTATTGGGAGGATTAAAAAGTGATGGGTTAGATAAACCAGAATGTGCACTAGAGGAAGGAATGACACAGCCTGTCGTGACGGAGGGAACTGTTAAAAAGTGTCGCTGAATGTTCAGCTTTCTGATGAATTTATGTACATCGACAAAGGTGGCAAAACGGTCCAATGACCGTGGAGGGACGAATTTCAAACCCTTGTCGAGTAACTGGGTTTCTGCGTCAGAAAGTTGAACTCTACTGAGATTGTAAATACCTGCACCAATAGGAGTTAAACCCTTGTTCTTTTGCCTCTGGAGGCGTCGCCCCCCTCTGTTACCTCGTTTCGTTTTGGGCTTGGAGGGTAACTGGGAGGGTCCCTGGAAAAACCCGATGGTTGGGAAGGTCCTCGGGGTTGGGAATTTTGTTGGTATGGGTAGGGGTTGTATATGGGTTCTCTACCCTGGTTGCCATATGGGTATTGTTCCCCATATCTCCCCTGATTTCCATATTCACGGGAGGGTGCGTGTCTACCGTGATCTCTAACGGGAGTACTTTGAGAGTACTGATTTTTGTCATCCCGCCAGTATGGAGGTGGTGTACCATAAGGCTCCGCCCGACGGGGGCCGCCTCTCCCTTTCTGTTGGTTATTTCTCCCCCGTGTGGGGTGGTTATTGCCCCTTTAGTTGTGTCTGCCCCTAGCATTGTTGTTCTGAACATACGTACCAGGGGCATACTCAACTGGGGCATGTACATCATCCCTAGAACTTCTCTGAGAATTCAACGGTGGGGGTTCATAAAATAACCTACGATCAGACTGGAGTATAACCGTTTCCGCCATGTCCATGGGAGAAGCATTTTCAGCAGTGTTGTTACCAGCAACGAGCTTCTTTTGCCAATTGAAGACTAAATTGTTCTTATAGTCTGTTAGATCACGGTTATACTTCTTCTGTTTTTTATTTTTCTGATCTTTTTCTTCCTTTTCTAGAAAGTTTTTTAGATTAGTGGAGAGAGTGACGTAATCATGTGAACCATTGAATGGTGTCAGTTTGGTTTTAAGGTCCCTGATCTCCTGATCTATGGCTGCAAGCCTAGCTTGCTTGCGTTCGACGAGGAAATCATTGAGCTTAATCCCAACATCATTGAAATACTTGGACCATGACTCGAGGTCGGAGTCTCCCTGTTGTGGGGATACCTCCCATCTTAAACCTCGGGGTACCATGCGTTCCTTGGTATACTGTTCTAAAAATGCTATATCCCACTGTAGATGGATTTCAGTGGTCATAACATTTTTAAGCCTAACGAATAAACCACTTAATTCAGTGTCTGTATTGGTGGTAACAAAGACACCGTTGGTATTGAGGGACCTTGAGATCCTATACTCGAAAACATCCATGATGGTGTTCGAAGAAAAGCAGCAGTGATAAAGTGTCAAATAGTAGAAGTGAATGGAGAAAACAACCGCGCTAATCTATTAGAGCCATACAAAAGCTGCAAACAAAACAAACAAAGTCAAAAAATGCGTATGGATCAAAAATTGTAGCGCTAATGTATGTGCCAAAGTGTGTGTATGTCACAACACTCAAAGAAAAACAATACGTGAACTGTATAACGAAAATAGAAGTGCTAAGATGACTCCGGTTTAAACGGAGTAATAAAGTCCATATAATAATGACATAACAGTGAAAGTCCTTCTGATCACTCAGTGAAGACAGATAAAAGTGTATACTTGACTGATGTCAGAGTAAGGCGTAAATACGCTTACCGTAAGTGTTGGATGTGACTACCATACGGCATACACATCAGATAGGCATAGAGATGGACGGTCTTGCATCTATGGAAAGCCGCTGTAGACTGGACCTCCAACGATTTTCGGTGCTGTATACTGGATCGGTCCGCAAAGTTGGTGTGCTCAGCATGCGATCATCCAATGGTCACAGAAAAGATGACGAAGACCGGGGAAGGGAATAAAAAAGGGAGACCACTCCAATGGTGCAGGTCAGAAAGCAACAATTTATTCACATATGCATGTGAACATGAAAAAATATAAAATAAAAATCTCGAGACAATATAAAAATTTGGCAATATGAGGGGCGTGGGATAGCTGGCCCGACGCGTTTCGACAAAAGTCTTCCACAGGGGCATATCTCTGGCCCCCCCATACTGCCACCAACTATTTATAAACATATATCTAGACTGGAGCCGCCCCCCTGATCAAAACAGGAAGTGAACACCTCCGGCCTAGACCAAATGCAATACAGGGGTTAAGTTCCAAAATGTCTGAACATAATGAGTAGAATTCTAAAAATATTAGACATATTATAAAACAGACAAACATATCCAAATGCATCCTGGTTATGTAGTGGGTACCTTGGGAATTGTTTGGCTGTAAATACTCTCTAGTACATGGATATATTATAAATCCCCCCGTTTTTGGGCCAGTCCAAAATTAGGATAGCAGGAGCCAATCAGAATCCTTGGACGGCCATTCCCGCCAAGTGGATATCCAATCCCGATCATGAACGGACCGGATATCAAGGAGAACGTGCTGTGAATGGCCGGCAGACTGGTGCGCGGTGACGTCATTACGATGCGCCGAGACGCAACCCGCGGCGGCGCGCAAAACATGCGCGAAGACGCAATTGCGTTCGGCGCGTGGACGCAACAGCATGGGCCACCCACTTCCGGCCGGAACAACCGGAAGTGAGTGTGCTCCGGAAGGCGTCCAAGGCGGAACAGAGTCTGAGACATCGCCAAAAGGATGGGGGGGGGAAAAAAGCATTACGCAGGCGCCTACAAATTAGTGCGCATAGTGTGCATGATGACCTCATATGGAGGACTAAAACACAGACTCGAACGTTCTGTGCCGGCCTTCTAGTGTCACCAAACTATAAAATAACAGTATGTAAATATATAAAAGATTTACATAAAAAACAGCACATAAAAAGGTTTCTATGTAAAACTAGCGGCTGATTATTACATCTTGATCTGGTGATGAACGTAAGAATATAGAATATGGTGAACATAACCAATGTAGCATGTGGAACCAATGCACATTGTGCCAAGGTCCCAACTAACATTGACGCTCATAGGCCCTCCACTGGCAACCCTGAAATATGTAATAAGGAAAAGGGGAAGTGACTGTGTGTGTGCATATTGTGATAAGGAAGATGCAACACGTCATATCCTCGTAGAACGCCAGTAACTGGCGTATCGCCGAGGTGTATGAAAGGACAGTGACAATGGTGTGATACTAAATAAATATATAAAAAAAATTAAGAAAATAATATAAAAAAAAATAAAAAATATTATTAGACAAAAAAGCTAGGTGTACATAAAGAATCTGTATGTAGTATCCCCATAGCAACTACCGCTAGGAAAATACATATAACATATGAAAACATAAAAAAGGAGTGGTCAGGACCGTCTGAGCGGTCTGCCAACGTGAACCGATTAAGGGAGGGTGAATCCATGTAAAGTGACAAAAATGTGAACTGATTGTACATAAGTATATGTTATACTAGAGGGAAAAAAAGTTTTATCAATTAACCCAGAATAGCCATCTCACATCCAGTATGTCTTAAAAAGCATGAGGTCATAGAATATTAACATGGATATCGACAGCCTTGATCGAATTGATTGAGGAAGGTTTTTCTCTTAGCATACTCAATCGCAAGGAGAGGGAATTCCTTGTTCCCCTAGCCCCTCGAATTCCCATTATATATTACCTTCCTAAGGTACACAAGTGTCCTACCAATCCTCCAGGTCGCCCCATCGTTAGTGGCATCGATTCGGTGACCTCGAGGATTGGTAGGTACATCGATTTTTATCTGCAGCCACTAGTCAGACAAATCCCCTCGTATCTTAAGGATACTAAGGATGTGATTCGGCTGCTTGAATCTGTAGAACATCATGAGGGCTTGATCATGGTCACAGCCGATGTTGCCGCGTTATACACCTGCATCTCCCATCCTTTAGGTATAGGTGCGGTGGAGTTCTATTTATCCAGTCTTTCTACTCTTTCATCCATACAAAAGAATTTCATTTTAGATTTGTTGCGATTTGCTACGAAACACAATTACTTTTGGTTTCAGGGCACCTTCTATTCCCAGATCAAGGGAGTGGCCATGGGGGCAAAATATGCCCCCAGTGTGGCCAATCTTTTCATGGCCCAGTGGGAGGAGGACGTCGTCTATGCCTTCCGGCGTCCGGAACTAGTCTTATGGACTAGGTACATAGACGACGTCCTCCTCCTATGGAAGGGAGATATGTCGTCCCTGGTTGAGTTCATGACTACTCTCAACCTCAACGATCGGGGGATAGTCTTGAGCTATGAGGCCAGCCTCACCAACATACACTTCCTCGATCTAGAGATAGAGTCCACCACACGAGGCTTTGAATTTAAAACCTATTTTAAGCCCACCGACAGGAATGGATACATTCCTGTCGGGAGCTGTCATCATGACCGCTGGCTGAAATCAGTACCGAGAGGACAGTTCCTTCGAATGAGGAGGAACTGCACAAATGACTCTACCTTCTTCCAACAGTGTCAGACTCTAAAACAAAGGTTTATAGAAAAGGGTTATCAACCAGATACCCTGGACGCAGACATAAATTCTGTAGCCACTGTTGACAGGAAGTCTTTACTGGTTGACCGGCCTAAGACAGCTAGAGACAACAGATTTAGGTGGTCTTTCTTCACCTCATATTCCACCCAACACAAAGAGGTCAAGAGGATCATAGCCAGACACTGGAAAGTCTTACGCAGCGATCGTATTTTGGGACCCTCTCTCCCTGAACGGGCGGGCATCATTTTCAGAGGTGCCCGGTCCGTTCAGGGCGACATCGCTCCCAACGTTGTCGACCCTCCCAGGAAGACTTCATTTTTTCAACATTGCAAGGGATATTTCCCTTGCAAAAAATGCAATGTCTGTTCACATAATGTACTGGGCAGACGCATGACAGACACTTTTTGTTCCACTGTCACAGCACGCACTTATGCCATGAAACATTTTACCACATGTGCCACTAAATTCATAGTTTATTTGATCACATGTCCGTGCAAATTGCAATATGTCGGACGCACTATTCGTGCGTTCACCACACGTGTAAATGAACATCTGGCTAGGATCCGCAAAGGATGTATTAAACATAGTGTTCCCCGACATTATCGGGAACACCACAACAGAGATCCATCAGGGACCAGGTTCCAGATAATTGACAAATTCGTTCCACACTGGCGGGGTGAGTCCAATCTACGAGGGGTCTCGAGATTGGAAACCTATTGGATCCATGAGTTGAAGTGCTACTCACCCTTCGGCATGAACGTTGAATGGGACATCAATTGTTTCATCAACCGAGGGTGAGTGGCACTTCACTCATATTATTAATATTATATAGATCCTAATAAGGTACCCGCCACTGTTTCACTTCTCTTTGGTTGCCCCTTTTCTAGCACAGGCTGTCGATATCCATGTTAATATTCTATGACCTCATGCTTTTTAAGACATACTGGATGTGAGATGGCTATTCTGGGTTAATTGATAAAACTTTTTTTCCCTCTAGTATAACATATACTTATGTACAATCAGTTCACATTTTTGTCACTTTACATGGATTCACCCTCCCTTAATCGGTTCACGTTGGCAGACCGCTCAGACGGTCCTGACCACTCCTTTTTTATGTTTTCATATGTTATATGTATTTTCCTAGCGGTAGTTGCTATGGGGATACTACATACAGATTCTTTATGTACACCTAGCTTTTTTGTCTAATGCCACCTGTCATATCACTATGTTAGTAGTCAGAGCTATATGTCTCCCCGAGAGGTTCCCTCACCTCTCGTTTTTTATATATTTTTTTATATATATTTTTTTATATATTTATTTAGTATCACACCATTGTCACTGTCCTTTCATACACCTCGGCGATACGCCAGTTACTGGCGTTCTACGAGGATATGACGTGTTGCATCTTCCTTATCACAATATGCACACACACAGTCACTTCCCCTTTTCCTTATTACATATTTCAGGGTTGCCAGTGGAGGGCCTATGAGCGTCAATGTTAGTTGGGACCTTGGCACAATGTGCATTGGTTCCACATGCTACATTGGTTATGTTCACCATATTCTATATTCTTACGTTCATCACCAGATCAAGATGTAATAATCAGCCGCTAGTTTTACATAGAAACCTTTTTATGTGCTGTTTTTTATGTAAATCTTTTATATATTTACATACTGTTATTTTATAGTTTGGTGACACTAGAAGGCCGGCACAGAACGTTCGAGTCTGTGTTTTAGTCCTCTAAGTATGAGGTCATCATGCACACTATGCGCACTAATTTGTAGGCGCCTGCGTAATGCTTTTTTCCCCCTCCCATCCTTTTGGCGGATGTCTCAGACTCTGTTCCGCCTTGGACGCCTTCCGGAGCACACTCACTTCCGGTTGTTCCGGCCGGAAGTGGGTGGCCCATGCTGTTGCGTCCACGCGCCGAACGCAATTGCGTCATCGCGCATGTTTTGCGCGCCGCCGCGGGTTGCGTCTCGGCGCATCGTAATGACGTCACCGCGCACCAGTCTGCCGGCCATTCACAGCACGTTCTCCTTGATATCCGGTCCGTTCATGATCGGGATTGGATATCCACTTGGCGGGAATGGCCGTCCAAGGATTCTGATTGGCTCCTGCTATCCTAATTTTGGACTGGCCCAAAAACGGGGGGATTTATAATATATCCATGTACTAGAGAGTATTTACAGCCAAACAATTCCCAAGGTACCCACTTCATAACCAGGATGCATTTGGATATGTTTGTCTGTTTTATAATATGTCTAATATTTTTAGAATTCTACTCATTATGTTCAGACATTTTGGAACTTAACCCCTGTATTGCATTTGGTCTAGGCCGGAGGTGTTCACTTCCTGTTTTGATCAGGGGGGCGGCTCCAGTCTAGATATATGTTTATAAATAGTTGGTGGCAGTATGGGGGGGCCAGAGATATGCCCCTGTGGAAGACTTTTTGTCGAAACGCGTCGGGCCAGCTATCCCACGCCCCTCATATTGCCAAATTTTTATATTGTCTCGAGATTTTTATTTTATTATTTTTTCATGTTCACATGCATATGTGAATAAATTGTTGCTTTCTGACCTGCACCATTGGAGTGGTCTCCCTTTTTTATTCCCTTCCCCGGTCTTCGTCATCTTTTCTGTGACCATTGGATGATCGCATGCTGAGCACACCAACTTTGCGGACCGATCCAGTATACAGCACCGAAAATCGTTGGAGGTCCAGTCTACAGCGGCTTTCCATAGATGCAAGACCGTCCATCTCTATGCCTATCTGATGTGTATGCCGTATGGTAGTCACATCCAACACTTCCGGTAAGCGTATTTACGCCTTACTCTGACATCAGTCAAGTATACACTTTTATCTGTCTTCATTGAGTGGATCAGAAGGACTTTCACTGTTATGTCATTATTATATGGACTTTATTACTCCGTTTAAACCGGAGTCATCTTAGCACTTCTATTTTCGTTATACAGTTCACGTATTGTTTTTCTTTGAGTGTTGTGACATACACACACTTTGGCACATACATTAGCGCTACAATTTTTGATCCATATACACATACATGTACACACAGTATACACAGACATGTACACACAGTATACACAGACATGTTTCTATTGGCTGAGAAGGTACTGGAGAGGTGGGGCAGCTATAATCTCTGGATTTTTAGACCAAAAGGATGTCGGTAAGGGACATTTCAGAGACAGATGTAAAAAAAACACAGATTTTTTCATACTGTCCCTGGTTTTACTGAGGCTGGCAACCCTGATGGGGCCCCCTAGTGGCCCAGGGCCCTCGGGAAGTGCCCGAGTGGCCGAATGGTCAGTCCGCCCCTGTGCACAGTGCAAAATATAACCCTTATCTAATGGAGATTTAATAGTGTGTGGTCAGCTTCAGATAGAGTGTGCAATGGTCACAAGTAACATCATGCTCTCCTAATCCACCCATTCTAATAGTTCATTTCTAGATGCTTACAAATATACATTGCTCCAAAAAATTTAAAGAACACTTTGAAAACACATCAGATCTCAATGGGGAAAAATATCATGCTGGATATCTATACTGATATGGACTGGGTAATGTGTTAGGAAAGGATGCCACATCGTTTGATAGAAATTAAAATGATCAAACGCCAGAGGTGTGAATTCAAAGACACCCCGAAAATCTAAGTGAAAAAATGATGCAGCAGGCTAGTCCATTTTGCTGAGATTTCATTGCAGCAACTCAAAATGGTACTCTATTCTTTGTTTGGCCCCCGCGTGCCTAACAACGTCGGGGGGCATGCTCCTAATGAGACGACGGATGGTGCCCTGGGGTATTTCCTCTCAGATCTGGACCAGGGCATTACTGAGCTCCTGAACAGACTGAGTTGCAACCTGGCGGCATTGGATGGACCAAAACATAATGTCCCAGAGGTGTTCTATTGGATTTAACCACTTCAGCACCGGCGATTTTACCCCCTTCCTTACCAGAGCACTTTTTGCGATTCGGCACTGCGTCGCTTTAACTAACAATTGCGCGGTCGTGCGACGTTACACCCAAACAAAATTGACGTCCTTTTTTTCCCACAAATAGAGCTTTCTTTTGGTGGTATTTGATCACCTATGAGGTTTTAATTTTTTGCGCTATAAACAAAAGAAGAGCGACAATTTTGAAAAAAAAACACAATATTTTTTATTTTTTTGCTATAATAAATATCCAATTTTTTTTAAAAAAAAATATTTTTTACTCAGTTTAGGCCGATACGTATTCTTCTACATATTTTTGGTAAAAAAAATCGCAATAAGCGTATATAGATCGGTTTGCGCAAAAGTCTACAAAATAGGGGATAGATTTATTGCATTTTTTTTTTTACTAGTAATGGCGGCGATCTGCGTTTTTTTTTTCGTGACTGTGACATTGTGGCGGACACTTCGGACACTTTTGACACATTTTTGGGACCATTCACATCTACACAGCGATCGTTGCTATAAAATTGCAGTGATTACTGTGTAAATGTGACTGGCAGGGAAGGGGTTGACACTAGGGGGCGCTGCAGGGGTTAATGTGTTCCCTAAGGTAGTGATTCTAACTGTGGGGGGAGGGGACTCAAAAGGGGAGGAGACCGATCAGTGTTCCTCCGTACTGGGATCACATGATCGGTCTCCTCGCCACTGACAGGACGTGGAGCTGTGTGTTTACACACACAGCTCCACGGTCCCACGCGGTCCCGCTGTTTTCATGGGCAATCGCGGGTGCCCGGCGGACATCGCGCCCCCTAGGCCGCCGGGAATGGTAGGACGTCATATGACGCCCACCCAGGATGGGAGATCCACCTTGTGGGCGTCATATGACTATGGGCGGTAGGGAAGTGGTTAAGTCAGGCAAGCGTGGGGGCCATTCAATGGTATCAATTCCTTCATCCTCTGAAAACTGGCTGCATACTCTCGCCACACGAGGTCGGGCATTGTCGCGCACCAGGAGAAACCCAGGACCCACTGCACCAGGGTAGGGTCTGACAATGGGTCCAAGGATTTCATCCCGATACCTAATGGCAGTCAGGGTGCCATCGTCTAGCCTGTAGAGGTCTGTGCGTCCCTCCATGCAGGGCCGGGACAAGGCGTGGGCAGGAGGGGCGGATGCCCTGGGCACTGTGGTATCATGTGAGCAGGGCAGGACTTAGGGTGGTGGGGGCCCCTGGGCTTGAGTCACTTTTGGGCCCTACCTTCTATACATTACCATATTTATCGGCATATAACACGCACCCCAAGTTTAGGAGGGAATTTTAAGGAAAAAACTTTTAGGAGCCAAGTTTAAGGAAAAAACGTATATTTAAATGCAAATCAATGCAGCCTTATCAGTGTCCATCTGCAGCCTTGTCCAGTGTCATTGCAGCCCTGTCAGTGTCATTTGCAGCCTTGTCAGTGTAGCCTTGTCATTTGCAGCCTTGTCATTGCAGTCTTGAAGTTTAAAAATGGCGCAGCTGAGATACAGAGTCCTCTCGGCTCACAGTCCCTGTGTTATGTCCATCACAGGGCGCAACTGGGCATGACTGTGAGCGGAGCCGAGCCCAGTACACTCGGCTATGTATCTCTACAGGGCCTGCGGGGCCCCCTATTGGGCGGGGCCCATGGGCTTGAGCCCAGTCAAGCCCAATGGTAAGTCCAGCCCTGCATGTGAGGTAGGGGGCACCACAAGGAGGCTGGGGGGAAGGGGATTTGTGTTGAGAAGGGGAGTTTGGGGGGTAAGAATTGTTCTAGGAGGGCAAATTTGGGAGGTGTGCTAGGAGTGGTGATTTGGGGGGGGGGGGGGTATTTGTGTTGGGGAGAAGAGGGATGGGAGAAGAGGATTTTTGCTAGAAGGGTGGATTTTGGGGGTTTGTGCTATGAAAGTAATATAGTAGAGTGGCAATATTTTTTGGGCGGGGAGGGGGCGCAATTTGGCAGGTTTGCCCTGGGCTTTGGATGACCTTGTCACGCCACTGCCTCCATGGATATACCTCCCCAGACCATCACTGACACTTTTTATTCAGAGTATAGCATCAAATCAATTGAACTCCTGGGATATTGATCTGGTCAGTTAAGTAGCAGAGGGGGTTGGTAATCAGTTTCAGCTGCTTTGGTGTTAATGATATTAACAACAGGGGCATTAGATGGGCAACTGACCCACCACCAAACCGGTCATGCTGAACGATATTACAGGCAGCATAACGTTCTCCACGGATTCTTCAGACCCTTTCACGTCTGTCGCATGTGCTCAGGGTAAACCTGCCCTCATTTGTGAAAAGCACAGGATGCCAGTGGCGGACCTACCAATTCTGGTGTTTAATGGCAAATGCCAATGGGGCTCCACAGGGCCAGGCAGTGAGCATGGGGCCCACAAGAGGATGACGGGCCCTCAGGCCACCCTCATGAAGTCTGTTTCTGATTGTTTGGTCAGAGACATTCACACCAGTGGCCTACTGGAGGTCATTTTGTAGGGCTCTGGCAGTGCTCATCCTGTCCCTCCTTTGCACAAAGGAGCAGATACCGGTCCTGCTGATGGGTTAATGACCTTCTACAGTAAGGTGACCAGATTTATTAAATGAAATCCGGGGACAAATTTTTTTTTTACTAGTAATGGTGGCAATTAGCGACTCCCTGCCCATCACCGCCCGCCTCACAGCCTGTCAAGTCTTACTCTCCGGGCCACAGCTACTCCTGGGTGGGAAGCAAAGGAAGATCACTCCGCCAGGGAAGGCAAGGAGATGGGCAGGTGGCTGGCCGGGACTTGCGCCAAGGCAGAACAACATGCGAGCAGGAGCAGAAAGGGCATGCACCCGAAACTGAAGAAATATTCTCTCCACTCCAACCAGCACATGATCATTAAAAGGGGCACAGATAATGAAAAAAATACACCCCCACCCCCTAAGCTAGTAGGAGCGGCAGAGCGGAGGGGTGTAAATCAGATTTTTGAGATTGCCCCAAGCCCCTGTTCAAATCCAATCCGGGGACAAAAACCGGGGACAGACTTGGTTCGGGGACAGTATCCTCAATGCGGAAACCGGGGATGTCTGGTCACTAGACATGTGCAATTCGTTTTTTTTTTTTTTTTTCGTTTTTCATTTTTTTTCGTTATATTCGTTCATTCGTTATCGTACGAATGAACGAACGCATCGCTAAAAATTTTAACGAATCGTTCGAATCGAACGAATCCGAAAAACAACGAAAATACGAAAAAAAATAATTAGAAACCTCTAAATGCCTGTTGCTAGGGGGACACTCGTAGTCTGCCTCCTTCAGTGCCCGGGCTGGTGACATCACTTCCCCTCGGCGCAGTCAGTCATCTGGGACACGTGACAGGTCCCAGATGTCTGTGTGGTGTATCACGGCGTGCGGAACGAGCAGGGGCTTCGATTCCCCACATCGCTGGACCCTGGGACAGGTAAGTGTCCGATTATTAGAAGTCAGCAGCTGCAGTGTTTGTAGCTGCTGACTTTTAATTTTTTTTTTTTTAAGGGGCACCCCACTTTAAAGGGTCCATTTACTCTTTCATGTTGCTGGAACACACATATTAACATGTTACATGTGCTGCTGTTTTGTGGTGCTATTCATTCTGAATGGCACCCCAACACACGAAGGCAACGCACAGCAGTGTTTCCATTATAAAAAAGGGTCACATCCTATTTTTTGCTTGTCAGTGAGCATTTTATTCACATTAATGGGCTGCCTTAAAGCAACCCACACAAACATATGACAAAACACCACAAAAATATAAGCGGGCCCTAAAAAGTAGAGTTTTAAACAGAAGGATACCTAACCCGGGTACAGAGTTGGTGAGATCTATGCTCTTGTTCGCACTGCGCCTACCATAAGGAGAGGATCCTGCTCTTCTAGTTGGATTTTGATATGACTTCATGTTTTAGTGCAGCATTTTTCAAACTTTTTACCCAAAAGGGAACCCTTGAAAAAAATGTCAGGTCTCAGGGAACCCCTGTAATTCATAGGGGGTCAGTAGGAAGAATGTCCTTAAACGCTGCTAGTCAAACAGCCACCCTTAAAGTGGTGGGACACCCTGAAAACAAAAACTTTAAAAAAAAAATGTTAGTAACAATTTAAAATGAAAAAAAAAAAAAAATTTTTTTTTTTTTTTACTTACCAGAAATGGCTGTTGCTAGGCAGATCGTCCTAATCTGCCTCCTCCAGCGCCGCGGTGATCTTCTCTCCTTCTGTCTTCTAGTGAATGGGGCGCGGTGTGTTATGGGAACTATGTCCCACAACACATCGCGCTCCCCATTCACAAATTAGACTCGCGCATGCGCAGTAGGCCGCGCGCCGACTCGCGCATGCGCAGTAGGAAACGGGAAGCTGTTTCCCTTACTGAGGATAGCGGCGCTGGAACCGGATCGCCGAGGGACATCTCGTCCTCCACGACCGACATTGCGGGCGCCCTGGGAGGGTAAGTGTACTTATTAAAAGTCAGCAGCTACTTTTTTTTTTAGCTGCTGACTTTTACAATTTTTTTTTTTGTAAGGTCAAACACCCCTTTAAGCCGGCCTTAGACGGTACAAATCTTGTCCGGTTCAGCAGAAACAGGCCGAGATTTGAACCATGCATGGGCAGGCTGAATGTACCCAAGTTAATCGATTGATCATCTTGGGTACAACCAGCCTGCTGGAATTTGCATGCGATTATTGCAAGCGGCTGTTATAGCCGCTAGTAATAATCACTGTCTTCTCCCGGTGGGGGCGGCTTTCCCTGCCTGGAGAACGCAATAGCTTGGCGCAAGGGATTCCCCTGTCAATACTCGTGGTTGCAGGAAAGAAATTCGCTCAGTCTATGGACAACATTACAGACAGAATAAAAGATCATTGAGGTCATGGCTCTGCCAAGTGGCATTGGCTCTGGAACTATGGCGGCGCCATCAAATGGAGGGTCGATCGGCCACAGCTCAAGGAAACCCGGCCAACTTCTGTAGGAACCCTACATTCCATGGAACTCTGGTTGAGAAATGAGAATGGTTGTAATAGAAAAAGTAGAATGGGAAGTGGAAACATCTAAAAAGTTGATGGAACGCGATGGCACGGCGGCAATCTTAAAGGGGACGTACCTGTACGCCCTTTTGCCTGTCCGTGCCATTCTGTCGACGTACATCGTCGTGCGCCGGTCGGGAACCGGTTAAACTAGGGCTTATTTTCGGGGGTAGGGCTTATATTGCGGCATTCCTGGAAAAGAACGCCGGCTCTTATTTCCGGGGTAGGTCTTCTTTTCGGGGGAAACACAGTAGATGTCATATGGAAAAGTTAACATTTTGTCCCCATTAGTGTCTCCATGTTATAACTGGAAGATCTGCCCCAAGAAAAAAAAAAATGACCTCCATGATGCAAGACAAACCTTGCAATACTTGCCTTCACTTTTCTTCTCCCTGGCCTGGAGAGCAACGCATTACAGAGAAGGATATATCATCTACAATCACACACAATTAGCCGTCTTTGACCAGTAAACTAGCAAATTAATAACCAAACAAATTTTTTAATCTCTCCGCGACTTAAAATGCGTTTTAACTCATTTAAACGGCGAACTGGCTCTGGCATTCACTCCATTTAGCAGCCCATTATAACCTGGTGGTGGATGGAGATGAGGTATTTGGAATATTATTCAAATTACCATTTTCTTCTCGCCTTTAGAAAGAAAAAAGAAAAAAAAATACTCGAGTCATATTAATCGTCCTCATCTTTACATTATTACTGGCTATATTTACATTCGCATTTAGTGTTATTATTAATAATTTCTGGGTACTTCTGCCGCTGCAGCCCAGAAGCTCATCACGGCGAGCTCTTACCGCCAAGTGACAGCGCGTGGAAAGGACAATACAACATGTAACAATGAGACCAAATATTGCAATCAATAATAAACCTGAAGATTTTATTAAAAGATATTTCAGCTTGTCTGGACAAAAAAAAGGACTGTTTAAAGGGATGATTCTGTGTTGAAAAGCGGAGCGGAATATGATATGTAGAGCAGCGGCTGCAGATGAAAATTCTGTTTAACCGTTATGTTTCTCGCTGACAGAAATCTTCTTTTAAGGTATATCTAAAGAACAAAAAAAAAATCCTATATTGCAACTCACTGGACATGTGCAATTCGTTTTCGTTTTTTTTTCGTTTTTAATTTTTTTTCGTTATATTCGTTCATTCGTTATCGTACGAATGAACGAACAATTCGCTAAAAATTTTAACGAATAACGAATCGTTCGAATCGAACGAATCCGAAAAACAACGAAAATCCGAAAAAAATAATTAAAAACAACGAATCTACGAAAGAAGAAAATCCGAAAAACGAAAACAGCAACAACGAAAATCAAAATGAATGAAAAAATTCGTACATTCGTAACTTTTTTTTTTTTTTGTTGAATTGGTAATTTTCCGTGTCCCTTACAATGGCGCTGCTTAACGTGCCTCGAATGGATTGAACAAAAAAATGTGTACATTCGTAACTTTTTTTTGGTTGAATTGGTAATTTTCCGTGTCCCTTACAATGGCGCTGCTTAACCGCTTCCCGACCGCTCACTGTATATGTACGTCCTCAGAAGGGCACAGCTAGGCAAAAGGACTTACGGGTACCTCCCCTTTAATTGCCTAGCCGTGAGGGGTCGCGCGCGCCGCCGGCGGCACGCTTGCGACCCGGACGGGAGCTCCGTGCCCACGGCCACGGGACCAGCGGACCCGATCGCCGCTGGTGTCCCGCGATCGGGTCACAGAGCTGAAGAACGGGGAGAGGTCTGTGTAAACAAACCTCTCCCTGCGCTTCCTACTCTGCCTGTCACTGATCGGCTGTTCCCTGTCATCGGGAACGCCGATCAGTGACGTCAGACGTCAGCCACGCCCCCTTCTGTAAAAAAAAACACACACACGTCACACTAACTCCTCCCCGCCCCCTAGTGGTTAACTCCTTCACTGCCAGTGTCATTTATACAGGAATCAGTGCATTTAAATAGCACTGATTTCTATCTAAATGACAATGGTCCAAAAAATGTGTCAAAATTGTCCGATGTGTCCGCCATAATGTCGCAGTCACAATAAAAATCGCTGATCGCCGCCATTACTAGTAAAAAAATATATATTAATAAAAATGCTATAAAACTATCCCCTATTTTGTAAACGCTATAACTTTTGCACAAACAAATCAATGATCGCTAATTGCGTTTTTTTTTACCAAAAATATGTAGAAGAATACGTATCGGCCTAAACTGAGGAAAAAATATGTTTTTTTATATATTTTTTGTGGATATTTATTATAGCAAAAAGTAAAAAATATTGCATTTTTTTCAAAATTGTCGCTCTATTTTTGTTTATAGCGCAAAAAATAAAAATCGCAGGGGCGATCAAATACCACCGAAAGAAAGCTCTATTTGTGGGAAAAAAAGGACGCCAATTTTGTTTGGGAGCCACGTTGCACGACCGCGCAATTGTCAGTTAAAACGACGCAGTGCCGAATCGCAAATAGGGGCCTGGTCCTTTGGCTGCCAATTGGTCCGGGGCTGAAGTGGTTAAGGTATATCTAAAGAACAAAAAAATATCCTATATTGCAACTCACTGGTCCTTAAATGTGGTGACTGCATTAGCTTTCTTGTTTTATATTCACCTGGTGATCCTGCCAGTAAGGCCTCGTGCACACTGGGTGTTTGCCCAGCTCTTCTGAACGCCTTTTCTCCTAGCAGGAGAAAAGTAGCATTAAAAAGAGCTCCTAAAGTCGCGTTTTGCAAAGGCATTTAAGCGCTTCAGCCATTTGGGAGTTCGTTTAGTTTACGCAGAAGTGCTAAACACGTTTAGGCATGCTAAGTCGCGTTTACAAGGGGCATTTGGCGTGTTTTTCTGCCGAAATGCTCCTCTTCTGAACATGCAAGTGATGTTTTTTTTTTTTCTGCCTCTAAATGCTCTTGCCGCTAAATGCCTGTAAATACCTATGTGGGACATATAGGCGAACATGGACGGGGCATTTAGAGGCAGTAAAAGAAGTCAAATGCCCTTAAAAGTTGTGTTTTTTTGATGCCTACCGTAGTGTGCATGAGGCCCAATGCACTTTCTGACCCAGGGTGACAACGCTCACTCACTGTACTATGGAGGAGCAGTGTTGTCACCCTAGGCTGCTTGCCCCCGATTTGGGCTACCTCCCCTCTAATCATCTATACTAAAAATATTGGGACGCCTGCCAGAGCCACAGCCGGGCGCCCGCAGTTACAATGCCAGCGCCACAGAGAGGAGGGGGAGACGAGGGGGGCTTCGTTCCCCCGCATCGCCTGACCCCGGGACAGGTAAGTGTCCGACTTATTAAAAGTCAGCAGCTGCAGTATTTGTAGCTGCTGACTTAATTTTTTTTTTTTTAAGCAGAACTCCGCTTTAAGAGTTCCCTTCACTAGAACTAAGAGGCCAAGCCCAACCCCCTGAAAAACAACCCCACACCATAATCCCCCCTCCACCAAAATGATTTGGACCAGTGCACAAAGCAAGGTGTATTCACTGTGTTCATTTGGAAAAGGAAGGGTCTGGTAAATTACATATTGACTAGCCCCTTCCCCTGCTCACCATCCTGAAAGGTTCCCCGCAGCAGCTGGGGGGGGGGAGGAAAGGGGAACTAGCAGCACTGCAGGTGGGGAAGGGGGCGCAACACAGGGGGGAGCCCGAGTAGTAGGGGGCACCACACGTAGTGATTAGGGTGTGTCCAGGCACACCTGCCACACCCCTGTGCATGCCTAGGCAATGTTGTCACCTTAAGGCAGTGGTCATCACCCCTGTCCTCAGGGCCCACTAATAGGCCAGGTTTGCAAGATAACTGAATTACATCACGGGTGATATCATTTGCTGCTCAGTGATTGCCGTATTCTAGTCTGCATCTCCCCCCCAAGGTAATACATAAAACCTGGCCTGTTGGCCTGGGCCCTGAGGACTGGGTTGATGACCACTGCCTTAAGGGCAAATTCACATGGGCCCAGTTGCCTATTTTTACCCACCCAAATCAAACATTACATGCCACTAACGTGATGCTTTATACGTCATGGCTGTGCCATTTTAATTAGGCTTGCAGAGTTTGGCAGGCATTGGCATCACTGGGTCAAACTCGCCCACTGAGTTCAATATAAGAGTTGTACTGCAACCACGTTTGGCTCAGGGTCATGATGTGGTATTTTAATATAAATTCTGTAAAAAAGAAAAAAAAAAAAAAAAAACACGTTCAGGTGGTGGCAAGATCACCTCCTGGCAACCACTGCTATACCACCTTCTGAAAAGCATGGCACTAGAAGGTGCTGCTGCCTATGTGAAAGAGCCCTATAATGCCGAGTACACACAACCGGTAGACATGTGCTTCAGAATCGGAAATTTGTACAAATTTTTCGAAATTCGTATATTCGTATGAATCCGAAATACGAATTTTTATGCATACGAATTCCGTACGAAATGCGAAATTTTGTTACGAATTTCGGATCCAAATTAACAGAAACGTGACTGGTGTTTATGCATAAGAATTCTGTACGAAATACGAAATTTCGTAAACGAATTTCCATTCCAAATTAACAGAAAGTATCAGAAACGTGACTGGTGTTAATATGCAGAAGAATTCTATACGAAATACGAAATTTCGTTTACGAATTTCCGATCCAAATTAACAGAAACGTTTAAATTTACGATTCGTACGAAATAAGAATTTTGTACGAATCCGAATTAAATTTCGTATACAAATTACGAATTACGATTTTTTTTTTAATACGGAACGAAACAAAACAAATTTTTTGACGGCGCCCATGTCTAACGACCGGACTTTTCAACAGCAAAGGTCCGACGGAACGAATCCGTCGGACAATTCGATCGTGTGTGGGCTCCATCGGACTTTTGCTGTTGAAAAATCCGACAGACTTTAGAAATAGAACATGCTTAAAATTTTTCCGCCAGGAAATCCGCCGGACCCAGTTCCTTTTGAAAAATCCGCTCGTCTGTGTGCTAGTCCGATGGACAAACAATGACGCTAGGGCAGCTATTGGCTACTGGCTACGAACTTCCTTATTCTAGTCCGGTAGTACGTCATCACGTTCAAATCCATCAGACTTTAGTGTGATTGTGTGTGGCCAAGTCCGTTCATTCGGAAAGTCCTTCGGAACTCTGTCGAAAGTCCGTCGGAAAGACCGCTTGTGTGTATACGCGGCATAAGAGGAAGTGTCCGACCGAAGACCATCATAGCAGGATCACCAGGGATATATTTATTGAATAATATACCGTATATACTCGAGTATAAGCCGAGTTTTTCAGCAACATTTTTTTGTGCTGAAAGTGCCCCCCTCGGCTTATACTCGAGTCAAGCACTTTTCTGCAGCAAAAAAAAAAATAATTTCCGACCCGTATCTCGGGGTCACTAGCCGCAAGTGTCCCCGAGTTATGGGGCCCAAAAGTCGGGTCAGAAAATGTTGAGCACTTTTCTGCAGCAGAGAATGACATTTTCCGAACCGATTTTGGGGCCCCGTATCTCGGGGTCACTTGGGGCTAGGAACCCCATCTTTGGATATGTTGTAGTGCTAGTTCCACTGGGGTTCCTAGCACTAAGTGGCCCCGAGATACGGGGCCCCAAAGTCGGTTTGGAAAATGTCATTCTCTGCTGCAGAAAAGTGCTTGACTTTTTGTGCCCTGATTTGGGGCCCCATATCTCGGGGACACTTGGTGCTAGGAACCCCAAATTTATTATTCAAACCCAGTGGAACTAGCACTACAACCTATCTAAAGATGGGGTTCCTAGCCCCAAGTAACTTCGAGATACGGGGCCCCAAAATCGGTTCAGAAAATTTCATTCTCTGCTGCAGAAAAGTGCTTGACTTTTTGTGCCCTGACTTTGGGGCCCCATATCTCGGGGACACTTGGTGCTAGGAACCCCAAATTTATTATTCAAACCCAGTGGAACAAGCACTACAACCTTTCTAAAGATGGGGTTCCTAGCCCCAAGTAACTCCGAGATACGGGGCCCCAAAATCGGTTCGGAAAATGTCATTCTCTGCTGCAGAAAAGTGCTTGACTTTTTATGCCCTGACTTTGGGGCCCCGTATCTCGGGGGCACTTGGTGCTAGGAACCCCAAATCTGGTATTCAAACCCAGTGGAACTAGCACTACAACATATCCAAAGATGGGGTTCCTAGCCCCAAGTGACCCCGAGATACGGGGGGCCCCAAAATCGGTTCGGAAAATGTCATTCTCTGCTGCAGAAAAGTGCTTGACTTTTTATGCCCCGACTTTGGGGCCCCGTATCTCGGGGACACTTGGGGCTAGTGACCCCGGGATACGGGGCCCCAAATTCGGTCAACTGTGTCCATCTGCATCAATGTCATTTCGGGACCCCAAATTTTGGCTGTAGCTAGGGGGCATCTAGGAAACCTTAACTACCAAGTTTGAAGTTTGGGGGACCTATGGCTGCAAATGGGCACAGTGAGGCTGCAAATGGGCACAGTGAGGCTGCAAATGGGCACAGTGAGGCTGCAAATGGGCACAGTGATGCTGCAAATGGGCACAGTGAGGCTGCAAACGGGCACAGTGAGGCTGCAAACGGGCACAGTGAGGCTGCAAATGGGCACAGTGATGCTGCAAACGGGCACAGTGAGGCTGCAAACGGGCACAGTGAGGCTGCAAATGGGCACAGTGAGGCTGCAGATGGGCATTGTTGACCCTCTTTTCCACTTACAGTAGCTGCGCATTTCTCACCCTAGTCTTATACTCGAGTCAATAAGTTTTCCCAGTTGTTTGTGGTAAAATTAAGTGCCTCGGCTTATATTCGGGTCGGCTTATACTCGAGTATATACGGTAATAAAAATATTAAAAAATTACTTGTGAAACCATTGTTTTTTTTTTTAAAGAAGAAAAATGTCCCACCATAAAAAGACAAAAAAGATGGAGGCGATTACAGAAACAGCTAATATTTTCTTTCATTGTGCGCAGTCTGAAAAGAGAAAAAAAAAAATCCTTTTCTGGTAAGCGCCGATGGCGTGAGCCGCAACAAAAGAGAGATTGGAAGAAAAAATGGGCCGGGACTTTGTTCCTAGTCACATTTTGATGGCTGAGAGATTGACAAAATAATTTGCACCCGTCGATTCCTTTGGAAAAAAAAAATAAATAAATTTACAATGGATTTGCCGCGCCACATTTTTAATTTTAATCAGCAATGAAAAAAAAAATGACAATACGGATCAAAACAAAACATCAGCCGGTAAAGTGGGCTTTGCAGATTGTGTCAGGCGGACTCCATTAGAGAGCGGTAGGTATTGGCGCATCAATCACCATCTTCCAAACTTGCAACGTCTCTGAAATGTAATTAGACATTCGGGTTTCTTCACCAACAATTTGCAACAAAAAAAAAGAGAAAAAAAAAAAAAAAGAAAAGCTGTCACTTCCGAAAAGATGCAAAGTGCGAGAAAATAAAGTCAAAACCTGTTTATGTAAATTTGCCCCGAGTTGCCACTGACCACTTAGCTGAAGAATTAGGGAATTAGGCTGCAATTTGGAGAGTAAAACGACTTAATCCCACACAATGCATTTTTATTCCCCTCTTTTATATTCACCAGCATTGCTGCGAAGGATAATGGGGGCTGGGGGGGTTAACAACACAAAATCACAAACTAGGCGGCTTGGCATAAAAAGGCCATTGTCAAACTTCTTCTTTTTTTTTTTTTCAAGGAGGCTGAAAAACTTGTGTGAAATACACTATATTACCCCAAAAGTATTGGGACGCCTGCCTTTACACGCACATGAACTTTGATGGCATCCCAGTCTTATGCCGTGTACACACGGTCGGACATTCCGACAGAAAAAGTCAGATGGGAGCAGGGGCGGACTGACCATTCAGCCACTCGGGCACCGTCACCATCAGGGTTGCCAGCCTCAGTAAAACCAGGGACAGTATGTCAAAATCTGTGTGTTTTTTTTTACATCCGGTGTTCTATCACGAAGAGTCCGGCTGTCACCAGGTGTCCGAAGTGTACTGCGCATGCGCAACGCATGCGGAGTAAAGAGCATAAAGATTTTCGGAAATTGTCGGAAGATGAACGGCGCCTGCGCCGTGAGTCGAGGTGAAGCCCCCACCATCCAAGCGGACATAGGGTTAGTCAAACTTAGAGGGCCCCTCGCGGGCTCGCTTCGCTCGCCACGCTTCGGGCGCGGCCTCGCTGCGCTCGGCTCTTTTATATTCTAACTCTATGTCCACTTGGATTGTGGGGCTTGAAAGTGGACTCACGGCGCAGGCGCCGTTCATCCTCGGCAATTTTTGGAATTTGGGTGTCCTGTGTACTGCGCATGCGCAGTACACAGCGGACCCTTCGTGATGGGGGACGGCTAATGATAGTACACCGGCTCTGAAATGTCCCTTACCGACATCCTTTTGGTCTAAAAATCCAGAGATTATAGCTGCCCCACCTCTCCAGTACCTTATCAGCCAATAGAAACATGTCTGTGTATACTGTGTGATTGTATACTGTGTGCGTGTGTATACTATGTGGCCCCATAATCTCCTATTGCCCGGGGGCCCCATGAGTTGTCAGTCTACCCCTGGATGGGAGCTTTTCATCGGATATTCCCACGGTGTGTGTATGCCCCATCGGTCTTTTTCCATCGAAAATTCAGACAGACTTATCGGACACACGATCGGAAATTCTCGTCGGGAAAAAGTTCTGACGGTTTTCCCGACGGAATTCCGCTCAAACTGTCTTGCCTACACACGGTCACACCAAATTCCGACCGTCAAGAACACGCAGGGCCATCTTTAATATTGATTGGACCCTGGGCAAAACTTTTCTTCCCCCCCCCCCCCCATGCAGTTTTGCTCTCCACCTGCTCTGAGACATACAATAAATAGCAGCTAGACTCAAAATCAGTTTACTGAATCAGATCAGGAAGCGATTGCGATTGGTTGCCAGAGGTTACAGTGTATCATTACCGCTCACTGACTGGTTGCTAGAGGCTACAGTGTATCATTACCGCTCACTGACTGGTTGCTAGAAGTTACAGCACATGATTTCTGCTTGTCGATTGGTTGCTAGAGATTACTGTGGATATGACCTCAGGGGGGCATGATATACATATCAATGCCGCCGGCCGCCTCTAGTTACATATGAATGCTGCCGCTATTTAAGTATGAATGCCGGTAATGTACATGTAAACACAGGGTCTGCAGATGAGTCATCTGTACACAACAATAGGGCAGAGCTGGGCAGCATTAGTAGCAGCACTTCACACTGAGATATTGGGACACAGCACAGGACTAAAACCTCAAGGGACGAGGGAATTTAAACCAGGATAGTTGGCAAGTATAAGGCAGCTGCTTTGGGCCCCACAACAATCACAGGGCCCAGGGCAGCTGCCCCTTTTGCCCTGCCTTAAAAACGGCCCTGAGAACACGGTGACGTACAACACTACAACAAGCCGAGTTCAATGCTTCCGAGCATGCGTCGAATTGTTTCCGAGCATGCATAGGAATTTTGCGCATCGGAATTGCTACAGACGATCTGAATTTCCGATAGAAACCTTTTCCGTCGGAAAAATTGAGAACATGCTCTCAATTCTTTGCTGTCGGAAATTCGGCCAGCAAAAGTCCGATGGAGCCTACACACGGTCACATTTTCCGATGAAAAGCTCTCATTGGTCTTTTTCTGTCCGGAATTCCGATCGTGTGTACGCGGCATTAGATAGAGAACATGTTCTAAATTTTTCAGACGGAAAACATTTCGAGCGGGAAAAAAAGCTTGTCTGTATGTTGTTCCGACGCATCAAAAATCACGCATGCTCTGAAGCAAGTACGAGACGGTAGCGCTACATTACACTATATTGTTTTTAATTTATTTATACTTTTTGAAGTAGAATCGCCTGTTTGTGCTGACTGCAACCCGGTCTTTCTAATTTAAAAGAGACTGCGCAGATTGAATTTGTTTTCGTTTTACTTCCCTCTCATAGACTGGGGCGGGTCCAAGACTACCTGGGCTCAGGGGAAGTAAGCTGAATAGTGATGGGCAGGGGTGTTGCTAGGTCTACAAAAGATCTGGGGCTAGAGCCCATAGCAGCGTACTAAAGAAAGTCATACGCTTGGGGGGGGGGGCATACACATGTATATACAGTAATATACGTGTGTGTATATATCCCCAGAGAGCCCCCCACTTACATCAGGGTCCCCAGAGAGCCCCCCCTATACATCAGGGTCCCCAGAGAGCCCCCCCTATACATCAGGGTCCCCAGAGAGCCCCCCTCTTACATCAGGGTCCCCAGAGAGCCCCCCCTTACTTCAGGATCCCCAGAGAGCCCCCCACTTACATCAGGATCCCCAGAGAGCCCCCTCTTACATCAGGGTCCCCAGAGAGCCCCCACTTACATCAGGGTCCCCAGAGAGCCCCCCCTTACATAAGGGTCCCCAGAGAGCCCCCCTTACTTCAGGGTCCCCAGAGAGCCCCCCACTTACATCAGGGTCCCCAGAGAGCCCCCTTACATCAGGGTCCCCAGAGAGCCCCCCCCCTTACATCAGGGTCCCCAGAGAGCCCCCCTTACATCAGAGTCCCCAGAGAGCCCCCCCTTACATCAGGGTCCCCAGAAAGCCTCCTCTCCTCACACCAGGGTCCCCAGGGAGCCCCCCACTTACATCAGGGTCCCCAGAGAGACCCCACCTTACATCAGGGTCCCTAGAGAGCCCCCACTTACATCAGGGTCCCCAGAGAGCCCCCTTACATCAGGGTCCCCAGAGAGCCCCCCCTTACATCAGGGTCCCCAGAGAGCCCCCCTTACATCAGAGTCCCCAGAGAGCCCCCTCTTACATCAGGGTCCCCAGAAAGCCTCCCCTCCTCACACCAGGGTCCCCAAAGAGCCTCCTCCTTTCATTAGAGTCCCCAGAGAGCCTCCCCCTTGCATCAGGGTCCCCAGAGAGCACCACACTTACACCAGGGTCCCCAGAGAGCCCCCCCCCCTTACATTAGTGTCTCCAGAGAACCTCCCCTCCCCTTGGGGACCCCTGCAGAGACTCGGGGGCTATGGGCCCCAGATTCGGGGCTATAGCCCCAAAAGCCACCCCCTAGCGACGCCACTGGTGATGGCCATCAGACTGAGGACATCAAGTGGCAGAAAAATGTACTGCAAGGGAAATCTTTGGATTGAAGGTTAAGTTTGCAGCAAAGGCGGTATTTGTTACTTAACTTTTTAATAGGCTATTCATTTTCATCTTGCTGGAGCTCTTATAACTGCGAAGCAATTGAATCTACGCGAACACATATCCGGTTACCAGAACAAATCTCTGTGTTGATATGTTAAACACAACAGTGCGGTTTAATGACATCTACACTTAATCATTGTACAAGCTGATGCCTATTGGTGAACGTTAGAATGTAAATTGCATCTAGGTTATATTTTGTCTTTAGCATGATATGCAAACCACAAACCTCTGGTCCCCATGAACTGTAAAACTGCCGCGTACATTAAATAAAAAAAATCTATTTAAACGAGCAGAAACCACAAGGCACGGCTGTATTGACTGGAAGCGCTTCTCTATGATGTGATCTTTGGTGCATTCCTATTTTCAGCCATAAAACTGACAAATCAATACTAATGTCTGAAGTAAAATTACTCATAAACAAGCATTGGATGGCGCATATTTCTAGATAAAGGTTCAACTAGCTCGGTCATAAGGAAAGTCATTTCCACCTTTTATCTGAGTAGACAAACGAAGGACATACTGTGACCAATTGATGATCAGAACTTTCCAAAGGGTGGCTTTAGGAACAGGAAAGCAATTATGCTTAAAAAACTAAGTTAATAAGCAAAACTTTGTTGGGACAAGTCCCAAATACCCCCACTTGACAGTTACCCACCCCCTAGTGATGGAGCGGAACTTCCCCAACAGCGACGCAGCTTTAAGATCTGATCCCTGATTCCAGGGGGGCACTTGACCCCCCTTGCCCCTACCTGCGGACACCCATGCCAATGATGGAGGTTATTATTTCAGAAACTGGCACCAATGAGGGGGGTTATTATTTCAGAAACTGGCACCAATGATGGGGGTTATTATTGCAGAAACTGGCACCAATGAGGGGGGTTATTATTTCAGAAACTGGCACCAATGATGGGGGTTATTATTGCAGAAACTGGCACCAATGATGGGGGTTATTATTGCAGAAACTGGCACCAATAATGGGGGTTATTATTGCAGAAACTGGCACCAATGATGGGGGTTATTATTTCAGAAACTGGCACCAATGATGGGGGTTATTATTGCAGAAACTGGCACCAATGAGGGGGGTTATTATTGCAGAAACTGGCACCAATGATGGGGGTTATTATTGCAGAAACTGGCACCAATGATGGGGGTTATTATTGCAGAAACTGGCACCAATGATGGGGGTTATTATTGCAGAAACTGGCACCAATGAGGGGGGTTGTTATTGGGGATTGTCTACTGGGTTATTGTCTACTCAGATAAATTTCCACCTTTTATCTGAGTAGACAAACGAAGGACATACTGTGACCCCATTGATGATCAGAACTTTCCAAAGGGTGGCTTTAGGAACAGGAAAGCAATTATGCTTAAAAAACTAAGTTAATAAGCAAAACTTTGTTGGGACAAGTCCCAAATACTCCCACTTGACAGTTACCCACCCCCTAGTGATGGAGCAGAACTTCCCCAACAGCGACGCAGCTGTGCTGATTTTAAGATCTGATCCCTGATTCCAGGGGGGCACTTGACCTCCCTTGCCCCTACCTGTGGATGCCCATGCCAATGATGGAGGTTATTATTTCAGAAACTGGCACCAATGATGGGGGTTATTATTGCAGAAACTGGCACCAATGATGGGGGTTATTATTGCAGAAACTGGCACCAATGATGGGGGTTATTATTGCAGAAACTGGCACCAATGATGGGGGTTATTATTGCAGAAACTGGCACCAATGATGGGGGTTATTATTGCAGAAACTGGCACCAATGAGGGGGGTTGTTATTGGGGAAACTAGCACCAATTCTGAGGGTTAATATTGTGGAAATGGACACCAGTGCTGGGAGTTATTACTGCCAAAATTGTCACCAGTGCAGGGGGGTTATTATTGTAGAAAATAAACTCCAATGACGGGGGTTATTATTGGGGAAACTTGCACAATGTAGGAGGTTATTATTGTGTCAATTATGAAAAATATGTGATAGCGCTGCTTAAAATACATCTGACGAAACAAACATATTAAGGTGTCAGTACCACTAAATGATGAATAAGTGAACACAGTTCAAATACCATGGGTTAATATTCCATACACTGGCACCAATGATGGGGGTTATTACTGAATAAACTGACGCCAATGTTTGGGGTTATTATTGTGTAAACTGATACCAATGCTGAGATGTATTACTGCATAAACTGGCACCAATGCTGAAGGTTATTACTGCATAAACTGGCACCAATGCTGAAGGTTATTACTGCATAAACTGGCACCAATGCTGAAGGTTATTACTGCACAAACTGGCACCAATGCTGAAGGTTATTACTGCATAAACTGGCACCAATGCTGAAGGTTATTACTGCATAAACTGGCACCAATGCTGAGATATATTACTGCATAAACTGGCACCAATGCTGAAGGTTATTACTGCATAAACTGGCACCAATGCTGAAGGTTATTACTGCATAAACTGGCACCAATGCTGAGATATATTACTGCATAAACTGGCATCAATGCTGAAGGTTATTACTGCATAAACTGGCACCAATGCTGAAGGTTATTACTGCATAAACTGGCACCAATGCTGAAGGTTATTACTGCATACACTGGCACCAATGCTTTTTTAAGAAGTTAGGCCACAGGTGTCAAACTGCGGCCCTCCGGCTGTTGCCAAACTACAAGTCCCATGAGGCATTGCAAAGCTGACAGTTACAAGCATGACTCCCAAAGGGAAAGGCAGCATGGGACTTATGGTTCTGCAGCAGCTAGAGGGTCGCAGTTTGACACCCCTGCATTAGGCTATAGCTGGAAATCTGTAAATTAGGGCCAGGTATTCAGGTAACAACTGCCTAACTGCCCACTGAGCTATTGTATTCTGACAGTGGGGAGATGTCCCTGCCGGTGGCACTGATCAAGCAAAGAAAATCCCACATGTGTTGTACAGAACTCGACTGGTAGATCCATTTATGTACAACCCTCTGCCCATACATGGATAGAAATTCAGTTGGTCTCTGCTGAACCGGCCACATTTTGATCCATGTATGGCTAGCTAAAGCGCAATTACCTCTCATTTTAGACAGATATCCTTAAAGCGGAGTTCCACCCAAAAATGGAACTTCCGCTTTAAGTGATGGTGACCCCCCTGACATGCCACATTTGGCATATCATTTTTTTTTTGGGGGGGGGGAGGGGGGCTGGATGTCTCTAAAAAGACGGTATCCGCTGACTGGCCATTTACAGCAGTGCGGCTGGCGCAGTGCGTGCCACACCTGGGCGCCCACAGTAAGAATGCCAACGCCGTGCAGAGGAAGGGGGAGAGGAGCGGGGCTTTGTAACGCCCGCATTGCTGGACCCTGGGACAGGTGAGTGTCTGATTATTAAAAGTCAGCAGCTACACTTTTTGTAGCTGTTGACCTTTAATTTGTTTTTGTTTTTTTCGGGGGAACTCCGCTTTAAAGTGGCTGTAAACCCTTACAGACCACTTTTACCTACAGGTAAGCCTAGATTAAGGCTTACCTGTAGGTGCAGGAAATATCTCCTTAACCTACACGGTTAAAGCGGAGCTCCACCCATTTGTAGGACATAGATGTAAAATATAATACTCACCTTCCTCGATCCGAAACGGTAGGTATTTTTTTTTTTTACTTACCTTTTGTTGTTTTCTTCTTGCCATCCATCCTTCCGGTTCTCCTTCCCTCGGATATGGGCGGGGATATTACGGCTATTTCGTAATATTCCCTAGCCCGCACTGTCTCCTGGGAGCTTGCGTCATAGCTCCCAGGAGTCAGTGCGGCGGCCGATTCTCTGTTCTCTGCTCTCACAACGGGGCGGGACTTTCGCCGCCGCCGCCGCCGTTGTGATGACAACAGGAGCTGCTGACGGCGCTCCTATCCTGTACTGCGCATGCGCGAGATTAAAATGAATGGGCGTCAATGAAATCCAGGAAGAGAACGCCTGGAGGTTTAAAATGCCCACAGGCAAGATTGAGAACGAACCGAGGATTTTTTATAAAGTCTTTTTAAAAGATTAAAAAACGAAAAGGCACAAGTGATAGAAACAGGACAGGTGAGTTACTCAATTACAAATGAATTTCTTTATTAATGACCATTGAAAAAAAAAACGTCAGGGGCAGTGGAGCCCCGAGATATTTTCCCAAAAATGGGCACCGCTGTCTAAGGCGCATGCGCGTCGTAGAGAACGGTGCAAGCGCACTGAGCGCGCCTTTAGTGAAGGCGATCGCGCCTTCACTGACGGCTCCCGCGCGCATGCGCCAAAGTGACGTCATGGCTGCTCCGGCCAGTCACAGTGCCGGAGCAGCGATACCCGGTGTTCTGTCACGAAGTGTCCGGCTGTCACCAGGTGTCCAAAGTGTACTGTGCATGCACAGTACGGAGCGTGAAGATTTTCGGAAATTGTCGGAAGATGAACGGCGCCTGCGCCGTGAGTCGAGGTGAAGCCCCCACCATCCAAGCGGACATAGGGTTAGTCAAACTTAGAGGGCCGCTCGCCACGCTTCGGGCACGGCCTCGCTGCGCTCGGCTCTTTTATATTCTAACTCTATGTCCACTTGGATGGTGGGGCTTGAAAGTAGACTCACGGCGCAGGCGCCGTTCATCCTCGGCAATTTTCGGAATCTGGGTGTCCTGTGTACTGCGCATGCGCAGTACACAGCGGACAATTCGTAATGGGGGACAGCTAATGATAGTACACCGGAAGTCACTCCGGGTAAGATGTCAGCGATGGAGGAGGTGAACAAGGGTCGCTTCGGGGGCTTCGATCTCAGGTAAGTAATTCATAATGAGCTAGTGTGCTGTGCATACTAGCTCATTATGCCTTTTTCCTGCAGGGTGTTTTTTTTTTTATTTATTTTTTTTATTTTTTTAGAGAGGGTTTACTTCCTCTTTAAATCTCCTGGGTGTGTCTCCAGGACAGGAAGTAAAGGGAATTCTCTCCTATGGGAACCATTTACCATTCTCTTTATCCAAAACACAAAAAAAAGTTTGGGCTTTAGATATACTATAACTTTATAATGCAAATCATTAGTACTCTGTTCTTCCGGTCAGCCCTTTTTAGCATTTAAAATAGTTGTACTGTATAGGATTTTAGACTCCTTTTAGTGGTTATTTTGTCTTCTCTCCATTACCGCCGACGAAAAAGCAGCTGACAAAGTAAGGAGAGGTGATTTTTGTTTGTTCCCCGTCCTCTCCGTATTATTCTTTTAAACACTCATCGGCGCTGTTTCGTAGCAGGGGGTTCAAAATATCCTGTCAATAAAGGCAGCAGAGGTGATATTTGTGTGGCATTTATTTTATTTCATCCCAACGGCGGGGTGAGACACGCGGGTTATGCCAAAGAAAACAGTGATTTAAGAAACGCAGCAAACCTCGCCAGGCTCTCCCGCGCTTTGTCTAATGACAAAAGGGAAACGGGGAACACGGGGACAAGGTCAGGCGTGTTGCAAAGAATGCGTTTTATAATATTGTCTTTAAAATTGCCTGCTGGATCATTTAGCGCCCCTGACCATTTTACTCTTGATTTTCTTGCAGAAAGGAAAAAAAATAAATAAAAAAAAAAAAAAACCTTGCTGGAGAGCAGGCTTTCGCTGACACCTTTTAGCGCTGAAAGAATTGTATTGATGGGTGATGCGCGGCGGTGACAAAAGTATGGAGACTAATGTAAAAAGTATGACCTTCTTTCGCGGCTTGCAGGATTTGTTTCAAAATTTGCTATTCAAGGCAAGCAGGCGAGAGGTGTTTGTGAAGCCGAACACTTAACATTTCTATTCAGTGCTGAAAAGCGCTACCAGCTTGCGCAAATTTTTTTCCATCCCCCCCCCCCCCCCCACTACAAATAAACTCAAAGCTCTATTTAACTCATTAAACAGCAGAAGTCAACTCAGGATTTATACAACGCTGGAAAAAAAGTGCTAGAAATTCTGAAAATATTAAATGTGCCCCCCCCCCCCCCACACACACTTCCCAATTTGTCTGCAACGCAGGAGGAAATTGATTTAAAATTAAAAAAAAATAAAAATAAAGCGGTGCTAAAAAATATTACATTTGGATTTGCAGTGCATTTTTCTAGGTGATCATTTAACCACTTCAGCCCCGGACCAATTGGCAGCCAAAGGACCAGGCCCCTTTTTTTGCGATTCGGCACTGCGTCGCTTCAACTGACAATTGCGCGGTCGTGCGACGTGGCTCCCAAACAAAATTTTCCCCCACAAATAGAGCTTTCTTTTGGCGGTATTTGATCGCCCCTGCGGTTTTTATTTTTTTGCGCTATAAACAAAAATAGAGCGCCAATTTTGAAAAAAACGCATTATTTTTTACTTTTTCCTATAATAAATATCCCCCAAAAAAACATATTTTTTTCCTCAGTTTAGGCCGATACGTATTCTTCTACATATTTTTGGTCAAAAAAATCGCAATTAGCGATTATTAATTTGTTTGCGCAAAAGTTATAGCGTTTACAAAATAGGGGATAGTTTTATAGCATTTTTATTAATATTTTTTTTTTTACTAGTAATGGCGGCGATCAGCGATTTTTATTGTGACTGCGACATTGCGGCGGACACATCGGACATTTTTGACACATTTTTGGGACCATTGTCATTTATACAGCAATCAGTGCTATTTAAATGCATTGATTCCTGTATAAATGACACTGGCAGTGAAGGGGTTAACCAGGGGGTGGCAGTGTAGGGGTTAAGTATGCCTAGGGGTGTGTTTCTTACTGTGGGGGGGGCGTGGCTGTCAGCTAGTGAATGCTGATCTCTGCTCCAATCACAGGGAGCAGAGATCGGCGTCACTAGTTGCTAGGCAGACCGGGGAGATGCGGTCTATTTCCGCATCTCCCCGTTCTGCCTTCCCGTGAGACGATCGCGGGTGTCCCCGCGGCGATCGAGTCCGCGGGACCCGCGACTGGCCTCATGGGGGGTCCCGACCGGCGCGCTCCCGATGGCACGGACGCCATTAAGGAGGGACTTGTATATACGCCCTCCTGCCTGTCCCTGCCATTCTGCCGACGTATATCGTCGTGCGCCAGTCGGGAAGCGGTTAAAGAGACGCCTCTGCGCCCCATAGAGGGTTATGGCCGCTACATATATATAATATTTTAGGGTTCTAAGTCATTTTCTAGCAAAAAAATACAGATTTTTACTTGTAAGCAACAAATGTCAGAAAAGGGCATGGTCTTATATAAAACATGTGGGGATGGGTATGTATTGCAGGGATGTACTCTGCGTGCCTTTTTTATTTTCCAACCCCATTTTTTTTTTTTACCTTTCAATTTCCTCAGCCTTTTCTTAGACTCCTGATTCTATTTTTAAATGACAGAGGCTCCCAAACACGATGTCTCAATGATGAACCCTGTCCATATCTCCAACAAAAAACAAAACAAAAAAAACACTGTAAGTTACAGATGCAGGAAAAAAAATCAGTAAATTCAGCTATTTTCGTGACATTAAGGCATCAGTTATTTTTCACCGAAGAAAATAACCAAATACATGCGGCCTTGTGATTAATGACCCGATGTAATGACAACTACATTCAAACTGACAGGATCTGTGCATCCGCACACTCCTATCTGTCAGGGGCACACAAGTGGGCACAGCAGTCTCACTATCTAATAGACAGTGACAATGAAAGGAGATAAAAAATACAGTTGATCGTCTTTCTATTGCTAACCTCTCAATACGCCCACTTAATAAAAAAAATAAAAAAATTATTTTAAAATGATTCCTACGAATAAAAAGGTGGGTTGTAAAAATAAAGGTTCGTTACTGTGGAGTAATATGCCCCTGGCATCATCCTGGTGGCGTTATTTTTGGTTTTCTCAGACGGGTTCTTTTTTTGGCTACACAAGTGGAATCGGCATAGGTCTGCTCCATTCACCGAGATAAAGGGAAAAGTCTTCTCCCAGCATTAAAATCTAAACCCTCAAAACTAAAATGTAATATACTCCAGCTTATCAGTCCTTACACGATCGGAATTTCCGGCCAGAAAAAGAGCGATCAGAGCTTTTTATCGGAAAATGCCACCGTGTGTAGGCTCCATCGGAATTTTGCTGGCCGAATTTCCGGCAGCAAAGAATTAAGAGCATGTTCTCAATTTTTCAGACGGAAAAGGTTTCTATCGGAAATTCCTACGCATGCTCGGAAACAATTCGACGCATGCTCGGAAGCATTGAACTCGGCTCGTTGTAGAGTTGTACGTCACCGCGTTCTTAGCGGTCGGAATTTGGTGTGACCGTGTGAAGGCAAGACAGTTTGAGCGGAATTCCGTCGGAATTCCATCGGGAAAACCGTCAGAGCTTTTTCCGACGAGAATTCCGATCGTGTGTACGCGGCATTACACGTTGTAGCTGCATTCGTTTCCGCGTTTAAAGCTTTTTTTTCCTTGTTTCTTCTTTCTTTTCACCAAGTCATTCGGCCAGTAGCATACATTCTAGGACAGGTATTAGAGAGGTGCTTGGAACACCAATACTAACAATAGGGTTGCCACTTTTTTTCTTCACTAGACTCATAAAGGAATTCACCCAAGCAGTACAGAGCATATACTGATAAAATCAAAAATAAAACAGAGTAAAAGCAGTATAAGGGTCTCAAAATCAGCAAAGACCGACGCGCTTCGACCAATAGGTCTTCTACTGGGGCATCAATTTGTTCCCACAAATAGAGCTTTCTTTTGGTGGTATTTGATCACCTCTGGGATTTTTATGTTCTGCTCAACAAATAATAAAAAAAAGACCGAAAATTTTGAAAAAAAAATGTTTTCTTTTTGTTTCCGTTACAAAACTTTATAAATAAGTAAGTTTTCTCCTTCACTGATGGGCACTGATGGGGCTGCACTGACGGGCACTGATAAGGTAGCACTGATGGGCACTGATGAGGTGGCACCAATGAGGTGGCACCAATGAGGTGGCACTGATGAGGTGGCACTGATGGGCACTGATGATGGGCACTAATATGTAGCACTGATGGGGCACTGATAGACCGCACTGACGGGCACTGATAGGTTGCACGGATGGGCACTGATGATGGGCACTAATATGCTGCACTGATGGGGCACTGATAGGCACTGATAGGTGGCACTGATATGCAGCACTGATGGGTACACATAGGTGGCACTGATGGGCACTGAAAGGTGACATGGATGGGCACTGATAGGCGGCACAGATGGGCACTGATAGGTGACATGGATGGGCATGGATGAGCACTGATAGGGGCACTGCCATCTTCTTGTGTACCCCAACCGTTCATCGCCATACACTCAACTCCACACAAAGGAGTGAGTTCCCTTACATATTGTGTTAAAGGCAACTGTGTTCTGCTGCAGACTCCAACCGGCCACTCCAAGTCCATCTAGTTCTTCTACTAGTCCTTAGAAAAAAAATGAAGACGCTCACCATGGTAAAGGTCAAAATTTTAATTTATTAAATAATCAAGTGCACACATTACACACCTGATGCTTCCAATACTAATACAATACCAAGTCCAATCCCAATACTTAGAATGTAAAGTCAAGTTTTCTCTTCTACTGCCATGTCTCTGAAAATCGATGTCTCACAACCTTCTATCTCTTTACAGCTCTATCTTTATACTATGTTTTTTTTTGTTTTTTTGGTAACAGAATGCTTTAAAATACCAAACAAAAATCACATTCACTGTTAAAAATTAGTTTGGCCGCTCAGCTGTTGGCGAATTGCCAGCTCCTATCTCTCCACAGTTACTCTCTGTGATGTTGACCAAGGCGAAGGCAGAGATCCTCTGGACTGGACGGCTTAAGTAGGCAGGACTGACGAGCAGGATATCATCAACAGCTGAGTACCTGTGGAGAGAGATGGGAGCTGGCAATTAGCCGACAGCTGAGCGGCCAGCTCAGAGAAGGAAGGGCTGAGCCCAGCCCTGACAGATAGACCATCAATCAATGTTCGGCAGCTCTGTCTCTTGGCACCCCGCCCAGCAGCACCTGAGCTCTGAACTCACTCACTACTATTAGCACGGCTGTCCAGGACAGAGGTGGGATTTCAGGATTCTGCCCGGGACAGGCTCAGACCGGGACATCAGTCTGATTTCCTTGACTGTCCCGGGCAATCCGTGACTGTTGGCAAGTATGCACATTGTCTTGCATTATAGGCCTACCTTGAAAAGGTTAACTACCACTACAGAATGTCCTCTGTTAAAGTTTGTACTAGTTGTGGAGTATCCTAACACGGTCCGAATTTCCGATGGAAACAGTCCGATGGGAGCTTTTCATCGGATTTTCCGACCGTGTGTACGCCCATCGGTCTTTTTCTGTCGGAATTTCCAACGGACTTTGGATTGAGAACCTGTTCTTAATTTTTCCGACGGAAAACCTTTCTATCGGATTTTCCAATCGTGTGTATGCAATTCCGACACGCAAAATTCCGACGCATGCTCGGAAACAATTTGACGTATGCTCGGAAGCATTAAACTTCCCTTTTTATAGTGCAGTCGAAGGTGTTCTATGCCGTGGTGTTATTGACCGTCGGAATTTGGTGTGACCGTGTGTAGGCAAGACAGTTTGAGTGAAATTCCATCGGAATTCCTACGGGACAACCATCAGAGCTTTTTCCGACGAGAATTCCGACCGTGTGATAAGGCTCACCCTATCCAAGTTCTTCAAGCAATAAATCCTAAAAAAAGGCCCTTTAGACCTGGTTATTGTGTAGAAAGACTGAGAAACTGCTGTGCACCCAATAGGGAATAGAACCCGGGACAAACAGCGAGACCGGCTAGGGGTCTGTGCCACACTAATGCCCCGTACACACGGTCGGATTTTCCGACGGAAAAAAAAATCGGACAATGTTGTCGGAAATTCCGACCGTGTGTAGGCTCCATCGGACTTTTTTTTCTTCGGATTTTCCGACGGACAAAGTTTTATCTCCTGCTCTCAAATTTTCCGACAACAAAGACCTATCGGACTTTTTCCGATCGTGTGTAGCGAATTCCGACGGACAAAGTGCCACGCATGCTCAGATCACATTACAAGACCAAAGCTATTGGCTACTAGCCTCTACGTAGTCCCGTCGTACGCAACGAACGTCACCACGTTCAGAATGATCGGATTTTCCGACAACTTTTGCCGCGTACACACGAAGGGACTATCCCACGGGATTATCCGCTGGACTCAAGTCCCAGCATCCTCCGGGACTGTGACATCACAAGGGGGCGGGGTCACCATGTGACATGAGCATGTGACCCTGTCCCCTTGTCCCTATATAAGTCCCAGCACAGCGCGGCTCTGGCATTCCGGCCAGAGAGAGCGACGAGTCAACATCGGAAGAAGAAGAAGAAGAAGGCGGCGCCGGCAGCGCGGAAAACGTCGACCGCGGCAAGAACAGAAGAGACCCCTGAAGACCCCCGAAGGCGGATCGAGACCCCCAGAAGACGGCGGCGACGACGAAGAAGGTAGCCGGACTTCTCCGCTCGTAAAAGAGCTAGGTAAATGGCGGAGGAGTCCGGCGAGAAGACCCCCAAGACGGAAGAAGACCCCCGGAGCAGTGCAATAAAATATTTTTTCAAAATTGTGTGTTTTTTTACTTTACATTTTACACCTTAGGTGAATGGGTAGGGGTACATCGTACCCCATACTCATTCACATAGGGTGGGGGGGCCGGGATCTGAGGGCCCCCTTATAAAAGGGGGCTCCCAGATTCCGATAAGCCCCCCGCCCGCAGACCCCGACAACCAATGGCCAGGGTTGTCGGGAAGAGGCCCTTGTCCTCATCAACATGGGGACAAGGTGCTTTGGGGTGGGGGGGCCGCACGTCCCCCCTTTCCCCAGGGCACCCCCCATGTTGAGGGCACGCGGCCTGGTATGGCTCAGGAGGGGGGGCGCTCCTGAGCCGCTCCTGAGCCGCTCCTGGCCTGCTGGGCTGCGTGCTGGGATAAGGGTCTGAGATGGATTTGGGGGGGACCCCCACGCTGTTTTTCGGCGTGGGAGTCCCTTTAAATCCATGCCAGGTGACGGAGCTAGCGTGCCGGCATTCACTGCCTACGCTAGCTACGTATACCTGAAATTACGTTCTAAATGAACGTACTTTCCGATGAGCGGCAAGTCCGTTCATTTCAAAAGTCCGGCGGACTTTGTCCAGCGGATTGTCCGCCGGAGAAGTCCGGGCGTGTGTGGGCAAGTCACACGCTCGGAAGTCCGGCGTGTGTGGGGAAGTCCCGCCGGACTAGGTCTGGCGGACAATCCGCTGGACTAGGTCCGGCGGACAAAGTCCGAACGTGTGTACGCGGCATTTGTCCGTGTGTATGCAACACCAGTGTCGGACAAAATCCGTCGGAAAAAATCCGATGGATTTTGTGGTCGGATTTTCCGACCGTGTGTACGGGGCATAACTTATCACAGGAGGTCTTCTATTTAAAGTTCACCTTCAACTAAAACTTTTTGCCTTCAATTTTTAAAGTTAATGGTTAACAGATGGCTTTAGTCCCTAATACTTACCCCCCGCAGTGAAAATATCAGCCTATTAATGAATGATTAGACGCATGTCGCTTTGATGTCGTTATTGACTTCACAGGAAAGACAGTCTCAGGCTGCGTGCAATATAAAAAATAAGTCACTCTCTAGTTGGTGAGGTCACAAAAGTGTGATAATTATTCTTATAATGGAGAATTAGCGTAAACTTTACAAAAAAAAAAAAAAGAATATCCCGCGAGCGCCAAAAAAAAAAAAAAATGACCAGTGTTTATTTGCTGTATAATGAAGGTCAGAACCCCAATCCGAGCTGACAATATAACGGGGAGGCGCCCAAACGGATATCTCTGTATTAAATTATTGAGAAGTAATTACCTCAGCATGTAAATAATATAAAATGTGAGCCTTATATGAGCACGAGAAAATGGCTCCCTTTGTTCACTCAAATTGACGGTTTGCCAGCCAATGCTGTAATAGGGACAATTGCAAATAATGCGGAATTGTAGCCACAAGACTAAATCAGAGGGTCTGAGTGAGAGGAATAAGATGCGTAATCAAGGCCTGGATACAGTTTTTATAGATTATTACACGGCGTGTGTTGTTCCCGTGCATTAGGAACACGGACAGGGGTTTTGCCTATTCAATCAGTTCTCTCTATCAACTTAACATTATTTTACATAAATTATCAACGAGTCAATGATAGAGATGGTGTATGGTGGGGCTGTGATCATTTCCTGTGGGAACAAAAAATATGCTTTACTTCACAAAAAAAAATTAAAACAATTAGTAATACCTCACAAATTTACAAAAATGTTCATGTGAAGCCTCTTCAAAAACACACATATATATATATATATATATATATATATATATATATATATATATATATATATATATATATATATATATATATATATATATATTATACAATATACAGTGCCTTGCAAAAGTATTCTATTTACCAATTAATATTTCAAATTTCCAAAAATGTTCATGTGAAGCCTCTTCAAAAACATAAATGACAGGAGACGGTCTTTGACAATTCCTTTATTAAAATCTTCTTTCTTCTTTCTTCATCCTTCGGTTTCTTCATCTTCTCCTTCCGTCATCTTCTTCCATCTTCTTCTTCCATTTTCTTCTTCCTCCGATCCGCTTCTTCTTGCGCTGGTCTTCTCGTCCTTCTCGTCCGGCATCTTCTTCCATGGCGTCGGCATCTGTTCTTCTGTCGGGCCGCTCCTCGCAATGGGAGGCTCCCGCTGTGTGAGGCTTCGCTCCGTCTGACAGGTCTTTTATAACGGAGGGCACCTGGTGGCCCCGCCCCCCTCTGACGTCATGGGGAAAGCCATAGGGAATTCCCCATGACGTCCCTGTGCGTCAGAGGGGGCGGGATCACCAGGTGCCCTCCATTATAAAAGACCTGTCAGACGGAGCGGAGCCTCACACAGCGGGAGCCTCCCATTGCGAGGAGTGGCCCAAGAAGAGACACCGACACCGACGCCAACGCCATGGAAGAAGATGCCGGACGAGAAGGGCGAGAAGACCAGCGCAAGAAGAAGCGGATCAGAGGAAGAAGATGATGGAAGAAGAAGGTGGAAGAAGATGCCGGAAGGAGAAGATGAAGAAACCGAAGGATGAAGAAAGAAGAAAGAAGATTTTAATAAAGGAATTGTCAAAGACCGTCTCCTGTCATTTTTACAATTTTTGACACTTTTTGGGTGAAATGGTAGGGGTACTTTTGTACCCCCTTACCATTTCACACAGGGGGGGGGGCGGGATCTGGGGGTCCCCTTGTTAAAGGGGGCTTCCAGATTCCGATAAGCCCCCCCACCCGCAGACCCCCACAACCACCGGCCAGGGTTGTGGGGAGGAGGCCCTTGTCCTCATCAACATGGGGACAAGGTGCTTTGGGGGTCTCAGACCCCCAAAGCATCCTCCCAATGTTGAGGGCATGTGGCCTGGTACGGTTCAGGCAGGAGGGGGGGCCGCTCTCGTCCCCCCCTCTTTTCCTGCGGCCTGCCAGGTTGCGTGCTCGGATAAGGGTCTGGTATGGATTTTGAAGGGGGACCCCACGCCATTTTTTTGGGCTGGGGCTCCCCTTAAAATCCATCCCAGACCTGAAGGGCCTGGTTATTGAATTTGGGGGGACCCCCACGCTTTTTTTTTTTGTTTTTTATCAATGAATGACAGTTCTCTGTGTTACGGGAGCCATCAATTCATTAGCCGCGAGTGCTTTTAAATAGCTTTTTTCCTGCAAAAATGACACTTTTTGCAGGGACAGTTCTAAGCACAGGAAACCTGCCCCCCTTCACAGGCCACCTATAGACACCCCCCAGATGTGATACTGCAATGCTGTACTAACAGCACGCACACACATATCCCCAGAAATACAGCACATATTGTCAGCAGTCAGCAACACACTGACACGCTGACACTGAAACACAATATGCGTGTAATGAGCTATAATTGGCTACAGGCGTCCTGCCTGTAGCCAATTATGGCTCTCCTCGCTGCGGGCACTGTGATTGGCCAAGCATGCGGGGTCACAGTGCATGCTTGGCCAATCATCAGCCAGCATTGCACTGCGACTGGCGCAATGCATTGCGGGCCGCTCGCATCACACGAATTTGATGCGAGCGGCCCAAATAGTTCTGGGCTCGCCGAACGGGCGAACGCCCGATGTTCGATTCGAACATGGGTTCGAATCGAACACCGGGCCCATCCCTAATTCATAGCCACATAGACCAACACAGAGGGGCGTTTAGAGGCTGAAAAAAATAAAAAACGCCAAACACCTGTAAAAGCGGAGTTGTTTATGCCCTGTGTGCATGAGGCTTAAGACCCCTTTTACACTGGAGGCAGTTTTCAGGTGTTTTAGCACTAGAATTAGTGCTTGAAATTCATTTGCATGAGTGTTCTCCCACTGGGGCGGTGCGCCTGCGGGGCCTCAGAAAAAGTCCTGCAAGCAGCAATTTTGGGGCGGCTTTGGAGCTCTGTAAAAAGCGCTCCAAAAATGCCCTTGCCCACTGAAATGAATGGGCAGTGCTTCTGAAGCGCCTTAAAAGCACTGCAAGTGTTTTTTTTATCTTTTTACAGTCATGTTGTCACGTCACCTTAAAAAGACCGCCCCACAAGCGCCCGAAAATCGCTGCTAAAACGCAGCTAAAGCACCGCAAAAAAGACTGGCACTTTAGCGCTGTTCTAGCGGCGCTTCAGTGTGAAAAGGATCTAAATGTTATAGTAGTAGATATACAGGATAGATAGATAAATATAGATAGATAGATAGATAGATAGTCATTTTTTATCCTTGATCAAGAAAATCAATGCAATAAAAAAAAAATCTGCCTGGGAATTATTTTTAGATAGATAGATAATCTTCGGTCATGTGAACATTACTTAGAGATGGATAGATAGATAGATAAATAGATAATCTTTAGTCAAGAATATCAATGCAATAAAATAAAAAAATTAGCTTGGGAACAAATGTATGAAAAATATATTCATGTGAACATTACATAGAGATAGATAGATAGACCAGATAGATAGATAGATAGATAGATAGACCGATAGATAGATAGATAGATAGATAGATAGATAGATAGATAGATAGATAGATAATCTTCGGTCAAGAAAATAAATGCAATAAAAAAAAAAAAAGATCTGCCTGGGAATTATTTTATTAATAATTTATTCGTGTGAGCATTTGAATACATGGTAAATGAAGTTCTCTTCAAGAGCTAGATAGATAGATAGATAGATAGATAGATAGATAGATAGATATAGATAGATAGATAGATAGATAGATAGATAGATAGATAGATAGATAGATAGATTTAGAGATAATCTTCGGTCAAGAAAATCAATGCTTAAAAAAAATAATCTGCTTGGGAAAAAATGCATTCATTCATTACATAGAGCTAGATAGATAGATAGACAGATAGATAATCTTCGGTCATGGGAACATTACATAGAGATGGATAGATAGATAGATAGATAGATAGATAGATAGATAGATAGATAGATAGATAGATAGATAGATAGATAGATAGATAGATAGATAATCTTTAGTCAAGAAAATCAATGCAATAAAAATTAAAAATCTGCTTGGGAACAAATGTATGAAAAATATATTCATGTGAACATTACATAGAGATAGATAGATAGATAGATAGATAGATAGATAGATCGATAGATAGATAGATAGATAGATAGATAGATAGATAGATCGATAGATAGATAGATAGATAGATAGATAATCTGCGGTCAAAAAAATAAATGCAATAAAAAAAAAAAGATCTGCCTGGGAATTATTTTATTAATAATGTATTCATGTGAGCATTTGAATACATGGTAAATTAAGTTCTCTTCAATATCTAGATAGATAGATAAAAAAAAAAAGATGAATACATGGTAAATTAAGTTCTCTTCAATATCTAGATAGATATTCTTCGGTCAAGAAAATAAATGCAATAAAAAAATTATCTGGTTGGGAAAAAATTTATGAAAAATTAATTAATGTGAACATTACATAGAGATAGATAGATAGATAGATAAATACATAAATAGATAGATAGATAGATAGATAGATAGATAGATAGATAGATAGATAGATAGATAGATAGATAGATAGATAGATAATATTCGGTCAAGAAAATAAATGCAATAAAAAAATAAAAAAAAAGATCTGCCTGGGAATTATTTTATTAATAATTTATTCATGTCAGCATTTGAATACATGGTAATTTAAGTTCTCTTCAAGAGATAGATAGATAAATAGATAGATAGATAGATAGATAGATAGATAGATAGATAGATAGATAGATAGATAGATAGATAGATAGATAGATAATCTTCGGTCAAGAAAATCAATGCATTAAAAAAATAATCTGCTTGGGAAAAAATTTATGAAAAATGCATTCATGTGAACATTACATAGAGATAGATAGATAGATAGATAAATAGATAGATAGATAGATAGATAGATAGATAGATAGATAGATAGATAGATAGATAGAGAGAGAGAGAGAGAGAGAGAGAATCTTTGGTTAAGAAAATAAATGCCACTGGAAAAAGTTTATGAAAAATGAATTTATGTGAATATTACATAGAGATAGATAGATAGATAGATAGATAGATATATAAATATAATAATATTATTTTTTTTGTCCTCAGTCAACAAAATCAATGCAATAAAAAAAAAAAAATCTGCCTGGGAATTAATTTATGAATAATTTATTCATGTGAACATTTGAATACATGGTAATTTAAGTTCTCTTCAAGCGATAACCTCTCCAATAAATGAAGAGGTTAAATTAGGAAAGGCAGGGGTCCTTTTATTCGTGTCCTGTGAATATATGTATGGGCACTCAGTCAGCGCCGGAGCAAGACGGCCTTCCAGTCCTTGAGTCCACCATTTTGTTTAGATAAAGGACTCATTGTCACATGATCACCTGTGCCATGACAGATGGCTAAAGGAGACCCTGAGAACGTGTTAATTGCTCTTTTTTCATTTGCTCGATTCTAAAAGCAGAAGAATGCCCCCTCTAATTAAAGTGTCTGAGACCGATCTGGGCATCTGGCCTATGTCAGTTTAATCACAATTACAATATGAAAAAAAAAAAAAAAATGGTGAACGTACGTCATCTAACACCCTGACAGGACCGAGACCCACATATTATGAAAAATAGGTTTTGCTCAGTACAGGCCACCTATTTTTCATGATAACGTGCTTAGCATTCGCATCGAAACTGGGCACGTTTTCCACATATTTTACTTATTTAAAAATAAAAAAAATTTATAAAAAAAAAAATAAAATAAAAATGTGTGAACAATTTCTGATTTTTTTTTTTTAGACCAAGAAAATAAATATATTTATTTTTGAAGAGGATTCACATCAGGCCCTTTAATTCTCATTATCATGGCGTACAGTAAAATACAAAGCTAATGAGGGATATATAGTGTAGCACTGGCCCCGTATTCTCATTGGTTACCAGTGAAGTGAATCTCCGGAGGATAATCTCTAGGTAATCCCTCCTGATCTTTATCACCACAAAACCAGCAAAATGAATTTACTTGTTTTTGAAGACGATTCACACCAGACTCCTTTTCACGCTAAAGTCATTTATGTTTGCATTGCATTATAAACTCCACAACACCCACCAGCCTGTAAAGTGTTGGCAACAAAAATGAAGATGGACACCAAAATAGTGAAAAAAAAATTTGGGCTGTTGCCCTTTGTTGGGGGGTTAAAAACAACTTTTTATAAACCAAACCTCATATCAAGAACAGTTCACTGTGTAAATCACTAGATTATTTTACCATTAAAGTGGTGTTTCCACCAAAAAAAAAATAGCTTAAAAATCATAAAAAAATAAAATAAAAAATTATTGGAAAAAAAATACATTTACTCACCTCTAAATGCCTGTTGCTAGGGGGTCCCTCGTAGTCTGCCTCCATCAGTGCCCGGGCTGGTGACATCACTTCCCCTCGGCGCCACACAGTCATCTGGGACTTATCACGTGTCGCAGATGACTGCACGGCGCCGCTCGCGCATGGGCAGTGGGTGCCCGGCTGTGAAGCCACAGCCGGTTGCCCACACTAAGCCCCCGTACACACGGTCAGAAATTCCGACCACAAAATCCGTCGGATTTTTTGCGACGGATTTTGTCCGACACTGGTGTTGCATACACACGGTCGGACAAAGTTGTCAGAAAATCGGATCATTCGGAACGTGGTGACATTCATTGCGTACGACGGGACTACGTAGAGGCTAGTAGCCAATAGCTTTGGTCTTGTAATGTGATCTGAGCATGCGTGGCACTTTGTCCGTTGGAATTCTCTACACATGATCGGAAAAAGTCTGATCGGATTTTGTTGTCTCAGCAGGATCTCAAATTCCGACAGAAAAAGTCAGATGGAGCCAACACACGGGCGGATTTTCTGACAACGTGGTCCGATCGGACATTTTCCGTCGGAATTTCCGACATTTTTTTTCCGAGATGCATAAGAATGCCGGAGCCGCGAGCGGAGTGGGGAACGAGGGGGGGGGCCTCGTTCCCCCGCATCGCTGGACCCTGGAAGAGGTAAGTGTCCGATTATTAAAAGTCAGCAGCTGCAGTATTTGTAGCTGCTGACTTTTAAAAAAAAATTTTTTTTTTAGGGGGCACCCCGCTTTAACCACTTCAGCTCCGGAAGGATTTACCCCCCCCCCCCCTTCCTGACCAGAGCACTTTTTGCAATCCAGCACTGCGTCACTTTAACTGACAATTGCGCGGTCGTGCAACGTTGTGCCCAAACGAATGTTATAGTGATTGTGCTGTGTAATTTGGCCCCCTGTAACACCTGAAATACTGGCTGACCACGGTGTATCGTGGCTGCTGAGCTCTTACACTGTGGTCAGCTTACATGCCTCCATCACTTGGAGCTCTCCTGCCTCTCCTGTCCTCCTCTCCCCCCCCCTCCCTCCCTGCCTGTCGGCTCCTGTGTCAGACACCCCTCCTGCTGCTGAAATAACCTTTCATAGTTTATACAATCCTCCTTGTCTCATAAGGATATGTCCTTGTATGTCCCTGTGTGTATGTTTAATTAAAATTTAGAACCAATAAATATACAGTGGAACCTCGGATTACGAGCATAATCCGTTCCAGGAGAATGCTCTTAATCCAAAGTACTTGCATATCAAAGCCAGTTTTCCCACTGAAGTCAATGGAAACGAAAATAATTTGTTCCGCATTGACTTCAATGGCATGCAATACCGCATGCGGCCAGAGGTGGGGGGGGGGCACTGGAGAGCCTCGGAAATGGACGGACAGGCCCAAGGACACCTCGGCTGACCTCGGCAAACCTTGCAAAGACTCCATTCCCGAGGTTTGCCGAGGTCAGCCGAGCTGTCTTTGGGCCCTTCCGTGCATTTCTGAACAGCGCCGCTCGGCTCCAGCGACCCCCAGTCCCCCACCTCAGGCCAAACGCAGTACTGCACACCACTTTGACCTGAATCATGCTCGCAAACCGAGTTACGATTTTTAAAAATACAGCGATTGTATTGCGAAACGTTCGTTAACCGCGTTACTCGCAATCCGAGGTTCCACTGTATTACTATTTTTCGATCTATTTTTCGATCTTATTGATGTGTGACTTCTACTCTAGTGCCGGTAAAGTCCCTCCCAAAGGGAACCCCTCTATTTGTATTTTGCATATTGGATGTTGGCACTGTGAAACAATCACTGCTATCTCTTTATTGTTTTATTAAAATAAGCCGTCCTTTACCTTATCTCAGAGCGCCAATCTGCGCTCATGGGACTGGCTGGCTCTCTCCTCCTCTCCTCCCCTCCAGACTGATGTCAGAGGGGGAATCTTGGCCCCACCCGCTGCATCTGTCAGACAGGGAGAGGAGGGAGCCAGCAGGTCAGGTGAGCGGCGATCAGCGCTCTGAGATAAAGTAAAGGACGGCTTCATTTAATAAAACACACACACAGGGGGACCTAGGAGGATGCTCACATCATGTATAGATTGTTGTCTGTATACATTATTTTTATTCATATTTCTTTCACGTCTCTGGTCTTTGTACTTTATGTATTTTTCAATAAATGTTACATTTTTTTGTACTCCCAGTGTTTGTTGTGTCTTTAACCACTTCAGCCCCGGACCAATTGGCAGCCAAAGGACCAGGCCCCTTTATGCGATTCGGCACTGCGTCGCTTTAACTGACAATTGCGCGGTTGTGCGACGTGGCTACCAAACAAAATTGGCGTCCTTTTTTTCCCACAAATAGAGCTTTCTTTTTGGTGGTATTTGATCGCCCCTGCGGTTTTTATTTTTTGCGCTATAAACCAAAAATAGAGCGACAATTTTGAAAAAAATGCAATATTTTTTGCTTTTTGCTATAATAAATATCCCCAAAAAATATATAAAAAAACATTTTTTTCCCTCAGTTTCGGCCGATACGTATTCTTCTACATATTTTTGGTAAAAAAAAATCGCAATTAGCGACTATTGATTGGTTTGCGCAAAAGTTATAGCGTTTACAAAATAGGGGATAGTTTTATAGCATTTTTATTAATATTTTTTTGTTACTAGTAATAGCGGCGATCAGCGATTTTTATTGTGACTGCGACATTATGGCGGACACATCGGAAATTTTTGACACATTTTTGGGACCATTGTCATTTATACAGCAATCAATGCTATTTAAATGCATTGGTTCCTGTATAAATGACAGTTGTAGTGAAGGGGTTAACCACTAGGGGGAGGGGAGGGGTTATGGGCTGTGACGTGTGTGACAGTCAGTGTAGGAAGCGCGGGGAGAGGTTTGTTTACACAAACCTCTCCCCGTTCTTCAGCTCCGTAACCCGATACCAGCGGCGATCAGGTCCGCTGGTCCCGCGGCCGGGGTCACGGAGCTCCCGACCGGGTCGCGAGCACGCCGCTGGCGGCGCGCGCGCGACCCACAGGCAGACACATGCACGATCACGTACAGGTACGTGATTTTGCCTGCCCGTGCCATTTTGCCAACGTATATCGGCGTTAGGCGGTCGGGAAGCGGTTAAAGTCCAGCCATAGGTTTTCTTTGGAACCTTTTTTCTTAGTATCTCACCAACCAAAATGCATAATTGTGCAAGGATAAGTAACAATGATCAATCGCTTTCCAAAGCTTGCCGCCTCAACCTCCGCAACATCTCTAAACTACGTCCCTTTCTAACCAATGAAACCACAAAGCTCCCGATTTACTCCCTGGTTATCTCTCGCCAGGGGCGGACTGACAACTCATGGGGCCCCCGGACAATAAGAGATTATGGGGCCCCCAGGCAATCAGAGATTATGGGGCCACTCAGTATACAATCACACAGTATACACATACATGTACACACAGTATACACAGACATGTTTCTATTGGCTGAGAAGGTACTGGAGAGGTGGGGCAGCTATAATCTCTGGATTTTTAGACCAAAAGGATGTCGGTAAGGGACATTTCAGAAACAGATGTAAAAAAACCACAGATTTTTACATACTGTCCCTGGTTTTACTGAGGCTGGCAACCCTGATGGGGCCCCCTAGTGGCCCGGGGCCCTCAGGCAGTGCCTGAGTGGTCGAATGGTCAGTCCGCCCCTGTCTCTCGCCCTGACTACTGCAACTCCCTCCTCATTGGCTTACCTTTAAATAGACTATCCCCCCTTCAGTCCATCATGAATGCTGCTGCCAGACTCATCCACCTTACAAACCGCTCCGTGTCTGCTACCCCTCTCTGCCAATCCCTTTATTGGCTGCCACTCGCTCAACGAATGAAATTCAAAATTCTAACAATAAGTTGCAAGGCCATCCATAACTCTGCCCCCAGCTACATCACTAGCCTAGTCTCAAAATACCAACCTAATCGCCCTCTTCGTTCCTCCCAAGACCTCCTGCTCTCTAGCTCCCTTATAACCTCCTTCCATATTCGCCCTCCAGGACTTCTTCCGAGCCTCACCCACCCTCTGGAATTCCCTACCCCAATCTGTCAGACTGTCTCCAAATGTATCCACTTTTATACGATCCCTGAAAACTTTCCTCTTCAGAGAAGTCTATCCATCTAACAACTGCCCCAATGTTGTAAAGCGCTGTGTAAACTGTCGCGCTATGCAAATCCTGTATACCATATATACTCGAGTATAAGCCGAGTTTTTCAGCACATTTTTTGTGTGCTGAAAGTGCCCCCCCCCCCCCCCTCGGCTTATACTGGAGTCAAGCACTTTTCTGCAGCAGAGAATAACATTTTTTCCGACCCGAATCTGGGGCCCCGTATCTCGGGGCCACTTGGTGCTAGGAACACCAAATTTGGGGTTCCTAGCACCAAGTGCCCCTGAGATACGGGGCCCCAAAGTCGGTTCGGAAAATGTCATTCTCTACTGCAGAAAAGTGCTTGACCTTTTCCAACCCGACTTTGGGGCTCCGTATCTCGGGGGCCACTTGGTGCTAGGAACCCCATTTGGTGTGCAAACTCAGTAGAACCAACACTACAACAAATCCAAATTCCTAGGGTTCCTAGCACCAAGTGGCCCCGAGATACAGGGCCCCAAATTCAATCAACTGTGTCCATCTGCAGCAATGTCATTTCAGGACCCTTTGGGTCCAGAGACCTCAAATTGGCTGCAGCTAGGGGGGCATCTAGGAACCCTTAACTACCAAGTTTGAAGCTCGGGGGACCTATAGCTGCAAATGGGCACAGTGAGGCTGCAAATGGGCACAGTGAGGCATGCAAATGGGCACAGTGAGGCATGCAAATGGGAACAGTGAGGCATGCAAATGGGCACAGTGAGGCTGCAAATGGGCACAGTGAGGCATGCAAATGGGCACAGTGAGGCATGCAAATGGGCACAGTGAGGCATGCAAATGGGCACAGTAAGGCTGCAAATGGGCACAGTGAGGCTGCAAATGGGCATTGTTGACCCTCTTTTCCACTTACAGTAGCTGCGCATTTCTCACCCTAGGCTTATACTCGAGTCAATAAGTTTTCCCAGTTATTTGTGGTAAAATTAGGTGCCTCGGCTTATATTCAGGTCGGCTTATACTCGAGTATATACGGTAATAATAATAATAATAATAATAATGTAGCCATAGTGGACTGTCAGTTTGGAACCATTTATTATACACAGGAATGTGTAAAGCTGACCATACGCAGTTCGTTTTTTTTTTTTCGTTTTTTTTTTTTTTCCAGCGATTGTAGAAAAATCATTAGCTAGAACATTCTTTCTTGCCATCACTGAGTCAACTAATTTCGTTCAAAAGCCATAAAATGTCATGCAGACCTGCTATTTGAAAGGAATCCCAGATGTATTAAACCAGCTTCATTTATATGTAAGAACGTTCCCAAAAGAAAAACCACATTAGAATTTTGTTCATTAGAGAAAAATGTTTCGTCCCGATCCTTTGAATTTCCCTTGTCAGTATGGTCCAAATGAATATTGGGTTGACCCCACTAAACCATTAGAGAATGGAACAAATGTTCAGAAAATGAAAAAAAAATTCTGCACAACTCTACTGTTGTATGACCGGCTTTACTGATAGTCAACAACATAACATCAGGGCCGTTTTAAGGCAGGACGAAAGGGGCCCTGTCATTGCCGTGGGGCCCAAAGCAGATGCCTCATACTTGGCAACTATCCTGGTTTAAATTCCCTCGTCCCTTTAGTCCTGGGCTGTGTCCCGATATCTCAGTGTGAAGTGCTGCTACTAATGCTGCCCAGCTCTGCCCTATTGTTGTGTACAGATGACTCACCTGCAGACCCCGTGTTGACATGCAAATTAATCATTCATATGTAAATAACGGCATCCGGCGGCATTGATATGTATATCATGCCCCCCCTGAGGTCATATCCACAGTAATCTCTATCAACCAATCAACAAGCAGAAATCATGTGCTGTAACCTGTAGCAACTAATCAGTGAGCCGTAATGTGTGCTGTAATCTCTAGTAACCAGTCAGTGAGCGGTAATGATACACTGTAACCTCTAGCAACCAGTCAGTGAGCGGTAATGATACACTGTAACCTCTGGCAACCAGTCAGTGAGCGGTAATGATACACTGTAACCTCTGGCAACCAGTCAGTGAGCGGTAATGATACACTGTAACCTCTGGCAACCAGTCAGTGAGCGGTAATGATACACTGTAACCTCTGGCAACCAGTCAGTGAGTGGTAATGATACACTGTAACCTCTGGCAACCAGTCAGTGAGCGGTAATGATACACTGTAACCTCTGGCAACCAGTCAGTGAGCAGTAATGATACACTGTAACCTCTGGCAACCAGTCAGTGAGCGGTAATGATACACTGTTACCTCTGGCAACCAGTCAGTGAGCGGTAATGATACACTGTAACCTCTGGCAACCAGTCAGTGAGCGGTAATGATACACTGTAACCTCTGGCAACCAGTCAGTGAGCAGTAATGATACACTGTAACCTCTGGCAACCAGTCAGTGAGCGGTAATGATACACTGTAACCTCTGGCAACCAGTCAGTGAGCGGTAATGATACACTGTAACCTCTGGCAACCAGTCAGTGAGCGGTAATGATACACTGTAACCTCTGGCAACCATTCGCAATAGCTGCCTGATCTGATTCAGTAAACTGATTTTAAGTCTAGCTGCTATTTATTGTATGTATCAGAGCAGGTGGAGAGCGAAACTGCATGGAGGGGGCCCCAAGAAAAGTTTTGCCCAGGGTCCAATCAATATTAAAGACGGCCCTGCATAACATGCGTCCCCGGGTCGGGGCTTTTGTTGGTTTTGTAGACATCCATCCCCAACTATTGGCTCCTAGCAACAGTTCAACCTTCCTCGAAGGGAATCGCGTAACCCACTTCCTGGCATTTTCTCTATAACTCTGTGGTGACCTAATGATAGTATTGTCACTTTATTACTGGGTTCCCACGAATGATAATCTCATTAGTAAAAAGGTTTTGCTTCCATCCATCCCAGAGGTCTCCTGAGATCAGCTGATCATTGCAAGTGACAATTAGTTGCCATATCGGATTAAATGCTATAATTGTAGGTTTCTAATGATAAAAGGAGTGCAGTACACCCTGGTGACCGCGAATCCAGCTGTGTAGGGACATCCACCCCCCTCTATTGTTATTACTGCGGCTTCTCACTCCCTACCTCCAACTGTGAGTGTCATTTTTGTTGTGCAATACGTTGGTAGCTGCTGGGAACCATCCACTTAATTGGTTTAGTAGACATCTGTAGCAGGGCAGAAGGTGTCAACGCACATCGGCTGAAGGGAAAACCACTTTGCTCTCACTGAACACATATTTGAAAAATGGAAAGTGTAATGCCGCGTTCACACGCCGTCGGAATTTCCGATGGAAACAGTCCGATGGGAGCTTTTCATCGGATTTTCCGACCGTGTGTGCGCCCATCGGTCTTTTTCTATCGGAATTTCCGACGGACTTTGGACTGAGAACCTGTTCTTCATTTTTCAGACGGAAAACCTTTCTATCGGATTTTCCGATCGCGTGTAGGCAATTCCGACACGCAAAATTCCGACGCAGGCTCGGAAACAATTCGACGCATCCTCGGAAGCATTAAACTTCCCTTTTATAGTGCAGTTGAACGTGTTTTATGCCGCGGTGTTATTGACCGTCGGAAATTTGGTGTGACCGTGTGTAGGCAAGACAGTTTGAGCAAAATTCCGTCGGAATTCCGACGGGAAAGCCATCAGAGCTTTTTCCGACCAGAATTCCGACCGTGTGTACGCGGCATAACTCCAGATTTGCTGAGAAAAAACTCTAGGTGACCTTTACCCATTGCAAGCAGGGTGGCCAACCGCCAGTAAATTTACTGACAGTTTGTAAAAATCAGTGATTTTATTACAACTGCCAGTAAATATCAGGGGCTGATAATTTCATACTGTGTTGACTTTTTAAGTGTAAATCAAGCAAATTACCTTTTTATAGGTATTGTCAGTGTTTCCATATCATGTTTATACTGTTCAAATATTCACTGTGTTATGCCGCGTACACACGGTCGGAATTTCCGATGGAAACAGTCCGATGGGAGCTTTTCATCAGATTTTCCGACCGTGTGTACGCCCATCGGTCTTTTTCTATCGGAATTTCCGACGGACTTTGGATTGAGAACCTGTTCTTCATTTTTCAGACGGAAAACCTTTCTATCGGATTTTCCGATCGTGTGTATGCAATTCCGACACGCAAAATTCCGACGCATGCTCTGAAACAATTTGACGCATGCTCGGAAGCATTAAACTTCCCTTTTATAGTGCACTCGAACGTGTTTTTTGTCATGGTGTTATTGACCGTTGGAAATTTGGTGTGACCGTGTGTAGGCCAGACAGTTTGAGCGAAATTCCAAAGCTATTGGCTACTAGCCTCTACGTAGTTCCATCGTACGCAACAAACGTCACCACGTTCGGAATGATCGGATTTTCTGACAGCTTTGTCCGACCGTGTGTGTGCAACACCAGTGTCGGACAAAATCCGTCGGAAAAAATCAGACGGATTTTATGGTCGGAATTTCCGACCGTGTGTACGGGGGCTTATGCCGCGTACACACAGTCGGAATTCTCGTTGGAAAAAGCTCTGATGGTTTTCCCATCGGAATTCCGAGGGAATTTCGCTCAAACTGTCTTGCCTACACACGGTCACACCAAATTCCGACGGTCAATAACACCACGCCTTGAAAAACGTTCGACTGCACTATAAAAGGGAAGTTTAATGCCTCTGAGCATGCGTCAAATTGTTTCCGAGCATGGGTCGGAATTTTGCGTGTCGGAATTGCATACACACGATCGGAAAATCCGATAGAAAGGTTTATCATCGGAAAAATTAAGAACAGGTTCTCAATCCAAAGTCCGTCGGAAATTCCGAGAGAAAAAGACCGATGGGCATACACACGGTCGGAAAATCCGATGAAAAGCTCCCATCGGACTGTTTCCATCGGAAATACCGACCGTGTGTATTTCTTAACTACCTGAGATCCGCGCTATAGCCGAATGACGGCTACAGCGCGGATCTAAGATGCCGGGAGCTGCCTGCGCGCCCCCTGAAGGCGCGGGCGGCACGCTCTGTGATCAGCGAGTCTGTGAGACTCGCTGGATCACAGATCCGAGTAAGGGGTCGTTCCCGACCCCTTACCACGTGATCAGCTGTCAGCCAATGACAGCTGATCATGTGATAATAACAGAGCCGGTAATCGGCTTTTTTTCCTTCTCGCGCTGATAGCGTGAGGAGAAAAAAAAAAAAGCCGATCACCGGCGGCAGTGAGAGGGACATCACTCCCTCTCACTGCAATGTGCCCAGCAATGTGCCCAATCCATGGTGCCCACCTTTGCATAATTAAAGTGCCGCCTACCAGTGCCCACAGTGCCATCTGTCAGTGCCCACAGTGCCATCTGTCAGTGCCCACAGTGCCAGTGCTGCACATCAGTGTCACCTACCGGTGCTCATCAGTGTCACCTACCAGTGCTCATCAGTGTCCCCTACCAGTGCCCATCAGTGCCACCTATCAGTGCCATCCATCAATGCCACCCATCAGTGCCATCTATCAGTGCCCAACAGTGTCATTCATCAGTGCCCATCGGTGCCACCCATCTGTGCCACCCATCCGTGCCACCCATCCATGCCCATCAGTGCCATCTTTGCTGTCCCCATCAGTACCGACTTATCTGTCCCCACCAGTGCAGCCTATCAGTGCCCACCAGTGCAGTCTATCAGTGCCCACCAGTGCAGCCTATCAGTGCCCACCAGTGCAGCCTATCTGTTCCCACCAGTGCCGCCTCATCAGCGCATATCAATGAAGCAGAAAAATTACCTGTTTGCAAAATTTTATAACAAACCATTAAACATGATTTATTTTTTTTTTTTAATTTTCCATCTTTTTTTGTTTGTTTAGCAAAAAATAAAAACCCAGCTGTGATTAAATACCACCAAAAGAAAGCTCTATTTTTGGGGGAAAAAAATTATAAAAATTTTATTTGGGTACAGTGTTGTATGACCGCGCAATTGCCATTCAAAGTGCGTCAGCGCCGAAAACTGAAAATTGGTCTGGTCACGAGGGGGGTTTAAGTGCCCGGTAATCAGGTGGTTAAAGTGACAGTAAAATCTGGAAAAAGCTTCCTCCAAATCCCTGAATTCCTTTTCATTTAATTTTTTTTGCGTTAGAAGGTGCTCATGTTTGTACTCCATGGTACGTAGGAGAGTAGCCACCCTCTCTTGCTTGCACTTCAGATGGACTATAGACTATGGGATTTGTAGAGTGCACAGAGCAGAGCACTTGACCAATTAATGGGTTGTAAGGTTGGACCTCCCTTGGCTACTTATGTACTTATTGCCAGGCAACCTTCAATGCTTTCCAGTACTAAATTAGTGAATGGCATAGCAGGTGACCCATCCTTATGTTCTTTGCTGAATACTTCAGTGTTGATGCTAAGCCCTGGTCATGTAGAGTTTAGTAAATCAATGACCCTGCCTGAAAACCCAAAAGCAGTCAATGTATAGCTTCTGCCTATTAATGCCGTTTTTTTTTAATATTTTATTTACATTTACAGATATGTGTATTTTTGACCGTTCGATAAAATATATGAATTCTGTTTGAAGAGCAAAGTCAACTTTACGGCGTGGCAAACGCCCGCAATTCCTCCTCTTCAGCAATGCGACATCTGCTCATGGCTGTTGCAAGGATTTTTGACACCCTAGGCGAAACCTCATTTTGCCGCCCCCCTTCACTCCACCCCTGACCCCACCCCCTTTTCCCTGCCCATGTAAACCCCACCTTTTTAACGAAGCGCCCATAAAATGCAGCCCACCATCACCCACCAATGCAACCTACCAGCGCCCATCAATGCAGCCTACCAGCGCCCATAAAATGCAGCCCACCATCGCCCATCAAATGCAGCCTACCAGCGCCCATCAAATGCAGCCTACCAGCGCCCATCAAATGCAGCCTACCAGCGCCCATCAAATGCAGCCTACCAGCGCCCATCAAATGCAGCCTACCAGCGCCCATCAAATGCAGCCTCACCAGCGCCCATCAATGCAGCCTCACCAGTGCCCATCAATGCAGCCTCACCAGCACCCATCAATGCAGCCTCACCAGCGCCCATCAATGCAGCCTCACCAGCGCCCATCAATGCAGCCTACCAGCGCCCATCAATGCAGCCTCACCAGCGCCCATCAATGCAGCCTCACCAGCGCCCATCAATGCAGCCTCACCAGCGCCCATCAATGCAGCCTACCAGCGCCCATCAATGCAGCCTACCAGCGCCCATCAAATGCAGCCTACCAGCGCCCATCAAATGCAGCCTACCAGCGCCCATCAATGCAGCCTCACCATCGCCCACCAATGCAACCTACCAGCGCCCATCAATGCAGCCTACCAGCGCCCATCAAATGCAGCCTACCAGCGCCCATCAAATGCAGCCTACCAAAGCCCATCAAATGCAGCCTCACCAGCGCCCATCAATGCAGCCTCACCAGCACACATCAATGCAGCCTCACCAGCGCCCATCACATTTAGCCTCACCAGGACCCATCAAATGCAGCCTACCAGTGCCCATCAATGAATGTTTGCTTGCTTCCATTCATTCAGGAGTCGGGACACAGACACAGTCCTTCACTGCCGCTGCGCCTCTGACACTATCTGTGAACGGAAGGACGGCTGCATGCTGATGCTGAGACTTAGTTGCTTGCTGCAGAGAGAAGAGAGTAGGAAAACCAGTGGCCGGGCGCCCCCTAGGCATCATGACGCCCTAGGCGGCTGCCTAGTTTGCCTAGTGGTATAACCGGCCCTGCATCTGCTAGCTACTTCGCTGGCACTGCCATCTTTTCTCAGGCTTCTCGTGGGTACAGGGTCTTCAGCTGTCTTGATTGCCAAGCATTAGAGGAGGGATAATATCCCACACATGGGCACAGGTGTAAAAGCGGTAGTACACTCGTGGCAAAAGAAACAAAATTAGGTTCCTGCAAGACAATAATAATAATAATAATAATCATAATGTGCTAGTATGAATTGCACACTAGCACATTATGAAAGACTTACCTTAACATGAAGCCCTCCGGCGGCACGCTGTCACCGCTGACGGGGGGCTTCCATCTTCACCCAGCCTTCCTTCTGGGTTGGCGGGTTCCAGCCCCTTGAATGGCTGAGCCGCGATGACGTCACTCCTGGGCATGCGCACGGGAGTCGCGGCCGCAGCACAACTCTCTCAATGGACGACATGCCATACTTTAACAGCACAGTAAGTATGCGCTGGTGAAGACTGCAGAAATGGTAAATATATCTTTTAAATGGTGCACATTTATGGGATATTCCTTGTTCCTACAGGTAAGCTTATACTAAAGCTTACCTGTAGGAACAAGTCTACACAGGGCCGGTGATACCACTAGGCCAACTAGGCAGCTTCCTAGGGCGCCCGGCTACTGGTGTTCCTACTCTTTTCTCTCTATAGCAAGCAACTAAGTCTCAGCATCAGCAAGCAGCCACACACCGTTTGCACATAGTGTCAGAGGCGCAGTGGTGGCGGAGGACTGTGTCCCGACTCCCGAATGAATGGAAGAAAGCAAACATTTATTAATGGGCACTGGTAGGCTGCATTGATGGGCGCTGGTAGGCTGCATTTGATGGACGCTGGTGAGGCAGGCTGCATTTGATGGGCGCTGGTGAGGCTGCATTGATGGGTGCTGGTGAGGCTGCATTGATGGGCGCTAATGAGGCTGCATTGATGGGCGCTGGTGAGGCTGCATTGATGGGTGCTGATGAGGCTGCATTTGATGGGCGCTGATGAGGCTGTATTGATAGACGCTGGTGAGGCTGCATTGATTTGGCGCTGGTGAGGCTGCATTTGATGGGCGCTGTTGAGGCTGCATTGATGGGTGCTGGTGAGGCTGCATTTGATTGGGGGCTGGTGAGGCTGCATTTGATTGGGGGCTGGTGAGGCTGCATTTGATTGGGGGCTGGTGAGGCTGCATTGATGGGTGCTGGTGAGGCTGCATTGATGGGCGCTGGTAGGCTGCATTTGATTGGGGGCTGGTGAGGCTGCATTTGATTGGGGGCTGGTGAGGCTGCATTGATGGGCGCTGGTAGGCTGCATTGATAGGAGCTGGTAGGCTGCATTGATGGGCGCTGGTGAGGCTGCATTTGATTGGGGGCTGGTAAGGCTACATTTGATTGGGGGCTGGTGAGGCTGCATTGATGGGTGCTGGTGAGGCTGCATTGATGGGCGCTAGTAGGCTGCATTGATGGGCGCTGGTAGGCTGCATTGATGGGAGCTGGTGAGGCTGCATTTGATGGGCGCTGGTGAGGCTGCATTTGATGGGCGCTTCATTAAAAAGGTGGGTTTTACATGGGCAGGGAAAAGGGGGTGGGGTTAGGGGTAGAGCCGGGGGGCGGCAAAATTAGGTTTCACCTAGGGCAGTGATGGCGAATCTTGGCACCCCAGATGTTTTGGAACTACATTTCCCATGATGCTCTGGCACTCTGCAGTGTAGCGGAGCATCTTGGGAAATGTAGTTCCAAAACATCTGGGGTGCCAAGGTTGACCATCACTGACCTAGGGTGTCCTTGCACCAGCCCTGAGTCTACAAGCGCTGTTTTCTACTGCTTTAATTCCTCCTGGCACTCAGCAGATGCCGGAATTGTACACAGAGTTGCACAGTATAAAGATTGAGAAGAAGGTAAGAAGCCTTTATTATAAAAGACACCTAGTACATCTCTTCTGTAATAAGATACCTTCTTGCTTGCAATCTTTTGAATGCCTTTTACATGACCTAGTTCCCGATTCCCACACAGGGAATAATGGAAACTGGACACAACCCCACGGAAAAACAACCGAAGACATGATGATGACATGATGTCATTTATCCCGGCCTGGAGTTCAGCTTTACACAAATAAGAAAGCATTTTATAAACTTCTGAAATTGCAAAAAAATTGTTTCTCTTAAGGCATAACTACAAGTCCCATCATGCCTCTGCCTGTGGGAATCATGCTTGTACCTGTCACCTAGCAATGCCTCATGGGACTTGTAGTTCGGCAACAGCTGGGGGGGGGGGGGGGGGGGCACAGGTTGAGCACCCATGTCTTAAGGGCTTCCTCAGACCTATTTAATGGGGTAACACTTGGTAAAAATGTATTACCGCAATGTTTTGTGCGGTGCGAGGACCTTCAAATGGCAATCCAATGTTGTAGATGCCAAACGTTCCTGTGCTGTAGTGTTGCGTTAAAAAAAGGTGCATTTTTAGCCCATTATATATGAAGAGGCTGCCTTGGCACATCACGCGTTACCAAGCAAAATACCGCACCTTACCATGCATGTGGTCATGGGTGTCCGCAGAACTTTTTTCAGGGGGGGGCATCATTTTAAGGTCACCCATGCTCTGACCATTTCAACAATGTCATTATCACATTATCACGGTCAGAGACTGCAGACGTAGTACAGGTGATGGTCAGAGACTGCAGACATGGCACAAGAGACTGTCAGAGACTGCGGACATGGTCCAAGAGACTGTCAGAGACTGCGGACATGGTCCAAGAGACTGTCAGAGACTGCGGACATGGTCCAAGAGACTGTCAGAGACTGCGGACATGGTCCAAGAGACTGTCAGAGACTGCGGACATGGTCCAAGAGACTGTCAGAGACTGCGGACATGGTCCAAGAGACTGTCAGAGACTGCGGACACTGCCCAAGAGACTGTCAGAGACTGCATACATGGCCAAAGAGACTGTAAGAGACTGTGGATATGGCACAAGAGATGACCAGAGACTGCATACATGGCCCAAGAGACTGTCAGAAACTGCATACATGGCTCAAGAGACTGCGGACATGGCACAAGAGCCTGTCAGAAACTGCATACATGTGGTGGGTGACAGACAGAGACAGGGGGGGGTGACAGAAAGAGACAGAGGGGGTGACTGAGAGAAAGGGGGTGAGAGAGAGGGGGGTGACAGAAAGAGACAGAAGGGGTGACAGAGAGAGAGGAGTGTGACAGAGACAGAGGGGGGTGAAAAAGAGAGGGGTGAGAGAGAGAGAGAGGGGGTGACAGAGAGGGGTAATGGGGGTCATCACTCCTGATCCAATCCCTGATTCCAGGGGGGGGGGGGCACTTGCCCCCCCTTGCTCCTATCTGCGGACGCCCATGCATGTGGTAATGCACAGCAATGGACTGCAAAGGTCTTAAAATTAACATTTCTAAACACAGACACCAAGCCGTTCATCACTGAAACATCAACTATAGTGGTTGCTAGACATGTGCACAACAAAAAAATTTGTTTATTTTCGTTTCGTTTTTTTCGTTTCCATTGATTCGTAACGATTCGTAAATTCGTAAGTCGTCGGTGTTCGTATTCGTAACGATTCGTATTTTCGTTAGAGTTATTTTTTCGTTGATTCGTTTTTCCGTTAGTTTAATTTTTGTTTATTCGAAATTCAGACGCATTCGTATTTATTCGTACATTCGTAACATTCGTAGATTCGTAATCGGAGCATAATTCATAATTTTATGTAATGTGTATGCTATTATTACATTTTAAGAGACACGGAAAATTACGAATCGAAAAAAAAAGTTACGAAAGTACGAATTTTTTCGTTCAATCCATTCGAAGCACGTTAAGCAGCGCCATTGTAAGAGACATGGAAAATTACGAATTGAAAAAAAAAAGTTACGAATGTACGAATTTTTTCGTTCAATCCATTCGAAGCACGTTAAGCAGCGCCATTGTAAGAGACACGGAAAATTACGAATCGAAAAAAAAAAGTTACGAATGTAAGAATTTTTTCGTTCAATCCATTTGAGGCACGTTAAGCAGCGCCATTGTAAGGGACACGGAAAATTACGAATCCAAAAAAAAAAAAAAGTTACGAATGTACGAATTTTTTCGTTCAATCTATTCGAAGCACGTTGAGCAGCGCCATTGTAAGAGACACGGAAAATTACCAATTCAACAAAAAAATAAAAGTTACGAATGTACGAATTTTTTCGTTCAATCCATTTGAGGCACGTTAAGCAGCGCCATTGTAAGAGACACGGAAAATTACGAATCGAAAAAAATAAAATAAAAGTTACGAATCTACGAATTTTTTCGTTCCTTTTCATTTTCATTGTTCCTGTTTTCGTTTTTCGGATTTTCTTCATTCGTACATTTATTGTTTCTAATTTGTTTTTTCGGATTTTCGTTATTTTCGGATTCGTTTGATTCGAACGATTCGTTATTCGTTAAAATTTTTAGCGAATCGTTCGTTCATTCGTACGATAACGAATGAACGAAAATAACGAAAAAAATACGAAACGAATTGCACATGTCTAATTTCCAAACACACACACCAAGCCGTTCATCACTGATACATCAACTATAGTGGTTGCCTCTCCTGCCCGCTTCCTTTACAAACACAAGGCCCGCAGGCGGAATCCGGCCCGCCAGGCCATTTCATTTGGCCCTCACACCTCTCCTGGTCCTCCTCAAATCTTTGCACTTTCTGCTTTCCAGATCCACCCCCAGCGTCTTCCCAGGAGCAGCACAAGCTAAGGGAGGTGCACTGTGATGTAAGGGAGGGTGGGGGGCTCTAGACTTCTGATGGTGGGGAGGCCCTTGGCATCTGATATAACAAGGGGGAGCATGGGCGTCCGCAGGTAGGGGCAAAGTGGGCCATGTGCCCCCCTCTTGAATCCGGGATCAAATTTTAAATTCAGCACAGTTGCGTCGCTATCGGGGTGCCACTCGCCAGTGGCGCTGTCAAGCCCCCCCATCAGTGTAGTGTGAATTTGGGTTTTTTCCCTGCTCAGTCTAGCAGAGAACTTGGCGGCACTGTGACAGGAGAATGGCGAGCTGCGGGCTATCAGAGGTACCACTCGCCCCCCCTTTCTCCTGTCAGGGAGAAGAGACGGCGGCTTTTACCAGGTTCTCCCGCCCAGCTTCCTGCCCACTCTGTTCCTTCCCTATTGGCCATAACTGAGGGCCAATCAAAGGAGACTAGGAGAGGGGAGCATCATGGGACATGTAGTCCCAAAGATTGGCGGCTCCATTTTCCACAGGGAGGAGACTACAGCTCGATCAAGAGAGAGATCGAGAGACTGCAGTCTGGAAAAAAGCTGAGGGAGAGCGTTACAGGACAAAGAATAAGGAGTGTGCTGGGCGGAAGCCATAGAGAGAGAGCCACACTGCCCAGCGCCACCAGAGAGAGCCATGCTGCCCAGCGCCACCAGAGAGAAACACGCTGCCCAGCATCACCAGAGAGAGACTGAGCAACTACCAGGGTACAGACATGCTACACTACTGACCAGCACCACCAGAGAGAGAGAGACACGCTGCCCAGCGCCACCAGAGAGAGACACGCTGCCCAGCGCCACCAGAGAGAGACTGACCCACAACCAGTGTACAGACATGCTACACTACTGACCAGCACCACCAGAGAGAGAGCCATGCTGCCCAGTGCCACCAGAGAGAGACACGCTGCCCAGCATCACCAGAGAGAGACTGACCCACAACCAGTGTACAGACATGCTACACTACTGACCAGAGTCGCCCTGGGCAACCCAGAGTGAGCGATCGTCCAGTCAGAGGGATCACTGCTGTCATTTTGCTGGTACTTGTAAGAGGGCCTGTTGGTTATTATTCATTACTTACCCTAGGGACTGTACTACGTCTGCAGTCTCTGACCATGATAATGTGATAATGACATTGTCGAAAAGGGGCGGTGCATGGGTGACCCTAAAATGATGCCCCCCCCTTTGAAAAAAGTTCTGCGGACGCCCATGAGGGGGAGTTGGGTGCTCTGGACATCTAGTCTTACAGATACAATCGGCTGTTAGAGGTCAACGATAATGCTGATGTGGCCGACGATTAAATTGAGTTTGACACCCCTTCTTTACAGGATGATAGCAACAATAAGATACAGGTGCTCATCAGGGGGTGGCCCATCCATTAGGGGCGCACGGGCGTGTTTTTTTGAAGCACGTGATTAGAGACAGAGGCTCTAATAGGCTTCAAAAAAGGGTGGGCTCGGGACGCAGAGCACTGCGAACCGAGCCCACCCAGTTGTGTGACAATAGCGAATGAACATTCGCTATTGTCACAGTGATCTTCCTCCCAGCCAATCAGTCTGAGACCCTTTTCCCGATTGGCTGAAAGTAGAAGCGAGGAGGAGGGAGGAGGAGGGAGGAGGGTGGAGGAGACGGACGCCAAAGTGATGCCCGCAGAGGAGAGCAGGGGAAGGGGAAGCCGCCCGTGATGCCCGCTGCCTGTTGCCTGGGTGAAGCGATGCGCGCCGTAGATGGGGTAAGTGCTCTGGATCCGACCGACCGGAACGGGGGGGGGGAGGGGGTCCCTTGGGTGCACTGTTTGCACCCTCAATTAACCCTAAAACCCAAATGTGGTTATAGGAACATTACATTTACTAAAAACACATAGCGCGTGCTCGTCAGGAGACCGGCGCTACATCGTTTAAAAACACATAGCGCGTGCTCGTCAGGAGACCGGCGCTACATCGTTTTGACCGGTTTGCAACACTGATACTTCCCCATCTTCCATGTTCCCCATCCAACAAAATAACAACTTTAAATTTAAACCACTCGACGGAAAATACACTCAACTCCTTAAACAAAGCGTTACTACAAACAGCAGACGCAATCGCTCCGAAACGCAGAACACTCATCCGCAATAAAAACTCTGGATGGTTTAATGGAACTCTTACTCTACTGAAGCAGGAACGCAGAAGAGCTGAAAGAGCCTGGAGAAGAAACTGTTCCAAAGAAAACCACACAAACTACAATACTCTCACAATGAAATATCACAAAGCTATCTTCAAAGCAAAAAAAGAACACTTCTCAAACACCATCACAAAAGCTCTAAACCGCCCTCGTGAACTATTCAAACTAGTCGCCCAGACTATGAACCCTACCTGCCTAGAGCCCCCTACCAACGAAACTCAAGAATTTTGCAATGAGTTATCGGATTTTTTTTATCGACAAAATCGACAGCATTCGGGAAAATATCCAACAGAAAAATACAATCAACTGCATCCAAAAAGAGGAAGCCGATTCAAACATCGCACAACCACCAAATTTTTCGCTGACCCCGATCGCCATAGAGACCACAAGAAACATCATCAGAAGCCTCCGGGACAGCACTTCACCCAACGATATCATCCCCACAAAACTACTGAAAGAATGCTCTGACATCTTGGCACCTACTATAACACTACTCATAAATCAGTCATTCAAAGAAGGAATTGTTCCGAACTCCCTCAAGCAAGGCATAGTCAAACCACTCCTAAAGAAACCCAACTTGGATCCAAGAAACCCCAACCACCGAAGACCGATAACTAGCTTGAACACCATCTCCAAGATTATGGAGAAAGTAGTGGTACAACAGCTACAACTCCATCTGACACACACAATCTCCTGGACCCTCTGCAATCAGGCTTCCGCCCGGGCCATGGCACAGAAACAGCTCTCCTCAAAATATGGGATGATGCCTTGGAAGCAGCAGATGATGGAGAATCATGTCTCCTGATACTCCTGGACCTTAGTGCAGCATTTGACACACTGGATCACAACACTTTACTCACCCGCCTTAAAGAAGTAGCAGGAGTCACAGATTCAGACTTACCATGGTTCACTTCCTTCTTAGGAAATCGGTCACAGACAGTGAAACTTGGAGCCTTCACCTCTGAATCTTGCGCAGTCTCCTATGGAGTCCCTCAAGGATCACCTTTATCACCCGTGCTCTTCAACATTTACATCCGTCCACTCCTAAAAATCATCAGCAAATCAGACCTATGCTTCCACTCATACGCAGATGATACTCAACTCTACCTTCGGATCCCCGGACAAAAAGACCAATATCAGGAATTAGAAAAATGCCTCACATCGATAGACGACTGGATGTCCACAAGCTCACTCAAACTTAACGGAACCAAAACAGAACTCCTTCTCCTAAATGCAAACCGGAAAACTAAATCTACGACACCATGGACTCCGCCCTCCATCCTTGGACAGACCATCCCCCTAAGCATAAAAGCCAAAAGTCTCGGTGTCATCTTCGATTCAGAAATGTCAATGAATGCACAAATAGGATCAGTAGTCAGCGGATCCTACCACCTTCTACGCCTGCTACGTAGACTCATCCCCTTCATTCCAGAAAAGGACAAAGCCATAGTGGTAGGAACAATCATCAACTCTCGACTCGACTACGCAAACTCCCTCTACATAGGACTACCTAAATTCCTGATTGCACGCCTACAAGTCGTTCAAAACACGGCAGCAAGACTAGTCACAGGAAAAAAACCATGGGAATCCATCTCCCCATCCCTGAGGACCCTCCATTGGCTAACCGTAAAGAATCGGATCACATTCAAGACCCTCTGCTTGACTCACAAATGCACACAAGGAGATGCTCCGCAATACTTATGCGAAAAAATACAACACTACACCCCCAATCGCAACCTCCGATCTAACGACCAAAACCTCCTCCTTGTCCCCAAATCCCGGTACAAGTCAAAGGGAGAACGAAGATTTGCAGTCCAAGGACCACGGCTATGGAACGCTCTACCTTGGAAAAAGACCATCGGGCCTTCAGGAAAAAACTTAAGACCTACCTCTTCTAAGAAGGAATCAACGCAGGTCGGATCAAGCGCCTCGAGGCGATTCAGTTCGCAGTTGCAGCGCTATACAAATCATTCATTCATTCATTCATTCATTGTTTTATCAGGCCAGGTTCTTGTATCTTAAAGTATCTGTTAATTCCCCCTGGCTACACTTATAAAGGATGCCACCTCAGGCAGACATGCCACCGCCAAACAAGGCGTTATTTTCTGACAAGAACCTCGAAGCAGGCCAATTTTGTGTCCGATAATTTGCTTAAAGCCCCTTTGCACACACGTAGCAGGAGCAGGTTTCTTCTGTATGTTAATGTAATGCGAGGGGAAAAAATATGTTATTATTTGCACTTAGCAAGGGGAGAATAAGTAAGCTTGTCACATATTCTATTATGAGATTATTCTCCAGATACATCCACAGAAAATGCCACGGACTGAGGATTCAATAACAAGAGGAGTTAAGGGTGTAATTAGGGGGAATTATGCTGAAGATGTTACTTCAAAGTGAGTTTTTATTTTTTTCTTGTATTTTTTTATTTTTTTTTTTATATATACCTATGCCTACCCACCATTTTTTTCAAGGAAAATATCAGCACAACCATGTATAGATGTTAATTTAATAAAGATATTTTCACTTTCGGAAAGTGTGCATTTTCTTAAAGGTCATGTAAAGTAAATTTTGTATATATATCTATATATATATATATATATATATATATATATATATATATATATATATATATATATATATATATATATATATATATATATGTATATATATATATATATATATATATATATATATATATATATATATATATATATATATTTTTATCATTTAAAAAATATTTTATAATGGTCAAAATATATTATTCGAAATATTGTTATATTTTTCAGGAAAACAGCAGAACATCCATGTATAGATGGTTATTTAATAAAGATATTTTCACTTAAGGAATGTGTACATTTTCTTAAAGGTCATTTAATGTAAATTATATATATATATATATATATATATATATATATATATACAGTGGTGTGAAAAAGTGTTTGCCCCCTTCCTCATTTCCTGTTCCTTTGCATGTTTGTCACACTTAAGTGTTTCGGAACATCAAACCAATTTAAACAATAGTCAAGGACAACACAAGTAAACACAAAATGCAATTTGTAAATGAAGGTGTTTATTATTAAAGGTGAAAAAAAATCCAAACCATCATGGCCCTGTGTGAAAAAGTGATTGCCCCCTAAACCTAATAACTGGTTGGGCCACCCTTAGCAGCAACAACTGCAACCAAGCGTTTGCGATAACGTGCAATGAGGCTTTTACAGCGTCCTGGAGGAATTTTGGCCCACTCATCTTTGCAGAATTGTCCTAATTCAGTTACATTAGAGGGTTTTCGAGCATGAACGGCCTTTTTAAGGTCATACCACAACATCTCAATAGGATTCAGGTCAGGACTTTGGCTAGGCCACTCCAAAGTCTTCATTTTGTTTTTCTTCAGCCATTCGGTGGTGGACTTGCTGGTGTGTTTAGGATCATTGTCCTGCTGCAGAACCCAAGTTCGTTTCAGCTTGAGTACACGAACAGATGGTCGGACATTCTCCTTCAGGATCTCTTGGTAGACAGCAGAATTCATAGTTCCTTTTATCACGGCAAGTCTTCCAGGTCCTGAAGCAGCAAAACAGCCCCAGACCATCACACTACCACCACCATATTTTACTGTTGGTATAATGTTCTTTTTCTGAAATGCAGTGTTCCTTCTACGCCAGATATACTTGGACACACACCTTCCAAAGAGTTCCACTTTTGTCTCATCGGTCCACAGAATGTTGTCCCAAAAGTCTTGGGGATCATCAAGATGTGTTGTGGAGAAATTGAGACGAGCTTTGATGTTCTTTTTGCTCAGCAGTGGTTTTCTCCTTGGAACTCTGCCATGCAGGCCATTTTTGCCCAGTCTTTTCCTGATGGTGGAGGCATGAACGCTGACCTTAACTGAGGCAAGTGAGGCCTGCATTTCCTTGGACGTTGTTGTGGGGTCTTTTGTGACCTCTTGGATGAGTCGTCGCTGCGCTCTTGGGGTAATTTTGGGCGGCCGGCCACTCCTGGGAAGGTTCACCACTGTTCCATGTCTTCGCCATTTGTGGATAATGGCTCTCACTGTGGTTCGCTGGATTCCCAAAGCTTTGGAAATGGCTTTATAACCCTTTCCAGACTGATAGATCTCAATTACTTTCTTTCTCAATTGTTCCTGAATTTCTTTGGGTCTCGGCATGATGTGTAGCTTTTAAGGATCTTCTGGTGGACCTTACTGTGTCAAGCAGCTCCTATTTAAGTGATGCCTTGATTGTGAACAGGTGTGGCAATAATCAGGCCTGGGTGTGGCTAGAGAAATTGAACTCAGGTGTGGACAACCACAGTTATAGTATGTTTTAACAAGGGGGGCAATCACTTTTTCACACAGGGCCATGATGGTTTGGATTTTTTTTCACCTTTAATAATAAACACCTTCATTTACAAATTGCATTTTGTGTTTACTTGTGTTGTCCTTAACTATTGTTTAAATTGGTTTGATGTTCCGAAACACTTAAGTGTGACAAACATGCAAAGGAACAGGAAATGAGGAAGGGGGCAAACACTTTTTCACACCACTGTATATATATATATATATATATATATATATATATATATATATAATATATATTTTATATTTTATCATTTAAAAAAAATATTTTCTAATGGTCAAAATATATTATTCAAAATATTGTTATATTTTTCAGGAAAACATCAGACCATCCATGTATAGATGTTTATTTAATAAAGATATTTTAACTTTCAGAATGTGTGCATTTTCTTAAAGCTCATGTAAAGTAAATTGTGTGTGTGTATATATATATATATATATATATATATATATATATATATATAAATTTTTTTTATAATTTTTAAACAATTTTTACAATGGTCAAAATATATTATTTAAAATATTGTTATATTTTTCAGGAAAATATCAGCACAACCATGTATAGATGTTTATTTAATAAAGATATTTTCACTTTTGGAAAGTGTGCATATATATATATTTTTTTTTGGTCAAAATATATTATTCAAAATATTGTTATATTTTTTAATCGTCCAAATAATGAAAAATTGCATATTATTATTAAAATTGTCTAGTCTTCTGTCCAGGAAGCAGGAAGCTCTCTAGTCTCCTTTTCTCATTGTTTAGCTAAAAGAAGCAAATTGATTACAAAACTTCACATCACAATTGTGGCTCCTCTTATAAGGTGGCTGAGTCTGAGAATTCAGTTAGACAAGGGCAGCTGCAAAGCAATCTGTTCTCCTTGTAGGCAGGTGCAGCCTCTACTTTCTCTACTCTAAAGCCCCATACACACTATTAGGTTTTCTGCAGATTTTTGTCTTCAGATTTACCAAAAACATATAATATGAGGTCAAACCTTAATGCCGCGTACACACGGTCGGAATTCTCGTCGGAAAAAGCTCTGATGGTTTTCCCGTCGGAATTCCAACGGAATTTAACTCAAGCTGTGTTGCCTACACACGGTCACACCAAATTCCGACGGTCAATAACACCACGACATACAATGAGTTCGACTGCACTATAAAAGGGAAGTTTAATGCTTCCGAGCATGCGTCGAATTGTTTCCGAGCATGCGTCGGAATTTTGCGTGTCGGAATTGCATACACACGATCGGAAAATCCGATAGAAAGGTTTTCCGTTGGAAAAATTAAGAACAGGTTCTCAATCCAAAGTCCGTCGGAAATTCCGACAGAAAAAGACCGTTGGGCATACACACGGTCGGAAAATCCGATGAAAAGCTCCCATCGGACTGTTTCCATTGGAAATTCCGACCGCGTGTACGCGGCATTAGAGTTTCAATTTGTATGCAATCAGGCAGGGCTCTTGCACTACATGGTTTTGGTAAATCTGAAGACAAAAATCTGCAGAAAATCGAATAGTGTGTATGGGGCCTAAAGGGGCTGCCGCCAAGTGCCTCTTGTCATCATACAACTTTATATGGACTTTTTTGATATGATGATGTTTTTATGAATGAGACTATGCACTTAGAGTACATCCCTCTAGAGCAGAGATATGCAATTAGTGCAGAACTACAAGTCCCATGATGAATAGCAAGACTCAGACAGCCGCAAGCATGATACCCAGAGGCAGAGGCATGATGGGACTTGTAGTTTTGCAACAGCTGGCAGTCCACTAATTTCATATCCCTGCTCTAGAGCCACTATATATTTACGGTTACTTTCTCCACTGTAGGTGGCGCTATTCCACAGTGGCATTGCAGTTGGAGAGGAAGTCAAGAGGAACATGGTACCTCTATGATATCCTGGGTCACTGGTGACGTTGTTCCATTGGATGCCGCTGCCCCATGTGACTCCAACAGACATCTTGGGTCAGGCAGAGCCTGCTTAGAGCCCTGGCTCCTAGGCTTGGCATCTATTTGGTAGGTGGGTAGAGTAGGGACAGGTACCTAGACATGTGCAATTCGTTTCGTTCCGAATTCGTTTTTGGACTAAATTCTACAAATTTGTTAATTTGGAAATATTTTAATTAACGAAAAACCCGATTAACAAATTTTCAAAAAATGAAAAAAAAAAGAAAATTCGGAGATTTGAAAATTTGAAAATCGAAGATTTCGGAGATTCGGAAATTCAAAAATCCGAAAAACAAAAATGTGAAAATCCAAAAATCTGAAAATTCGAAAATAAGAACGAGAAGCCGAAAATTCAAAAGAACCAAAGTCAAAAAATTAGAAAACCCAAAAATTAAAAAATCTGAAATGATAACTAACTAACTAATAATAACTATTACTAACTATTAAATTATAGGTATCGGAATTTTGTTTCAAATTTGGCTGTTAGTGAACTTAATGAATGCAAATTTATTACAAAGTTATGAATTATCCGAAATAACGAATGCCGCATCTAAACGAATGGAACGTAACGAATTAATAAATAATAATAAAAACGTTCCATTCGTTTAGATGTGGCATTCGTTATTTCAGATAATTCGTAACTTTGGATAAATTCGTATTTGTTAGGTTCACTAACAGCAAAATTTGAAAGAAAATTTGGTTTGTTATTATTAGTTAGTTAGTTATTATTTCGGATTATAGTTAGTTATTATTAGTTAGTTAGTTATTATTTCGGATTATAGTTACTTATTATTAGTTAGGTATTATTTCGGATTTTAAAATTTTCGCATTTTCGTTCTTATTTTTGTGTTTTCGTTCTTTCAAATTTTCAGATTCTCTTTCTTATTTTCGGATTTCTGAATTTCAGAATTTTCGGATTTCCAATCTCCAAATTTTCGAACTTACAAATGTATTTGAAATAACGAATTTTCGATCATAACGTATGACACCGAAAACCAAAAAAACACAAAAAAAAAAAAAATCCCTGAATGAAACGAAAAGGAACACATTTTTTGGCAGTGCACATGTTTACAGGTACCCCACATGGTAGGGACAGAACTAGCGGCAGGGAAAGGTTCCTAACGAGGAGGAAAAGCGCAGGGCTCTCAACTTCTCTAGACATCTTCCTGCTTGGGCACGAGATGGCCAGGCCTCATTCTGCCCCTCCTAACAGGCGCTAAAACACGCTGTTGAATCTGTGAGTGTTCCCGGGTTGGGTTGTCTTCCCACCGGGTTCATTGTGAACTGTCTTTGCATTATTCCCAATACAAGTTCTTTCATTGCACTTGGACTGTGTGTGATATTGCCGCCACACTGCGCTGAACCCCACCTACATGCTGACTCCTTAGCTAAACCGCAGGGCTTTGGGAATCCTTTGTGTCGTGTAGTAAATGCTTATTTGTAAATAAAGATTGAATATGAATCATGAAAAAAAAGAGACATAGAACCAGTGTTGGTCATCCTACTTTAAAAAAGTAATTATTTAAGTTACAAATTACTTCTCCCAAAAAGTAATTGCGTTAGTAACTCAGTTACTACATTGGAAAAGTAATTAGTTACGCCGCAAAGTAACTGACTTTTTTTTTTAATATTCTATACGTGTAACTAAGGGGCGGGTCTAGTATTACTGTAACCAAGGGGCGCATTTATTATTATTGTTATATATTGTGTAACCAAGGGGCTGCTCTATTATTACTCTAACCAAGGGGCAGATCTGTTATAGCGTGTAAGCAAGGGGCGGGTCTATTATTATTATATCGTGTAAGGGGCGGGTCTATTATTATTATACCGTGTAAGGGGGCGGATGGCTACAGAAGAGGACGAATGTTAAATTAATGGGCAGAGCTCGATGGATAACAATAATAATAAATGCGCCCCTTGGTTACAGTAATACTAGACCCGCCCCTTACTTACACGATAGACGCCCCTTGCAGAGTAGCACGAGCATCGGGAGCGTGCGGCATCGCCTCGTACAATTACATGTTAACTGCGCCTGCGCGGTGTAGAGTTCACTCAGAGCTGTTTAGGTTCGGCAATTTTCGGAAGCTCCGTAGTCCTTCGTACTGCGCAAGCCCTGCGCCTGCGCAGTACAGGGGGGTCCTTATCCGGCGGTTGAACTTTTTCGGCAGGACACCGGAATTACACTACTGCCATCTAGTGGCGGTAGATGTAATTGGGGTAACTAAGCCAAAGTAATGGGAACTGAGTTACCATGAGGGGAAAAGTAATCAGTTAGATTACTCGTTACCCTCTAAAGTAACTGCGTTAGGTAACTCAGTTTATTTTAACTCAGTTACTTACATCACTGCATAGAACAGTTTATAAACTGAAAGTATTATATGCGATTGACTCAAAACCATTATGGTTTCCCTTTAGCCAAATTCAGGTCAAAGGGAAAAACTCCCGGTTCGCTATGATTAAAACAACATCAGCGTCACTGTGAATACAACGTATTTGTAAGGCGAAGACGCTATGAATACATCTAAGATTTTACAGCATTTTCAATATATCTGTTCTGCTTCTAAAAATACTTCCTTTTTTTTTTTTTAATGAGCGACGATACATGCAAAGACCATTGTGTTTTCCTTGCGTGTTCCGTAATTATTTTTGTCAGCGTATGTGATCCTATGTATTATGCCGCTATGAACACATGCTGTATATTGACCATTAATGCATCCATCTATTAGGCCGGCAGTGTGCTTGTGATCCATTTAACAAGCGCGTTGGGTGAAAAATGTAAAATTGGCAAGACTGCCTTCAACTGTCCCATGCACATCCCACGCCGGAGAAACACAGAGGCGCCTGTTACAATTTTAGCAAACATATTAACCACTTCAGCCCCGGAAGGATTTGCCCCCTTAATGGCCAGGCCATTTTTTGCAAAACGACACTGCGTCGCTTTAACTTCTAATTGAGTGGTCATGCGATGATGTACCCGAACTAAATTGACGTCCTCTTTTCCCCACAAATAGAGCATTCTTTTGGTGGTATTTGATCACCTCTGCGGTTTTTATTTTTTGCGCTATAACCAAAAAAAGAGCGAAAATTTTGAAGAAATAAACTATATTTTTTACTTTTTGTTATAATAAATATGAAATAAAAAAAAGGCTTTACCAGTTTAGGCCGATATGTATTCTTCTACATATTTTTGGTAAAACAAAATTGCAATAAGCGTTTATTGATTGGTTTGCGCAAATGTTAGAGCGTCTACAAAACAGGGAATAGATTTATGGCATTTTTATTTTATTTTTTACTAGTAATGGCGGGGATCACTGCGGTGTGGACTGCGACATTGCGGCAGACAGATCGGACACTTTTGACACTTTTTTGGGAACATTGACATTCATACAGTGGTCAGAGCTGTACCGGTTTTTAGAACCGCCGGTCGACTCTCTTGTAAAAGCAATCCTAGTGGCCAACTAGCTGCTGGATTGCTTTTACAAGCATCGGGAGGGGACCCCCCCCCCTCCTGCCAACGCTAGACACGAGCGACCAGCTGGCACAGGCGCCGGCTGGTCAGACAGCCCAACAAAGCTGGGATCGGCTTTTATTGGCTCTCCGCTATGGTAACCCTGAAGTGATGATCATCTCTAAATTTTTTGACCTACCTGACATTACTAGTAAAAAATAAAATATTAATAAAAATGCTATAAAACTATCCCCTATTTTGTAAAAGCTATAACTTTTGCGCAAACCAATCAATAATCGCTAATTGCGATTTTTTTTTACCACAAATATGTAGAAGAATATGAATCAGCCTAAACTGTGGAAAAAATAGTTTTTGTTTTTTTTTAAAATGGGATATTTATTACAGCAAAAAGTAAAAAAACATGTTTTTCATATATTTTTGGGGGATATTTATTATAGCAAAAAGTAAAAAATAATGTGTTTTTTTCAAAATTGTCGCTCTTTTTTTTCTTTATAGCGCAAAAAATAAAAACCGCAGGGGCGATCAAATACCCCCAAAAGAAAGCTCTATTTGTGGGGAAAAAAGGACGTCAATTTTGTTTGGGAGCCACGTCGCACGACCGTGCAATTGTCAGTTAAATCGACGCAGTGCCAAATCGCAAAAAGTGCTCTGGTCTTAAGCCAGCAAAATGGTTAAATGCCAAATAAAAAAAATGCACCTTGCTCAATCGGCCTTGCACAGTTTCTTGCTTGTCTCCCACAAAGAGGCCTATCGCCCGGATATAATTGATGTACAAACTAGACTTTTGCCTGGTCCGCTAGTATAGCAGCGTCATTTATTACACTTTTTTTTTTTTTTTTTTTACCTATTATTATTATTATTTTCCTGGCCCAGAAATAAAAACAGCTGAGGTAGGATGCTTTAATGGCCTCTGTGCACCTGTAGTGGATCTCACAAATCAAAGCCTGGTTATTATTCAGTCAGACTGCATCGTGGTCTGGAAGGGCTGACAGGCCGAGCTGGGGGTGGTGGGGGGGGGGGGAGAAAAAAAATGGGATACATGTTACGTATTCTAATAAAAACACAGAGAGGGAAAGCTTTAAATCTGCAGGGAGATATAAGTGGCAGAACAAAGCAAGACAAAGCTTTCGCCATCGTATCCCAGGCTTTTATCCGTCCGGCTCCAAGGCACGCCGGCCGCGAACGCTGTTTGGTTTGTGAACATGGACTACAAAGGGAGAGAGATATGTGACAAGATGTTTGCAGTTTCTCAGCCGCAAATGTCACGGTCGTGAGAGATTTGTCCCTGGAAGAGTTTGTCCTTGAGGATGTGACTGATATTTTACTCAACCTCTACCTTTATATTATTTTATTTTTTTTGGAAAAGTGGAGCATCTTTTTTTAAAAAGCTTCTGAAATAAAAACTGTATTGCTCCGTAGGTAACAATCAGACCCAAATTGTCATGCTCCAATGGTCTGGGCCTTATTCTTGACACAAACATCAGACGTGATTTTTATCAATGTGGGAATACACACAAACCTTTTTTTTTTTTTTTTTTTTTTAGCGTACATTTTTTTTTTCCATTAAATTTTTTTTTTTTAAATGCACTCCTCAAGAGATGGCCCCTTAGGCTCCATGCACACTGAAGCTCAAAAAATCTTTTTCTGGACGCCAGATTGCTGGCAGAAAACGCTGGTTGAAAAACTTGCTTTTTACAGCGTTTTGTACTAGCGTTTATGAGCGTTTATTAGCGTTAGCGTTTATGGGCGTTTTTAATAAAAATACACAGAGGACACTCCAAAAATCCCACAATGCATTCCAAACTCCCCCAATGCATTGAAAAAATAGAACACTGAACGCTAATTAATGTGCGTTTATGAGCGTTTATCAGCGTTTGGCTTTTTTTGGCGGTGAAAAATGGCACTTTGAACGCAAATTTCTGGCGTTCAGAAAAAAGCCCATAAACTCCACTGCTCATTAAAGCTAAAAAACGTCCATGTGTGCATGGACACATAGGCTAACATGGGCTTTTAAAAAACTCCAATAAACTGCAGTTTAGGAGCTTCAGTGTGCATGGAGCCTTAGAACCTTATAATAAGCTAATACAACAAAGATGTGGGGCGGGGACACCAAACAAGACACTACATCCCAATTATATAAAAAAAAAACAAAGAAAGGACTTGGGGTCCACCAACCCCTGGGACTTTATAGGTGTCACAATAGAAAAAGATAGAACGGGTATTAAATAATATCCATAAAAATATTTTATTTTTACAAATTCATTGAAACATTAAAAATGCATTTCCAATATGGCGATACAATGAAGTAAGCCCCCGTACACACGGTTGGAAAATCCCACCACAAAATCCGTCGGATTTTTTCCAACGGACTTTGTTCCGAAACTGGTGTTGCATACACACGGTCAGACAAACTTATCGGAAAATCCGATCATTCTGAACGTGATGACGTTTGTCCGTTACGACGGGACTGCATTCACATTAGTAGCCAATAGCTTTGGTCTCGTAATTGGATCTGAGCATGCGTGGCACATTGTCCGTCGGAATTCTCGACACACGATCGGAAAAAGTCCGATAGGATTTTGTTGTCGGAAAATTTGAGACCCTGCTCTCAAATTTTTTCCGTCTGAGATTCCGCCGGAAAAAGTCTGATGAAGCCCACACATTGGGCAGATTTTCCAACAACATGGGCGGATGTTTCGACAACATGGTCCAATCGGGCATTTTCCTTCGGAATTTCCGACCCTGTGTACAGAGCATAAGACAGTTATCATATATAGAAGCAAATTTGCTGATAGTTTTTCGTATACCACTGAACATGTTTTGCTCCTCTGAGCTTCATCAGGAGTTTGGGATACAGTAGAAATAAGTAAAAAAGACTTCATAGCACATATGAAATGCATATAGTATATATGGTATTTATACAAATATATATAGATAAATATACATATGTAAACATATAATAGGGAAGACCAAAAAATCATGATAGAGTTACACATTATATAGAGATATACGTTATAATAAGCTACTGTGCAGTTGCAGCCAGTGCCAGATGGGGAGCAGGAGGCAAAGGGCACAGTTGTAATCTAATACCCCGTACACAAGACCGGAAATTCCACCAGCAAAAGTCTAATGTGAGCTTTCCAGTACTGATTGGCTGAGACAAAGTAGCGGCGCTATTGACTCTCATTGTGTCACGGGACCGACAGGACTGGCCTGAAGACTTCTGAAAAAAGATAATTATAAAAAATTAAGCAAAGCATGCTGCTGGAGACAACCAGGGCTTCAAGTTGGATGGGTGAGGGAGGGAGAATTGGAGTTTTAGTTCTCAATCCAATCATAGAAGTCCGGTGGTAAGGGCGGCCAAGATTCCAAGGATCTACTCTGTAATCTCGGCCCCTCTAACAACCTACCGTCAATGAGTGGACTAGCATCATGGCTTGGCAATGACCTTGTCCAATTATGCAGCACAAGTAAGACATGGCAGACATCGGAATTTGGTCCAAATATCTTAAGCTATTTTCAGCTTGAAAGAGCAATAGACCCCCCCGTAATATTATGCAAGATTTCCTATCAGGCCAGATGGGGAGCAGGAAGCAAAGGGCACAGTTGTAATCTAATGCCCCGTACACACGAGCGGAAATTCCACCAGCAAAAGTTCCAATTGTGAGCTTTCCAGTACCGATTGGCTGAGACAAAGTAGCGGCGCTATTGGCTCCCACAGCTGTCAGTCAAAGTCAGTCAGCCAATCAGGGGAGAGAGGGGGCAGGGCCAGGCCGGGGCTCCGTGTCTGAATGGATACACGGAGCTCTGACTTGGGTGCCCCCTGTAGCAAGCTGCTGGCTGAGGGGGCACTCAAAGGAGGGAAGGGCTAGGAGCAGCAAAGAGGGACCCGAGAAGAGGAAGGTTGGGGACCACTCTGTGCAAAACCAACTGCACAGAGGAGGTAAGTATAACATGTTTGTTAATTTTAAAAAACAAAAAAAAAACAAGCCTTTACAATCACTTTAATTGAACAAGCTGAAGTTAGAAGCTGATTGGCAATCGTGCACGGCTGCACCAGATTCTGAGTGCTCCCTTTTTGGTAAATTTTGGTAAATTTTCCCCATTGTGTCATGGGACCGATAGGACTAGCCTGAAGACTCCTGAAAAAAGATAATTATAAAAAATTAAGCAAAGCATGCTGCTGGAGAGAACCAGGGCTTCAAGGTGGATGGGTGACTGGGAGAATTTGACTTTTAGTTCTCATCCAATCATAGAAGTCCGGCGGTTAGGGCGGCCAAGATTCCAAGGAAAGATTCCAAGGATCTACTCTGTAATCTCGGCCCCTCCAACAACCTACCTTCAACGAGTGGACTAGCATCACGGCTTGACAATAACCTTGTCCAATTATGCAGCACAAGTAAGACATGGCAGACATCGGAATTTGGTCCAAATATCTTAAGCTATTTTCAGCTTGAAAGAGCAATAGACTCCCCCCGTAATATTATGCAAGATTTCCTATCAGGCAAAGGTTAAAGATGTTGAATATGAGCACACATTGCACTGGTAACACCACACTTAATTCCCCTGACACTAATCTAAATGCTGGAGAAATTATTTTAATACATAGGTAACCTCTTCAAAGAGTGACAGACACCACCTTGCTACGTGCATCTCGTTCTTTAATCTTGCTAAGTACAGTAATCTCCAATCCCAACTCACAGACACTTGTGGCAGGATCTGTCTTAATTAGCAAAGGGAGAAATCTCCTTGGAATGTGAAGGGTTTAAAAAAAAAAAAAATGCTACATGATGTTTTAAAAAGTGCATTGATAGTAGCAGAGACATCCTTATAAATCGATCACAATTAACTGTTGTGAATTCAGAAATCACATAGGACCAGGAAATCGATAAGAGAATGCAAAGCCACCATAGACATGTCCATAGGGGGGCCTTACTAGCATGGTGTGCCTTTCATCCCCATCAATGTATGACGGAAATAGAGATTTTACACATTTTTACACATTTGAAAAACTCATGTATAAAAATATCTGGGGTGCATAAACATTTTGTCCAATAAACTTATCTTTATCTTGTATGTCAGGGGTAGACTCGGGTAAGTTTCCTTTCACAATGATGTAAGTGTGTGGAGGCATATAGAGCATAAGACATCAGGACATCCAGGGGACCCCGTAGCAGAGGCTTCCAGTCCAGGGATTGTGCAGCACCACCACTGACAGGGTAGGCATTAGACATGTGCATTCGTTTTCGTCCGAATGCATTTTCGTCCGAATTTCAGGTATTTTTGTTATCATTTTAACAAACGATAACGAAAGTGCAGAATCCGAAAAACGAAAGATCCGACATAAACAAATGCTTCATTTTAGTTTTCGTTGTGACAACAGTTCGATATAGATAGGAGATTTATGACGCTAACAATAACAATCTGTGTCTATCGAACCTGTGGTCAAAGGTGCCTAACCTTAGCTCTATTAGTTCAAGATTATTCTACATAGAGAGAAAAGATTTGACATAGAGAGGAAAGATTTGACATAGAGAGGAAAGATTCGACATAGAGAGAAAAGATTCGACATAGAGAGGAAAGATTCGACATAGAGAGAAAAGATTTGACATAGAGAGGAAAGATTCGACAAAGAGAGGAAAGATTCGTCATAGAGAGGAAAGAATCGACATAGAGAGAAAAGATTGGACATAGAGAGAAAATATTCGACATAGAGAGGAAAGATTCGACATAGAGAGAAAAGATTCGACATAGAGAGGAAAGATTCGACATAGAGAGAAAAGATTCGACATAGAGAGAAAAGATTCGACATAGAGAGGAAAGATTCGACATAGAGAGAAAAGATTCGACATAGAGAGGAAAGAATCGACATAGAGAGAAAAGATTCGACATAGAGAGGAAAGATTTGACATAGAGAGAAAAGATTCGACATAGAGAGGAAAGATTTGACATAGAGAGGAAAGATTCGACATAGAGAGGAAAGAATCGACATAGAGAGAAAAGATTTGACATAGAGAGGAAAGACGTTTGCTCTGCAAAAAGACAAACTTTTCGGCAACAAAAGTCCAATGGTGTGTACAGAAATCCATCGGACTTAAGTCCAAAGTACAAACACGCATGCTCAGAACCAATGCCAAAGATGAGACAACAAAACAGAAGTTGACCAAAGGGTGGCAGTAAAGAGCAGAAAAACCACGTGATTTGGTGAAAGTTGGCTGAAAAAGTCCTGCCGTGTGTATGCAATACAAGTTCACGGCCAACGCCCTTTGGACAGAAATCCACGGAAAAGTTTGTTTGAAGTCCAATCGTGCGTACGAGGCTTTAGATGGCGCCCAATGCTGTGTGTGCGGTCATCCTGCCGTGTGTATGCAATACAAGTTCACGGCCAACGCCCTTTGGACAGAAATCTACGGAAACGTTTGTTTGAAGTCCAATCGTGAGTGCGAGGCTTTAGATGGCGCCCAATGCTGTGTGTGTGTTCAGTGAATAGGTTCGATTTAGAACATATTTAATGAATTTGGATGTTCCAACCCAAGCCAAATCTGAATTTTCATTGTTATTTTTGGCATTTTGGTTTCCAAAAGGCTCAGGCTGCTTCTGTTTTGTATCTCTGTTATAAATGTATTAGTTTGCACTAAAAAACAGCCAACGTGCTTCGGGGGCTAGAAAACATCCCCTATTTTTTCAGGGCTTCGGTTAAAATTAGAAGCTTCAGTGGAGTAAAAATAGAGCTTCCCTGTGTGAATTTATGTAGGGAAATTAATAACTAGACTAGGAAAGTTATTCCCCAGGCAGATTCTGCTGATTAGTAACCCTCCTGATTCAGCAATTCAATTCCCTACATAGATTCACACAGGAAAGTTACTTATAACTGAATCCCTGATAAAGGGGGGTGTTTTCTGGCCCTCAAAACATGTTGACTGTTTTGTTTTTTTAGTGTACACCAATTAATCAATTTTGGTTTTTATCATTTGGCCTGGTGCTCCTTCCATTGGTGCATGTTTCTTCTGTTGTTGCTTGGGCCCTCTTAGCTTTCCTCCCAGTGTCACCCGGGACCACTTCACGAGAAACGGCTCTGATGGACTGTACCAGTTGGCAGTTGGTGAGCGGCTGTCCAAACTCTCTGAGCAATGGACATTTTTGCTACAAATAGTTGCAGTAGTAATGCTTGAACTTTTGATATAGGCTAATAGCATGAGGAAGGTAAGCAAAGTATATCTAAAATATATAATTTTTTAAAATTTGGATATGTAGCACTACCCCCGAAAGGAGCCGCTGTAATTTAACTGATCCTTTCCAACGAGTGCACCAGGCACACAGCAATATTTCACTCACTCTGGTTCAATAACCAGTCTAGGGGTTGTCGTTTTGGATTTTTATTGCTGAAGAGCATGGGGTGGGAAATGGGATACTCCAGATTCCCCAAATGGTTGCAGGGGGACACTTCACCTTGTTAAGTCTCTCTAAGCAGTCTCTATACAGAAACAGTTACAACTGAGAATTGAGTCGCCTTTATAGAAGCGTTCCAAATTGGGAATACCACTGGCTTCTCCATTCATCACACAGTCGCAAGAACCCTGAGCTCAGGTCAATACTCACAATGTCACAAGATCACCGGATGACTCCCTCCAGTATCCACCGGACACCGTTCAGTGAGGAAGAGGTTATTGCTCACAATGCCACAGGACAGCCAGACTCCTTCTAATGCGGCGTACACATGGTCGGAATTTCCGATGTAAACAGTCCGATGGGAGCTTTTCAACGGATTTTCCGACCGTGTGTATGCCCATCGGTCTTTTTCTGTTGGAATTTCCGACGGACTTTGAATTGAGAACCTGTTCTCAATTTTTCCGACGGAAAACCTTTCTATCGGATTTTCCGATCGTGTGTATGCAATTCCGACACGCAAAATTCTGACGCATGCTCGGAAACAATTCGACGCATGCCCTTTTATAGCGCCGTCGAACGTGTTTTATGCCGCGGTGTTATTGACCGCCAGAATTTGGTGTGACCGTGTGTAGGCAAGACAGTTTGAGCAAAATTCCGTCGGAATTTCGACGGGAAAACCATCAGAACTTTTTTCAGACGAGAATTCTGACCGTGTGTACGTGGCATTAGAAGGGTTTTGCATGGCGGTTGGAAATCCTGATTCTGCAGCTGCACTGGCGTGTGAACAGAGCACAGCCCAACAATACCATTTACGCTTCTTACGTCAACCCTCCATATAAGAAAGATGGATCAAACAATTGGTAAAGACAGATGAGAGCTTTTGGTCGGAAAATGCGACCGTGTATGCTCCATCAGGCTTTTGCTGGTGGAATTCCAGCCAGCAAAATATTGAGAGCAGGTTCTCATGCTTCCGAGCATGCGTCGAATTGTTTCCGAGCATGCGTCGGAAGCATTAAACTTCCCTTTTATAGTGCTGTCGAACGCGTTTTATGCCGCTGTGTTATTGACCGTCGGAATTTGGTGTGATCGTGTGTAGGCAACACAGCTTGAGCGGAATTCCTTCAGGAATTCCGTCGGAAAAACCGTCAGAGTTCTTTCCGACGAGAATTCCGATCGTGTGTACGCGGCATAACTTCCACCAAGTACTCTTCAGTGAGCTATCCAAACCAGGACCTTACCTGAGGGTTCTCTTTACTAGCTTCAAAAGTTGGTCAGCAGGAATAGGCCCCCCAGCTATGCCACAGTCTCGATGAATAATAGCTGGGATCAGGATAGCTGTTGCAGATGGGGGTAGCCACCCCCACCCAGACAGGTGGACTCCCTCCAACAGAGAGAAGGCCCTACTACCTCTCCAGCCACTTACTGGGCACTCCTCCCTAGAGATTGGATAGAGCACACTAAATATTCAGGCTGCCCATTTGTCTTGCTCAGCCCTCTGTTCCAGAAACCTCTAAAAAGCAGGGGAGAGCAATCAAGCCTACAGCCTGTGAGATCCAGAACAGCCAAAATCAATCAACAACTGCTCCACTAAGTACAGAGGAGCCAAAAATAACAAAATGAGCCTAATATCCTAGCAACCTAACTAGGAGGTTGCTACAGATAGTTTTTGGAATGGTCAAAACATATGTCATGTTTTTTTCTTTTTCTTTTTGTCTGTCTGGGGATACTATCAGGGAGACTTTCATTCCTGTTTTAGAATCACAACAGGGAGTAAGAGGAACTTCCGTCATAGTGAGGAGAAATCCCACCTTACACAGTTGTTCTTGGAACAGGTATCCCATGGGAAGGTTTCCTTGTATTTCTGTTCTAGTGACAGCTGGGATATTTTGGATTTGCTATCTTTTTCTGCTGTAGCCAGGACAAATAGAGGGGTTGAATGTCTCAAGTGGGGGCACAGAAAGTGCTGAAAACCTGGGAGATGGTCTAACCCTACCCTACTTTACTTTACAAAAGCTAAAAAAAAAAAGGCTTTGGATAACTTTAATGCTGCGTACACACAGGCGGAATTTCGGTAGGAAAAATCTTGGATGGTTTTTCCAAAGGAATTCTGCTCAAGCTTGGCTTGCTTACACACGGTCACACAAAAGTTCGCTGAACTTTCGACCGTCGAGAACGCGGTGACGTACAACACTACGACGAGCCGAGAAAATTAAGTTCAATGCTTCCGAGCATGCGTCGAATTGTTTCCGAGCATGCGTAGGAATTTTGCGCGTCGGAATTGGTACAGACGATCGGAATTTCGGATCAGAACTTTTTCCGACCCGAAAAATTGAGAACCTGCTCTCAATCTTTTGCTGGCTGGAATTCCACCAGCAAAAGCCTGATGGAGCCTACACAGTTGCATTTTCCGACCAAAAGCTCTCATCTGTCTTCTGCTGGCCGAATTTCCACTCGGGTGTACGGGGCATTAGAAATACCTTCTAGGATGCTGGCATACGCTTGCTGCCTTAAAGCTGGCCATTGGAGAAACTAGGTGTCCAACGTAGAGACAGCACATTCATTAGGCACTCTACCACTCAAGATGCCCTGTCATTCATTGGTAGTCAGCACCTGTGGCAATTAAAAAAACAGTACCAATTGGTTTGATCCATCTTTCTTATCTGAAGTGTTGACGTAAGAAGCGTAAATGGTATTGTCGGGCTGTGCTCTGTTCACACGCCTAAGTGTGCAGCTGCAGAATCAGGATTTCCAACCGCCATGCAAAACCCTTCTAATGCCGCGTACACACGGTCAGAATTCTCGTAGGAAAAAAGTTCTGATTTTCAGAATTTCGCTCAAACTGTCTTGCCTACACACAGTCACACCAAATTCCGGCGGTCAATAACACCGCGGCATAAAACACGTTTGACGGCACTATAAAAGGGAAGTTTAATGCTTCCGAGCATGCGTCGAATTGTTTCCGAGCATGCGTCGGAATTGTGCGTGTCGAAATTGCATACACACGATCGGAAAATCCGATAGAAAGGTTTTCCGTCTGAAAAATTAAGAACGGGTTCTCAATCCAAAGTCTGTCGGAAATTCCGACAGAAAAAGACCGATGGGCATACACACGGTCGGAAAATCCAATGAAGAGCTCCCATCGGACTGTTTCCATTGGAAATTCCGACCATGTGTACGCGGCATTAGAGCTATTTATCTGCATATATATATATTGCATTTTGTTGCACATTAGCAAGCAAGCAGCCACATATACGGGAAATCCTGATTTCCATCTTTGTTTCATTTCAAATCCATTTTTCTTCCATTTCAAATCCATCTTTGTTCCAGTTCAGGCCCATCTTTGTTCCAGTTCAGGCCCATCTTTGTTCCAGTTCAGGCCCATCTTTGTTCCAGTTCAGGCCCATCTTTGTTCCAGTTCAGGCCCACCTTTGTTCCAGTTCCAGCCTCCACTGGGGCTGGAAGTCCTGATTTCCATTTTTGTTCCAGTATAAGTCTTCCATTATGTAGTAAAACATAACTCTCAGGCAACTAATGCCTCGTTTCCACTGAGCAGATCGGTTCGGTACGGTTCGGTACGATACGCTATTTTCAGTGTTTCCATTATGAAAGCGTACAACCTATACAACCGAACCATACCGCACCCTTTAGGGTCCTGCTTCAGATGTGGGGCCATAGAAAATGGAACGGTTCGGTTAGGGCGGAGCTACGATACATTCCACTGATTGGAGGACAGAAAAACTTCTGCCAATCAGTGTGAGGCCACGCTAGGCATTTTTTCTAAACCCCGTATGGACCCTGGTGGTCCGACTTGCAGTGGAAACACTTACCATGCTAACCCTTCCAAACTGTACCGACCCAAACCGATCCGCTCAGTGGAAACGAGGCATAACACGTCCAAGGGCTTGGGTTTACCTGCCCACGTATTGCCTGCCCATGGCAGGTGAATAAAAGCCAACCCTCTACATAGGAACCATCTGAAAAAGCTCAGAGCTCAATAGTTTCTTCATGGTACAGAAATATTTTGAAGATCACCCTTAATTTTTCCATAATGACTGTCTATATAGAAAGGTTTTCCGTCTGAAAAATTAAGAACAGGTTCTCAATCCAAAGTCCGTCGGAAATTCCGACAGAAAAAGACCGATGGGCGTACACACGGTCGGAAAATCCGATGAAAAGCTCCCATCGGACTGTTTCCATCCATTGTGTGTACGCGGCATTAGTGCGTCATGGACCGCCATATTTTTGGTTTTCTGCCACCAGACTAGTTATTTAGTAGCAACCAAGGATGCCACCTGCCATTCATTGGACAAAAAAGAGGTAGAGATGGAACTAAGAGAGTGCCAGGCTACAGTGATCTGTAGTATAGGGAAGAATTCTCCAAAAGGGACCAAAACAGCCCATGGTGCTCATCTCAGCAAATGGTCCTCTGCTGGAATTTTTCTTCTCTCCTTTTCCGAAATTTAGCCAAAGACACCTGTACGAATAAACAAAGGCTCTCTCTGAGCCTTTTACAAGGCTTGGCTGGGGTTAAAATCCTGGCGTTCCTCTGCATTTTCAGAGGATTTAATATAATTCTGCCGGAATGACAAGTGTCATTTAAATGTAGATGATGCACTTTTAATAAATGTAATCCAGGTCTGATTACCGCGGGAAGAAAGCTTTTTTTTTTTTTTTTTTTTAATCTTACCAGGCCAAGAATATTGCAATAACCGCTCCATCTGATTTCAAAAGTAAGATTTGCAAAAGGTCAAGATATCTATTGGACACACATACGCAGCTACATTGAAATTTTTCTCGCCAAGGGAATAAAAAGATTCTATCATTAAAAAATGAAAGCGCAAGGACATCTCGTAGGACCGTAGCTATTTTTTTTTTTTTTCTTCCTAAAAAAGAAAGGGAGACATTTTACTATCGACTCCCAATCAGAAGATTTTTTAGCAATATCTCTAATCTGTCTCCGTCTACCCACCACGCCACCCCCCCCCCCCCCCCCCTCTTTTCACAACCCTCTTCCGCTGCCTCCTACTCGCCCTCCCCTCTCTTTCCCTTTTCACATCAAGGCCTTTTTATCTCCCAATTTTGCATCTAAAGACTAGGTGAATGCCATTAGCTCAATTCAGGCTCAAGTGTAGTCAGATGTTCCCCTGATTTTTTGAAAAGCACTAAGGTCACATTAAAATGTAAAAGAGCCTTTCTGCTCTGGAGAGGAGGGCATATTATGTGGCCGTAGTGTAAAGAAGTAACGTTAGTGGCCACAGACCTAAGGAAAAAAACAAAAGACACATTGGGGTTCGAGTCTTTTGTGTTTAGGTTCCTCTCCGGTTTCTATTCATCGCGGCCTCGGGCGCTGAAGATAGCGGCGGCGTAGTCTCTGAAAACGGCTTAAAAAACAAGTTTGGCTGGCTCTATACCTGCTTCTTGCGATAACAACCCCTTTTTTTCCACGATCTGGTTAACTCTTTATTGGAAGCCACACATTGTATCCACGTAAGTTGTAGACCTAATGAATAGTTTGCAGCATAAAGTCCACATGAAGTATAGCCGTGGAAATTCAATTCCGCAAAGGTCTCATGGGTACCCCCATCAACTGTCCGTTTGCTGCAGCTGAAAGACATATGTAGCACCCGCCTAGGTAGGTGCTAGGATAGTAAGATGGATTTTCCGTGTCTCTTACAATGGCGCTGCTTAACGTGCTTCGATTGGATTGAACAAAAAAATTCGTACATTCGTAATTTTTTTTTTTTTTTTTTGCGATTCGTCATTTTCCGTGTCTCTTACAATGGCGCTACTTAACGTGCTTCGAATGGATTGAACAAAAAAATTTGTAACTTTTTTGTAACTTTTTTTTTTCGATTCGTAATTTTCCGTGTCTCTTACAATGTAATTACATAACATTATGAATTATGCTCCGATAAAATTATGAATTATGCTCGGATTTTGGTGTGACCGTGTGTAGGCAAGACAGTTTGAGCGGGAATTCCATCAGGGAAAACCGTCGGAGCTTTTTCCGACGAGAATTTCGGAATTTATGTTACGAAAGTACGAATAAATCAATCTAACAAAAGTACGAATGTAACTAAATCTACGAAAATACGAATGCGTCCGAATTTTGAATAAACGATCGGAAATTCTCGATCCGAAATTCTCGTCGGAAAAAGCTCCGACGGTTTTCCTGACGGAATTCCGCTCAAACTGTCTTGCCTACACACGGTCACACCAAAATCCGACCGTCAAGAACGCGGTGACGTACAACACTACAACGAGCCGAGTTCAATAGACGCAATTCGTTTCGTTTTTTTTTTCCGTTTTTCCTTTTTTTTTCGTTATATTCGTTCATTCATTATCGTACGAATGAACGAACGATTCGCTAAAAATTTTAACGAATTGTTCGAATCGAACGAATACGAAAAACAACGAAAATCCGAAATAACCAAATTAGAAACAACGAAACTACGAAAGAAGAAAATCCGAAAAACGAAAACAGGAACAACGAAAATCAAAATGAACGAAAAAATTCGTACATTCGTAACTTTTTTTTTTTTTTTTTGAATTGGTAATTTTCCGTGTCCCTTACAATGGCGCTGCTTAACGTGCTTCGAATGGATTGAACGAAAAAACAACACTAATGGCGCGTATACACGATCGGAATTCCGGCCAGAAAAAGACCGATGAGAGCTTTTTATCGGAAAATGCGACCGTGTGTAGGCTCCATCGGAATTTTGCTGGCTGAATTTCCGACAGCAAAGAATTGAGAGCATGTTCTCAATTTTTCAGACGGAAAAGGTTTCTATAGGAAATTCCGATCGTCTGTAGCAAGTCTGACGCGCAAAATTCCTACGCATGATTGGAAACAATTTGACGCATGCTCGGAAGCTTTGAACTCTAGACATGTGCACAACAGAAAAATTTGTTTATTTTCGTTTCGTTTTTTTAGTTTCCGTTGATTCGTAGCGATTCGTAAATTCGTAAGTCGTCGGTGTTCGTATTCGTAACGATTCGTATTTTCGTAAGAGTTATTTTTTCGTTGATTCGTTTTTCTGTTAGTTTAATTTTCGTCTATTCGTAATTCGGACGCATTCGTACTTTCGTAGATTTAGTTACATTCGTACTTTCGTTAGATTGATTTATTCGTACTTTCGTAACATTGTTTTCGTAGATTCGTAATCGGAGCATAATTCATAATTTTATGTAATGTGTATGCTATTATTGAATTTTAAGAGACACGGAAAATTACGAATCGAAAAAAAAAAAGTTACGAATGTACTAAATTTTTTTGTTCAATCCATTCGAAGCACGTTAAGTAGCGCCATTGTAAGAGACACGGAAAATTACGAATCGCAAAAAAAAATTAAAAAAAATTACGAATGTACAAATTTTTTTAGTTCAATCCATTCGAAGCACGTTAAGTAGCGCCATTGTAAGAGACACGGAAAATTACAAATCGAAAAAAAAATAAGTTACGAATGTACGAATTTTTTCGTTCAATCCATTCGAAGCACGTTAAGCAGCGCCATTGTAAGGGACACGGAAAATTACCAATTCAACAAAAAAAAAAAGTTACGAATGTACGAATTTTTTCATTCGTTTTAGTTTTTCAGATTTTCTTCATTAGTACATTCGTTGTTTCTAATTATTTTTTTTCGGATTTTCGTTGTTTTTCGGATTCGTTCGATTCAAATGATTCGTTAATCGGATTCGTACGATTCGAACGATTCGTTATTCGGATTCATACGATTCGAACAATTCGTTCATTCGTACAAAAACGTACGAACGAAAATAACGAAAAAAAAAGAAAAACGAAAAAAAACGAAACGAATTGCACATGTCTAACACACAGTCACACCAAAATCCGACCGTCAAGAACGCGGTGACGTACAACACTACAACGAGCCGAGTTCAATAGACATGTGCAATTCGTTTCGGTTTTTTTTCGTTTTTCGTTTTTTTTTCGTTATATTCACTCATTCGTTATCGCACGAATGAACGAACGATTCGCTAAAAATTTTTAACGAATAACGAATTGTTTGAATCGAACGAATACGAAAAACAACGAAAATCCGAAATAACCAAATTAGAAACAACGAAACTACGAAAGAAGAAAATCCAAAAAACGAAAACAGGAACAACGAAAATCAAAATGAACGAAAAAATTCGTACATTCGTAACTTTTTTTTTTTTTTGAATTGGTAATTTTCCGTGTCCCTTACAATGGCGCTGCTTAACGTGCTTCGAATGGATTGAACGAAAAAACAACACTAATGGCGCGTATACACGATCGGAATTCCGGCCAGAAAAAGACCGATGAGAGCTTTTTATCGGAAAATGCGACCGTGTGTAGGCTCCATCGGAATTTTGCTGGCTGAATTTCCGACAGCAAAGAATTGAGTGCATGTTCTCAATTTTTCAGACGGAAAAGGTTTCTATAGGAAATTCCGATCGTCTGTAGCAAGTCTGACGCGCAAAATTCCTACGCATGATTGGAAACAATTTGACGCATGCTCGGAAGCTTTGAACTGTAGACATGTGCACAACAGAAAAATTTGTTTATTTTCGTTTCGTTTTTTTAGTTTCCGTTGATTCGTAACGATTCGTAATTTCGTAAGTCGTCGGTGTTCGTATTCGTAACGATTCGTATTTTCGTAAGAGTTATTTTTTCGTTGATTCGTTTTTCTGTTAGTTTAATTTTCGTCTATTCGTAATTCGGACGCATTCGTACTTTCGTAGATTTAGTTACATTCCTACTTTCGTAAGATTGATTTATTCGTACTTTCGTAACATTGTTTTTGTAGATTCGTAATCGGAGCATAATTCATAATTTTATGTAATGTGTATGCTATTATTGAATTTTAAGAGACACGGAAAATTACGAATCGAAAAAAAAAAGTTACGAATGTACTAAATTTTTTTGTTCAATCCATTCGAAGCACGTTAAGTAGCGCCATTGTAAGAGACACGGAAAATTACGAATCGCAAAAAAAATTAAAAAAAAATTACGAATGTACAAATTTTTTAGTTCAATCCATTCGAAGCACGTTAAGTAGCGCCATTGTAAGAGACACGGAAAATTACAAATCGAAAAAAAAAAAAAGTTACGAATGTACGAATTTTTTCGTTCAATCCATTCGAAGCACGTTAAGCAGCGCCATTGTAAGAGACACGGAAAATTGCGAATCTAAAAAAAAAAAAAAGTTATGAATGTACAAATTTTTTCGTTCAATCCATTCGAAGCACGTTAAGCAGCGCCATTGTAAGGGACACGGAAAATTACCAATTCAACAAAAAAAAAAGTTACGAATGTACACATTTTTTTGTTCATTTTGATTTTCGTTGTTCTTGTTTTCGTTTTTCGGATTTTCTTCTTTCGTAGTTTCGTTGTTTCTATTTTGGTTATTTCGCATTTTCGTTGTTTTTCATATTTGTTCAATTCGATAATTCGTTATTCGTTAAAATTTGTAGCGAATCATTCGTTCATTCGTACGATAACGAATGAACGAATATAACGAATTTTAACGGAAAACGAAAAAAAACGAAACAAATTGCACATGTCTACAGACTACTGACAATAATAAATGAAAAAATATAGAAGTTGAATAAAGCCCTTTTCACACAGGCGGACTCCATTTTGATCAGCATTTTGATCTGTCTGCTGATCGCCTGCTGATCAGAGAGATTGTGAATGGGAGGGTCTGCTTCATAATAATCACCTGGTGCACTCTTAGCCAGGGGTGGACTGACCATTCGACCACTCGGGCACTGCCCGAGGGCCCCCGGGCCACTAGGGGGCCCCATCAGGGTTGCCAGCCTAAGTAAAACCAGAGACAGTATGTAAAAAATCTGTGTTTTTTTTTTTTTATATCTGTTTCTGAAATGTCCCTGTTTAGGTCTGTTCGCAGGTTCTGGTGCGAACCGAACAGGGGGGGGGGGGGTGTTCGGCTCATCCCTAATGCAGAGTGGACATGGGCCTGTCATGCGCCCGCTCCATTCATTGTGGCCCCGTGACCGGGTACCAAGTTGCGGCCCCCGTGACCGGGTACCCTTGGATCAGCATGACAGCTGGTCAACCAGCGCTTTCAAAAGCAAAAGGTTGGCTATGAAAGTGTTCCTATTTTCTCCAGACGAGCGGTGGCGTACTAAGTGGGGTGCGGGGGGGGGCGGGCCGCACCGGGTGCCACACACTGGGGGGGGGGTGTGTCAGGCCGGCGCCCCCCCCCTGCTATCCGGGACCTGCGGCGCAGCGATCCCCTTCTCTCCATGGCCGCGCCGCGGCTCTGATCTGTCTCGGCTGTCTCATACAGCCGAGCGGAGTGAAGCTGCTGGCGCCGCCTCCCCCTCCTCCTTCTACACGTGTGCTGTGCATCATTATGTCCCGCACTGATCATCTGAGCCGACTCAGCCGAGGTACATTATGGGTCTGAGGGGGGGGGGGGCTCTGTATTGTAGGAGGGGGTCTCCATTGTAGGGGGGGTCTCGGTCTGCACTGAAGGGGGGGGGGGGGTCTGCACTGTGGGGGGGGTCTGGATTGTAGGGGGGTCTGCATTGTAGTGGAGTCTGCACTGTAGGGGGGGGGGGTCTGCACTGTAGGGGGGGTCTGGATTGTAGGGAGGTCTGTGCAACATGCAGGGGGTCCAGAGCTGTTAGGGGGGTGTCTGTGTAACATACAGGTGTCCAGAGATGTGGGGGGCTGTGTAATGTAAAGGGGTCTAGGGGTGCTGTGTAATGTAGCGGGGTCTAGATGTGCAGGGTGCTGTGTATTGTAAATGGGTCCAGAGGTACAAGGGCTGTATAATATAAAGGGGTGCAGGGTGCTGTGTAATGTAAAGGGGTCTAGAGGTGCAGGGTGCTGTGTAATGTAAAGGGGTCTAGATGTGCAGGGTGCTGTGTAATGTAAAGGGGTCTAGATGTGCAGGGTGCTGTGTAATGTAAAGGGGTCTAGATGTGCAGGGCGCTGTGTATTGTAAAGGGGTCTAGAGGTGCAGGGTGCTGTGTAATGTAAAGGGGTCCAGAGGTGCAGGGTGCTGTGTATTGTAAAGGGGTCCAGAGGTGCAGGGTGCTGTGTAATATAAAGGGGTGCAGGGTGCTGTGTAATGTAAAGGGGTCTAGATGTGCAGGGTGCTGTGTATTGTAAAGGGGTCCAGAGGTACAAGGGCTGTGTAATATAAAGCGGTGCAGGGTGCTGTGTAATGTAAAGGGGTCTAGAGGTGCAGGGTGCTGTGTAATGTAAAGGGGTCCAGAGGTGCAGGGTGCTGTGTAATGTAAAGGGGTCCAGAGGTGATTTGTAATGTACACAGTAGTGACAAAGAGATATTTAAGGATGCAGAGGTATGCAGGGGGCAGTGGGGTGTTTTTACATTTTAAGGTGGGGGGTGCCAGATATAGGATCCAGCCCCGGGTGCCAAATGCAGACGCCCCTGCAGACGAGTTCCCTTTAAAAGACAAGGCTGCTTTGAACTGAAGGCCAGGGTAGAGTGTGAGAACATCGGAGCGTTTGTCACCTCCAGTAACCTCGTGTGGACCTGGGTGTGTGCTTCTACAGAAAATGAACTCACCACGCAGGAATAACGCCTCCAGGTGAATGAGCGAAGCTCGTCGTTTTCCATATTGAGAAGACATACAACTAACACCTATCATTTATTTATTAAGAAGTCTGAGCAGAAGTTGTGAATTTCAGGTAGGCCCTATGGGGGATGACAGCCTGAGACTAGTTTAGAAAAATGATAAGAAAAAAAAAAAAAACATTCGCACTCATGTTATATCAGTAATAATTTATGAAGAGAACCGGTATCGCTCCAATTACACGTTCCTCCCCGCTGTGCGCCAGCCTCACGTGTTTGGTACATTTAATAGACCAACGAGCGAAAAGTAACTGATGATTATATGAAAGGCAATCTACATACTTTTGAAAGTTTTATTTTTTATTTTAGATGCATATGGTAATGAGATCAGGGGAAAGGCGAACAAGGTTTTTAACCGCTTGCCGCCAAATCACATACCTGGTAGATCATTTGACCAGGGCCGTTTTTTCCACTGGGCATGCTGGGCAGTTGCCCGGGGGCCCCACTTGCCTGGAGGGCCCCATCCAGGGCCCATCCTCAGTGCTGCAATCTGCTGCTTAAGTTGATTGACTGCACTGGTTGCTCACTTGCTAGAATCGCCGGCCGCCCGAAGTCTAGCTAGCAACCAGTGACGTCAGCTTTCATAGCGCGCCGCGGCCGCCCCAGCATTCATAGCGCGCCGCGGCCGCCCCAGCGTCTAGTGAACAAGCTCCGCCATGTTATTCAGACAGCGTGGAGAGGGAGTGGAGTGGAAAGACGGCCTTTGATAGCTGGTGCTGCCTTGCTCTGCTGTGAGTGACACACTGTACTGCACCAGGCCGGCGGCCTCAAGTAAGTCTAACAATGTCTACTTAAGTTTGTTCAAGTTGTGCATCAAACACAGCCACTGTCTGTGCCCCTCAAAAGCTGCCACTGTGCCCATCAAACACAGCCACTGTCTGTGCCCCTCAAAAGCTGCCACTGTGCCCATCAAACACTGCCACTGTGCCCATCAAAGCTGCCACTGTGCCCATAAAACACAGCCACTGTGCCCATCAAACACAGCCACTGTGCCCATCAAAGCTGCCACTGTGCCCATCAAACAGCCTCTGTGCCCATCAAAGCTGCCACTGTGCCCATCAAACGTAGCCACTGTGCCCATCAAACGCAGCCACTGTGCCCATCAAAAGCTGCCAATGTCCCCATCAAACACAGCCACTGTGCCCATCAAAGCTGCCACTGTGCCCATCAAACACAGCCACTGTGCCCATCAAAGTTGCCACTGTGCCCAACAAAGCTGCCACTGTGCCCATCAAAAGCTGCCACTGTACCCATCAAATGCTGCCACTGTGCCCATCAAACACAGCCACTGTGCCCATCAAAGCTGCCACTGTGCCCATCAAACAGCCTCTGTGCCCATCAAAGCTGCCACTGTGCCCATCAAACGCAGCCACTGTGCCCATCAAAAGCTGCCAATGTCCCCATCAAACACAGCCACTGTGCCCATCAAAGCTGCCACTGTGCCCATCAAACACAGCCACTGTGCCCATCAAAGCTGCCACTGTACCCATCAAATGCTGCCACTGTGCCCATCAAAAGCTGCCACTGTGCCCATCAAAAGCTGCCACTGTACCCATCAAATGCTGCCACTGTGCCCATCAAACTCGTGTTATATTGTCCAAACGTTGTGCTAATGTTTAAACACTAATTTTGTTGGAAGTACCAATAAATATAGCCTTATTGATAATTTGCATTTTTATTCTCGTGTGTGATTGTGTAGACAGGGCCCTAGTGCACTGTATTGCCCGGGGGCCTATAATGCTCCTAAGATGGCCCTGCATTTGACTATAGGTGGTTGTACCAGGAAGACGCATGCAGCTGCAGGCGTCTCCCCAGTACCATTTTTTAGAGCCGATGGTTGGCTCTCTTGTACTAGCAACCGGAGTGGCTAAGTACTTGATTGCTATTCCAAGCAGCGGGAGGAGATGCCCCATGCTTACGAGGACGGCAGACACTCCTGGGTCCGGGACATGGTTGTCTTTTGATGACGCCCTGGAGGAGGGGCGAAACGCGTCAACGTAATTTCCGGCCAAAGAACCATTGACGCCACTTCCTGTTCCCGTGGAGCGCACGCTGGATCAGCTGCAACCACGGAAGTATCTGAGAAGTTTGCCTGAGAGGTTTGCCTTCCCCTTTGAATCCTGTAAGTAGCGCAGAGTGCGCATTTAATATCCTGCTACAGCATTTACAACTTGCTCTCTTCTTTTACCGGTCCAACACCCCCAAGAAAATTACTGTGCCCTGTGTGCATACATCGCTCCCTGGATCCTCTGGCCTGTTTTTCTCCAGCTTTGCTTTTTATGCCTGCTTGCCGTATCACAGCTTGTCTGCATATCTGCTCTTTGCTCTGCTGTTTGTCTACTGGTCCGGTGAGTCCATTCCAAGGAGGAGCTTATATGTACTTTGGTCTTGGTTTTTTGGGTTTATTACTGGACACATTCACATTTTTTTATTTCTCATCACATATTTGTTTGTGTTTCTCACTAATTTGATACACATGGAATTAGTTTTATGATTATTTTTTATTATATTTTTCACGTATATAATAGTCTTATCATACACAATTTTTTGATGCAAGTCAATTTTGTGGGAATTTTTTATTATTTGATCACAATTGTGTTTGCCAGCGCTGTTTTATTGGTTTAAGGGAACCTGGTGAGACCCACCGTCTCTTCTCCCTGACAGGAGAAAGGGGGCGGGGGGTGAGCGGGGGAAACCTCTGACAGCCCGCAGCTCGCCTTTCTCCTGTCACAGCGCCACCGAGTTCTCTGCTGGACTGAGCAGGGAAAAGAGCTGAAGTCACACCACACTGATGGGGGGGCTTGACAGCACCTTGATGGTGTCACCCCACTGGCAGGTGACATGCAGGTGTGGGCTGCCCGCACCCCGATAGTGACGCAACTGTGCTAAATTTAAGATCCGATCCCTGATTCCAGGGGGGGGGCACTTGCGGATGCCCATGAGCACAGCCCAGCCAAACTGATGCCAAAGTAAAAAAACCTGTACAATTAACCCCCAGAACTCCGTTACAGTTCTGGAAATCTAAATTTACATATATAGCGCACACTTTAGAAAAGAGTCGGCGCTACACATTAAAACCATTTTTGGACGCCTTTGGAAATTTTGTTTACCTCTACTTCTACTTCTGTTGGTTCAAGCTGCTATGGAGAGGCTGATGCCAAGTCCGAATCAGGTACATTCACTAGTTGCATTCACAAATACATTTAATAATGTTTTAATGAACACATAGCTGCATTATCTGATGTTTTTATAGCTCCCTGGAATTCAGCTTTAACATAGTAGATAATAGCAACCCAGACAACCTCAGTTATGAAGGACACGTGACTTGCACTTGATCATGGACTGGTTCTCTTAGGTCTCTCATGAATTATAAAACATTCTCTGAATGTGCAATGGCTGAGCAGCGTTGTCGTTTTTTCTACTACGTTCTTTGAACAGCCCCCGATGTCCTCGTTACGAGAGAGCCGCCCTTGACTGTCCTGGGGACCTGCGAGCAAAGCGGAACAGCACCACACAGCAGACAGACAATATGTAATCAGACTTCTTGGAAATATTCAATCACCCGTAACGTTTGACTTTTGTTTGTTTCTAGAGGGAAATTAATGCTTATTTTTTTTTTTTTTTCTGATTACCTCTTATCTCTTTAATTAAAGATCGCAACACGATCACTTGCAGTGAAAGAGGAGAAAATGAATATTTGTTTAGTTTATAGAACACAAATGTTTAATTCACATTCAGCCGTAATAGATATTATTTCTCAATTGACTGACCAAACTCTCAGCGCCAAACATACCGGTGATTTATACGTCTCATTGTGGTTTTTTAACCCTGTGAGCAATTTAAGAAGTCAGTAGGACTGAGATGTACGTCTGCATTAAAAAAAGGATAAAAATTATAATTAAATTCCTGCAAAAAAAAAAATGTTTTAATGTATAAAGGATCTTAGCAATTACATTGGAATCTCATCAGCCTCAATAAAAACGTCACCTTAACAAGATATGATGCTTCCAGATACACTGTATGACCAAATGTTTGTAGACACCTGACCATAACACTTATATAACTTGTTGAACATCTTATTCCAAAACTATGGTCATTAGTATGGAGTTGGCCTCTTCTTTGCCGCTAAAAACAGCCTCCACTCTCCTGGGAAGGCTTTCCAAAAGATTTTGAAGTGCCCCATCTCAAGTCTATGAGCAGTGGCGTCTCCAGTTTTCATATTTAGGGGGGGCACATGGGGGGACAGGGACAAAAGTAGGGGGGCAACTATAAAATGCAATTTTACTACGATCCCCAGGGTGGCAGAAAACAAGAGATATATGTCATCAGCATACCAAGAAAATATAAGGGTCCAAAGCAGTGGGAGAACTATCAGGGTTGCAAAGGTTGTCTTGCCACCGGGCCTTGGTGTTCTGCCACTGCGGTGTTCCCCAGGCTCCTCTTGCTGTCCTGCCCCTGCTATTGACAGTGCTGGTCTGGCATCTGTCTCCTTGGCAGCGGCAGCAGTCTATTAGGACCTAGTGCTGGTGACATTATGGGTGCATGCAGGGGAAGGCTGGCACCATTGGTTGTAGAGAGCCGAGCCCCCAGCTCGTCACCTAGCAGCAGTAATGTTGTATAACCTTCTCTGTTGACATGCTGATCAGGATGTTATCCAGGTGATGCTCCCAGTCAGATCTAATAAACACAGTATTTATTAGCATCAACAGTACAACCACATCCACCGTATGTTCAGCAGCCATGTGGGCTCTACGCCTGTAAGGTGCCGGCTCTATGCCTGTAAGGTGTGGGCTCTATGCCTGTAAGGTGTCGGCTCCATGCCTGTAAGGTGTCGGCTCCATGCCTGTAAGGTGTGGGCTCTACGCCTGTAAGGTGTGGGCTCTACGCCTGTAAGGTGTCGGCTCTATGCCTGTAAGGTGTCGGCTCTACGCCTGTAAGGTGTGGGCTCTACGCCTGTAAGGTGTGGGCTCTATGCCTGTAAGGTGTGGGCTCTATGCCTGTAAGGTGTGGGCTTTGATCAATAAAATCACTATGATATTTAACACTAGGATTTGACTAGGAGCATCACCTGGATTGCATCACGATCAGCATGTCAGAGAAGGCTGCACTGCTGCTAAGCAACCTGCAGGGAGGTCAACTGTCTACAACCATTAGAGATGGGCTCGGGTGTGTTTGAAATCCCACTTGCCCGATCCCACCAGGAAGCCGACACGGCACATCGCTAATCACAGGCAGTGAGACATTCCTGATCTGTGCAGCTGTGGACCGGGAAATGTCTCACTGCCTGTGCTTAGCGCTGTACAGTGTGGGCTTCCTGGCGGGGTCTGGCATGTGGAATTTTGAACATGCCCAGCTAATCTCTAACAACAAATTGTGCTGGCTCTCCTGTACATCAGCCCCATAAAGTAACCAGCACTGGGTTCCAATGTGCCGCCGCTGCCATGGAGACAGAGACCAGCGCTGTGAATAGCCGGGACAGGACAGCAACCCTGGTAGTTCCACCACTGGTCCACACTGGGAGGATTTCCCCATCCACCTATAATGTGTAGATGGGAGAATTGGGTCATTTCTTTTTTTTTTCATGCAACCTACTAGTTAAATGAAAAAAGTGATCAATGTATGGGCTGCCTAAGTGCTAAGACCAGCCATAGGCAGTTTAAATCTCAGCTGGTTCATCGGGAACTGGCTGAGATTTGAACCATTAATGAGCAGGCTGAATGTACCAAGTTGATCGATCAAATAGGGAACAACCAGCCTGCCAGATACTCTTATGATTATCACTAGTGGTTGCTATAGCCACTAGTGATAATGACTGTTTGTTGGGAGAATACAATTGCTGGGCAGGAAGGATATTCCCCTGTCACCACTGTCTGTGTTGGGGGAATCATGCAAGTTTCTTCCATGGATGCAGGAAAGAAATTTGCAGTCTATTTCCTGCCTAACTGAAAGTGAAATTAAGTTGTGAAGGTCTTGAAAGAACAGGAGAAGGGGAGGGACAGATGGGGGAGAGAAGGGATGGATATAATGCAGATCAGTGATTACAGTGTACTGCAGTGCACACACTTATCCACGCGTCCAGGCTAGAATACTCCTCCTCTCAATAGAGACTCTGTTACTCCAGTGGTGGCCTGAGTAAGATGTGGTGCATCCGCTATGAATGCAAATAAAAAGACATTGCCTTTTAGTAAAAAAAAAAATAAAAAATAAAAAATAATTTTTTTTTTTTTTTTGTTTTTTTTTTGGGGGGGCACATGGTGGGGCACAGCATAATTTTGGGGGGGTCAGGGCCCCCTCTGCCCCCCCCCCCTAGGGACGCCATTGTCTATGAGCAACTACAGACAGGGCCTACGTTATTCTTCTTTTCACCCAGGCCACCTGTTTTGTGCAGTCCCACTCTTAAACCAACTGATTGAGGCTGAAGGAGACCTACACTATATGGCCAAACCAGTGCCATCTTAAGAGCATTATAGGCACTGGGGCACTGTATACACAATCACGCACGATTGCCCATCAAATGCAGCTTTACTATGCCCGTGAATGCAGCCTCACTGTGCTAATCAAATGCAGCCTCATTGTGTCCATGAATGCAGCCTCACTGTGCCCGTTAATGCAGCCTCACTGTTCCCACCATTGTAGCCTCACTGTGCCCACCATTGCAGCCTCACTGTGCCCACCATTGCAGCCTCACTGTGCCCATTAATACAGCTTCACTGTGCCCACAATTGCGGTCTCACTGTGCCCATGAATGCAGCCTCACTGTGCCCACCATTGCAGCCTCACTGTACCCATGAATGCAGCCTCACTGTGCCCACCATTGCAGCTTCACTGTGGCCACCATTGCATCCTCCCTGTTCCCACCATTACAGCCTCACTGCGCTCATGAATGAAGTCTCACTGTTCCCACAATTACACCCTCACTGTGCCCATGAATGCAGCATCACTGTGCCAATTAATACAGACTCGCCATCGCCTGGTAACACACACACACACACAGCGGGCATCTCCTCCTGTGTATCACAGAGCTGGCTGGGTCTGTGTTCGGCAGCCATGCTGTAACAAGGTCCCGACCCCCTAGACCGGCTCATGTGATAGGCAGAACACTGATTCAGTCTACTATTACACGAGCCGGTATAGGGGGGATGGGACCTTGTTACAGCGCAGCCGCCAAACACAGACCCAGCCAGCTCCGTGATACACAGGAGGAGGAGGAGAGAGGGAAAGAGCGGAGCACTGCAGCCGTAACTCAAAGCAGCCCAGGGCAGGAGGTCTACCAGTAAATTACCCTATATCCCGGTAGGCCAGTTCGGCCCTGGCTGGGGTCGCTGGGCAGGTGGGGCCCCCCAGGCAAGTGGGGCCCCCGGGCAACTGCCCAGCATGCCCACGTGAAAAGACGGCCCTGGGCCAAACATTTTAGACATCTGACCATCACACCTACAAGAGCTTGTTGACCATGCCATTCCAAATCCATGGTCATTAGTATGGAGGTAGCCCCTTCTTTGCTGCAATAACAACCTCTACTCTCCTGGGAAGGCTTTCCAAAAATGTTGCAGTCTCTATTATAATTTGTACCTATTCATTTAATAAAGCATTTATAAGACGAGTTCCTAATGATGAATGAGAAGACCTGGCTCACAATCACCATTCCAAAATTATCTCAAAGGTGTTCAGTAGGGTTGAGGTGAGAAGAATGAGCAGACCACTCAAGTTCCTTCACACAAAACTCATGAAACCATGTCTTTATGGATCTGGTTTTGTGCACCTGATTTCAAGGGGATGAAGGGAATACCTTATTTACTAAGTTCAGTGAACATTTACATAAGTTTGAAAAGAGAGAAAAGGCATTCTTTGGCCTACCACTGATTGGTGGATACCACTGGGAGGAGATTGTTGCAGGCAGCAGACATCTAATCACCAATTTGAAATTTGTGATAATGGCAACCGTTTAACCAGTGTTGGTCATCTTACTTTAAAAAAGTAATTTAGTTAAGTTACAAATTACTTCTCCCAAAAAGTAATTGCGTTAGTAACTCAGTTACTACATTGGAAAAGTAATTAGTTACGCAGCAAAGTAACTTACTTTTTTTTTTTAAATATTCTATACGTGTAACTAAGGGGCGGGTCTAGTATTACTGTAACCAAGGGGGCGCATTTATTATTGTTATATATCGTGTAACCAAGGGGCTGCTCTATTATTACTCTTACCAAGGGGCAGATCTGTTATAGCGTGTAAGCAAGGGGCGGGTCTATTATTATTATATCGTGTAAGGGGTGGATTTCTACAGAAGAGGGCGAATGTTAAATTAATGGGCAGAGCTCGATATATAACAATAATAATAAATGCGCCCCTTGGTTACAGTAATACTAGACCCGCCCCTTAGTTACACGCTAGACGCCCCTTGCAGAGTAGCACGAGCATCATGAGGGTGCGGCATCTCCTCGTACAATTACATGTTAACTGCGCCTGTGCGGTGTAGAGTTCACTCAGAGCTGTTTAGGTTCGGCAATTTTCGGAAGCTCCGTAGTCCTTCGTACTGCGCAAGCGATGCGCCTGCGCAGTACAGGGGGTCCTTATCTGGCGGGGGAACTTTTTTGGCAGGACACCGGAATTACACTACTGCCATCTAGTGACTAGTGACGGTAGATGTAATTGGGGTAACTAAGCCAAAGTAATGGGAACTGAGTTACCATGAGGGGAAAAGTAATCAGTTAGATTACTAGTTACCCTCTAAAGTAACTGAGTTACGTAACTCAGTTTATTTTAACTCAGTTACTTACATCACTGCGTTTAATACCATTAAGTGTATTGGAGTGGGTTCAATGACAGTTATCTGCTGAGGAATATGCCCTCCTAGACTCTAATGATGCTGGGTGCTCCATGAGGCCAATGCCCCATGAACAGGGCATGGACAGGAGTCAGGACCTGTTATGGACAGGGAGGGGGAATGCACTTTGTTTTGTTCAATGTCCAGAACTTACAGAATCGTGATATTTTCATAGATAGGCTTTAATTTCAGCTAACACAGTTCCCAACTCCTACTGGATTTTCAATAGGAATATATGGAGAATGTCATACCGTAAGAAGAAACTGGAAGTTCATCACACAACCATGCCCTGGTGGCTTCCAGGGGGAGGAAGTGATGGGAAATCTCCCCAATTGCGACTCCAATGAATACCAGACAGATGTTCTGACCCCTCATTACACTATTCAAAGCTAAAAAAAAAATGTATAACTTGAGTCTCATCTTCATTTCAATCTGAAACCATTTTTATTTTTTATTTTTAATACATCTAAAGTGCAGACGCAGATAAACAACACGGATAAACAGCTTTTCTCTTGACACATATCATTGTTTTTTTGTATTTAGATTGGAATCTGCTTTGGGTACCTTTTCAGGAATAAAGACTTCTTTTTTATATATGTTTATAATATTCTGTTATGTAACAAAGCAGTTATGTTAAAACAGCAACATTAGGCAAATAAGATTTTTGCCTATCTCGTTTTTGTGTTTTTTTTTTTGTATTCCAGATTTTTCTCAATTTGTCTTTTTTTTTTTCACTTGCAAAGAAATGTTCATTGTTCGGGTGACATTCCCAAATATATTATTCTTCTATTGAAAGCCACCAAGAGCAAAAATTATATTCTTGGGTAAGGTTACCAAAAAAAAACAGCTTCATGATGCCAAGTCATAAAAAATACATTTTGCAATCCTTCCCAAGATAAAAAATGTGTAGCGCTAATATTCTATCAAGTGAGTGGTTTATCAATGAAGATGATCATATAGTGAATTACCACTAATGTTGCGTACATGCGGTCGGAAATTCTCGTCGGAAAAAGCTCTGATGGTTTACTGTCGGAATTCCGACGGAATTTCGCTGTCAAAAGTTTGTAGACTTCACCTCCGTAACATCTCTAAAATTCGCCCCTTTTTGGCAAATGACACCACCAAGCACCTCATTCACTCCCTCGTTATCTCTCGCCTTGACTATTGCAACTCCCTTCTCATTGGCCTGCTTCTCCTTAGGCTCCTCCCCTCTTCAGTCTATCATGAATGCTGCTGCCAGACTTATCCACCTTACCAACCGTTTAGTGTCTGCCAACCCTCTCCTCCAATCCCTACACTGGCTCCCAATCAGTGTCTGCCAACTCTCTCCTCCAATCCCTACACTGGCTCCCAATCAGTGTCTGCCAACCCTCTCCTCCAATCCCTACACTGGCTCCCAATCAGTGTCTGCCAACCCTCTCCTCCAATCCCTACACTGGCTCCCGATCACCCAGCAAATTAAATTCAAAATACTAAGCAGAACTTACAAAGCCATCCACAACTCTGCCCCAAGCTACATCGCCAATCATATCCCAAACCGTCCTCTCGACTCTTCTCAAGACCTCCTCCTGTCAAGCTCTCTTGTTTCCTCCTCCCATGCTCGTCTCCAGGATTTCTCCAGAGCCTCTCCCATCCTCTGGAACTCGCTGCCTCAACCTGTCCGGCTATCCCCTACTCTTGCTACCTTCAGGCGATCCCTGAAAACTGATCTCTTCAGGGAAGCCTATCACGTCTCCAACTAATCTTTTACCACTTCCATCAGCTCATTCCCCACAGTTACAACCTTTTGTATCACCTCCCCCACCCTATTAGATTGTAAGCTCTTCTGAGCAGGGCCCTCTTAATCCTCTTGTATTTTATTGTATTATAACTGTATTGTCTCCCTTTTATATTGTAAAGCACTGCGTAAACTGTTGGCGCTATATAAATCCTGTAATAAGTAAAATAAAAAATAAACTGTCTTGCCTACACACGGTCACACCAAATTCCGACGGTCAATAACACCACGCCTTAAAAAACTTTCAACTGCACTATAAAAGGGAAGTTTAATGCTTCCAAGCATGCGTTGAATTGTTTCCGAGCATGCGTCGGAATTTTGCGTGTCGGAATTGCATACACACGATCGTAAAATCCGATAGAAAGGTTTTCCGTCTGAAAAATTAAGAACAGGTTCTCAATCCAAAGTCCGTCGAAAATTCCGACAGAAAAAGACCGATGGGCATACACACGGTCGGAAAATCCGATGAAGAGCTCCCATCGGAAATTCCGACCGCGTGTACGCGGCATAAGTGAAAGTGCTAACTGGAGTGTAAAAATATATATACAACCATAAACACATAAAATTAACAAAGTGCATTCAATTGTCACAAAGAAAATAAAAGACATAGGTCAAGTCCAAGATTGTAAAGAATAATTCCCCCAAAAAAAGACTCAGGAACATCCAACCCAGGTGTAAAATTCCAAATGAAGACAATGTGATTGAAGGCACCACCACCGATAAGAGAGGAGGCTTACCAGATGTCAATGAAGGGGCATATACCACTCAAGTCTTCAAAGGCTTAATGGTCAGCAAACTCGATGGGTACCGCTGATCCTGGATCCAGTCAATGGCTTTACTTGGACATTCACAGACATCAAGTGAGTTAAAAGTAAAATATCATATTCCTTGGTGGGGGCAGAGGCTCGGTATCCACAGGCCATGCGAAACAGATGCGAAACGTATTATCCAGATGACGACTTATTAGTTGAAATGCGTCGAATAGACCCACTAGCACACCGCTTATGTACCTATACTCATGAGAAGCTTTTGATTACCTTTTACCATGTGAGTTTATCATTTTACTACAATAAATAATATTTTTAAACAGTATAACGCAATGTGATTTTTTTCTCCATCTTTTTCGCATGGTCTGTGGATACCGAGCCTCTGCCCTCACCAAGGAATATGATATTTAACTTTTAACTCACTTGATGTCTGTGAATGTCCAAGTTAAGCCATTGACTGGATCCAGGATCAGCTGTACCCATCGAGTTTGCTGACCATTAAGCCTTTGAAGACTTGAGTGGTATATGCCCCTTCATTGACATCTGGTAAGCCTCCTCTCTTATCGGTGGTGGTGCCTTCAATCACATTGTCTCCATTTGGAATTTTTTAGGCCTGGGTTGGATGTTCCTGTCTGATGCGGCATACACACGGTCGGAATTTCCGATGGAAACAGTCCGATGGGAGCTTTTCATCGGATTTTCCGACCGTGTGTATGCCCATTGGTCTTTTTCTGTCGGAATTTCCGACGGACTTTGGATTGAGAACCTGTTCTTAATTTTTCCGACGGAAAACCTTTCTATCGGATTTTCCAATCGTGTGTATGCAATTCCGACACGCAAAATTCCGACGCATGCTCGGAAACAATTCGACGCATGTTCAGAAGCATTAAACTTCCCTTTTATAGTGCCGTCAAACGTGTTGTAAGTCGCTGTGTTACTGACCGTCGGAATTTGGTGTGACCGTGTGTAGGCAAGACAGCTTGAGCGAAATTCCGTCGGAATTCTGACGGGAAAACCATCAGAGCTTTTTTCGACGAGAATTACGACCGTGTGTACGCAGCATTTTTTTTTTTTTTTGATTATTCCTTACAATCTTGGACTTGACATATGTCTTTTATTTTCTTTGTGACAATTGAATGCACTTTGTTAATTTTATGTGTTTATGGTTTTATACTGTATATACTCGAGTATAAGCCGAGTTTTTCAGCAAATTCTTTTGTGCTGAAAGTGCCCCCTCGGCTTATACTCGAGTCAAGCACTGTTCTGCAGCAGAGAAGGACATCTTCCAACTTTGGGGCCCCGTATCTCGGGGCCACTTGGTGCTAGGAACCCCAAATTCTGTGTGCAAAACCAGTGGAACTAGCACTAGCAGCGAGATACAGGGCCCCAAAGTCGGTCAACTGTGTCCATCTGCAGCAATGTAATTTCGGGACCCTTTGGGTCCAGAGACTCCAAATTTTGGCTGTAGCTAGGGGGCATCTAGGAACCCTTAACTACTGAGTTTAAGTTCCGGGGACCTATGGCTGCAATTGGGCACAGTGAGGCATGCAAATGGGCACAGTGAGGCTGCAAATGGGCATTGTTGACCCTCTTTTCCACTTACAGTAGCTGCGCATTTCTCACCCTAGGCTTATACTCGAGTATAATGCGTTTTCCCAGTTTTTTGTGGTAAAATTAGGTGCCTCGGCTTATATATATGTTTACACTCCAGTTAGCACTTTCACTTAGTGGTAATTCACTATTTGATCATCTTCATTGCTAAACCACTCACTTGATAGAATATTAGCGCTACACATTTTTTATCTATTTACATTGCTTTTTGTCTACAGCCGTGTTGGCAGCCATTATTCTTATAGATTAATTTAGTCACATCGCGGTATATCCTTTTTCTTTTTTACTAGTGCACCCTTCCCAAGGAATGCAATAACAGCATTATAGAGTCAACCTATATACAACAAAATGCCAGCACTACCTTAAAGTGAACCCTAAATAAATGATATTTAGTGGACTGTGTATCAGTATTGATAATACCTGCAGCATCTACTGTTCACTGTGTATTGGCCATTAGACCGCATTCCTGACCCGCAATGTGTTTTCACTTGGGTGTCGTCGGTGACATTGACAACCACCAGTTTCTGGTCTCTTAAAGCGGTTCGGCACTAATTTCATTTTTTAAATCTCTTTGCCTTCCAAATCAGGCAGTACTAAATGAAATGTTTTTTTTTTTTTTTTTTTTTACTTACCTTGTAATTGAAGACTTCCGGTCTTCTCCCTCTGCGGCGGCGGGGGGGGTCTCTGCGTCGATCGTCGTCACGCCGCACTGTCTCCTGGGATCTGGTGTCATTGATCCCAGGAGTCAGTGCGGGCATCTCCGAAATCTCGCGAGATTTCGGCCACATCTTCCGAAATCTCCCGAGATATCGGCCGCATCTGCCGAAATCTCGTGAGATCTCGGCAGATGTGCCGTTACTGCGCACGCGCGAGTAACGGCAGTGCATGCTGGGCCATCTAAAGTTCCTGTGGGTGTTTCACATGCCCACAGGCAAGATGGCCCCCAGCACTAAAGAAGAAGACGAGGAACTTCATCGGACGGAAACCGGCGGCGATCGAGATGGAAGATGGAACAGGTGAGTCCCCTGATAAAGGTAAGCACACTTTATATTACATCCTAAAAAAAAAAAAATTTTTTTTCAGAGTGCAGAACCGCTTTAAGGGGTAATGATATCCCGAAACAAGTTTTTAGTGTGAAATATGTCACTCTTTAGCCTGACTTGTTCCTGAGACTGAGGTGGAAAGATCCAGCATTGCTGTTATGATAAATACTTCCTTCTCCACCACCGGCAATGTCAGATCACCTGTATGGGGGGGGGAGGGGGTGCTGGCCTCTTTAGCGTCTCTCAGGTTGTTTTGCCAGTGGATGAAGACTCTTTCCTGTGGTCTAATGAGGGAGTTTTTTCAACACAACCAATAATATCTACCTGCATGAACATGTCTTCACTCGGGTCAGGAGTTCAGTGTTGTCCAAGCAAGCCCAAAGCATTGTGGGTACTGCAAGCGAAGCATGACATTTTTTTTCTTGTTTCTCATTTTTTTTTTTACTCATATCAATAACCATATCTAGGAAAAACCGGCTTAGCTCTTGCAAGAAGATATATCAATAGCCAGCCTTGGTCAGTTTGTTTAACTCTTTTAACTCTTTGTTATGTATGTACTGTATATATACTGTAAATAAATATATATATATATGCTTTTCAGGGACAGTACTTACCATTAATAAAAAGTGTCCCATGTGCTGGTGGCTGCTGTGTTAGGTTGGAATGATATGCCCTCTGCCCCTGGATACCCCCACAGCTGTGATCTTCCGGTGCTATCATGAGCAGCTTCAGCCAGTGGCGTCACTAGGGTTGGTGTCAACTGGTGCGGTAAAACATGGTGTCACCCCTGCAGGCTAGTGCTTCGGTGCGGCTCTCCCCCCTTAACCCGCCACAATGGATGGAGCCAGGATGGGATTGGGGGGATGGATGGAGCCGGAATGGGATCGGGGAGGTGGATGGAGCCGGGAGGGGATTGGGTTGGTGGATGGAGCCGGGATGGGATTGGGGGGGGGGGTGGATGGAGTCGGGAGGGGATCGGGATGGGATTGGAGGGGATGGATGGAGCCGGGATGGGATCGGGGTTGTGGATGGAGCCAGGCTGGAATCAGGGGGATGGATGGAGCTGAGATGGGATCTTTGATTTTTTGATTTGGGGGGGGGGTTTAGAGGATATGCGCTAGGGGGTACTTTGGGAGGGAGAGGAATTGTGCTGGGGGGTCAAACTTCAAATCTGCCCCCCTCCTTCTACTTCTAGCACAAGTCCTTTGTAACCCAAAACAAAGCACCCCCAAACACATATCCTCTAACCCCCACCCCCCTCTAAAATCACTCCTGTTAGCATAGATGTTACCTGCCAATGCCCCCCCCCCCAATCACCATGTCCCCCTCCTCTACAATTGTTCTGTTATTACCTCGGCCCAGGGCCTTTGAGCCACGGTGTCACTTCCGGTTTCTCTGTGCCAGTGGGAAACCAGAAGTGTCGCGGCGGCTCCATGGATGGAACGCACATCGCTTTCTTTCATCTCTCAGTCAGTTTGGTAGGTGCTGAGAACGTGCTGGGCTGTATAACATATCTGTGATGCTGGGCTGTATACATATCTGTGATGCTGGGCTGTATACCCTTTCTGTAATGCTGGGCTGTATACCCTTTCTGTAATGCTGGGCTGTATACCCTTTCTGTAATGCTGGGCTGTATACCCAATCTGTGTTGCTGGGCTGTATGCTCCTGACACTATGGGTGGAACACAGGGAACGGAGTGGGTGGATTATATAAGGGATGGGGCTTATGAGAAGTGGGAGGGGTCAAAAAGGAATGGCTGAGTCTGGCGCCCCCCAAATCCTAAAACTTCACAAGCCACCACTGGCGGGCATGCTCACTAGACCTGCTGCTGCGTCCATTGACACAGACAGCAGGACTCAGCCCCGCCTCCGGCTCGCATGTCACTGGATTTGATTGGCAGCTGTGGGAGCCAATGGCTCCCACTGCTATCAATCCAATGAGGACCTGAGGCAGCGGCTGGAGCTGCTGGGCTCGTGCTCGTCGCTGGAAAGTTTGGGTTCAGGTAAGACAAAGGGGGGTGGGGGGTCTGGGGAGCAGCTGAAACACAGAAGGTTTTTCACCTTAACGCATAGAATGTGTTAAGGTGAAAAACCATGAGCCTTTACAACCCCTTTTTGATGTGTTAAGCTGCTAGTATCTGGAAAACGTTATTACCTTGAACTGAGACTTTGTATTACCATAGGAATAGACTGTTCTGTGAAAGCTGTGATCAGTAAAATATGTTTTGCTGCAACAAAGAGTCTCTGCAGGATATTCTAAAAGAGTGATATAGGATGTATACAAAGAACAGCCAATGCCAGGTGAGAAGATGTACTTTGCTGGTGCAAACCTGGTCAGCTCTGATCTCCCGTGATGGCTTGCTTGGAATCCTGCCCCGGCTTCACTGTGCTTCTGTCAGTGGCTTGTTGTGGACTGGATTCGGAACTGATGACGTTGCATGAAACTTGCTGTGAGCGCATAAGCTTTGTATTTTAACTGTTTTGATTACTAATAAAACTTTCTACACTATTGGTAGCTTGATGCCTCTCTCCCATACATTTTCTCTTGTAGCGCTGACACTTTTCTAAAGTGTGCGCTATATGTGTAAATTTTTCCAGAACTGTAACTGAGTTCTGGGGGTTAATTGTTTAGGTCATTTACTTTGGCGTCAGTCTGGCTGGGCTGTACTGTAGTTCTGCCTGGTCATAGGTGAAGTGAGGCACCTGTGACAGGCTGAGAACGCAGTCTGGTTGGACGTGTTAGGTACCCATTTCTCTGAGCCAATCAGCGGGCGCGTCTGGCCCCGCTGTGAATTCTGGGAAGGGGTACTTAAGATGCTGAAGTCATGTGTTCGGGGTTCTGCTTGCCCTTTGATTCCTGGTTCCAGTCCGGACCAACCCCGTGAGGGGTCCCGGACCCAGGAGTGTCTGCTGTCCCCGTAAGTCTGGTCACCTTGACCAGCCCCAGAGGCCCTCATGGTCTGGGGTGGGGATTTGTCTGTTCCCGAGCCTCAGAACTGGCTAGTTCGAGGCCCAGTAACTGAAGGAGGATTCTGAAGTGTCCCGGTGTCCTCTCAGGATTGGAGAGGCACGGCAACTCGTACAAGCGACCAGGGGAGGACTCTTCGGAGGAGGGCCAAGAAGCTGGCTGCTCGGTAAGAGCCTGGGAGCTGAGATTGTATGGACACTGGCTGAATCCGCATTTCCTACGGTATCGCCAAAACGGCTGGAATATTCAGTTACCATAGGAAAAGTGCCTAAACCTATCCTTCGGTTACAACATAGTCTGTGGCAGAGACTTTACATTGTTCACCTGAAGTTACAACATAGTCTGTGGCAGAGACTTTGCAAATCTTTGAATCACTTGTTGGCTGCTAGATCCACAGACAAGGGTTTATCCAACAGCGAAGAGTCCAGTTGCGAGTGGCTACTCTCTGGGCTATCTAAAGAGACATTCATTTGGTGTCAGCAGTTCTGAAGTGCCTGAGCTTTATCACCCATGCCCTCTATTCCCAACTGAGAGACTGTGTTATAGTTGAAAGTTACTTTTTGAAAATAAAAATCCTCAAAAGGACATTTGAGTGTCAGCTTCTGAAATTACTGGGTACTAACCCTGGGAACCCCTAGACAACGAACGACGAGCTACAAGGAGGAGGTAATTGGTAAGCCCAGAAAATACATAGCCGCCCCGCAGGGGTTATGGCGCTACACTCTCTTTCATTGTTTGGGTTCTCAGCCCGCTCAGCAGGCAACATCTCCCCAGCCAGCTGTGTTAGCAATAGTCTCATTACCTAGTATTGATACCTCTGGGATTGTATACATTTTATATAGACTTACACACACTGGGTAGTGGTGGAGGAACAGAGTCACCTGCCTGAAGATGGGAGAAAACCCTCTTCATGTTGTATGTGTCAGGTGCCCAAGGCCCCCGTGTCTCATGACCCCAGGTGGTCGATGGACTTCTAAAGCTTTTATCTGGACCACGTGCAAAGCATAGGCATATGTGAGGGTACTCCAGACGTGAAAGGGGTTAAAGACATGCAGTGTCCAGGTGGAAGTGGAAGAGAGGTCTAGGAGGGGCATCTGTGCACATGAACAGTATGTGGGTTTGGGCAGAACACAAGCATGATGCCCTGCAACCTTGTATGTATAGATGAGACCCAGTGGAAAGAACCTCGAGCTCCCCTCTTACAAGCAAGTCAGATACAGCTATCTCATTTCCTAGCTGGAGGATGTCCAACATCATCTAGTTTTTCTACCCCTGTCTAACTGCCCCTGGCCAGTTCGTTTTATTCAGCATGGATGTGCCTAGGGGTACCCACTCCTCCAGTTTTGCATCTGCCCATCGTAGCTTTTATTTGCCATCTGTGTCTCTGCTGGGGAGATATCCCCTTGCTTTCTGTCAGAACAGGAACGTATAGTAATTCTTACCAGTGCGAACACAGATAGCAACAAAACTAAATTGAAATTGTGAAGAGTTAGAACAGGTTAACCTAATGCCGTGCACACACGGCCGGACTTTTCGACAGCAAAGGTCCGATGGAATGAATCCGTCGGAACAATTTGACCGTGTGTGGGCTTCATCGGACCTTTGCTGTCGAAAAATCAGACAGACTTTAGATTTAGAACATGTTTCAAATCTTTCCGACGGACTTGAGTCTGGTCGAAAAATCCATTTGTCTGTATGCTAGTCCGACGGACGAAAACCGACGCTAGGGCAGCTATTGGCTACTGGCTATGAACTTCCTTATTCTAGTCCAGTCGTACGTCATCATGGTCGAATCCGTTGGACTTTGGTGTGATTGTGTGTGGCCAAGTCCGATTCGATGGAAGTCCGTTGAAAAGTCAGATGGAATTCAGTCCATCCAAGTCCGGTGGTGTGTACACGGCATAAGAGTTAGAACAGATTGTTTTTACTGTCTGTGTCTTACTATTGCAGTGGCAACCACTCTTCGTACTTCTTCTCCTGCAGTCACAGGGACAGGAAGTGAAGTAAAATCTCCCTAACTGGGTCATAGGTCATACAGTAAAGGCTTGACATGGGTATTAACCCTTTCCAAAAACTATGAACAAAACAAGTTCTGTCTGGAGTTGGGCCTCAATAATTAGGCTGGCAGAGAGCAGCAGAGTGAAAATGTGGTTCTCATAAGACATTGAGCGCAGCTAACTGAGACGCCAGGAACCGGACAGTTGTATAGGACACATTATCGCAGGACGGGGGCCTCCAGACAGGGCTGCGGGATCACTGTTATCCAATCAAGGATCCGGGCCTGGACAAGTTAAGCAGTTATTCCAACTTCCCAGATTGGGTTTCACTCCAGAACTGTAATTGCACTTAGGAGTTTTATTTAGCAGACCATGCCCAGACATCAAAGAGACGCTAATGAATGATCCTTCACAGTGATTTCTGAGCACGGGATAAAGCTGCCCTGCGTCCAAAGAGCATAGACGGTAATGAAGACCTGGACATCCGAGCACTTTGTTTCTCAATGCTCAGATTCATCAATTTGCCTTCCTCAAAATATTGCTCAACCGACCCTGTAGCTCCCTAAAGCAGAAGTGTAAGCAGATATAAAATCTTCTCATTTAACATAGTCCATTTTTAAAATCTTATATCTTATGCCGTGTACACACGGTTGGAATTTCCAATGGAAACAGTCCGATGGGAGCTTTTCATCGGATTTTCCGACCGTGTGTACGCCCATCTGTCTTTTTCTGTCAGAATTTCCGACGGACTTTGGATTGAGAACCTGTTCTTAATTTTTTCCGACGGAAAACCTTTCTATCGGATTTTCCGATCGTGTGTATGCAATTCCAACACGCAAAATTGGAAACAATTCGATGCATGCTTGGAAGCATTAAACTTCCCTTTTATAGTGCCGTCGAACGTGTTGTATGCCGCGGTGTTATTGACCGTCGGAATTTGGTGTGACCGTGTGTAGGCAAGACAGTTTGAGCGAAATTCCGTCGGAATTCCGACGGGAAAACCATCAGAACTTTTTCCGACGAGAATTCCGACGTGTGTGTACGCGGCATTACACTTATAAGTTCGTCAGCCAGTCTTTATATTAGCTTTCTTCAGTTAATAATCTGGGAAACGTCCCTTCTTTTCCCACTCAACTCCTCAACCTTGTCCACTGAAACCAACACTCCCCTTCGTTAGGTAACAAAATTTAAGCATCTGGGAGTAGATATCCAAAGTGATGCCTTCCAATGTATCATAGATAATATCAATTCCTTGCTTTGTCCCGTAACCCCCAGATGGGCAGCTTGTCTCTAATGCCGCGTACACACGGTCGGAATTCTCGTCGGAAAAAGCTCTGATGGTTTTCCCGTCGGAATTCCAACGGAATTTCGCTCAAACTGTCTTGCCTACACACGGTCGCACCAAATTCCGACGGTCAATAACACAGCGGCATAAAACACGTTCAACGGCACTATAAAAGGGAAGTGCTTCCGAGCATGCGTCGAATTGTTTCCGAGCAGGCGTCGGAATTTTGCGTGTCAGAATTGCATACACACGATCGGAAAGTCCGATAGAAAGGTTTTCCGTCTGAAAAATTAAGAACAGGTTCTCCATCCAAAGTCTGTCGGAAATTCCGACAGAAAAAGACCGATGGGCATAGACACGGTCGGAAAATCCGATGAAAAGCTCCCATCGGACTGTTTCCATCGGAAATTCCGACCGTGTGTACGTCGCATTACACTAAGCCCAGTAGGATGGGTGAACCTTCTGAGTATGATTTCATTGCCTAATTTCTTCTTTTTTTCGGACGCACCCTGTCCTTAAACCTATTTTGATAAAAGTGACAAAGTCATTTCATCCTTTTTGTGGGCCAGGAAAACTCTCAGACATGCTAAAGCCGCTCTGTAATTGCTTGTTACTAGAGGTGGTCTGGCACTCCCCAACATTACAATCTATTACAGGGAAACTGTACTGGTTACAGTGCATTGGTGGTTCTCCCAACTGTCCGACAACCTGACAGTAACCCTTGAAGCTGCAGTTCTGGGGTCATATTCTGAACTGAGCAATCTGGTCTTTAGAGGCTCTGGAAAAGAAGAAAAAAATGAGAAAAATATATTGAACCACATTCTCTTTCTCAACACACGGGTTTGTGGCAACCCCCCCACACACTGACATATGCAATATAATGGACCAGCAACTCTAGGCCAGGTATGGCATTAAGACACTGAAACATATCATGCCAGAGGGTACTCTACTAAAATTCAATGTGCTTAAGGACTCCTTTAAGCTACCCAACTAGATGTTCTTCTGGGTTCCTACAGCTGAGACCCACAATACAAGCACAATTTCCTACAAGGATTATGCTAGCATCTAAACCAATAAAAAATCTTCTAATTACTTTCCGAAGTTCCCTCTACACTAGCATTGTAAGAAGTTATACAAGAGACAATAATAAAATGTTTGTTCTGTATGTAATATCATAGGACCATGCATGGAATGGCAATGGAAACTATTTGTCGACTTGGCCAGCTTTGAGTTTTTAACAGCATACAAGGCAGTTGCAGCCGGTCCATAAGGGGCGCAGGGGCGCTGGTGTAAAGGGGAACTATGATGTAAGGGGTGCTCTGAGAACCCTGTTTTACCTTAGTGTACTCACTCAGAGGCAGGAGAGAGAAGGTGGGAGACCTCAGTCACAGACAGGGATAGGTGGTGAGCTCACTCACCCCTTGGCAGTCAGCACCTCTCATCCACATGTATCTGAGGCTGCTGGAATTCAATCATCGGCGCTATGCCTCAGAAAAAGAAAGTATCTACGTATCTTTTGCCCACAGTCCTCGCTACCTAGTAACCACTGTCACAATGCAAAAGTGATAGGACAACTAAGGCACTATACTGACTCAACGCCGATGCTGCCCCTTGTCAAACACTAGAGGGGAACTACAAGTGAGGTTGGCCTACAACAACATGGTGGTGTTTAATGCAGGAAGAGCTCGAACGCATAAATGGACCTTTTAGTAACTTTACAATTTAGAAAGCACTGGAAGTGGTACATATACACATTATTTAACAAATATGCACTTAACATGTGTATCGCTACCCCTGTGAGGGCCGCTTAAAGATGCCATACCCCATTGATTGCCCTGACCTTGCAAGTCTCCTGACACCTCTGACACCCCGGGTTCAAACATTTCAATCAAAAAAAAATATGGATGGAGACACAGATTACCGTATTTATTGGCGTATAACACGCACCGGCGTATAACACGCACCCCAAGTTTAGGAGGGCATTTTAAGGAAAAAAAGTTTTAGGAGGGAAGTTTAGGGAAAAAAAAAAACTTACATTTAAGTGTCATTTGCAGCTTGCCCAGCATCATTTGCAGCTTGCCCAGCATCATTTGCAGCTTGCCCAGCGTCATTTGCAGCTTGCCCAGCGCCATTTGCAGCCTTGCCCAGCGCCATTTGCAGCCTTGCCCAGCGTGATTTGCAGCCTTGCCCAGTGTGATTTGCAGCCTTGCCCAGTGTGATTTGCAGCCTTGCCCAGTGTGATTTGCAGCTTGTCAGCGTCATTTGCAGCTTGCCACGTTTAACCACTTGCCGCCCGCCGTATTATAAAAGGACGTCCGCAAAGTGGTTGTCAAATCCTGACTGGACGTCCCAGGACGTCCTCAGGATTTTGAGCCGCTGTTGCAGGGTTTCAGTCTGACACCCCGCAACTACGATCTTGGTAAAGAGTCTCTGACGGAGACGAACAGTCAGTCAGCCGAACAGTCAGATCGGTCTTTTTCGTCGGCGCTCATTTTTTTTTCGGTGGCGCTCGTTTTTTTTTTTACGGCGGTCGCTATTTTTTGGTTTTGATTTTGATTTTTTTTGTCACTTTTTTGGGGGGGGATCGGCATATAACACGCACCCACGACCTTCCCCCGATTTTAAGGGGGAAAAAGTGCGTGTTATATGCCGATAAATACAGTAGTTCAAAGTAGAAGCTGCAACAATGCAGTCCATGAACATGAAGTGCCTATTTGACTAGTTTCAGCTGCCAAGGCATACCTTCACTGGTAAAAACCACAGGGAGAACATGGAAACTCCATGCAAATAGCTGGGATTTGAACTGGGGACCATAGAGTTTCAAGGCAGAAGTGCTAACCACTGAACGACTGTGCTGGTCCTACAAAAAGCATGAAAATGCCAGAACATGATTGGGTTTATATATACTGTAATTGTCCAAAATCTAAACCCTAACTTTAGCTCCGACAACCAAATTAACCCTTCTACTGACCCTAACATAGCAAACTACTCCTACTTCTGCATCAAACATATGTAGCGCCGGTACTCCTGATGAGTACGCGCTATGGCTTTAAATTTAGTTTTTGCCCAAAACTGTAGTTGAGTTTTGGGGTTAATTGTTCTAAATTGAGCTTTGGCAGCAGTTTGGCTGGGCTGTATTGAGGTTCTGCCTGGTCATAGGTGGGGTTTGCACCTGTGAGAGGCCCTAGAACGCAGTCTGGTTGGACGCATTGGGTACCAATCTCTTCTCGGAGCCAATCAGTGGGCGTGTTTGTCTCACTGTGTATTCTGGGAGAGGGTACTTAAGGTGCTGAAGTCACGTGGTTCGGGGGTTCCGGTCCAGAGGTTGCTACTGACTCTGTGGTCCTGGTCCTACTGACCAGCCCCCAGAGGCCCTCATGGCCTGGGGTGCGGTTCCATCCGTTTCCGAGCCTCGACTGGCTAGTTTGAGGCGCAGTAACTGGAAGGAGGATTCTAAGGTGTCCCAGTGCCGTCTCGGGTTTGGAGAGGCCCAGCAACTCTACATGCAACCAGGTGAGGACTCTTCAGAAGAGGGCCTCGCACGAGGCTGGCTGCTCTGTAAGAGCCTGGAAGCTGAGCTGCCATGGACATTGATTGAATCCACAATTTCTTATGGTATCGCCGGACCGTCTGAAAGATTCTGGTACAGTAAGAAAAGTTCCTACCTTTACCTTCCGGTTACAACTAAGTTTTTCAACCAAGTCTGTGTGAGAGACTTTGCAAAGATAGAATTACTTGTTGGTTGCTAGATCCAAGCTCAAGGATTTATCCAACAATTAAAGAATCCAGTTGCGAGTGGCTATTCCCTGGATTATGTACAGAGAGAGACTTTTATTGAAGTCAGCAGTTCCAAGCACCTGAGCTAAACTTTACCCTTGTACCCTCTATTCCCAACTTAAAGACTGAGTTTGTTCAACTGTTTTAAGCAAAATAAAAATCCTAAAAAATAATTTAGGTGTCGGTCTCTACAGTTACTGGGTCATCAACCCTGGGAACCCCTAGACAAGGACAACGAGTTACGAGCTGGTGGAGGTAATCGGTAAGCCCAGAAAAATTCCGCCGCTCCTTCGGGGGTCAGTGCTACACATATCTTACCCTGTTCCAGGGACCACTGCACCAGATCCTCAAAATTCTGCACCGAAAGATGCTGCTGTCAACCTCATGGCACTGAAAGCTACACAACTGTCTCTTTGGGCCCCTAAACATGCAACACTCTATTTTCAAATTAAGGCTTCTCTTAGGGGATAAAGCAATACCCCCATCGTACCTCTCTGACCCCCTAGAGTCATACACACTGCACTGCATTTGCTAGGGCTCAGATGTCACATAAATATGCATATCATATGCCTGGGATTGGGGGCTCCCAAGCTGCTAAGGAAAATAAGATGTGCAGACACCTCTTGATGCCCAGCTGTGACTCTACAATATAGTGCCAGTACTGGTTCACTTTAAATCGCACAACGACAGAGCTGACAGTACATTTCCTGCTACTGTATAGTACTTTTGCACCTGACCGCTTCAAATAGTTGTGGCTTCCAAATAAACTGTACATTGCAGCACTTTTCTCCCCACATACCTCCTGCAAATTGGCTGCAGTCCCTATCTGCGTTGTGATCTGTGTCCGCACCCTCCACGTCTCATCACCCCATCCCCCCCTCCCTTCATGTACATCTGTGTTAACTGATCTGACCCGTCTTTGCATTTTTTTTACATGCTTCCTATATAGACAGTCATTATGAAAAAATGAGAGGTGATATTCAAAATATTTCTGTACCATGAAGAAACTATTGAGCTCTGGGGCTTTTTCAGATGGTTCCTATGTAGAGGGTTGGCTTTTATTCACCTGCCATGGGGAGGCAATACGTGGGCTGGTAAACCCAAGCCCTTGGACGTGTTATGCCTCGTTTCCACTGAGCCGATCGGTTTGGGTCGGTACAGTTTGGAAGGGTTAGCATGGTCCGACCTATTCAGGTGATCGTTTCCACTGCAAGTCGGACCACCAGGGTCCATATGGGGTTTAGAAAAAATGCCTAGCGTGGCCTCACACTGATTGGCAGACGTTTTTCTATCCTCCAATCAGTGGAATGTATCGTAGCTCCGCCCTAACCGAACCGTTCCATTTTCTATGGCCCCACATCTGAAGCAGGACCCTAAAGGGTGCGGTATGGTTCGGTTGTATGGGTTGTACGCTTTCATAATGGAAACACTGAAAATAGCGTACCGTACCGAACCGTACCGAACCGATCCGCTCAGTGGAAACGAGGCATTAGTTGCTTGAGAGTTATGTTTTACTACATAATGGAAGACTTATACTGGAACAAAAATGGAAATCAGGACTTCCAGCCCCAGTGGAGGCTGGAACTGGAACAAAGATGGGCCTGAACTGGAACAAAGATGGGCCTGAACTGGAACAAAGATGGGCCTGAACTGGAACAAAGGTGGGCCTGAACTGGAACAAAGGTGGGCCTGAACTGGAACAAAGATGGGCCTGAACTGGAACAAAGATGGGCCTGAACTAAAACAAAGGTGGGCCTGAACTGGAACAAAGATGGGCCTGAACTGGAACAAATATGGGCCTGAACTGGAACAAAGATGGGCCTGAACTGGAACAAAGATGGGCTTGAACTGAAACAAAGGTGGGCCTGAACTGGAACAAAGATGGGCCTGAACTGGAACAAAGATGGGCCTGAACTGGAACAAAGGTGGGCCTGAACTGGAACAAAGATGGGCCTGAACTGGAACAAAGGTGGGCCTGAACTGGAACAAAGATGGGCCTGAACTAAAACAAAGGTGGGCCTGAACTGGAACAAAGATGGGCCTGAACTGGAACAAAGGTGGGCCTGAACTGGAACAAAGATGGGCCTGAACTGGAACAAAGGTGGGCCTGAACTGGAACAAAGATGGGCCTGAACTAAAACAAAGGTGGGCCTGAACTGGAACAAAGATGGGCCTGAACTGGAACAAAGATGGGCCTGAACTGGAACAAAGATGGATTTGAAATGGAACAAAGATGGGCCTGAACTGGAACAAAGATGGGCCTGAACTGGAACAAAGATGGATTTGAAATGGAACAAAGATGGGCCTGAACTGGAACAAAGATGGATTTGAAATGGAAGAAAAATGGATTTGAAATGAAACAAAGATGGACTTGAAGTGGAACAAAGATGGAAATCAGGAGTTCCCGTATATGTGGCTGCTTGCTAATGTGTAACTAAATCTAAGAACAAAATGCAATATATATGCAGATAAATAGCTCTAATGCCACATACACGCGGTCGGAATTTCCGATGGAAACAGTCCGATGGGAGCTTTTCATCGGATTTTCCGACCGTGTGTACACCGTGTGAGTGCGGTCAAGCATTGCCCCTGAGTACAGCATCTGCAGAAACCTGCTGCAGGATCTCCACATCATGCCTTAAGATTAGTATAGTTCAGAACGGTGAGCGGGCATTTGCCCACCCTCTTTGCACCCTGCAGGCAGACTCCTTGCCTTTATCACTACTTTGGACCCCATCACTTGAGCTAGTTGAAGATCCTTTGTTCTCCCTTCTCACCCCCCCCCCACCCCACCTTACACCTAGAGATTAAGGTTGTTTAATTTGGGTATAAAGTGCCAGGTTGCATTAAACAATTGTGCTAAGGTGTTGTGGAGTCAGGAGGTAAAAAGGGAGGATCGTCTGAATTCTTACTTAAGCCCAAGATCATCTGAATTCTTACTTAAGCCCAAGATCGTCTGATTTCTTACTTAAGCCCAGGATCGTCTGAATTCTTACTTAAGACCAAGATCGTCTGAATTCTTACTTAAGCCCAAGATCGTCTGAATTCTTACTTAAGCCCAGGATCGTCTGAATTCTTACTTAAGCCCAGGATCGTCTGAATTCTTACTTAAGCCCAGGATCGTCTGAATTCTTACTTAAGCCCAGGATCGTCTAAATTCTTACTTAAGCCCAGGATTGTCTGAATTCTTACTTAAGCCCAAGATCGTCTGATTTCTTACTTAAGCCCAGGATCGTCTGAATTCTTACTTAAGCCCAGGATCGTCTAAATTCTTACTTAAGCCCAGGATTGTCTGAATTCTTATTTAAGCCCAGGATCGTCTGAATTCTTATTTAAGCCCAGGATCATCTGAATTCTTACTTAAGCCCAAGATCGTCTGAATTCTTACTTAAGCCCAAGATCGTCTGAATTCTTACTTAAGCCCAGGATCGTATGAATTCTTACTTAAGCCCAGGATCGTCTGAATTCTTACTTAAGCCCAAGATCGTCTGAATTCTTACTTAAGCCCAGGATCGTATGAATTCTTACTTAAGCCCAAGATCGTCTGAATTCTTACTTAAGCCCAGGATCGTCTGAATTCTTACTTAAGCCCAGGATCGTCTGAATTCTTACTTAAGCCCAGGATCGTCTGAATTCTTACTTAAGCCCAGGATCGTCTGAATTCTTACTTAAGCCCAGGATCGTCTGAATTCTTACTTATGCATTGGCTTGTCCTTTTGATGTTTTTGATGCCTCCCAAAAGTTGGCCTGTGGTTCCTGTTTTTTCTGTACCCTTTTATACAGTGATGTCAGTGTTTGTAAAATGATGTTCATTAAAATTTTATGAAACTAATTGTGAAAATATGAAACAGGAACTTCTGTCTTTTCCTTTTTACCACTGATAGAAAGATGACCTCAGATAAATGAAATAGAGATTAATGTACTGCAGTTGTCAAAGCTAAGAAACCATTGTTTATCGGTGTAATACACCAACCATGAACCTCACAGCTTAGGGTGAAAATAATTAAAATTTGTAAATGACACTAAAGAAGAACTGTCATCAAACAATCGCTTCATATCATGTTAGGATATTATTATTTTTAATATATTATGTAAACTGCATTGAACCATTACGTCTTTTTAAAAGATATTGGCTTCTGTGACAACAATTATTTGGCACAGAAGTCTTCTACACTAAAGGAGACTTCCAGACATGATTGTTCATTTGTATTAAGGGAAGGGCAATGGGACCTAGGTATGTGTAAAATTAGACCTACCCGAACATCATCAATTGTTACACCAACTGGTGCTCAAGCAAATGTAGAGCTTTTTCACTCCTGTTAATTTTTTGCATTATCTTGCGACTGGGCCCCAGGTCTGTTTTAAAGTGAACCTAGCATTAAATATCTTTTACATGTGTAGCCAGGAGCTGGCTATATTACCTGCCATGACAGGGGACACTTGCAGCAATTGCCACAAGGAGACTGTTTCCTCTAGTGGTCAGTACAGGTCCTGTTTACCACATCCTGAATGCAGAGCAAGTGAGGATTTGTGACAGAAGAGCAAATGATCTTGGGGCATGTAGTCCAGAAAGCCCAGTTTCCATTGGAGCCGGATCATACTGAACTACAAGTTCCAGCTGACTGGAGGGAGAAAACAGAATGCTGGGATAGGAGACTAATAGCCTGAGGAGAGGAGGAGTCGGCCTCTTGGGACTACGACCCTCATCTGGGAGCAGCAATCCGGACAGTCGGTCAGAGGGAGTCAGAGCTAGGCAGCAAGGGTAGAGAGAGCCTCCAGTGAGAGGGTGCGGAAACATCTGTTGTTCGGCAGTGTCTGGCCAACCCAGTGACAGTTGGAGGATCGCCATCGGCACCTGCCTTGCAGATCCAGCTCTGTTGTGGCTTCGAGGAGAGTGCGGTCAAGCATTGTCCCTGAGTACAGCATCTGCAGGAACCTGCTGCAGGATCTCCACATCATGCCTTAAGATTGGTATCGTTCAGAGCGGTGAGCGGGCATTTGCCCACCCTCTTTGCACCCTGCAGGCAGACTCCTTGCCTTTATCACTACTTTGGACCCCATCACTTGAGCTAGTTGAAGATCCTTTGTCCTCCCTTATCATCCCCCCACCCCCACCCCACCTTACACCTAGAGACTAAGGTTGTTTAATTTGGGTATAAAGTGCCAGGTTGCATTAAGCAATTGTGCTAAGGCGTTGTGGAGTCAGGAGGTAAAAAGAGAGTAGTCTGATCTTAGGATTGCTCATTCTCCTACCCTTTTCTGACCTGCTGCCATAGTCCGTTACAAAGTCATGGCCCACCTAAGCAGACGTAAAAACTCAACAATACTTTAGCACTTAACGTGACACTAAAAGATATCCTTATTTTCCAAAAAGAATCCATACACATCCACTACCTAATACCCCTGTAATTAATTTTTCATTAAATTATTTCTTACTGTGTTTTTCTGCCTCCTTGTAGTGTCCTTGTAGTGTCCTCCATGAGCTCCTAACCTATTTATTTCCCTTAATTTCTGTTTGGAATAAGCAGTGTATGTTAGTTGTGGTCATGTGGGGGGGGGGTGCTTTAGTGTTAGGGACAGTTTTCAGGTTAAAGACACATACAATTTGGTGGTTTTAGCCCAGTTTTCAGCACAGAAAGCAACTAGAGATAGGCTTCCATTGCTAAAAAATCAATGTATGGCTTAGGGAAGCTTAGGATGGGAAAGAAGGTACAAAGATGTAAAAATCTGACCATTGCACTTAGCTTATTGGACATGGAGTTGACCAATTCCACTCTTCTGGGATAGCTTTCTGGGGGAATTTGTGCCCATTTAGCCAAAGAACATTTGTGAGGTCGTTCAGGCACTGATGTCAGAAGAGAAGACTTGGCTCACAATAGGTGTTCCATTTTATCCTAAAGGTGTTCAGTAGGGTTGCGGTCAGGGCTCTGTGCAGGTCAGTTGGGTTCCTCCACACCAAACTCATCAAACCACGTCTTCATGGGGCTGGCTTTGTCAGTAGAGCAAAGTCCCTTTAATTACTAAAGTGTCTGGACAGAGTTCTTCAAGACACCAGATGGTGTCCCCTTTAACAGACCCACACCTGACTATAACTAGGCATCAGAGGGGTAGCTAAACCACAAGTTCCCCAAGATCTTTTCAATATCTTTACTCACAAGGCCCAAGGATAGATGAAACCTCCTTCCAATCTTCTAATGCGGCGTACACACGGTCTGAATTTCCGATGGAAACAGTCCGATGGGAGCTTTTCATCTGAATTTCCGACCGTGTGTATGCCCATCGGTCTTTTTCTGTCGGAATTTCCGACGGACTTTGGATTGAGAACCTGTTCTCAATTTTTTCAACGGAAAACCTTTCTATCGGATTTTCCGATCGTGTGTATGCAATTCCGACACGCAAAATTCCGATGCATGCTCGGAAACAATTTGACGCATGCTCAGAAGCATTAAACTTCCCTTCTATAGTGCTGTCGAACGTGTTTTATGCCGCTGTGTTACTGACCGCCGGAATTTGGTGTGACCGTGTGTAGGCAAGACAGTTTGAGGGAAATTCCGTCGGAATTCCGACGGGAAAACCATCAGAGCTTTTTCCGACGAGAATTTCGATCGTGTGTACGCGCCATAAGTGATGCTCTCCAGTGATACCAGACAGATCTGGTCAGGTCAGCTTCTTCCAAGCACCTGGGTTTCAGCATTCCTCCCTCAGATCGCCCACCTGAGGCCTCCACATGGCAGGCTGTGCCTGAGAGGGCACCATGCCCCCCTTAGGCTGGACTCCTCCACTCTAAAGCCCCATACACACGGTCTGACTTTTTCATGGATTCTGTCCGATCGGACAATGTTGTTGAAAAATCAGACCGTGTGTATGCACCATCGGACAGTGTACGTCGGATTGTCCGACGGACAAAGTCTTATCTCCTGCTGGAAAGATTTGCCGACAACACGGTCCGATCACACCAAATCCGATCGTGTGTACGGTTGTCCGACCGGACAAAGTGCTACGCATGCTCACATCACATTACAAGACCAAAGCTATTGGCTACTAGCCTCTACGTAGTCCCGTCGTAGGCAACAAACGTCACCACGTTCAGAATGATCGGATTTTCCGACAACTTTGTCCGACCGTGTGTACGCAAAACCAACATCAGACAAAGTATGACGGACAGGATCCGACCGACCTGGTCTGCGGATTGTCCGACCATGTGTATGGGGCTTTAGACAAGACCCAGAGCATAGTTTGCTCACTGAATAAATACAGTCTCCCAACCCGCCTTCAGAGCCTGCGTCTCTGGGATAGGCTGGGGCTGTATCAATATTCATGCTGTTATCTGCATAGCTCCACACCTATCATCCAGAAACTTCTCAAGTTACCTGGATACAGAGGGAGCCATCCAGCACACTAGCAGCAGCAGAGCACACAGATCCGGCCTAACCCACCAACTGCAGCTCACTGAGTACGGTAAGCCAAACTATGCTTTTACCTAAACCAACATTACAGCCACACTGACTATAGTGTGGCAACTAAATTTACCCATCAAAAATTAACACTTACCTAACTATCTTAGCACCTACCTAGGGTGCTACAACCATGTAGTATAGAAAGTTAAAGAGGAAGTAAACCCTGATGGGTGTTCCTTCCTCTTTGTTTCCCTGCAAAGGTAAAGCATAATGGGCTACTATACATCGCATAGTAGCCAGGGGCGGACTGACAACTCATGGGGCACCCGGGCAATAGGAGATTATGGGGCCACACAGTATACACACACACAGTATGCAATCACACAGTATACACATACATGTACACACAGTATACACACACACAGTATGCAATCACACAGTATACACATACATGTACACACAGTATACACAGACATGTTTCTATTGGCTGAGAAGGTACTGGGGAGGTGGGGCAGCTATAATCTCTGGATTTTTAGACCAAATGGATGACATTTCAGAAACAGATGTAAAAAAACACAGATTTTTACATATTGTCCCTGGTTTTACTGAGGCTGGAAACCCTGATGGGGCCCCCTAGTGGCCCGGGGGCCCTCGGGCAGTGCCCAAGTGGCTGAATGGTCAGTCCGCCCCTGATAGTAGCCCATTATGTGGCACATACCTGCAGGAGAAGCCGGCGATGTCCCTGTCTTCCTTGCTAGCAGCGAGCATCTGATCTTCACCCCTCTTCCTTCCGTGGCCGCGAACTTCGGCTCTGTGACTGGCCGGAAGTTGCGTGACGTCGCGTGACGACACTGTCGCGCATGCGGGAGCCGCCCTTAACGGCACGACCCAAAGCTAGAAGCGGCACGGCGCGCCCTTTCTAACTCCGCCCTACATCGATTTGCAAATATCTCCTAGACCGTGCAGGTCTGGGAGATATTTCTTGCACCTACAGGTAAGCCTTAATCTAGGCTTACCTGTAGGTCAAAGTGGTTGTAAAGGGTTTACAACCACTTTAAGCAAATACTGATGCCAGCTCTTCACACATTGGCTCAGGCTGAGGTTTTCATTGTCAGTACAGAGTCATTTTAAAGAAAACTCTACAGAAGGCATAAAATTCAGGAAGAGATAAGTAGTGAAAAATCTACCTGCGTCTGCATTTTCTCTTTTCAGTTACATGGTTTAGAAGAAGAAAACGTAATGACTCATAAAATTTCGGACCTGCAGCAGGAAACGCAGCCTGGTTCAAACAGCATCCTGCTTGTGCTTGCAGCAAATGGCAAGGTGTTTGTATACGCCGTTCAGTCCCATAGTGGCTGGAGTTCTCTTTTAAGAAGCACCTCTTCTATCCAGTATGGGCATTACAAAATCTCATTATAATAAAAAAAAACCACCAACACTGTCTATAAAAAACAGAAACTTTTTTTTTTAAGTTGTCTCCTCCTCTCCAAAGGTCTATTTGAGCATTTTATTGTAAGTGCAAATGCATGGAAATACACTATATTACCAAAAGTATTGGGACGCCTGCCTTTACACGCACATGGGCTTTAATGGCATCACAATCTTAGTCCGTAGGGTCAGGCCAGTCAAGTACCAAGAGCCCCCCACTTACATCAGGGTCCCCAGAGAGCCTCCTCCTTACATTAGGGTCCCCAGGGAGCCTCCCAATTACATCAGGGTCCCCAGAGAGCCCCCCTTACATCAGGGTCCCAGAGAGCCCCCACTTACATCAGAGTCCCCAGAGAGCCCCCCCTTACATCAGGGTCCCCAGTGAGCATCCCACTTACATTAGGGTCCTCAGAGAGCCTCTCCCTTACATCAGGGTCCCCAGAGAGCCTCCCACTTACATCAGGGTCCCCAGAGAGCCTCCCACTTACATTAGGGTCCCCAGAGAGCCTCCCATTTCATTAGGGTCCCCAGAGAGCCTCCCCCTTAAAATCAGGGTCCCCAGAGAGCCTCCCTCCCCTTGGGGACCCCTGCAGAGACTCGGGGCTATGGGCCCCAGATTCGGGGCTATAGCCCCAAAAGCCACCCCCTAGCGATGCCACTGCTGATAAATGTGAGAAGCCTCACCAAAGCAGGTCAGTTTAATTAATTAAACAGCCATTCACAACATTGGCGATTAAAAACAGGAGACCTAGTGCCTCTGATGCATGCACCATGAGCAATAAAAGCCAGACAGAGGTACTAAACCTTCTCTGCATGGCTGTAGTTGGACTTCAAACCTGTATTAAGGAACTGGTAGTAATTTTGTGTCAGTTTACTTGCTGTTTTTGAGAATAACGTTTCTGGGAAAAAAAAATTGAATTATACAGAGAATTATGGGGTTAACTGCCTCTTTTACGCACATTTCCAGTGGCGCGGGAGTGCGTGTGGCTAGTCGGGGTTACTAACCACCAAAAAAAATGTAACACACCTGTGACACAGTAAATAAAAAATATGTTGGTGAGAATGTTACCGCAGGCACTCAAAAGCTGGACTGAATTCATTGTGTGTTTTTTTTTTGCTTTTGGTTTAAGCGAGTACAGCAGTTACAGGGAAATTCCTGCTCCACCAACTCTACCTTGCTTGCTTCAAAAAATAAAAAGGCATCATAAACTTTTACCCAAGTAGGCCTTGTAGTGGCATATGTGTGTGTAGCAGTGGCGGCTGGTGCCCAAAATTTTTTGGGGGGGCGCAAACAAACAGCCTCACTGTGCCAAATCAAACGCTGCCACTGTGCCCATTAAATGCTGCCACTGTGCCCATTAAATGCTGCCACTCTGCTCATTAAACGCTGCCACTGTGCCCATTAAACTGCTGCCACTGTGCCCATTAAACGCTGCCACCGGTAACACAGACCCGGCAACCTGATTGGCTGAGAGGCGGGTCTGTGTTAGGGAAGCGATGTATTCACTTCTCTAACACAATACTGTGTAAACAGCGAACACACAGCATTGTGCCCGCTGTTTACACTTATGGAAGCCTATTAGAGCCCACCGCTCTAATCAGGTCTGTAAGCTCTAATAGGGCGCTTCCAGAAACACCCCCCCGCTGTAATTCAGATGCCCGGCGCCCCCGACAAGGGGCCGGACACCTGAATAGGGGGCGGCAGCGGTGACAATAGATAGATTCATGTAATGCATGAATCTATATATTGGTGATAGAGCGGTGCAGGAGAGAGGGGGCGGCACTCCTGCGCCCTCTATGCACGCACCGCCACTGGTGTGTAGTAAGTGCAGGGACATGTGTACAGAGTGTGTGCAGGGAATATGTGTACAGAGTGTGGGCAGGGACATGTGTACAGAGTGTGTGCAGGGACATGTGTACAGAGTGTGTGCAGGGACATGTGTACAGAGTGTGTGCAGGGACATGTGTACAGAGTGTGTGCAGGGAATATGTGTACAGAGTGTGTGCAGGGACATGTGTACAGAGTGTGTGCAGGGACATGTGTACAGAGTGTGTGCAGGGGACATGTGTACAGAGTGTGTGCAGGGACATGTGTGTGTAGTGTGTGCAGGGACATGTGTACAGAGTGTGTGCAGGGGACATGTGTACAGAGTGTGTGCAGGGGACATGTGTACAGAGTGTGTGCAGGGGACATGTGTACAGAGTGTGTGCAGGGACATGTGTACAGAGTGTGTGCAGGGGACATGTGTACAGAGTGTGTGCAGGGACATGTGTACAGAGTGTGTGCAGGGACATGTGTACAGAGTGTGTGCAGGGACATGTGTACAGAGTGTGTGCAGGGGACATGTGTACAGAGTGTGTGCAGGGGACATGTGTACAGAGTGTGTGCAGGGACATGTGTACAGAGTGTGTGCAGGGACATGTGTACAGAGTGTGTGCAGGGACATGTGTACAGAGTGTGTGCAGGGGACATGTGTACAGAGTGTGTGCAGGGACATGTGTACAGAGTGTGTGCAGGGGACATGTGTACAGAGTATGTGCAGGGGACATGTGTACAGAGTGTGTGCAGGGACATGTGTACAGAGTGTGTGCAGGTGTGTGTGCAGGTGTGTGTGGATGGAGGATGCAGAGGAGAGCTGTGGATGGAGGATGCAGAGGAGAGCTGTGGATGGGGAATTCAGAGGAGAGCTGTGGATGGGGAATGCAGAGGTGAGCTGTGAATGGGGAATGCAGAGGTGAGCTGTGGATGGGGAATGCAGAGGTGAGCTGTGAATGGGGAATGCAGAGGTGATCTGTGGATGGGGGATGAAGAGGAGAACTGTGGATGGGGAATGTAGGGGTACATTGTGTATGGGAGATCTAGAGGAGAGCTGTGGAAAGGGATGCAGTGGTGAGCTGTGGATGGGGGATGAAGAGGAGAACTGTGGATGGGGAATGTAGGGGTAAATTGTGTATGGGAGATGTAGAGGAGAGCTGTGGAAAGGGGTGCAGTGGTGAGCTGTGAATGCAGATGCAAAGGTGAGCTGTGGATTGGAGGTGTGGAGGAGAGCTGTAGATGGGGATGCAGAGGTGAGCTGTGGACGGGGATGCAGTGGTAAGCTGTGAATGTGGATGCAAACGTGAGCTTTGGATGGGGATGTAAAGGTGAGTTGTGGATAGGGATGTATAGGTGAGTTGTGGGTGGGGATGTAGAGGTGAGTGGTAGATGGTGGGGTGTAGAGGTGAGCTGTGGATGGGGATGTAGAGGTGAGTTGTGGATGAGGATGTAGAGGTGAGCTGTGGATGGGGGGTGTAGAGGTGAGCTGTGGATGGGAGGTGTAGAGGTGAGCTGTGTATGGGAGGTGTAGAGGTGAGCTGTGTATGGGGGGTGTAGAGGTGAGCTGTGGATGGGAGGTGTAGAGGTGAGCTGTGGATGGGAGGGGTAGAGGTGAGCTGTGAATGGGGATGTTGAGGTGAGCTGTGGGTGAGGCTATAGAGGTGAGCTGTGGATGAGGATATAGAGGTGAGTTGTAGATGGTGGGGTGCAGTGGTGAGCTGGGGATGGGGATGTAGAGGTGAGCTGTGGGTGAGGCTATAGAGCTGAGCTGTGGATGAGGATATAGAGGTGAGCTGGGGATGGGAGGTGTAGAGGTGAGTTGTAGATGGTGGGATGCAGTGGTGAGTTGTGGATGAGGATACAGAGGTGAGTTGTAGATGATGGGGATGTAGAGGTGAGCTGTGGATGGGAGGTGCAGAGGTGAGTTGTAGATGGTGGGTGCAGTGGTGAGCTGTGAATGGGGATGTAGAGGTGAGCTGTGGATGAGGATGTAGAGGTGAGCTGTGGATGGGGATGTAGAGGTAAGTTGTGGATGGGGATGTAGATGTGAGTTGTGGATGGGGATACAGAGGTGAGTTGTAGATGGTGGGGTGCAGTAGTGGATGGGGATCTAGAGGTGAGCTGTGGATGAGGATGTAGAGGTGAGTTGTAGATGGTGGGGTGCAGTGGTGAGCTGTAGATGGGGATGTAGAGGTGAGCTGTGGATGGGAGGTGTAGAGGTGAGTTGTAGATGGCGGGGTGCAGTGGTGAGCTGTGGATGGGGATGTAGAGGTGAGTTGTGGATGGGGATGTAGAGGTGAGTTGTGGATGGGGATGTAGAGGTGAGTTGTGGATGGGGATGTAGAGATGAGTTGTGGATGGGGATACAGAGGTGAGTTGTAGATGGTGGGGTGAAGTAGTGGATGGGGATCTAGAGGTGAGCTGTGGATGAGGATGTAGAGGTGAGTTGTAGATGGCGGGGTGCAGTGGTGAGCTGTAGATGGGGATGTAGATGTGAGCTGTGGATGAGGATGTAGAGGTGAGCTGTAGATGGTGGGGTGCAGTGGTGAGCTGTAGATGGGGATGTAGAGGTGAGCTGTGGATGGGAGGTGTAGAGGTGAGTTGTAGATGGCGGGGTGCAGTGGTGAGCTGTGGATGGGGATGTAGAGGTGAGTTGTGGATGGGGATGTAGAGGTGAGTTGTGGATGGGGATGTAGAGGTGAGTTGTGGATGGGGATACAGAGGTGAGTTGTAGATGGTGGGGTGAAGTAGTGGATGGGGATCTAGAGGTGAGCTGTGGATGAGGATGTAGAGGTGAGTTGTAGATGGTGGGGTGCAGTGGTGAGCTGTAGATGGGGATGTAGATGTGAGCTGTGGATGAGGATGTAGAGGTGAGTTGTAGATGGTGGGGTGCAGTGGTGAGCTGTAGATGGGGATGTAGAGGTGAGCTGTGGATGGGGGTGTAGAGGTGAGTTGTAGATGGTGGGGTGCAGAGGTGAGTTGTAGATGGTGGGGTGCAGAGGTGAGTTGTGGATGGGAGGTGTAGAGGTGAGTTGTAGATGGTGGGGTGCAGTGGTGAGCTGTGGATGGGGATGTAGAGGTGAGCTGTGGATGGGAGGGGTAGAGGTGAGCTGTGGATGAGGATACAGTGGTGAGTTGTAGATGGTGAGGTGTAGAGGTGAGTTGTAGATGGTGAGGTGTAGAGGTGAGTTGTAGATGGTGGGGTGCAGAGGTGAGTTGTAGATGGTGGGGTGCAGAGGTGAGTCGTAGATGGTGGGGTGCAGAGGTGAGTTGTAGATGGTGGGGTGCAGAGGTGAGTTGTGGATGGGAGGTGTAGAGGTGAGTTGTAGATGGTGGGGTGCAGTGGTGAGCTGTGGATGGGGATGTAGAGGTGAGCTGTGGATGGGAGGGGTAGAGGTGAGCTGTGGATGAGGATACAGTGGTGAGTTGTAGATGGTGAGGTGTAGAGGTGAGTTGTAGATGGTGGGGTGCAGAGGTGAGTTGTAGATGGTGGGGTGCAGAGGTGAGCTTTGGAAAGGTCCACAAATTAGCTTTGAGGAAGGGAAGCAATTTTGGTGTTGCTGCTGGCATCCATAGTAGCAGCCTAGAGCCTACACACACAGATAAGTGACCTGACCCTATTGCATCAGGTTATAACTCCCTACACTGCTTTGTTGATCAGCGCAGACTGCCGACAGGCTAAATGTAAACAAAGCAGTGATTATCCTGGTGATGACAGGTCTTCAACATGGAGAAAGAAACGCCAGAGGTTACCTAATAAAAGAGTTCATACACTTTTGAAAGACCAGCTACCCTTATACAGGGGGAGCCAAAATTCTGTGAGCAGTTGGCGCCGTGGGCGAGGAGGACATGCGAAAAGTGTTTACCTATTACATCTAACCTAAAATAAACAGGCATAAGATGAGGTCCCAGATACCTGGAGAATTTCAATTCCGACGACTGTCTGAAATGCCACCGCCGATGTCACCGCCGCGACTTTCCTAATGTCCCCCCCCCCCCCCCCCCACCCGTTCTATTACTTCCCCCCGTTGATACAGATCAAAGATTTACGCCGCGGCCCAAACTAATGTATTTTCATAGTTGCGCGTGTGACTTTGGTGGGCTATCAGACAAATAAATGGTTTTTTACATGATGGGATGTAGAAATGCCTACAGCGGCTTTGGAGATATGGAAAAATGTAAATCTCTCCTACTGTTTCACTAGATTATTTCAATTCTCACTGTTTCCCATGTTAATGGACTTCCGTGCCGCTGACAGTATTTTATTTTAAAACAGGTCCTTGTTTCCTTTTTTTTTTTTTTTGTTATTTTTTTTTTACCTTTTTATTTTTTTAAATTTTTTTTACCGTCTCTCCCGTTGAAAAAGAAATAAAGATTGTTGAAAGCTCAGACCGTGAGCAATGTCTTGTGTTCCTGAGCTGGAGAACAAAAATTACTTAATCCATCATTTGCACATGGAGGTACAGGAAGAAGGATGTTGTCATACTTTGCTTTATTTCTCAGCTGTTTGATAGGGAACGGGGGGGTGATTGATAGGCCCGATGGTCCGGAGTGCCGAGACAAATGTAGTGTTACCGGGGACAGGAGAAGATAGCATCTAAATAGGAAACTGGAGTGTGGATGAGGGATGCGGCGCAGGATCCACTTAGCATGACATAATGGATTTTTAGTAAAATTAAAGCCGTCACTCAAATGACACGAACATTTCATGGATTAACCCGGTCGGCTGTGCCGGAGGGGGCGGGGGGGGCGAGGGGGGGCGTCTACGGTTGGGTTTCAGTTTGAATGAGTTTAAATACTGAACTCCAGGCAAGCGGCTAAATACAGAGATGATATGCATAGAAGGGAGTTTACCTTATCAAAGGATTTGATTTTTCTGTTCATCCAGTCCTAGGATTTACACAGCTCTGCCATACGGTATAGGCTTCTCAAATCATCTGCCAAAGCTCAAACACACATCCGCGTGTGTATGTGTATGTGTGTGTGTGCATATGTGTGTGCGTGCGTATGTGTGCGTATATATACACTCACCGGACACTTTATTAGGTACACCCCTTCAATTGCTCCTCGAGGGTAGGGACTGATGTGAATTTATAATATATACCGTATTTATCGGCGTATAACACACACATTATTTTTAAGAGGAAAGTTTCTGGAAAAAAAAATTAAATTTGAAATAAGGAACTTTGAAGCAAAATAAGGTTCAGTGCCCATCTGCAGCCTCACCATTGCCATCAATGCAGCCTGATCAATGCCCATCTGCAGCCTCACAAGTGCTATCAATGCAGCCTCATCAGTCCACATCAATGCAGCCTCACTATTGCCATCAAGGCAGCAGCTTCACCATTGCCATCAGTGCAGTAGCTTCACCATTGCCATCAATGCAGCCTGATCAATGCCCATCAGTAAAGCCCATCAGTTCCGCCCATCAGTGCCACCCATCAATACCCATCAGTGCCCACCAGAGCCAGCAATCAGAGCCCATTAGTGATTCCAGTGTCAGTGCTGGCTCTCACTGCCCATCAGTGCCGCCTATCAGTGCTGCCCATCAATGCCCATCAGTGCCACCCATCAGTGCCCATTAGTGCCGCCTATCCATGCCGCCTATCAATGCCAGCTAGTGCTGGACAGCATTGCCCATCAGTGCCACCTATCAGTGCCCACCAGTTCCACCTATCAGTGCCGCCTATCAGTGTCACATGTCATTGACACCTTTCAGTGCCCATACGTGCAGAATATTAGTGCCTCCTCATCAGTGCCACCTAATCAGTGCCCATAAGTGCAGCCTTATCAGTGCCCATCGGTGCTGCCTCATCACTCACATCAGTGAAGGAGAAAAATTACTTTTGCTTACATTTACTAACAGAAACTAAGAAAAACTTTATTTTTTCAAAATTTTCAGTCTTTTTTTTTTTTTTTTTTTCTTTTTTAGTAAAAAAATAAAAAATCCCAGCAGTGATTAACCACTTGCTTACTGGGCACTGAAACCCCCCTCCTGCCCAGACCAATTTTCAGCTTTCAGCGCTCTCACACTTTGAATGACAATTGCGCGGTCATACAACATTTTATCATTTTTTCTAGCACAAATCTCCCCACACTCCAAATCCCAACTCCAAACCCCCTCTCCCAGCACAAATACCCCTTCCCCAATGCCCCATCCGAGCACAACCACCCTCCACCCCCACACACACACACATTATCCCTCCTAGCACAAATCCCTCTGTGCCCCCCAAAAATATTTCCCCTCTACCATAATACTTTTATAGCAAAAAAAACTAATTCCCCCTCCAAGCACAAATCCTCCCACCCCCCCCCCACTCTAAATCCCCCCTTCCAGCACAAATTCCCCTTTTCCAATGTCCCATCCTAGCACAGATACCCCCCAATCACCCCTCCTAGCACAATTCCCTCTGCCCCAAAAAATATTTACCCTCTACCATAATACTTTTATAGAAAAAAACACCAAATCTCCCCTTCTAGCACAAATCCTCTTCCCCCATCCATCCTCTCAACACAACCCCCACAAACCAGGCCTTCTCATCCAACATCAGTGCCTGACCTCACAAATGCCCTACTGGAAGAATGGTTAAACATTCCCATAGACACCCTCCTAAACCTTGTCGACGGCCTTCCCAGAAGAGTTGAAGCTGTTATAGCTGCAAAGGGTGGGCCAACTCAATATTGAACCCTACGGACTAAGACTGGGAGGCCATTAAAGTTCATGTGTGTGTAAAGGCAGGCGTACCAATAATTTTGACAATATAGTGTATGTAATTTATTGATTTTGCCCATAGTTCCACATGAACACATATCTGATGCTAGGTTCCACTTTAATTATATGTATCAATTGTTGTAAAGAAAGTGGAGTTGTCCTTTAAGCCCCACCTACCTAACAGGGAATCCACTGACTCACAATCAAGGAATTATAAACACCAAAAGTAATACAAAAAAAAATCTTGAAACCATTTTTATTTGTTTTTTGTTTTATTTGTATATGTCTTTATTTGTTACATTTTTCAGATGAAAAGCTTGGAGTGAAGCCCCTCCTACCTAAAATCAGAATCAGGGAGAATTCAAGAATCTGAATCAAGGAATTATAAACACCAAAGTAATAAAAAAAAAACAGATATTAAAAAAAAAAGTTTAATTATTGTGTGTTTGAATAATTGTAATACAAACAAAATATATATCTTAAAAACTATATATATATTTTTTAGCAGTTGTTAATTTTCTCAGGTGAAAAGCTTTTCTTTTAAGCCCCACCTACCTAACATTCGAATCAGGGAAAATTATTGATTCAGAGTCAAGGAATTTAAACATCAAAAAAATAATTACCAAAAAAAAAAAAAACAAAAAAAAAAAAAAAAAATATAGATATATATATATATATATATATATATATATATATATATATATATATATATATATATATATATATATATATATATATAAAATGCTTATTTGTTGTTTCTTTATTCGCATATTTGTTAATTTTCTCACGTGAAAAGCTTGGTGTGGAGATTTCGCTTTAAGCCCCACCTACCTAACATAAGAATCATGGAATCATAGAATTAAAGAATTGTAAAAAGCAAAAGTAATAAAGATATAAAACATACATCTGAAAAAGTTTGTTCCTTTTTTTGTTTGTTTATTTGCATGTTTATTTGTTCATTTTTTTCAGGGAATAGCTTGGGGTGGAGCTTTCCTTTAAGCTCCACCTACCTAGCATCAGAATCGGAGAAAGTTATTAACTCAGAGTCAAGAAATTATGAACACCAAAAGTAATGAAAAAAAAAAAATTTATAAAAATATTTACTAAAAAATAAAATAATTATTTGTTTGTTTATTTGCATATGAGTTTATGTTCTTGAGTGAAAGCTTGCTGTGGAGTTTTCATTTTCTACCTAACATCAGAATTAGGGGAAATTGTAGAATTAGGAGAAATTGTAAAAATCAAAACATAATAAAAATAAAAATATATCTAAAAACAATTTTGTTCATTTGTTGTTTGTTTACTTGCATATTTGTTTTGTGTTAATTTTCTCAGGTGAAATACTTAGAGTGGAGTTTCCCTCTAAGCCCCACCTACCTAACATCAGAATCAGGGAAAATTATAGACTCAGGGTCAAGGAATTATAAACACCAAAATTAATAAAATATATATATATATATTTATCTAAAAATGTTTATTTGTTGTTTGTTTATTTACATATTTGTTTTGTCTTAATTTTCTGGTTTGAAATACTTAGTGGAGTTTTCCTCTAAGCCCCACCTACCTAACATCAGAATCAGGGAAAATGATAAACTCAGAGTGAAGGAATTATAAACACAAAATAATTATAAAAATATATTTATCTAAAATATGTTTATTTGTTTTTTTGTTTATTTCCACATTTGTCCATTTTCTCGAATGAAAAGCTTGGTGTGGAGTTTTCTTTTCAGCCCCACCTACCTCACATCAGAATTAGGGGACATTATAGGCTTAGAATTAAAGAATTGTAAAAAACAAAAGTAATAAAAAAAATAAAACATGTCTAAAAAAGTTTTGTTTTTTGTTTATTTGCATATTTGTTTTGTGTTAATTTTCTCAGGTGAAATACTTGGAGTGGAGTTTTCCTCTAAGCCCCACCTACCTAACATCAGAATCGGGGGAAAATGATAAACTCAGAGTCAAGGAATTATAAACACCACAATTAATAAATATATATATATATATATTTATCTAAAAAAAAAAAATGTGTTGTTTGTTTATTTACATATTTGTTTTGTGTTCATTTTCTGGGGTCAAATACTTAGAGTGGAGTTTTCCTCTAAGCCCCACCTACCTAACATCAGAATTGGGGAAAATTATAAACTCAAAGTCAAGGAATTATAAACACCAAAATAATTCTAAAAAATATTTATCTAAAAAAAAATGTATTTGTTGTTTGTTTATTTCCACATTTGTTCATTTACCTGAATGAAAAGCTTGGTGTGGAGATTTCTTTTCAGCCCCACCTACCTCACATCAGAATTACGGGACATTATAGGCTTAGAATTAAAGAATTGTAAAAAACAAAAGTAATAAAAAAAATAAAACATATCTAAAAAAGGTTTGTTCATTTGTTGTTTGTTTATTTGCATATTTGTTTTGTGTTAATTTTCTCGGTTGAAATACTTAGAGTGGAGTTTTCCTCTAAGCCCCACCTACCTAACATCAGAATCGGGGGGGAAATGATAAACTCAGAGTCAAGGAATTATAAACACCAAAATTAATAAAAATATATATATATTTATCTAAAAAAAACATTATTTGTTGTTTGTTTATTTACATATTTGTTTTGTGTTAATTTTCTCAGTTGAAATACTTAAAGTGGAGTTTTCCTCTAAGCTCCACCTACCTAACATCAGAAGCAGGGAAAATCATAGAGTCAGAGTCAAGGAATTATAAACACCAAAATTTATAAAAAAAATATATATATATATTTATCTAAAAAAAATTTATTTGTTGTTTGTTTATTTACATATTTGTTTTGTGTTAATTTTCTGGGGTGAAATACTTAGAGTGGAGTTTTCCTCTAAGCCCCACCTACCTAACATCAGAATCCGGGAAAATGATAAACTCAGAGTAAAGGAATTATAAACACCAAAATAATTATAAAAAATATTTATCTAGAAAATGTTTATTTGTTGTTTGTTTATTTGAAAATGTGTTAATTTTCTCGAATGAAAAGCTTGCTTTGGAGTTTTCTTTTAAGCCCCACCTACCTCCCATCAGAATTAGGGGACATTATAGGCTTAGAATTAAAGAATTGTAAAAAAAAGCAAAAGTAATAAAAAAAATAAAACATATCTAAAAAAGGTTTGTTCATTTGTTGTTTGTTTATTTGCATATTTGTTTTGTGTTCATTTTCTCGGTTGAAATACTTAGAGTGGAGTTTTCCTCTAAGCCCCACCTACCTAACATCAGAATCGGTTGGGGAAATGATAAACTCAGAGTCAAGGAATTATAAACACCAAAATTAATAAAAAATATATATATATATATATATATAATATATATTTATCTAAAAAATGTTTCTTTGTTGTTTGTTTATTTACATATTTTTTATTGTGTTAATTTTCTGGGGTGAAATACTTAGAGTGGAGTTTTCTTCTAAGCCCCACCTACCTAACATCAGAATCAGGGAAAATCATAGAGTCAGAGTCAAGGAATTATAAACACCAAAATGAATAAAAAAAATATATATATTTATCTAAAAAATGTTTATTTGTTGTTTTTGTTTTTTTTACATATTTGTGTTGTGTTAATTTTCTTCTCTTCTCTCTTCAGAATCGGAGGGAAATTGATAAACTCAGAGCCAAGGAATTATAAACACCAAAATTAATAAATATATATATATATATTTATCTAAAAGATGTTTATTTGTTATTTGTTTATTTACATATTTGTTTTGTGTTAATTTTCTTGGGTCACATACTTAGAGTGGAGTTTTCCTCTAAGCCCCACCTACCTAACATCAGAATCAGGGAAAATCATAGAGTCAGAGTCAAGGAATTATAAACACCAAAATGAATAAAAAAATATATATATATTTATCTAAAAAATGTTTATTTGTTGTTTGTTTATTTACATATTTGTGTTGTGTTAATTTTCTGGGGTGAAATACATGGAGTGGAGTTTTCCTCTAAGCCCCACCTACCTAACATCAGAATCGGGGAAAATGATAAACTCAGAGTGAAGGAATTATAAATACCAAAATAATTATAAAAAAATATTTATCTAAAGAATGTTTATTTGTTGTTTGTTTATTTGCATATCTGTTAATTTTCTCGAATGAAAAGCTTGGTGTGGAGATTTCTTTTAAGCCCCACCTACCTCACATCAGAATTAGTGAAGATTGTAGGCTCAGAGTCAAATAATTATTAAATAATTAATAATTATAAAAATTTACAAAAAGTATATAAAACAATTTCTAAAAAGAGTTATGTTAATTTGTTGTTTGTTTATTTGCTTTTTTGTTTATTTTTTTTTTTTTTAAAAGCTTTGATGGGCCTTTAATGTGGAACCCTTGAACTGGCCATGGGGTGAAGTGATCCCAGTCTGTCTCTGGACTCATTGGGAATGATTTAGAAGAACTCTTTCTGAGAAGGTCAGTTTGTCTGTTGCCCGTAACTCATAGACCGGTGTTTTCATTTGGAACCGCAGTAATGGGAGGCTTGCCATTTCTACATTAAACAGAAAACACTGTCAATAAAACAAGAGGCACAAAATCAATACCGTGTCAGACAAATTAATTATCAATGTATGAAGATAAAAATAATGGTATGAGATCATCAGCTTGTGCGCCGGGCTCCGTCTATACAAATCTCACATCCCGCCTCCCACAGCCTCTGTATTAGATGCTTCAACGCTGTCTGCCACCAGCAAGACAGTCAGCATGCGCAAGTCACCAAGGAACTTTTTATTATTATTATTATACGGGATTTATATAGTGCTAACAGTTTGCGCAGCGCTTTACAGCGTAAGGCCCCTTTCACACGGGCGTGTCCCTGTACGGTCCAAATCATTTGGTGGAGGTTGTTTTTCTGGGAACTCATGAGGCGTCGGCATACCAAGACTTTTTGGACAATTTCATGATCCCAACTTTGTGGGGACAGTTTGGGGACGGCCCCTTCCTGTTCCAACGTGACTGCCCACCAGTGCACAAAGCAAGGTCCATAAAGACATGGATGAGCGAGTTTGGGGGGTGGAGGAACTTGCCTGACCTGCACAGAGTCCTGACCTCAACCTGATAGAACACCTTTGGGATGAATTAGAGTGGAGACTGCGAGCCAGGCCTTCTCGTCCAACATCAGTGCCTGACCTCACAAACGCGCTTCTGGAAGAATGGTCAAACATTCCCATAGACACCCTCCTAAACCTTGTGGACGGCTTTCCCAGAAGAGTTGAAGGTGTTATAGCTGCAAAGGGTGGGCCAACCCAAAATTGAACCCTACGGACTAAGACTTGGATGCCATTAAAGTTCATGTAAAGGCAGGTGTCCCAATACTTTTGGTAATATAGTGTATATATTTTTTCAAAATTATTGGTATTTTTTTTTTGTTTATAGTGCAAAAATAAAAAAAAACCCAGAGGTGATCAAATACCACCAAAAGAAAGCTCTATGGCCCCTTTCACACTGGGGTGGGAGCGGCGTCGGCGGTAAAGCAGCACTATATTTAGCGCTGCTTTACCGTCGTTTTAGCAGCGGTATTCGGCCGCTAGCAGGGCGGTTTTAACCCCTGCTAGCGGCCGAAAAAGGGTTAAAACCAGCCCGCTGCAGCGGTGCTTTGCCGGCAGTATAGCCGCGGTGTCCCATTGATTTCAATGGGAAGGAGCGGTATAGGAGTGGTGAATACACCGCTCCTTCAAAGATGCTGCTAGCAGGACTTTTTTACCGTCCTGCTAGCGCACCGCTCCAGTGTGAAAGCCCGCCGGCTTTCACACTGGAGTGAAAGGACCCGCTTTTTTCAGGCGCTATTTTTAGCGCTGTAGCGCCTGAAAAACGCTTCAGTGTGAAAGGGGCCTACTTGTGGGGAAAAAAAAGGACATAACTTTTATTTGGTTACAGTGTTGCATGACCGCTCAATCGTCAGTTAAAGTAACACAGTACTGTATCTCAAAAAATGGTCTGGTCATGAAGGGGGGGGGGGGGTAAATCTTCCTGATGTCAAGTGGTTGAATGCGCCAAAACGCATTTTCCAAAACGCGGCTTTTTTTGATGCTGCCTTTCTCCCGGTGTTTAGAAGAGCCGGGCAAACGCCCAGTGTGCCTGGGGATGGGGACGTATTTTCTATAACTGGATGTTTCCTGTAAAAGTTCCAATTATTGATCATCTGAGGGCGCTATAACGGACATGGCACTTGTCAGTTGGTAGACTTTAGTATAAAAAAGGGTTGTGTTGCTTGTGTGACAGCGTGGGATCTCTGCACTGACGTGGAGACGGCTTCCTGTTGCTCGTGTAGGTGGAATTAGAGAAGCGCTATTGACATATTCCATTAAACGTCTAGTGCCCTCTTCACTGCTAAACAGAGCATCCAGGTACAGAGGAACAACACGACTCTGAATGTCAGAATAAACCAGAACACACCACAGCACCACGTAATACCGATATCGGGGGGGGCGACTGATAGGCTGGACTCTAAATTTGATTTAAAGGGATTGAAAGGGATGACTGCCTGTGCTGATAGCTGAACTCCAGGCAGCAAAAAGGTTCAATTAACCACTTGACCTCCAGAAGATTTACCCCCCTTCATGACCAGGGCTTTTTTTGCGATGCAGCACTGCGTTACTTTAACCACCTCAATACCGGGCCCTTACACACACCCCCCCCCCCCCTTCCTGCCCAGGCCGTTTTTCAGCTTTCAGCGCTGTCACACTTTGAATGACAATTGCACGGTTTGCGCTACACTGTAACCATGTGACATTGTTATCCTTTTCTTCACACAAATAAAGCTTTATTTTGGTGGTATTTAATCACTCCTGGGTTTTTTTTTTTTTTCCTAAAAAAAAAAAAAAAAAAAAGAAAAAGAAAAGACCAAAATTTTTGAAAAAATAAAAAGTTTTTCTTAGTTTCTGTCAGTAAATTTTGTAAATAAGTAACTTTTGTCCTTCACTGATGGGCGCTGATGAGGCAGCACCGATGGGCACTGATAGGCTGCACTGATGGGCACTGATGAGGTGGCACTGATGAGGAGGCATGAATATGCTGCACTTATGGGCACTGATAGGCACTGATGGGTAGCACTGGTGGGCACTGGGCACAGATAGGCGGCACTGGTGGGCACAGATAAGTGGCACTGGTGGGCACAGATAGGCGGCACTCAAGTCTGAATATACAAGTTAAGATATATGACTTTATATGACTTTATGGCCGCACAAAATGGAGTCACTTCTGTTCGGTCATATTACTACAGGCGGCACTGATGGGCACTGATGGGTGGCATTGATGGGCAGCAGTGATGAGCAATGATGGGCAGCAGTGATGGGCATTGATGGACAGCACTGATAGCCAGCACTGACTGGCATCACTAATGGCCACTGATTGCTGGCACTTGTGGGCACTGATTGCTGGCACTTGTGGGCACAGATTGGTGGCAATTGTGGGCACTGGTTGGCACTGATTGCTGGCAGTGGTGGGCAATCATTGCTGGCACTGGTGGGCATTTAATTGTAATTGGGGCGCTGATGACCAGTGCCCTAATTACATACCTAGCTGACCCCTGTGAGGAGATGCCGCTGATCGTCTCTGTCAGTGTGAGGCGAAGGACCACCAATTACCGGCATCTCCGCATTTACATGTGACCGGCTGTGATTGGACACAGCCGATCACATGGTTAAAGAGCCGCGGCTCTTTACACAGATCGGGGGGGTCGCGCCGGTTCCTAGCAACACGGCGCTGCCACTATTTCCGTGCTGTGCGTCCCCGGGGGGTGCGAGGAGAGTGGTCGTTCTGGGAGGCCGTCATATGACATCCACCCAGAACGAGAGCCGCACCGCCCAGCCGTCATTTGACGGTGGGCGGGTGGCAATTGGTTAACCGGCAATTGCACGTTCATGCAACGCTGTACCCGAATAGAATTTATATCTTTTTTTTCCCCACAAATCACTGCCAGCTATCAGTGCCACCTATTAGTACCACATATTAGTACCCTTCAGTGCAACCTAGCAATGCCCTTCAGTGTGGCCCATCAGCGCCACCCATCAGTGCCCACCAGTGCCGCCTATTAGGACCCATCAGTGCCACCTTATCAGTGCCCATCAGTGCCGCCTTATCAGTGCCCATTAGTGCTGCCTTATCAGTGCCCATTAATGCAGCCTATCAGTGCCCATCAGTGCAGCCTTATCAGTGCCCTTCAGTGCTGCCTTATCAGTGCCCATTAATGCAGCCTATCAGTGCCCATCAGTGCCGCCTTATCAGTGCCCTTCAGTGCTACCTTATCAGTGCTTATCAATGCAGCCTATCAGTGCCCATCAGTGCAGCCTATCAGTGCTAGACATAGCTTAGATAGATTAGTTTCGTACGAATCGAAAACTGGTACGAATTTCCGTAAATTTGTACATTCGGGAGGACCCGAAATACGAATTGCAATGCTTCCGAATTTTGTACAAAATATGAAATTTAGTTTACGAATTTCCGATCCACCCGGAATCTTTGATTTCCTCCATATTCTCCAGGTAGATATCTCTCTCTGAAAGGTTGCCTACGCCTGGTATACAGAATGCCTCCAGGTTGCCATATTGCATTTAATTTACATAAAATGTAACAATTGAATATGCTACATTCATTTTTATTTTATTTTTATTTAAAAATAGTTTTGTGGGGTTACCATGTAAATGTGATATCTGTAAAAGCAGTGCAGGTTGCCCCCCTGTAATGTGGCAGTTTATTGATGCCTTCAGATAAGCAGCTGGGAAGACGAGGAAGGTTTTTTGTGAATTCTCTCCTTGCCGTATGCGGGGTCTGCCGTCCAGAGAACACATCTCTGTAATCTCCATCATGTTTTATTTATGGGCAGCAATGCACCAGATAGGGTGTTAACAAATACAGATGATTGCTTCGGGGGCACCGACTTGTCCGGAGGTAATTAGGACAAAAGATGTTTCACTGGATGGGGATTCAGACAGGAGAGAGGAATAGAAAAAAAGGAATAGATGGCTCTACGGCAACCAGACCGAGGGGCCCTTTCACACCGGGGCACTTAAAAACACGGCAAGCCGTTTTTATTCGTTCGGTGCGTGTTTCCCACGCTGTATTCAAAATGCACCAAGTGTGTCCGATCGGCTGCAGATGTCAATGTTTTCCGAATGAGGTCCCAAATGCAGATCGTAAACGCAGTGTGTTTGCCTGCACCGGATCGCATGGAACCGCAGTGTGTTCTTAGCAGCGGCGGCTGGTGCTCAAAATTGTTTTGGGGGGCGCAAACAAACTGAAAAATTAGGAAAAAAAAAACCCCTCAATTGCAGCCTCACTGTGCCCATCAATTGCAGCCACTGTGCCCATCAATTGCAGACTCACTGTGCCTATCAATTGCAGCCTCACTGTGCCCATCAATTGCAGACTCACTGTGCCCATCAATTGCAGCCTCACTGTGCCTATCAATTGCAGCCTCACTGTGCCCATCAATTGCAGCCTCACTGTGCCCATCAATTGCAGCCTCACTGTGCCCATCAATTGCAGCCTCACTGTGCCTATCAATTGCAGCCACTGTGCCCATTAATTGCAGACTCACAGTGCCTATCAATTGCAGCCTCACTGTGCCCATCAATTGCAGACTCACTGTGCCCATCAATTTCAGCCACTCTGCCCATCAATTGCAGACTCACTGTGCCCATCAATTGCAGCCTCACTGTGCCCATCAATTGCAGCCACTGTGCCCATCAATTGCAGACTCACTGTGCCTATCAATTGCAGCCTCACTGTGCCCATCAATTGCAGCCACTCTGCCCATCAATTTCAGACTCACTGTGCCCATCAATTGCAGCCACTGTGCCCATCAATTGCAGCCTCACTGTGCCCATCAATTGCAGCCACTGTGCCCATCAATTGCAGACTCACTGTGCCCATCAATTGCAGACTCACTGTGCCCATCAATTGCAGCCACTGTGCCCATCAATTGCAGACTTACTGTGCCTATCAAGTGCAGCCTCACTGTGCCCATCAATTGCAGCCACTGTGCCCATCAATTGCAGCCACTGTGCCCATCAGTGACAGCCCCCCCTTTACATTAGGGTCCCCAGAGAGCATCCCCTTACATCAGGGTCCCTAGAGAGCCCCCTACTTACATCAGGGTCTCCAGAGAGCCCCCCTTACATCAGGGTCCCTAGAGAGCCTCCCTTACATCTCTCTGCTCTCTCGCCCGCCCGGCTATCCTGTACTGCCTGCCCGCTCTCTGGTGCTGCCCGCTGCACTCGCGGCGTGGCTGCAGAGAGGCCACGACCACGGCCGTCTCTGAGAGACTCAGGGCTATGGGCCCCAGCTTCGGGGCTATGGCCCCAAAAGCCACCCCCTAGCAACGCCCCTACTTGATGGTGGCACCCCACTGGCAGGTGGCACCCGGGTGCGAGCTGCCCGCACCCCGATAGCGACGCAACTGTGCTGAATTTAAGATCCGATCTTTGATCCCAGAGGGGTGGGGCACATGACCCCCCCTTGCCCCTACCTGCGGACGCCCATGCTCCTGTGTGTTCAGCGTGTTTTCAAAGGTAAAATGACACTGAAAAGCAGGAAATAAAGGCTTTTCTTTCACAAGATCCTAATTCTGTGAGTTGTAGGCAGCATACCAGCTATTACACACAATGCTGCTCGATGTGACCTTGTACCTCCCCTTTCCCTTTCCTTTGATTAGAGGAATCCCCTCTCAATCGCTGTAGAGGATTTTGCCAGGTTTTTATTTTATTTTTTTGCAGCCTTAATACAGAATAAATAAATACGGAGGGCGGGTGACCTGATCCTGTGTGTGATTTTTGTTTTTCTCCCGCTGGAAGGTCTTTGATCAGGTTAGACGGAACTTTGCGAATATTTTCTTTTTTTTTTGCCCTTTTGCAGCTTTTCCCTCATCGTCTTCAGAGTGCGTTTACATTTCGCAAATTCCCACTAAGCAGGTGACAGCGATTTTACAGGACATGTGAGTGAAATGTTTGCAGACAGGTCACACTATCACACCTTCCATGTCACAAGGAGAAAACTTGGTAAACAGGTTCGCAGCGCAACCGAGTGACACCTGAGGCCACCGGCGGACCAGGAACCAAAAAAAAAAAAAAAACTTAAAGCTAAACTCCAGGTTTCTGTTGAAGTAGTTTGTTTCGGGCCAAGCTGGCCGAAAACCAACTATTTCCATTAGGTCCTGTTTAGACATGTGCACAACAAAAAAATTCATTTTTTGTTCGTTTCGTTTTTTTCGTTTCCGTTGATTCGTAACGATTCGTACATTCGTAAGTCGTCGGTGTTCGTATTCGTAACGATTTGTACATTCGTAAGAGTTATTTTTTCGTTGATTTGTTTTTTCGTTATTGTTTAATTTTCGGACGCATTCGTATTTATTCGTACATTTGTAACATTCGTAGATTCGTAATCGGAGCATAATTCATAATTTTATGTAATGTGTATGCTATTATTACATTTTAATAATTTACGAATCGAAAAAAAAAGTTACGAATCGAAAAAAAAAAGTGACGAATCGAAAAAAAAGTGACGAATCGAAAAAAAAGTTACGAATGTACGAATTTTTTTGTTCAATAGAGACACTGAAAATTACAAATCGAAAAAAAAAAAAAAAAGTTACGAATCGAAAAAATAGTTACGAATGTACGAATTTTTTTGTTCAATCCATTCGAAGCACGTTTAGCAGCACCATTGTAAGGGACACGGAAAATTACCAATTCAACAAAAAAAAAAAAAAAGTTACGAATGTACGAATTTTTTCGTTCGTTTTCGTTTTTCGGATTTTCTTCATTAGTACATTCGTTGTTTCAAATTTTTTTTTTTTTTTTCGGATTTTCGCTGTTTTTCGGATTCGTTCGATTCGAATGATTCGTTAATCGGATTCGTACGATTCGTTATTCGGATTCGTACGATTCGAACGATTCGTTCATTCGTACGAGAGCGAACGAAAATAACGAAAAAAAAACGAAAACGAAAAAAAAAAAACGAAACGAATTGCACATGTCTAGTCCTGTTCTCATCTCGCAATCTGACTGGGGATCTTAGGCAAAATCAACGAGATTCTGTCCGCAATCCTGCATCGTGTGGAAATCGCAGCACAGCGCCCTGCATGCGTTTGGGTGCATTATCCTAGTGCAGTGATGGCGAACCTTGGCACCCCCAGATGTTTTGGAACTACATTTCCCATGATGCTCAACTAGACTGCAGAGTGCATGAGCATCATGGGAAATGTAGTTCCAAAACATCTGGGGTGCCAAAGTTCTCCATCGCTGTCCTATAGCATACCTCCCAACAGTCCCTGATTTCGAGGGACTGTCCCGGATTTGGAGCAAAGTCCCTCTGTCCCTCGTTCCTCCTCATTTGCCCCTCATTTTGGTCTGATCTGTATAGATGTATATAAAATACACTTTTTATCTATCAAAAAGTGTTTCCCAGCCCTAAACCTTTCATCTGATTTCTAAATTGCTGCATTTGTAAATTCCAAAAGCCGATATAAAGGAATAGTAGTGGTAAAAAAAGCACTTGTGGGTTTAACCAATCTTTTATTTTTTTTTGTACAATTCTCCTTTAAGGGGTGTGGCAAGGGGTGTGTCCTATGCCTGCATACTTTTGCTGATAGGTGTCCCTCATTCCCATCTCAAAAAGTTGGGAGGTGTGTATAAAGCAAGGGTGTAAAACTCAATTGTATCCATGGGCCGCATCAGCATTATGATTGCCCTCAAAGGGGCGGTTGTATTTGTAAGACTAGATGTCCAGAGCAACCCACCCCCCCTTATATCAGATGACTAGAGCCCCCCCCACCATCCGAATTCAGGAGTCCCCCACCCCCCCTTATATCAGATGACTAGAGCCCCCACCACCATCCGAATTCAGGAGTCCCCCACCCCCCCTTATATCAGATGACTAGAGCCCCCCCCACCATCCGAATTCAGGAGTCCCCCACCCCCCCTTATATCAGATGACTAGAGCCCCCACCATCCGAATTCAAGAGTCCCCCACCCCCCTTATATCAGATGACTAGAGCCCCCACCATCCGAATTCAAGAGTCCCCCACCCCCCCTTATAACAGATGGCTAGAGCCCCCCCCCCCACCATCCGAATTCAGGAGTCCCCCACCCCCCCTTATAACAGATGACTAGAGCCCCCCCCCCACCATCCGAATTCAGGAGTCCCCCACCCCCCTTATATCAGATGACTAGAGCCCCCCCACCATCCGAATTCAGGAGTCCCCACCCCCCCCCCTATATCAGATGACTAGAGCCCCCCCACCATCCGAATTCAAGAGTTCCCACTCCCCCTTGTATCAGATGACTAGAGCCCCCCCCACCATCCAAATTCAAGAGTTCCCACCCCCCCTTATATCAGATGACTAGAGCCCCCCCACCATTCAAATTCAGGAGTCCCCTACCCCCTTATATCAGATGACTAGAGCCCCCCCACCATTCGAATTCAAGAGTCCCACACGCATCCCCCCTATATCAGATGACTAGAGCCCCCCCACCATCCGAATTCAAGAGTTCCCACTCCCCCTTGTATCAGATGACTAGAGCCCCCCCCCACCATCCAAATTCAAGAGTTCCCACCCCCCTGTATCAGATGACTAGAGCCCCCCCACCATCCAAATTCAGGAGTCCCCCATCCTCCTTTATATCACAGTGCATCCCTCCTTACCATGTTCTGCTGATGGGAAGCAGAGAGTGCAGGGTCTGGAGGAGGAACAGAGGAGGGCTGGAGTAGGGTTGCCTTCTGTCCAGGACTCAACCGGACAGTTTGGGTTTGGTACTCCAGTATCATGCGTTTAATTGGTAGATGTGCTGGGGTTAGTGTAGGGTGCCCACGTGTCCCGGATTGCCCGGGACAATCCCGCAATTAACAGGTCTGTCCCGGGTCCCGGGCACCCTCATTCCGGGACAATACAGTGTCCCGGAATGAAATTGACAGAGCGAGCAAACCCCGTCATAGCGCTGGCGCTCACTCCACCTCAACCTGAGACTCTGGCCCCTGGTTGCTAGAGGCAACTGGCGGAGAGCAACCAGTGACGACTCATTCTGCCCAGCACGCAAAGCAGAGAAGTTAACTTTCTCCTCCTCCACGCCGAATGCTCTCCACCATGCTGGACGAGGCTGTCAGCGGGGGCAGCCCCAAAGACACCAACCCACCAGCACTGCAGTCTGGGTTAGGATGTGCATAAATAGTGATCAGGATAAAGGTAAAAAGCGCTCCCCCTAGCACATTTCCAACCCCAACCTCTCTACTAGCACAGGTGGAATGGGAGGGGGTCAGTAGTGGGAGGGGGGTCTGCACTGACGGAGGGTGGTCAGTACTGTGGGGGGGGTCTGTACTGAGGGAGGGGGGTCAGTACTGTGGGGGAGTCTGTACATACTGAATGAATGGAAGCAAGCAAACATTCATTAATGGGCACTGGTAGGCTGCATTGATGGGTGCTGGTAGGCTGCATTTGATGGGTGCTGGTAAGGCAAGCTGCATTTGATGGGCGCTGGTAGGCTGCATTGATGGGCGCTGGTGAGGCTGTATTTATGGGTGCTGGTAGGCTGCATTTGATGGGCGCTGGTGAGGCTGCATTGATGGGCGCTGGTGAGGCTGCATTGATGGGCACTGGTGAGGCTGCATTGATGGGCACTGGTAGGCTGCATTGATGGGCGCTGGTGAGGCTGCATTTATGGGCGCTGATGAGGCTGCATTTGATGGGCCCTGGTGAGGCTGCATTGATGGGCGCTTGTGAGGCTGCGTTTATGGGCGCTGGTAGGCTGCATTTGATGGGCGATGGTGAGGCTGCATTTGATGGGCGCTGGTGAGGCTGCATTTGATGGGCGCTGGTGAGGCTGCATTTATGGGTGCTGGTAGGCTGCATTTATGGGTGCTGGTAGGCTGCATTTGATGGGCGCTGGTGAGGCTGCATTTGATGGGTGCTGGTAGGCTGCATTTGATTGGGGGCTAGTGAGGCTGCATTTGATTGGGGGCTAGTGAGGCTGCATTGATGGGCACTGGTGAGGCTGCATTTGATGGGCGCTCATGAGGCTGCATTGATGGGTGCTGGTAGGCTGCATTGATGGGCGCTGGTGAGGCTGCATTTGATGGGCGCTGGTGAGGCTGCATTTGATGGGCGCTGGTGAGGCTGCATTGATGGGTGCTGGTAGGCTGAATTGATGGGCGTTGGTAGGCTGCATTTGATGGGTGCTGGTAGGCTGCTTTTGATGGGCGCTGGTAGGCTGCATTTATGGGCGCTGGTGAGGCTGTATTGATGGGCACTGGTGAGGCCGCATTTGATGGGCGCTGGTGAGGCCGCATTTTATGGGCTCTGGTAAGGCTGCATTTGATGGGCGCTGGTGAGGCTGCATTTGATGGGCGCTGGTGAGGCCGCATTTGATGGGCACTGGTGAGGCCGCATTTGATGGGCTCTGGTAAGGCTGCATTTGATGGGCGCTGGTGAGGCTGCATTTGATGGGCCCTGGTGAGGCTGCATTTGATGGGCGCTGGTGAGGCCGCATTTGATGGGCTCTGGTAAGGCTGCATTTGATGGGCGCTGGTGAGGCTGCATTGATGGGCACTGGTGAGGCCGCATTTGATGGGCGCTGGTGAGGCCGCATTTGATGGGCTCTGGTAAGGCTGCATTTGATGGGCGCTGGTGAGGCTGCATTTGATGGGCGCTGGTGAGGCTGCATTTGATGGGCGCTGGTGGGCTACATTTGATGGGCACTTCATTAAAAAGGTGGGGTTTACATGGGCAGGGAAAAGGGGGTGGGGTTAGGGGTAAAGCCAAAGGGGGGCGGCAAAATAAGGTTTCGCCTAGGGTGTCAAAAACCCTTGCACCAGCCCTGGATACAAAGTATACAGCGCTGTGTCCTGGCAGTGGTGTAGGGAATTTCCTCCCCTGCTCCCAGAACAAAATAAATTCAGGCTGAGCGCTGCTCAGCCATTCATAGCAAGCCTTTAGTTTCATAATTGAATACAAGGCTTTCTCTGATAGGTGGAAAGGCAGGCGGATGAATTCACATTCTCTATCTCAACCAATCAGAGGAAACCTTGTGTTCATTCATTAAAATACAAGGCTACCAGAGTGTTAGGCTGGGTTCACACTGATGCAGTTTCCCTGCGCAGGCACAGCAGCCCATTCGTTTTAATGGGCTGCTGTACCTGCGTGAAACACAGGGAAAATGTTCCTGCACCTTTTTTAAAACTGCAGCCGCATGGAAACCGCAGAATGCTATATGTTTCTGCTCACGGGAAAATGTGCACAAATTGCCAGTGTGTGGGGGGTGCATTAAAAATGAATGCCACCCCTACTTGTCTGCTAGACAGCAACACATTTTTGCTGTGGGTGCAGGAATGCATGTGATTTACACGCAGTCCCACACCTACACAGGTGTGAACTTTGAGCCTTACTTTGCTTTGAATTTTTTGTAGAAGTCAATGTTACAGTGTTGTCCATCATTGCAGGTATGTATAAATTCATAAAAATAGGCCTTTTGTGCATGGCATGTTGGTGGCCTGTTATCAGGAATGATGGCTGTATGCCTTTGCCATGGCATGATAATGGTAAAGTAGCTCTGAACCCAATCACTAAAATCTTATTTAGGACTGATAATTTAAAGCTAATCTTCAGGAAACTTGAAAATTCTACCTTGGAGTGGTGCTGCACCCACACTGCAATAGTTAACTCATACTTGCCAACTGTCCCGAATTTTCCGGGACATTCCCGGGATTTAGACCTTCGTCCCGGTCTTACCATTTCTCAGTAAATGGCCGGCACTGGTAAAATGTCTTCACCGGCTGCCATTTTACAGAAGAGCAGCTATCTTGAGGAAGAAAGAAGAGGCGGAACCCAGGCTCCGCCTCTTGGTTCTTGCCTTTGGCTGGTCTTCTGTAATGGCGCGGAGGCCAAATCACCAGCGGCCCACACCAGAGGGGACACCTGATGTAAGGAGGGACTTCGCTGGCTGGGGACACCTGATGTAAGGAGGGACTCTGCTGGCTGGGACACCTAATGTAAGGAGGAACTCCACTGGCCGGGGACACCTGATGTAAGGAGGGACTCTGCTGGCTTGGGATACCTGATGTAAGGAGGGACTCCGCTGGGGACACCTAATGTAAGGTGAGACTCCGCTGGGTACACCTGATGTAAGGAGGGACTCGGCTGGCCGGAGATACCTGATGTAAGGAGGGACTCCGCTGGCTGGGGACACCTGAAGTAAGGAGGGACTCGGATGGGGACACCTGATGTAAGGAGGGACTCCGCTGAGGACACCTGAAGTAAGGTGGGACTCCGTTGGGTGCACCTGATGTAAGAAGGGACTCGCTAACTGGGGACACCTGATGTAAGGAGGGACTCTGCTGGGGTCACCGGAATTTTCAATTTTCCACCGTGTTGCTTTAACCACTTCCCGACCGCCCCCTGTATATTTACGTCGGCAGAATGGCACGTACAGGCAGAATCACGTACCTGTACGTGACATTCTTCCGGCGGTTGGGGGGTCCGATCGGACCCCCCTCCGCCGGCGGGGACGGTCGGGATCGCTTCAGGAGCGATCCGGGACGAGGGGACGGCCAGTGGTTTCTGGCCACCCCCTCGCGATCGCTCCTGGCCAATGAGAAACTTCCCCTTCCTGTCTATTGTATAGACAGGAAGGCGGAAGTGATGTCACGCTCGGTGCGCCGGTCTATGTGACCGGAGACGCCGAGCGGCGAACATGTACAGGTTAGTGCACAACACTACACTGACACCAGTACAGTTAGGCACATATTCCACCCCCCTGTCACCCCCTGATCACCCCCCAGATCACCCCCTCCCCCCCCAGTCACAGTGTCACTAATTGCAGTGATCATTTTTTTACTGATCACTGCATTTAGTGTCAGTGTGACTGTAATAACTGTCAGGGCAGTTAGTTTTAGGTCCAAGGTAGCCCCCTACCCCCCCCTAATAAAGGTTTAACCCCTTGATTGCCCCCCAGGTAACCCTTTCACCCCCTTTTGCCAGTGTCACTAAGCGATCGTTTTTCTGATCGCTTTATTAGTGTCACTGCTGTCGCTAGGTAACCATTTTTTTTTTTAGGTAACCGCCATGTTTATATAGGTTCATAAATAGGTTTATAGGTCAGGTACCCCCATATTACAACCTAAATAAAGGTTTTAACCCCCTGATTGCCCCTAGAGTTAACCCTTTCACCAGTGATCACTGTATAACTGTCACTGGTGACGCTGGTTAGCCAGTTAGTTATTTTGTTATTTAGGTTCCCCGTCAGGTTTTTATATAGCGTCAGGTACCCCCATATATTACCTAATAAAGGTTTTAACCCCCTGATTGCCCCTAGTTAACCCTTTCACCCCCTTTTGCCAGTGTCACTAAGCGATCGTTTTTCTGATCGCTGCATTAGTGTCGCTAGGTAACCAGTTTTTTTTTTGTATTACTGTTACGGGTGACGCTGGTTAGTTAGCTTGTTTTTTATACTGTCAGGGCACCCGCCATTTATTACCCAATAACGGTTTAACCCCCTGATCGCCCGGCGGGTGATATCAATTAGGTTTTAGGGTCAAATAAGGTCTGCGTCGCCCCAGGTTAGTGCCAGTACCGCAAACACCCACGCGCAAAGCATACACCTCCCTTAGTGGCACAGTATCTGAACAGATCGATATCTGATCTGATCAGATCTATACTAGCGTCCCAGCAGTTTAGGGTTCCAAAAAAAAAACGCATTGTTAGCGGGATCAGCCCAGATACCTGCTAGCACCTGCGTTTTCCCCCTCCGCCCAGCCCAGCCCACCCAAGTGCAGTATCGATCGATCACTGTCACTTACAAAACACTAAGCACACATAACTGCAGCGTTCGCAGAGTCAGGCCTGATCCCTGCGATCGCTAACAGTTTTTTTGTGGTAGCGTTTTGATTCAGTCGCTTCAGTCAGGAGCTTTTTTACCTGTGAATCTCAAAAAAATAAAAAAAAAATAAAATAGTTGTCGTTTTATTGTTCTCTCTCTCACTCTATTCTCTCTCTATTGTTGCTCTTTTTTTTACTCCATTCTATTCTGCAATGTTTTATTATGTTTTATCATGTTTTATCATGCTTGCTTTTCAGGTATGTAATTTTGTTTACTGTGTTTTAGTGTTGAGCATTTTTTTGTTTTCAGGTGCGCCATTCAGTTGCAACGCGGATTTATTTATCTTGACAGCAACAGCGTTTGCTCCCACGATACATAAAGCCGCGACTCCAACGCTGTAGGAGGTGATTTCACCACCACAGTTAAAAAAAAAAGAGCATATATGCCGAAGCATGGGGGCAGCAGGGGGGGGAGGAGCGATTGGCTCCTAATGCCACGTACATACGGTCGAAATTCCGACCGTGTGTACACGGCATAACTTTTGCGGGAGGATGCCCCCATGCATCGGCATATATAAATGGTGCATGTATGCCCATCATTAGAAGTGGGTGGATGAAGGGAGGTATTCTAATGGTGGGCATACCCACCAATCAATCTCTTTTTTTCGTTCAGCCAAGAGGCTGCATGAAAAAAAAAAAGATTACAATATATGTCCAGTATGTTGCTGGACTTTGAATGGTTATACCAGAATGATGCCTGCAGGTTTAGGTATCATCTTGGTATCATTCTTTTCAGCCAGTGATCGGCTTTCATGTAAAAGCAATTCTAGCGGGTAATTAGCCTCTAGACTGCTTTTACAAGCAGTGGGAGGGAATGTCCCCCTCCCGGATATAAACCGCGCCATTGGGAAATTGGGAAAGCATTTTATCACACCAATCTTGGTGTGGTCAGATGCTTTGAGGGCAGAGGAAAGATCTAGGGTCTAATAGACCCCAATTTTTTCAAAAAAAGAGTACCTGTCACTGCCTATTGCTATCATAGGGGATATTTACATTCCCTGAGATAACAATAAAAATCATAACAAAGAAAAAAAATGGAAGGAACAGTTTAAAAATAAAATAAAAAAGCTAAATAAATAAAAAAAAAAAAAAAAAAAAAAAAAAAAAAAAGCACCCCTGCCCCCCCTTCTCTTGCGCAAAGGCGTACACAAGCGTTGGTCTGGCGTCATATGTAAACAGCAATTGCACCATGCATGTGAGGTATCACCGCGAAGGTCAGATCGAGGGCAGTAATTTTAGCAGTAGACCTCCTCCGTGAATCTAATGTGGTATCATGTAAAGGCTTTTAAAGGCTTTTAAAAATGTATGTAGTTTGTCGCCACTGCGTGTTTGTGCGCAATTTTAAAGCATGTCGTGTTTGGTATCCATGTACTCGGCCTAAGATCATATTTTTTATTTCATCAAAAAATTTGAGCAATATAGTGTGTTTTAGTGCATTAAAATAAAAAAAAGTGTATTTTTTCCACAAAAAATGCGTTTGAAAAATCGCTGCGCAAATACTGTGTGGAAAAAAAAAATGCAACACCCACCATTTTAATCTGTAGGGCCTTTGCTTTAACAATATATATAGTGTTTGGGGGTTCAACGTAATTTTCTTGCAAAAAAAAAAATATGTTTTCATGTAAACAAAAAGTGTCAGAAAGGGCTTTGTCTACAAGTGGTTAGAAGAGTGGGTGACGTGTGACATAGGCTTCTAAATGTTGTGCATAAAATGCCAGGACAGTTCAACCCCCCCCCCAAATGACCCCATTTTGGAAAGTAGACACCCCAAGCTATTTGATGAGAGCAATGTTGAGCCCATTAAATATTTTTTTTTTTTGTCCCAAGAGATTGAATAATGAAAAAAAAAAAAAATATATATTTTTTTTTACAAAAAGTTGTCACTAAATGATATATTGCTCAAACATGTCATGGGCATATGTGGAAATACACCCCAAAATACATTCTGTTGCTTCTCCTGAGTACGGGGATACCACATGTGTGGGACTTTTTGGGAGCCTAGCTGCGTACGGAACCCCAAAAACCAATCACCGCCTTCAGGCTTTCTAAGGGTGTAATTTTTTTATTTCACTTCTCACTGCCAATCACAGTTTCGGAGGCCATGGAATGCCCAGATGGCATAAAACCCCCCAAAATGACCCCATTTTGGAAAGTAGACACCCCAAGCTATTTGCTGAGAGGTATTGTGAGTATTTTGCAGATGTCGCTTTTTGTCACAAAGTTTTGAAAATTGAAAAAAAGAAAAAAAATTTTTTTTTTTCTTTACTTTCTTCATTTTCAAAAACAAATGAGAGCTGTAAAATACTCACCATGCCTCTCAACAAATAGCTTGGGGTGTCTACTTTCCAAAATGGGGTCATTTGGGGGGGGTTTTGTGCTATTTTGGCATTTTATGGCCTTCGAAACGGTGATAGGTAGTGAGGAGTGAAATCAAAAATTTGCACCCTTAGAAATCCTGAAGGCGGTGCTTGGGTTTCGGGGCCCCGTACGCGGCTAGGCTCCCAAAAAGTCCCACACATGTGGTATCCCCATACTCAGGAGAAGCAGCAAAATGTATTTTGGGGTGCAATTCCACATATAACTATGGCATGTGTGAGCAATATATCATTTAGTGACAACTTTTTGAAAAAAAAAAAAAATCTTTTTTATTTTTGTCTTTATTCAATCACTTGGGACTAAAAAAAAAAATATTCATTGGGCTCAACATGCCTCTCAGCAAATAGCTTGGGGTGTCTACTTTCCAAAATGGGGTCATTTGGGGGGGGGTTTTGTACTTCTCTGCCATTTTAGCACCTCAAGAAATGAAATAGGCAGTCATAAATTAAAAGCGGTGTAAATTCCAGAAAATGTACTCTAGTTTGTAGACGCTATAACTTTTGCGCAAACCAATAAATATACGCTTATTGGCATTTTTTTTTACTAAAGACATGTGGCTGAATACATTTTGGCCCAAATGTTTGACTAAAATTGAGTTTATTAGATTTTTTTTATAACAAAAAGTAGAAAATCTCTTTTTTTTTCAAAATTTTCGCTCTTTTTCCGTTTATATCTCAAAAAATAAAAATCACAGAGGCAATCAAATACCATCAAAAGAAAGCTCTATTTGTGGGAAGAAAAGGACGCAAATTTCGTTTGGTTACAAAATTGCATGACCGCGCAATTACCAGTTAAAGTAGTGCAGTGCGAAATTGAAAAAAGACCTCTGGTCCTTTGGCTGCCAAATGGTCCGGGGCTGAAGTGGTTAATATAGCTAAAGAAAATTAAGTTTCAATTTTTTCAAATCTCCAGCTTTTAATACCCCTTTTACGCAAGGGCTTTAAATAGACTCTGACGTCTGGAGCTGGTACAAGGACCTCCTGATTTCTGTGCACTGTGATTGGCTGCACAGTGCTGACTCAGTTGGGAGCCCAGTTGGTACTAGGTGACAGCTTGATCACAGTTCTGGCAGGGCACGCTCCAGAACTACATAGCGACACATATATGCGGTGGCTGGGCGATAAACCCGTCAATTTACCAGTTTCAATAAACAGCTACATGCTGGGAATGTAACTGTCTGATTGGTTGTGCTCACAACCAAAATGTCAATCCATCAAATGACTGGTGTCATAACTGATCACATGTGCAGCATCATGGCAGTTGAAGATCAAATAGAGGCCAAGATGGCAGCTTCCTTGGCTGAAAATTATAGGAAGGTTTAGTGCTGCTTTAACTACCTGAGATCCGCGCTATAGCCGAATGACGGCTACAGCGCGGATCTAATGTGCCGGGACGACGTCTATTGACGTCGTCCCAGCCACGAGCTGCCTGCGCACCCACTGAAGGGCGTGCGTGGCACGCTCTGTGACCACACAGATCCGAGTAAGGGGTCGATCCCGACCCCTTACCACGTGATCAGCTGTCAGCCAATGACAGCTGATCATGTGATAATAACACAGCCGGTAAAAAAAAAAAAGCCGATCACTGGCGGCAGTGAGAGGGACATCAGTAATGCAATGTGCCCAATCCATTTATGCCCACCTTTGCCCAATTAAAGTGCAGCCTACCAGTGCCCACAGTGCCATCTGTCAGTGCCCACAGTGCCATCTGTCAGTGCCCACAGTGCCAGTGCTGCACATCAGTGTCACCTGCCAGTGCTCATCAGTGCCACCTACCAGTGCTCATCAGTGTCCCCTACCAGTGCCCATCAGTGCCCATCAATGCCACCCATCAGTGCCACCCATCAGTGCCACCCATCAGTGCCCATCAGTGCCACCCATCAGTGCCACCCATCAGTGCCCATCGGTGCCACCCATCCGTGCCACCCATCCGTGCCACCCATCCGTGCCCATCAGTGCCATCTTTGCTGTCCACATCAGTACCGACTTATCTGTCCCCACCAGTGCAGCCTATCAGTGCCCACCAGTGCAGTCTATCAGTGCCCACCAGTGCAGCCTATCAGTGCCCACCAGTGCAGCCTATCAGTGCCCACCTGTGCCGCCTCATCAGCGCATATCAATGAAGCAGAAAAATTACCTGTTTGCAACATTTTATAACAAACTATTAAACATGATTTTTTTTTTTTAATTTTCCATCTTTTTTTGTTTTGTTTAGCAAAAAATAAAAACCCAGCTGTGATTAAATACCACCAAAAGAAAGCTCTATTTGTGGGAAAAAAATGATAAAAATATCATTTGGGTACAGTGTTGTGTGACCGCGCAATTGTCATTCAAAGTGCGTCAGCGCCAAAAGCTGAAAATTGGTCTGGTCACGAGGGGAGTTTAAGTGCAAAGTAATTAGGTGGTTAAGGGCCACTCGGCCTGCTGTCGATTATATGTGTATAGTGGTCCTAAACAGGTTAAATTATCTGGTGATCCTGCCATGAAGGTCCTTGTTTAGGCACTTCCTGTTCTGAAGTGACAATGCTCTGTCTTCCACCCATTGTCCCGCGTTGTCACCGTGTAATATGTGCTTTTAGCATGGGACTGAATTCCCCTGTTGTCACAATTAGGGAGGTGCTTGCATTTGTTTGGAACAGGGTGCAGGTTTGAACCTGAAAGTCAACTCTCATTTCTGGTCCAAGGAGCTGTGAGTGGAGATTACCTATCCCACATGACATTAAAAAGTGGCGGGAGTGCTTGTGACATCATTGACCTAATATGGTCACTTGGGCATCGTGGTACTGTACTGATCCCCGTGCACTTGTCAGGCTGCATTGATGGACACTGGTGAGGCTACGCTGATGGGCATTGGTGAGGCTGTGCTGATGGGCATTGGTGAGGCTGTGCTGATAGGCACTGATAAGGCTGCGTTGATGGGCACTGATAGGCTGCATTGATGGCCACTGATCAGGCTGTATTGATGGGCACTGGTGAGGCTGCATTGATGGGCACTGGTGAGGCTGCATTGATGGGCATTTGTGAGGATGCATTGATGGGCACTGATCAGGCTGCATTGAAGGCCACTGATCAGGCTGCATTGATGGCCACTGATCAAGCTGTATTGATGGGCACTGGTGAGGCTGCATTAATGGGTACTGGTGAGGCTGCATTGATGGGCACTGGTGAGGCTGCGCTGATGGGCACTGATCAGGCTGCATTGAAGGCCACTGATCAGGCTGCATTGATGGCCACTGATCAGGCTGTATTGATGGGCACTGGTGAGGCTGCTCTGATGGGCACTGGTGAGGCTGGGCTAATGGGCACTGGTGAGACTGCGCTGATGGGCACTGATCAGGCTGCATTGATGGCCACTGATCAGGCTGCATTGATGGGCACTGATAGGCTGCATTGATGGACACTGGTGAGGCTGCATTGATGGGCACTGGTGAGGCTGCATTGATGGGCACTGATCAGGCTGCATTGATGGGCCCTGGTGAGGCTGCATTGATGGGCACTGATCAGGCTGTATTGATGGACACTGGTGAGGCTGCATTGATGGGCACTGGTGAGGCTGCATTGATGGGCACTGGTGAGGCTGCACTGATGGGCACTGATTAGGCTGCATTGATGGGCCTTGGTGAGGCTGCATTGATGGGCACTGATCAGGCTGCATTGATGGGCACTGATGAGGCTGCATTGATGAGCACTGATGAGGCAGCACTGATGGGGCAGCACTGATGGGCACTGATAAGCTGCACTGATGGGCACTGATAGGCTGCATTCATGGGCACTGATGAGGCTGAACTTATGGGCACTGATAACGTTGTTGTTAATATTTATTTTTGTAACTTAATTCTGCATAAAGCATTTAACAGTGTCATTTCATGAGATAGCTAACAACTGTGACCTCAGGGGGGCATGATATACATATCAATGCCTCTGGCCGCCGCTATTTACATATGAATGTCACCGCTATTTACATATGAATGCCGTAGCTAGACTCAATCAGGCAGCTATTTTGCAATCGGTTGCCAGAAGTTACAGTGTATCATTACCGCTCACTGACTGGTTGCTAGAGGTTACAGTGTATCATTACCACGCACTGACTGGTTGCTAGAGGTTACTGTGTATCATTACCGCTCACTGACTGGTTGCTAGAGGTTACAGTGTATCATTACCGCACACTGACTGGTTGCTAGAGGTTACAGCACATATTACTGCTCACTGATTAGTTGCTAGAGGTTACAGCACATGATTTCTGCTTGTTTATTGGTTGCTAGAGATTACTGTAGATATGACCTCAGGGGGGGCATTATATACATATTAATGCCGCCGGTCGCCGCTATTTACATATGAATGCTGGTAATTTACATGTAAACACAGGGTCTGCAGGTGAGTCATCTGTACACAACAATAGGGCAGAGCTGCACAGCATTAGTAGCAGCACTTCACACTGAGATATCAGGACACAGCACGGGACTAAAACCTCAAGGGAAGAGGGAATTTAAACCAGGATAGTTGGCAAGTATGAGGCAGCTGCTTTGGGCCCCACAACAATGACAGGGCCCAGGGCAGCTGCCCCTTTTGCCCTGCCTTAAAAACGGCCCTGCATCCAGTTAGGGTCCACATCTAGTTAAGATCTCATATTGAATTTGTGTTGCGTGAAAATGCTGGAAGTACCCAAGCTGTGCAATATATATACATTTCTGGCAATTTTTGCCTTTACTGAAGTTCATATATTAAATGCAGAGATTATTCAAGTCATCTAATTGAAATGTGCTCTGTCTAGGGCACAGAGATAAAGTGACCTTACAGAAACCATTAGAATTCCGGTTTCAAAGAGAATATTTAAAATAGTCTTCCTTAACATACTTTATTTAAAAGGCTTCATGAAAGGTGGGTGTATGGCCACAGTAAAGTATTACATTAAGGGCATAAGACCTTTTTTTTTTTTTTTTTGGGGGGGGCCTTGATAAGGTTTATTTTTAGGCCCTTTCTACTGATAAATGGCTTAATGGATAATATGAACCCAAATTAAAACTGCTTTGGAGAAAGTATTAGGAGTCAAAGTAGATATAAGCCCATGCTCGGTGCCATTTAGTTTGCTAAAGCCGTGTGTATCATGAACATTTTTAAAAAAAAATTTCCCAATAGTTTTTAAAGTCAGTTGTCATTAAAGCGGAGTTCCGCCCATTTAAAAGTCAGCAGCTACAAAAAGTGTAGCTGCTGACTTTGAACCGCTTCAGCACCGGGCCATTTTACCCCCTTCCTTACCAGAGCACTTTTTGCGATTCGGCACATGCTTCGCTTTAACTGACAATTGCGCGGTCGTGCGACGTTGCACCCAAACAAAATTGACGTCCTTTTTTTCCCACAAATAGAGCTTTCTTTTGGTGGTATTTGATCACCCCTGCGGTTTTTATTTTTTGCGCTATAAACAAAAGAAAAGCGACAATTTTGAAAAAAAAAACACAATATTTTTTACTTTTTGCTATAATAAATATCCCATTTTTAAAAAAAAAATAACTATTTTTTTACTCAGTTTAGGCCAATACGTATTCTTCTACATATTTTTTTTTTTCGTGACTGCGACATTGCGGTGGACACTTCGGACACTTTTGACACATTTTTGGGACCATTCACATTTACACAGCGATCGTTGCTATAAAATTGCAGTGATTACTGTGTAAATGTGACTGGCAGAGAAGGGGTTAACACTAGGGGGCGCTGCAGGGGTTAATGTGTTCCCTAAGGTAGTGATTCTAACTGTGGGGGGAGGGGACTCACAAGGGGAGGAGACCAATCGGTGTTCCTCCGTACTGGGATCACATGATCGGTCTCCTCGCCACTGACAGGACGTGGAGCTGTGTGTTTACACACACAGCTCCACGGTCCCGCACGGTCCCGCTGTTTTCACGGGCAATCGCGGGGCCCGTGCCGAGCGACGGGTCCCGAGCGACGCCGCGGGCGCCCCCTAGGCAGACGGGAATGGGAGGACGTCATATGACGCCCACCCAGGATGGGAGATCCACCTTGTGGGCGTCATATGACTATGGGCGGGATGGGAAGTGGTTAAAAGTCAGCAGCTACAGAAAGTGTAGCTGCTGACTTTTAATAACCTGTCCCACGTAGGGTTGCCACCTTTACTGCAAGCCAATCCCGAACATTCTTGTACCCATAAAATATCCTTATAATGCTGATCCACAAGTAAGTCTCTTACAGACATGTATAAACCTCAGAACAATAATTAAAAAATAAAACTCTTCCAATACATTTGATTTGTGGACTGAATGCAAAAAAATGACTCCTCTATCCACACAAATTAGGTGGATGGAGGAATCTGGCCATTTCTGATTAGTGCTCTGTGTGATGAATCAACAGATCAGCCGACTCTGTGGAGGGGCAGAGATCTCGCTGACTATGGGGGAGGGGGGGTAGTAGAGGTTTCCTCCTGCCCAGAACAGTTAGCCACAGTTCAGTGTAAATAAATGTGTCCGGGTTTCATGCAGTCGAAACCCGGACACATGGTCCAAAAACCGGACTGTCCGGGTGAATCCTGGACAGGTGGCAACCCTAGTCCCATGGTCCAGTGATGCGGGCGAATGAAACCCAGCTCCTCTCCCCCTCCTCTCTGCGGCGCCGGCATTGTCACTGTGGGCGTGCACTGCGCATGCGCGAGCCACGCTGCGCTCTGTGACTGGCCGGGCAATCACCTGGGACCTCTGACGTGTCCCAGATGATTGCCGAGAGGGAGGGAGGAGAGGTCAACTTGCTTCCTGCGTCGTGGTGCCCCGGGAGGAAGTGGTAGCTGGATACCTCTAAAAAGAGGGTATCCGCTCCCCTCCCCCCCCCCCAAAAAAAATGACACGCCAAATGTGGCATATTAGGGGGTCATCTGCACTTAAAGCGGAAGTTCCATTTTTAGGTAGAACTCCGCTTTCAATTTTATTTTGCTGTATTAACCACTTAAGCCCCGGACCAATTTGCAGCCAAAGGACCAGGCCCCTTTTTGCGATTCGGCACTGCGTCGCTTTAACTGACAACGTGGCTCCCAAACAAAATTGGCGTCCTTTTTTTCCCACAAATAGAGCTTTCTTTTGGTGGTATTTGATCACCTCTGCGGTTTTTATTTTTTGCGCTATGAACAAAAATAGAGCGACAATTTTGAAAAAAATTCTATATTTTTTACTTTTTGATATAATAAATATCCCCCAAAAATATATAAAAAAAAATTTTTTTCCTCAGTTTCGGCCGATACCTATTCTTCTACATATTTTGCACAATTAGCGATTATTGATTGGTTTGCGCAAAAGTTATAGCGTTTACAAAATACGGGATAGTTTTATTGCATTTTTATTAATATTTTTTTTTTTTTTACTAGTAATGGCGGTGATCAGCGATTTTTATCATGACTGCGACATTATGGCGGACAGATGGGACAATTTTGACACATTTTTGGGACCATTGTCATTTATACAGCAATCAGTGCTATTTAAATGCGGGGCGGGGAGGGGTTAAGTGTGACGTGTGTGTTTTTTTTTTACTGTAGGGGGTGTGGCTTGGCGTTCGACATCACTGATCGTCTTTCCCGATGACAGGGAACAGACGATCAGTGACAGTCTCACTAGGAAGCACTGTTTACACTTACCTCTCCCCGTTCTTCAGCTCTGTGACCCGATCGCGGGACACCACCGGCAATCAGGTCCGCGGGTCCCGCTGCCACAGTCACGCAGCTCAGGACCGGGGTCGCAAGCGCGCCCACGGCTGGGCACTTAAAGAGCAACGTACCTGTACGTGCTTGTGCCCAGCCGTGCCATTCTGCCGACGTAAATGTGCAGGAGGCGGTCCTTAAGCGGTTAAAGACATGAAATATCAACAAAGTGGTGGTCATCTGTACACAGACAACGACTCCCTGTTGCATAAATGTGAATGAGATGGGTAAAAGACGGCTTCAGCTTCTGTTTTCTACCTGTAGAGAACTCCTAAGACGCGTTTCACCCTTTTCAGGGCCCGATCGTAGAAGCTCCCAAAAAGGGTGAAATGCATCTGAGGAGTTCAGGAGCTGAAGCCACCTTTTACCCATTTCTTTTACATTTATGCGACAAGCAAGTTGGTGTCTGGCAGCAGACGACCACCATTTTGTTGAAGTCTACTAGAGCCGGACAAGCCGATCCTGTCTGTCTTGCACCAGTCTATTCACACGCTGACCCGCGTGACATAAATTTGGGGGGCATTTTAGTCTATTCACACTTATACAACTTGTCCCACGATTTGGGACTGCAAAGTAGCATGACAAGTCGTTCCCCATGATTTCCAATGACAGCCATTCATATTAGTACAACTTCAAGTGATTCCGACTTCAAAGTAGTCCCTGCGCTACTTTGGTCCGATTTTGTTGCCACTTACACAGGCATTCCTTGAAATCGCGGCAAAATCGCAGCCGCGAACTGCGTGACTCACAAGTGTGAAAGGGGCCCTAAGCAGTGCTATTTTCGTTGTTTTGAGCTAAATGAAATATCAAGTTGGATTTGGATCAATATGGATTTAGATAGATTTAGTTAGATTTTGGTCCATATGGAAGGACATTTAGGTTATTATTAAAAATGTTTAGTGAAATTCACAGTTCACAGGTGATAAGTAGAGACAGTGCATTTTGGGGGAAGTGCCTCCTCCTTCATCAGGGCTGCGATGGTTGGTGTGGTCGGGTCTGACCTGGAACCGGAGGTTGAATACGATAAGAGCTCCTTAAAAGGGGGGGGAGGCACTTCCCCTAAAACGCATTGGCTCTACTCATCACCTGTGATCTATGAGTTTCAAAACATTTTAATGATAACCTTAAGTGGGACAACCTTCCATAGAGTTCTCCTCTACACCCATCCAAATCTACCTTGCAGAGCGTGTTTCTGTTGCTACCAGAGAAACAGCAGCCAAGACCATAACAAGGCTCACCCAAGTCTTAACTTCATTTGCCATGTACCCCCTTGAAGAACAACACATCCCAGATTACCTCCAGGGACATGAGACTCCATACTGGTCCAGCGCCCACATACATACATGATATATCAAGCTGTTTCCATTTACACCTGGATTGTACAATCATAAATATTGCATAGATGGTAGTTTGGTTGGGGTCTACTACAACTCATCACCAAGTCTCACACCCAACTACTCACCTGTGGTCCATATCTTCACTCATTTTGTATCTAATCCAAGATGTCCAATTTTTATATTTTTATATATATATATATATATATATATATATATATATGCTGTATATATATATATATATATATATGCTGTGTATATATAAATATATATATACAGTGGTGTGAAAAAGTGTTTGCCCCCTTCCTCATTTCCTGTTCCTTTGCATGTTTGTCACACTTAAGTGTTTCGGAACATCAAACCAATTTAAACAATAGTCAAGGACAACACAAGTAAACACAAAATGCAATTTGTAAATGAAGGTGTTTATTATTAAAGGTGAAAAAAAATCCAAACCATCATGTGCCCTGTGTGAAAAAAGTGATTGCCCCCTAAACCTAATAACTGGTTGGGCCACCCTTAGCAGCAACAACTGCAACCAAGCGTTTACAGCGTCCTGGAGGAATTTTGGCCCACTCATCTTTGCAGAATTGTCCTAATTCAGTTACATTAGAGGGTTTTCGAGCATGAACGGCCTTTTTAAGGTCATACCACAACATCTCAATAGGATTCAGGTCAGGACTTTGGCTAGGCCACTCCAAAGTCTTCATTTTGTTTTTCTTCAGCCATTCGGTGGTCGACTTGCTGGTGTGTTTAGGATCATTGTCCTGCTGCAGAACCCAAGTTCGTTTCAGCTTGAGTACACGAACAGATGGTCGGACATTCTCCTTCAGGATCTCTTGGTAGACAGCAGAATTCATAGTTCCTTTTATCACGGCAAGTCTTCCAGGTCCTGAAGCAGCAAAACAGCCCCAGACCATCACACTACCACCACCATATTTTACTGTTGGTATAATGTTCTTTTTCTGAAATGCAGTGTTCCTTCTACGCCAGATATACTTGGACACACACCTTCCAAAGAGTTCCACTTTTGTCTCATCGGTCCACAGAATGTTGTCCCAAAAGTCTTGGGGATCATCAAGATGTGTTGTGGAGAAATTGAGATGAGCTTTGATGTTCTTTTTGCTCAGCAGTGGTTTTCTCCTTGGAACTCTGCCATGCAGGCCATTTTTGCCCAGTCTTTTCCTGATGGTGGAGGCATGAACGCTGACCTTAACTGAGGCAAGTGAGGCCTGCAGTTCCTTGGACGTTGTTGTGGGGTCTTTTGTGACCTCTTGGATGAGTCGTCGCTGCGCTCTTGGGGTAATTTTGGGCGGCCGGCCACTCCTGGGAAGGTTCACCACTGTTCCATGTCTTCGCCATTTGTGGATAATGGCTCTCACTGTGGTTCGCTGGATTCCCAAAGCTTTGGAAATGGCTTTATAACCCTTTCCAGACTGATAGATCTCAATTACTTTCTTTCTCAATTGTTCCTGAATTTCTTTGGGTCTCGGCATGATGTGTAGCTTTTAAGGATCTTCTGGTGGACCTTACTGTGTCAAGCAGCTCCTATTTAAGTGATGCCTTGATTGTGAACAGGTGTGGCAATAATCAGGCCTGGGTGTGGCTAGAGAAATTGAACTCAGGTGTGGACAACCACAGTTATAGTATGTTTTAACAAGGGGGGCAATCACTTTTTCACACAGGGCCATGATGGTTTGGATTTTTTTTCACCTTTAATAATAAACACCTTCATTTACAAATTGCATTTTGTGTTTACTTGTGTTGTCCTTGACTATTGTTTAAATTGGTTTGATGTTCCGAAACACTTAAGTGTGACAAACATGCAAAGGAACAGGAAATGAGGAAGGGGGCAAACACTTTTTCACACCACTGTATATATATATATATATATTACAATTTTATCCTTTTTTTTATCATATTTTTCATCTTAGTTTTGCTGATTTCATCAAGTCTCTTTTTTAAGCATATCAGACATGGTGTCCACAGAACTGGGCCTTATGCCGCGTACGCACGGTCGGAAATTTCCGACAGAAAAAGTCCGATGGGAGCTTTTAGTCGGATATTCCGACCGTGTGTATGCCCCATCTCACTTTTTCTGTCGGAATTTCCGACGGACATAGATAGAGAACATGTTCTAAATTTTTCCGTTGGAAATGCAGATGGAGTTTATCCTGTTGGCAAGTCCGACCGTGTGTATGAGGCTTAATGCCAACTTGTACCAACTTTCCCGGGGATTTTTGTACAAAGGGCGTTGGCCCCAAGTTTGTATTGCATACACACGGCAGGACTTTTTAGGCAACAAACACGAACGTAGTGACGTTTCAACGTACTGGCGAGACTTCAAAAGAGGACGTTCGAATACTCCAGCGCCACCTTTGGTCAACTTCTGTATTGTTGTCTGATCTTTTGCATTGGTTCTGAGCATGCATGTTTGTACTTTGTACAAAAGTCCGATGGTTTTGTGTACACACAGTCGGACTTTGCTCCATTGGACTTTTGTTGGCAGAAAGTTGGTCCATTCGCACAGCCAACAAAAGTCAGATGAAAACTGAAAAAGTTGGTCCGATGGAGCGTACACACGGTCGGATGTTGGTCCAAAACAGCTAATTCGCATGTTTGTTGTCAAAAAGTCCGATCGTGTGTACGGCCCTTTAGAATCACCAGGGGTTGGCTATGTCTAAACAGATTTATACCTATATACTACTTTTGGTCAACATTAAAGTTTCCTTTATAGGTTCCTCTCTTGATCCAGTGAGTCTTGTGTAACATCCAGCTGGATTTGTTCTGTAATATTGAAGACATTTCACCATTCATCTAAGTAGATTCTATAGTTCTTAACTGAGGATGGTATTTTGAGGATTGGTGAAACTTTCTCAATATTAAATAACAAGCCCAAGTTCATTGTGACTAATGACTACAAGCTACCTATGATCTAGATCAGGGGTGCCCAACCTTTTAAAGAGCGAGGGCCACTTAAGCAACTTGGTAACTAGTCACGGGCCACTGTCGGAACCGACCGTTTCACTGACGCACTGTGGTTTACCCACACTGAGGGTGCAGCGCAGTGCACCTGTGGCTTAGCTGTACTTTGCCATAGACGTCTATTATATCCTGCAGGGGTGGTGCACTTTCGGAAGTGCACCAAACCTGCAGGTAATAGCAGAAGTCTATGGCTCAGTGCAGGTAACCTGCAGGTGTTCTGCGCTGCACCTGCGGATCAGTTTGAAAGCCGCCCAGATATGCCCATATACACACCGATTTTAGTAATAAACTTCCCTTTTAACAGTCTGCCATTCAGGTCAGCTTATGCAGCAACCACTTGCTTCCTCTACCGCCGGCTTCATTCACAACACTCTTACTCTGGGATGGTGGGTCGGCAACCCACAATCTGGACTTGCCAACCCGTCATTTCAGAGCAGGAGGTCACGGGCCACATCAGAGGGCTCTGCGGGCCACTGGTTGGGCACCCCTGATCTAGATAAATAAGAACCTTCATGTGAATGAACACCAACAAATGTCCCCTATCTAGAGTGAGCCCAGGAAGAACTTGCTGTCCACACTGCCAATTAGCCCTTTTGCCTAAGGCAGTGATGGTGAACCTTGGCACCACAGATGTTTTGGAACTACATTTCCCATGATGCTCAACTGCACTGCAGAGGGCATGAGCACCGTGGGAAATGTAGTTCCAAAACATCTGGGGTGCCAAAGTTCGGCATCACTGGCCTAAAGCATTAAAAAAAAAGAGACTGATTGGTCGTTATGGGCACCAAGACAGGTCTTTACCTTCAACACATGAGCACTCGAGCCTTTGTGTTGTGCTGGTTAGGATAAAAGCATTTTGTAACTTGTGCGTATGCAGTATTGTGTGAATTTTTGATGCGTGTTATTGCATGAGTTCATTTGCATTTTATACACGCGTTTGGTAATTTACATACCTCCATTGCCATTCATTCATTATTCAACATGACTTAGAACATCCAAAATTCAAGTGTTCCACTATACAAATGTGTTTAACACCAAATGATATGATACACATGCTTTTTAGTATAATTTTTATTTGAATGGTTCTGCTCATAGATTTACACGAGTCGTCTGGTAATGAATGTGAATGATGTCAATTTAAAATGTGTTTAATGCAAAAAAATGGAAAAGTGTAAATGGAGAGATCCAGTTGACCTTATACATTGTATGGCTCAACTGAGGTTACACTCTGAGCCTTGCTGGAGTTTGGCTGAGCTCAGAACAGTATGGACGGATGCTGGAGAGGCGTTGACCATTTGCTTCTTGTGAAGAACCAGGATTTGTGCTCCTGAAGCCTGTACTTTGCTTGATTGTTCTGCTGAGCCCCATGGGAAGGATCTGAGAAATGGTTAATTCCTTTCATTAAAGTGATTGTAAAGGCTCGTTTTGTTATACTTACCTCCTCTGTGCTGGATTTGCACAGAGCAGCCTGAATCCTCCTCTTATCATGTCCCTCTTCTGTGATTCTGGCCCCTCCCTCCTGTTCAGTTCCCCCACAGCAAGCAGCTTGCTATGGGGGCACTATGCTATGCTATGCTATGCACATGCTATGCTATGGGGGCACCCAAGCTGAGTCACAGCTCCCTGTGTCCATTCAGACACGAGCCCTAACCCAGCCCCACCCCCTCTCTCCTCTGACTGGCTAGCTGAATTTGATTGACAGCAGTGAGAGCCAGTGGTACTGCTGCTGTGTCTCAGCCAATCAGGAAGGAGAATATGGATGGCTGAGACACTTGAGGACATCACTGGACAGAGAGGGACCTCAGGTAAGTGTTATGGGGGCTGAGAAGGGAGTGCTGCACAGAGATGGCTTTTTATCTTAATGAATAGAATGCATTAAGATTAAAAAAAACCTTCTGCCTTTACAACCCCATTACTGTTATCTCACCATAGTGGAAAGCATTGCAAAAAAAGAGTTGTGTGGACCAGCTTTGTCAATGAATGCTTCGTTTTGCATTTAAACACAGTGCTACTCGAACACATGCGTTTCGAAGCAAAACACAGGAGGGGCTGTGTTTGACCTGCTTTGCTTGAAGTTTAAACAGATCTCAACAGGCCCTCAAAGAAACCCAAAACAGTTCAAACACATCCTCCACACTACACAATTAAAGTTTGTTTCAGAAGGAAAAACACAAAGGGGGAGATTTACTAAAGCTGGAGCACTCAGAATCCGGTGAAGCCTAAGCATGGTAGCCAATCAGCTTCTAACTTCAGCTTTTTCAATTGAGCTTTGATAATAAAACCTGGAAGACGATTGGTTTCTGTGCAAAGCTACTCCAGATTTTGCATGCTCCAGTTTTAGTAAATCTCCCATAAAGTCCATCAACACAAGCCTTTACATTAGGGTTTTCCAAAGTGGTTGATGGGACTATGATGGGGAAATGGCATGTTTCATATTTCCTTATTTAAAGTTGTCTAGTTGTCTCACAATATCTAAGAGAGCAAGCCCCTAAAGTCTAGTTACCTTAAATTACTTCATGCTATAGGAATGACATTGTAACCTGTCTATATGGACAAGCCAGCCCTCTAATCTCCTTTCGGGAATGTCCTATCTTCCTTAGGAGGCCATTTTGCTTTAATGGGGGTGAGTTGACCATTTTTTTCATTCGAGTCCTGTATATACTACAGCTAGAATTGTACAGGCATACCCCACTTTTAAGTACACAATGGGGTTTATTTACTAAAGCTGGAAAGTGCAAAATCAGGCTCACTTCTGCATAGAAACCAATGAGCTTCCAGGTTTAATAACCAAAGCTTAATTGAACAAGCTGGGGTTAGACGCTCATTGGTTTCTATGCAGAAGTCAGCCTGATTTTGCACTTTCCAGCTTTCGTAAATAAACCCTCATTGTGTACTTAAAAGTGGGGTATGCCTGTAATAATTGTCTCACCTCAGAGCAGCCATTAGGCATGCGTCTGATCTGGTCATGGGCCACACCACCATGGACCATGGATGGTGGGATCCATGGCCGGGAAACAGCATCTCTGGTTAAGTGTTCTTGTTATATTTTCTATCATTATCTGTCATTACTTACTGTAATTAAATGTTATACTTATAAGCATTTGTGTGATCTCTCTTTGCACATTTTGAATACAACCCCAAAAACCTAAACTCAGTGATAAAACAGAATATTCAAGGAGTCCATAAATAGCTGGAGGTCAAAATGAGGTCAGTAAGTGTCTATGAGTCAATAGGTGGTGAAATAAAGGTTTATCTGGATCATTTAATCTTGTTTAGGTCTTCATACAGCTCCACGCTAGTCCCTTGTCCTAAAAGAAAAGTGGCCAGTGGCGAAACAGTGTTTCCCAATGTTGGATGGTCAGCCACCAGGAAGAGTAACCTTGAGTTGCCTCAATCAGCTGTGTATTGATAGTGGCCTCATTGACAAGTGCTATTTGCATTATGACGGGGGCCTTCCATCCTCCCATAGGTGTAGTACTCCTGTTTACTTCCTCTACTAAGCACCCTCCCTCATCTGGAGGGCCAGTACATTCTTAACACCCATAATAATTATCGTATTTATCGGCATATAACACGCGCCGGCGTATAACACGCACCCCAAGTTTAGGAGGAAAGTTTAAGGAAAAAAACTTACATTTAAATGCCCATTAATGCAGCCTTGTCAGTGTCATTTGCAGCCTTCCATTGCAGCCTTCCATTGCAGCCTTTCATGTCATTTGCAGCCTTGTCAGTGTGTATTTCTTTTAAAAATGGCCCTGCCGAGATACAGAGCGGATGTCCTGTGTATCTCGGTGGGTGCTCGGTAGTTCTCGTCGGCTTTTGGGTATCTTCGGCCGATCTCGGCTATTTTCGGCTGCACTCAGCCGTTCCCGGCAGCTTTCAGCTTTCCGAAAGCCGCTGAGGACAGCCTAGTGCGGCCGAAGATAGCTGAGAACGGCCGAAGATACCCAAAAGCCGCCGAGAACGGCAGAAGAGTTTACAAACAGCGGGGGGGGGGGGGGGGGGGGGATCGGCGTGTAACATGCACCCCCAATTTTCCTCTCATTTTAAGGGGAAAAAAGTGTCTGTTATACGCCGATAAATACGGCAGATATCTTTCATATTTTACATATTATCTATTTTATATTAAGCTATTAATAGTAGTAGTACTATTGGTTAAAAGTAGCGCTTATTAAATTGTTTTAGTAAAATAAATGTTTAGCAGTCGATGACCAATTTGCATCTTCATAAGGTGTTGATAAGCTGAAGAGTCTAATGCGGCGTACACACGGTCGGAATTTCTGATGGAAACAGTCCGATGGGAGCTTTTCATCGGATTTTCCGACCGTGTGTATGCCCATCGGTCTTTTTCTGTCGGAATTTCCGACGGACCTTGGATTGAGAACCTGTTCTTAATTTTTCAGACGGAAAACCTTTCTATGGGATTTTCCGATCGTGTGTATGCAATTCTGACACGCAAAATTCCAACGCATGCTCGGAAACAATTCGACGCATGCTCGGAAGCATTAAACTTCCCTTTTATAGTGCAGTCGAATGTGTTGTATGCCGCTGTGTTATTGACCATCGGAATTTGGTGTGACCGTGTGTAGGCAACACAGCTTGAGCGAAATTCCGTCGGAATTCCGACGGGAAAACCATCAGAGCTTTTTCCGACGAGAATTTCCGACCGTGCGTACGCGGCATAAGAACCTTGCTTTACATGTTTCTTCTCAGATGCTTTGTACTGTGCTCATGAAGACAGTCAAGAATTAGCTTTCAGTTCAGCAGAGCTAATAATAGCGAAAGTATCCGTGAACCCACCTTGTACCTACCTACTGCCGTGCAAAACGTTGTTGACCATTTTAGCGCTTCACGATCCTTTATTAAATATCAAGGGACGACGTCTATGTGTTTTGGTCTAAAAGAAGTGTTAACAGCCTTTCCTTATTGCTCTAGAACACTCCAGGCTCTTGGACTTCATGACATGCCTAATCAGTTTGACTTTTTTTCCCTGCCAACTGCCTTTTGACTGCACATCGTTTAATAAATTGATTTATGTCTGTAAGAGTAACAAAGTAATGTGTGCGCCTGACTTGACCTTATCGATACTTCTATCAAAACGAAAACCCAGCTGTAATTTACAGTCAGCACTGAGCCAAGCACTTCTACAGAGCATATTAACTCTTATCGCTGACAATTTGAAGCAAACCTGTCACCCAAAAAAAAAACAAAAAACAAGGGTTTAAATATGGAACCCTATCAGTAGGGGTTCTGATCCTTGCAAAGCTCCTTCTGTGTGTCTGGGGAAACCCCAAACATAGGCACACTCTTTTCGTAATCCATGACTTCGCTTCAAGGCAGAGCTTTGGTAAATTTTCCCACAAAACCCAATGCAATGTGCATATGATTAATCTAGATTACAGGGGTCTCAAACTGGGGGCCCTCCGGCTGTTGTCAAACTACAAGTCCCATGAGGCATTGCAAGGCTCACAGTTACAAGCGTGACTTCTACAGGCAGAGGCATGATGGCACTTGGAGTTTTGCAACAGCTGGAGGGCCGCTAGTTTGAGACCAGCTGATCTAGAAGGTGCACAAAACCAATATCTCTGTGGTGATCAACACAAAAATATGTACCGTATATACTCGAGTATAAGCCGACCCGAATATAAGCAGAGGCACCTAATTTTACCACAAAAAACTGGCAAAACGTATTGACTCGAGTCAATAAGCCTAGGGTGAGAAATGCGCAGCTACTGTAAAGCCCCATACACACGGTCGGACAATCCGCGGACCAGGTCGGTCGGATCCTGTCCGTCATACTTTGTCTGATGTTGGTTTTGCGTACACACGGTCGGACAAAGTTGTCGGAAAATCCGATCATTCTGAACGTGGTGACGTTTGTTGCCTACGCCGGGACTACGTAGAGGCTAGTAGCCAATAGCTTTGGTCTTGTAATGTGATGTGAGCATGCGTAGCACTTTGTCCGGTCGGACAACCGTACACACGATCGGATTTGGTGTGATCGGACCGTGTTGTCGGCAAATCTTTCCAGCAGGAGATAAGACTTTGTCCGTCGGACAATCCGACGTACACTGTCCGATGGTGCATACACACGGTCTGATTTTTCAACAACATTGTCCGATCGGACAGAATCCATGAAAAAGTCCGACCGTGTGTACGGGGGCTTAAGTGGAAAAGAGGGTCAACAATGCCCATTTGCAGCCTCACTGTGCCCATTTGCATGCCTCACTGTGCCAATTTGCAGCCATAGTTTCCCCTGAACTTGGTAGTTAAGGGTTCCTAGATGCCCCCTAGCTGCAGCCAAAATTTGGGGTCTCTGGACACAAAGGGTCCCGAAATTACATTGCTGCAGATGGACACAGTTGGCCGACTTTGGGGCCCTGTATCTCGGGGGCCACTTGGTGCTAGGATCCCCAAATTGTATGATATGTTGTAATGTTGATTCCACTAAGTTTGCACACCAAGTTTGGGGTTCCTAGCACCAAGTGGCCCCGAGATACGGGGCCGCAAAGTCGGTCGGAAAATGTAATTTGTTTGCTGCAGAAAAGTGCTTGACTCGAGTATAAGCCGAGGGGGGCACTTTCAGCACAAAAAAATGTGCTGAAAAACTCGGCTTATACTCGAGTATATACGGTATGTGAAAAAACAAAGTTAAGTCATATTAAGCTGTATTATACAATGCGCGTCAATTAAATGGTGAAATAGCAATCCTATAACATATAATTCACGTATGCATAACAAAGAAATAGACTTCAAAGAGAAACGTATAAAAGTCCAAATGTGAAATCTTGAAAATGGACTTTCGATGCCCCAGGTGAAACGCGCGTAGGGTGTGGCCAGTGGCATATGAAGTTGTACACCTGTTATTGTTCCCTTGTGTGGTGTGTTTTGCCTGTGTTATGCCCCGTACACACGGTCGGATTTTTCAGACGGAAAATGTCCTATCGGACCATGTTGTCGGAAATTCCGGCCGTGTGTGGGCTCCATCTGACTTTTTCCGTCTGAATTTCCGACGGAAAAAGTTTGAGATCCTGCTCTCAAATTTTCCGACAACAAAGTCCGATCGGACTTTTTCCGATCGAGTGTAGCGAATTCCGACGGACAAAGTGCCACGCATGCTCAGATCACATTACAAGACCAAAGCTATTGGCCACTAGCATCTACGTAGTTCCGTAGTACGCAACGAACGTCACCACGTTCAGGATGATCCGATTTTCCGACAACTTTGTCCGACCGTGTGTATGCAACACCAGTGTTGGACAAAATCCGTTGGAAAAAATCCGACGGATTTTGTGGTCGGAATTTCCGACCGTGTGTACGGGGCATTACTCTAATGCCGTGTACACACGACCGTTTTTTTTCGTCGGAATAAACTCTGACGTTTTTTCCGATGGAGTTCCGACGGAGTTCCAACGGAGTTCTGACGGAATTCCGCTCAAGCGGTCTTGCCTACACACGATCACACCAAAGTCCGAGCGCCTAGAACGCGGTGACGTACAACACGTACGACGGGACTAGAAAAAGGAAGTTCAATAGCCAGTAGCCAATAGCTGCCGTCTCGTACTTGCTTCAGAGCATGCGTCATTTTTGGTCCGTCGGAACAGCATACAGACGAGCGGTTTTCCCCGATAGGAAATTAATTTAGTCGGAAATATTTAAAACATTGTTCTATTTCTAGGTCCGTCAGAATTTTTGGAAAAAAAAGTCAGATGAGGCCCACACACGATCGGAAAATATCCGATGAAAAGATTCCGTCTGACTTTTTCTGCCGGAAAGTCGGACTGTGTGTACACGGCATAACTCATTGGAGCTCAACCTGCGGACCTCCAGCTGTTGTGGAACTAGATACAGGGGTCTCAAACTGGCGGCCCTCCAGCTGTTGCAAAAATACAAGTCCCATGAAGCATTGCAAGGCTGACAGTTACAAGCATGACTCCCACAGGCAGAGGCATGATGGGACTTGTAGTTTCGCAACAGCTGAAGGGCCACCAGTTTGAGACCCCTGAACTAGAAGTTTGCATGAGCCATTACAAGGTTGACAGTTACAAGCATGGCTCCCAAAGGCAGAGGCATGATGAGAGTTGTAGTTCTGCAACAGCTGGAGGGTCACAGATTGAGCCCCCATGTTCTAACTTTTGTGAATATATCTACTTTTAATAAATGATGTGGTTTTAGCATACTGCTCGATGGTTCTTTGTTCTTTCTCCTACCCGTCATCAGTGGCGTCTCCAGCTTTCATATTTAGGGGGGGCACATGGGGGGACAGGGACAAAAGTAGGGGGGCAACTATAAAATGCAATTTTATAGGGTGGCAGAAAACAAGAGATATATGTCACCAGCATACCAAGAAAATATAAGGGTCCAAAGCAGTGGGAGAACTATCAGGGTTGCAAAGGTTGTCTTGCCACCGGGCCTTGGTGTTCTGCCACTGTGGTGTTCCCCAGCCTCCTCTTGCTGTCCTGCCCCTGCTATTGACAGTGCTGGTCTTGCATCTGTATCCTTGGCAGTGGCAGCAGTCTATTAGGACCTAGTGCTGGTGACATTATGGGTGCATGCAGGGGAAGGCTGGCACTATTGGTTGTAGAGAGCCGAGCCCCCAGCTGGTCACCTAGCAGCAGTAATGTTGTATAACCTTCTCTGTTGACATGCTGATCGGGATGTGATCCAGGTGATGCTCCCAGTCAGATCTAATAAACACAGTATTTATTAGCATCAAGAGTACAACCACATCCACCGTATGTTCAGCAGCCATGTGGGCTCTATGCCTGTAAGGTGTGGGCTCTATGCCTGTAAGGTGTGGGCTCTACGCCTGTAAGGTGTCGGCTCTATGCCTGTAAGGTGTGGGCTCTATGCCTGTAAGGTGTGGGCTCTACGCCTGTAAGGTGTGGGCTCTATGCCTGTAAGGTGTGGGCTCTATGCCTGTAAGGTGTGGGCTTTGATCAATAAAATCACTATGATATTTAACACTAGGATTTGACTAGGAGCATCACCTGGATTGCATCACGATCAGCATGTCAGAGAAGGCTGCACTGCTGCTAAGCAACCTGCAGGGAGGTCAACTGTCTACTCTACAACCATTAGACATGGGCTCGGGTGTGTTTGAAATCCCACTTGCCCAATCCCGCCAGGAAGCTGACACTGCACACGGCTAATCACAGGCAGTGAGACATTCCTGATCTGTGCAGCTGCGGACCAGGAAATGTCTCACTGCTTGTGCTTAGCGCCGTGCAGTGTGGGCTTCCTGACGCGCTCGGGCATGTGGGATTTTGAACATGCCCTGCCCATCTCTAACAACAAATTGTGCTGGCTCTCCTGTACATTAGCCCCATAAAGTAACCAGCACTGGGTTCCAATGTGCCACTGCTGCCATGGAGACAGAGACCAGCGCTGTGAATAGCCAGGACAGCAACCCTGGTAATTCCACCACTGGTCCACACTGCAAGGATTCCCCCATCCACCTATAATGTGTAGATGGGAGAATTGGATCATTTCTTTTTTTTTTTTCATGCAACCTACTAGTTAAATGAAAAAAGTGATCAATGTATGGGCTGCCTAAGTGCTAAGACCAGCCATAGGCAGTTTGAATCTCAGCTGGTTGAGGTTTGAACCATTAATGAGCAGGCTGAATGTACCAAGTTGATCGATCAAATTGGGAACAACCAGCCTGACAGATACTCTTATGATTATCACTAGTGGTTGCTATAGCCACTAGTGATAATGACTGTTTGTTGGGAGAATGCAATTGCTGGGCAGGAAGGATATTCCCCTGTCACCACTGTCTGTGTTAATGGGGGAATCATGCAAGTTTCTTTCCTGCACTCTGTGGATGCAGGAAAGAAATTTGCATAGTCTATTACCTGCCTAACTGAAAGTGAAAGTAAGTTGTGAAGGTCTTGAAAGAACAGGAGAGGGGGAGCGACAGATGGGGAAGATAAGGGATGGAGATAATGCAGTTCAGTGATTACAGTGTACTGCAGTGCACACACTTACCCACGCGTCCAGGCTAGAAGAATACTCCCCCTCTCAATAGAGACTGTGTTACTCCAGCGGCAGCCTGAGTAAGATGTGGCGCATCCGCTACGGATGCAAACAAAAAGACATTGCCTTTTTGTAAAAAAAAAAAAAAATTTTTTTGGTGTTTTTTTTGGGGGGGCACATGGTGGGGCACAGCATCATTTTGGGGGGTCAGGGCCCCCTCTGGCCCCCCCCTAGGGTCGCCATTGCCCGTCATTACTTTGAGGTGCTAGCTTTGGATTACCAGTGAGGGACTATGGAGGTGGTGGAGTCAGTGGTATCCTGAGTGGTGGTCCCCCCAATTGTATGATTTCTGTGTTGTTGATCTCTTATCATTTGGAGATCATTACTGTTTGGTAAGGGAACTGGCACACTTGACTGTGAGGTGGTTTGGGATTCTTACACGTGGACTTTCATCATTTTCAAGATTTCACATTATATATTTCTCTTTGAAGTTTATTTCTTTGTTATGCAATTATATGTTATGGGATTGCTATTTCATGATTTATTTGATGCACATTGTTCATTATGGTTTAATATGTGTCAACTTTATTTTTTCACACACATTACTACAGAGATATTGGTTGTGCGTACCTTTTAGATTAATTAATCTTGTAATTCCTTTGTGCTCGAAATATAGGTTGCTGAATATCCTCTTTTTGCGCTGTGTTTTCTGTGTTTTTTTTGGAAGACAGTTTTGCATTTAACCTGAACTCTAATGCCCCGTACACACGGTCGGAATTTCTGACGGAAAATGTCCTATCGGACCATGTTGTCGGAAAATCCGACCGTGTGTGGGCACCATCGGACTTTTTCCATCGGAATTTCCGTTGGAAAAAGTTTGAGATCCTGCTCCCAAATTTTCCGACAACAAAGTCCCGATCGGACTTTTTCCGATCGTGTGTAGCGAATTCCGACGGATAAAGTGCCACGCATGCTCAGATCACATTACAAGACCAAAGCTATTGGCTACTAGACTCTACGTAGTTCCGTCGTACGCAACGAACGTCACCACGTTCAGAATGATTGGATTTTCCGACAACTTTGTCCAACCGTGTGTATGCAACACCAGTGTCGGACAAAATCCATCGGAAAAAATCCGACGGATTTTGTGGTCGGAAATTTCCGACCGTGTGTACGGGGCATTAGGGCACTTTCACACTGAGGCACTGGCCGTGTTAGGCTGGATTCACACCTATGGCATTTTCAATGCTTTTTTGCATTTTGCAGATTTGCACTACAGTCCATTTAACATGGTTTCCTATGGCACACGTTCTGTAGTGCAAATCTGCAAAATGCAAAAAGCATTGAAAATGCATAGGTGTGAATCCAGCCTTAGTGGGTAAAGCGCCGCTAATTTTAGCGATCTTTCTGAGGTTATACTTTGCGTGTTACTGACCTCTTATCTACACCACGAGGATTTGCAGTACAACCTGCACATATCTGAATAGGGTAAACCCCAATGCCCTATGCCCCAAGTTTTTTTACTTTTTTACCTTGCATAACTGGAACACACTGAAGAAGAGGATTAGCCATTTAGGCCTTCATTAGGCCCATAAACAGTAATGCCGCGCACACACGATCGGATTTCCCGACGGGAAATGTTGGATGTGAGCTTGTTGGCGGTAAGTCCGACCGTGTGTACGCTCCATTGGACATTTGTTGTCGGACTTTCTGGCAATACAATCAGTGCTTAGTGGTGTTGTTTTTTTAGGGTGTGTACATAGCCAAATGTATTTTTACCTACCAGGTTTCCTCCCCCCCCCCTTTGCTGCCCGTCCTGGAAACGTAACAGGAAATGAGAGGAAATTTCTCTACAATGAACACAATTTCCATCTTTTCACAGCAACAAGTGTCCCCCAGTGGAGGATTTTTCCTCATCCCTGGCTCTGGTGGCAACTTCAAATCTGTGTATTTTCCATTACTTTCTTTCTCTGTGACAGTGGTCATTAGTAATGATAAGTTGAGGTTCAGGCTGAAGTGGGGCCCGTGGGAAGATATCACATGATAGCAGGACACCGGCTAAATAAGCAGTGGCCTGGGAATGTGGATGCTGGTGACATCATTGACCCAATATGGCCACATGGCTTTCATGTGACAGATTCCCAATCGAGTCACTAGTAATGATAACCTACGGATCAGGCTGAAGTGGGGCCCGCAGGAATCTATAGCATATAGCAGACCACTGGCACAATGAGCTGTGGCCTAGGAATGTGGATGCTGGTAACATCATTGACCCAATATGGCCACATGGCTTTCATGTGACAGATTCCCAATCGAGTCACTAGTAATGATAACCTACGGATCAGGCTGAAGTGGGGCCCGCAGGAAGATATAGCATGATAGCAGACCACTGGCACAATGAGCTGTGGCCTAGGAATGTGGATGCTGGTAACATCATTGACCCAATAAGGCCACATGGCTTTCATGTGACAGTTTCCCAATCGAGTCACTAGTCACTAGTAATGATAACCTACGGATCAGGCTGAAGTGGGGCCCGCAGGAAGATATAGCATGATAGCAGACCACTGGCTCAATGAGCTGTGGCCTAGGAATGTGGATGCTGGTGACATCATTGACCCAATATGGCCACATGGCTTTCATGTGACAGATTCCCAATCTACTCACTAGTCACTAGAAATTATGAGCTAAGGTTTGGGTTGAAGTGAGCCCCACGGGAAGCTATCACATGATAGTAGGCAACAGGCCCAATAAGCTGTGGCCTGAGAATGTGGATGCCGGTGACATCATTGACCCAATAGATATAGCATGGTAGCAGGCCACTGGCTCAATGAGCTGTGGCCTAGGAATGTGGATGCTGGTGACATCATTAAACCAATATGGCCACATGGCTATTATGTGACAGTTGCCCAATCTAGGCACTAGTAATGATAAGCTAATCATTGGGTTGTAAGTGGGGCCCACGGGAAGCTATCACGTGAGCTGTGGCCTGTGAATGTGGATACTGGTGACATTATTGACCCAATATGGCCACATGGCTATCATGTGACAGTTTCCCAATCTACTCACTAGTCACTAGAAATTGTGAGCTAAGGTTTGGGTTGAAGTGGGGCCCACAGGAAGCTATCACATGATAGCAGGCCACCGGCCCAATAAGTTGTGGCCTGAGAATGTGGATGCCGGTGACACCATTGACAAAATATGGCTATCATGTGACAGTTTCCCAATCTAGTCACTTGTAATGATAAACTAAGGTTCGGGCTGAAGTGAGGCTCGCAGGAAGCTATCACATGATAGTAGGCAACAGGCCCAATAAGCTGTGGCCTGAGAATGTGGATGCCGGTGACATCATTGACCCAATAGATATAGCATGGTAGCAGGCCACTGGCTCAATGAGCTGTGGCCTAGGAATGTGGATGCTGGTGACATCATTGACCCAATATGGCCTCAAAGTTCGACTCGAACCTTAGCACTTTATTAGTCACCAGGACAAGTAGAGGTGTAACTCTCCCCAGCTGGAGACAGACAAATTAACAAAGGATCTAATCCTTCCCCACTCTGTCCAAATGTAAAAAAAAACACCAGTTGTTGACATCCGAAGTGAAGACTGATCTGTCAGTGATTTTCACTACTACTAGCATATATATAGTGGTGAATTACCAGAGAAGTAGAATGTTTACTTAGGCTAGCAAAGCTGTGTTCACTTCAGCTAACCAATCATGCAAGGAGAAATTCATACTTTTCAAAAAGAAAAATGTTTTAGTGCCCCTGCATATGATTGGTTATTTGATGTAAAACCGGGTTCACCGGGCTAAGTAAACTTTATACACCTCAGGTAGGACTACCTCTTAGACCAGTGGCCATCAACCCTGTCCTCAGGGCCCACTAACAGGCCAGGTTTTATGTATTACCTTGGGGGGAGATGCAGACTAGAATACCGCAATCACTGAGCAGCAAATGATATCACCTGTCATGTATTTCAGTGATCTTGCAAACCTGGCCTGTTAGTGGGCCCTGAGGACAGGAGTTGATGACCACTGCCTTAGACCAGCCTTTCCCAACCAGGGAACCCTAGGGTTCTTCCAAAGGCTGCTAGGGGTACCTTGAGCAATGAGCTATTTCTGACTCTTATATGGAGGGGCTTCTTCTCAATGACCACAAATGTAAAGAGCATTATTCCCAATGAACCATCACACTTAAGGCCCGTACACACGATCGGACTTTTTGACAACCAACATGCAAATTAGCTGGTTTGGACCAACATCCGACTGTGTGTACGCTCCATCGGACCAACTTTTTCAAGGTTTCATCGGACTTTTGTTGGCTGTGCGAACGGACCAACTTTCTGCCAACAAAAGTCCGATGGACCAAAGTCCGACCGTGTGTACACAAAACCAACGGACTTTTGTACAAACCAATGCTGAAGATCAGACAACAATACAGAAGTTGACCAAAGGTGGCGGTAAAGAGCAGAAAAACCAAGTGATTTGGTGAAAGTTGGCTGAAAAAGTCCTGCCGTGTGTATGCAATACCAACTTGGGACCAACGCCCTTTGGACAAAAATCCACAGGAAAGTTGGTCCACGGTCCGATCGTGTGTATGAGGCTTAAGTGGCATCAAAATCGGACAGGGACTACTTTGAAGTTGGAACGACTTGAAGTCGTACTAATATGAATGGCTGTCATTGGAACTCATGGGGAACGACTTGTCATGCTACTTTGCCTGTCCCAAGTCGTATAAGTGTGAAAGGGGACTAAGGCAGCCTTTCTCAACTTTTTTTTTAACATTAGGAACCCCCTAAAATAACTTCCACAGGCTCAGGGAACCCATGCTAAAGCCTCATACACACGATCGGACCGTGGACCAACTTTCCCGTGGATTTTTGTCCAAAGGGCGTTGGCCCCAAGTTGGTATTGCATACACACGGCAGGACTTTTTCAGCCAACTTTCACCAAATCACTTGGTTTTTCTGCTCTTTACCGCCACCTTTGGTCAACTTCTGTATTGTTGTCTGATCTTTTGCATTGGTTCTGCATTGGTTTGTACAAAAGTCCGTTGGTTTTGTGTACACACGTTGGGACTTTGGTCCATCGGACTTTTGTTGGCAGAAAGTTGGTCCGTTCGCACAGCCAACAAAAGTCAGATGAAACCTGGAAAAAGTTGGTCCGATGGAGCATACACACGGTCGGATGTTGGTCCAAAACAGCTAATTTGCATGTTGGTTGTCAAAAAGTCCGATAGTGTGTACGGGCCTTAAGCATGGGTTCCCTGAGCCTGTGGAAGTTATTTTAGGGGTTCCTAATGTTAAAAAAAAAAAGGTTGGGAAAGGCTGCCTTAGTCCCCTTTCACACTTATACGACTTGGGACAGGCAAAGTAGCGTGACAAGTCGTTCCCCATGATTTCCAATGACAGCCGTTCATATTAAGCCCCATACACACGGTCGGACCGTGGACCAACTTTCCCTTGGACTTTTGTCCAAAGGGCGTTGGCCCTCAAGTTGGTACTGCATACACACGGTCGGACTTTTGAGACAACCAACACGAACGTAATGACGTTTCAACGTACTGATGACACTTCAAAAGAGGACGTTCGAATACTCCAGCGCCACCTTTGGTCAACTTCTATATTGTTGTCTGATCTTTTGCATTGGTTCTGAGCATGCGTGTTTGTACTGTGGACAAAAGTCAGTTGGTACTGCATACACACGTTCGGACTTTGGTCCTTCGGACTTTTGTTGGCAGAAAGTTGGTCCGTTCGCACAGCCAACAAAAGTCCGATGCAACCTGGAAAAAGTTGGTCCGATGGAGCGTACACACGGTCGGATGTTGGTCCAAACCACCTAATTTGCATGTTGGTTGTCAAAAAGTCCGACCGTGTGTACGGGGCTTTAGTACGACTTCAAGTCGTTCCGACTTCAATGTAGTCCCTGTCCGATTTTGATGCCACTTACACAGGCATTCCTTGAAATCGCGGCAAAATCGCGGCAAAAATCTCGGTAAAATCGTGCGACTTTGAAGAAGCACAAGTGTGAAAGGGGCCTTAGACTTTAGCGTGTGTTCAGAAGAGCATGCCAACCTTGAGCTCCTACCTGTGCGTTTAGTTTCCATATTGACAGATCTTTAGAAAGCAGAATAATGTAGATAATTCGTCAATCTTCTTCTGCTTAAGGAACATTCATTGTGAAGGCCTTGACAACATAAGACAATTTTTAGCTTCATAACCTTTTCACGCTGCTGGTGTTAAAGTGACGTGTTCGGGGACAAAATACCTATGTGCCGCACATTCATCCGAACCAGTCAGCAGATTAACGCAGCGAGCTGATCTTATTCACACCCTACAAGTGACACTGACGCCAAGCCCTACATAATTAGCAGTTGAAATTTAACTTTTTCTCCCCCCCTTTCTTTTACATAAACTCAATTATTTTCTACAGTGTGTAACATTTTCTATCACCAGTCAAGCTCTTCCATCTCTAAACATTTTGCTTTACACCATTTTTTTTTTTTTCAATCGAATTTGTAAATTCGTTAAAAAAAAGACGTTTTAACAATTTTCAGCATAGCGGTAGAAAAAGAAGTAAACAAAAAAAAGAAGAATCGTAAGATTGTCAAGTTTAATGTCCAATTTATTTTTCTTTTTTTTTCTTTTTTTTTTTTATAACTTGAAAATTGGAACAAGCTTTGTTTTTTTTTTTTTTTTTTGAACGAGCGTACAAATGAAATGAAAGACACATGCTGAACTCAACAATGTGACAGTACGGTAAAGAAAGACCATATTCTTGTACAGATAAAAGAAACAATAAATATTTTCACCTAGCCATGTTGAAAAGACCTCTAGCCGTCCCAACATTTTATCCATAATAATAATAATAATAATAATAAAAAAAAAAAAAAAAAAAGAAAAAAAAACAATTTGCTCTTGTTTTTAAAACAGAGCGCATATTTCAAGCAATAATAAATAGTTTTCAAACTTGTAGTAAAAGACAAAACCTCCAAAAACAACAAAAAGCTCATACAATAATAGAAAAAGGTAATAAAAAATATTTTGCCTTGCCGTACAAATGCTAACAACTTAATTTGACATTAATTTTGCTTTGCAGTTCTGAAAATACAAAGAGCACCATAATGACGCCTGCGATACACAAAAAAAAATGATGGACTGTCTTATCGTGGGCTGGGATGAAACGCTGGCGACCGTTACCAAGAAAGTAAATCCGACTAGGGACAATGGGAGGTTTCTTGCTTATTGTGCTTGTATTTTTGATTTCCATTTCATGAAAAAGGGAAAAAATTAATTCTATCCTAATCCAAAAAACATCACGTTTGTGCTTGTTGAATGGGCTTGACTTAAAATGATTTAAATCTAAAATCGTTTTATATCTGGAATTATAGCCGTGGAGTACAACGTACCCCCCCATATCGGTCAGGAATAAAATTTTCGGCATTTGCTGGTGAAATGTCCAGATTATCTAAAAGTTTACCTTGGAATAACCACAGTTTGCGTTGGGTGGTAGTTTTTTTTTTTTTTTTTCGATTGGCCTACATCTTGAAATATCCATATATTTGCGTTGGGTGGTAGTTTTTTTTTTCGATTGGCCTACAGAGTCAAAGCAGCACGAAGATGTCAATTTTAGAATTCCCGATATTAAATATAAATAGGGAAGGGAGCAGGATTTCATCTCAGCCCATCAAACATTCAAGAACTTTATGGAATGTACAAAGAGCAAAGCAGACGCTAAATGGATTGGCAAGAACTGGGTTCGGATTAGGTCCTGTTCTAACGGGATCAGATGACTGTGCCTGGACCGAAAAAACTGCCTAAAAACAGCTTTGTCTGTCATATCGATTAACAAGTTTGTGTTATTTAGGGCACCCGGGGCGGGCGGGGGGGGGGAAGGGGGGGGGGTGGGTCGGTTGGGAGAAGGTAGGGTAGGGAGATTGAGAATAATTCAGGTTTTTCCTGGAATTGTTTCACAGGTTGTACTGCATGTGGAATGTTCCTGTAAAATTTTATACAAAAAAAATTGAGATTATATTTTACACGGGTGTCTAGTACTAATTAGCCAATACCTGCTAAGGCCTTGATACAAGGTCCAGGCACCTTATGAATTGTTACAACCCTGCATGAACAGTACTCTATTTGTAGGCCCCCAATCATGAAAAGAATGCACAACTAATATTTCTGGTGAACAAAATATTTAAGACTTTTTTTTTGTTTCAATTACCCAGAAGCCGTCAAACAACTTCATTTGGGTTTTATTATTTTCTGTACATTAGGACTTAAATTACAAATGTTTATTTGTTTTCTTTTTTTTTTTTTTTTTCTTTTTTTTTATATTTTATCCTGCCAAATTAAAAAAATATATTATGGCAGCATGTGTTTTTTTTTTTTTTTTTTTTCAAATCCACTAACAAAAAGGTACATTTAATCCTTTTAAAAGGACAAGCGTACAGTTAAAAAATTACAAGCTCCGGTAAAAATACAGCAAGTGCCTACATCATGTGAACCAATCAATATCAATATCCATTCCAGAAAGGGGGGGGCGGGGCGAGGGGTGGGAAAGGATAAAATAAGCACATTTCAGAAACGTGATTTTTTTTTTTTTTTTCTGCAAAGCAATAACAATATTAAGCACTTTTTTTTTCTACTTACTTTTTCTACATGGTGTAGCAATCACCTTTTATTCCCCAAATACAAGTTTCTATACAGTTCGAAATAAAAAATAAACACCCAGGCAGGAAAATAAGTACTAAAACTCAGACTTTACAATTACAGTGACAAGAACAATGTTATAGACCCACCATTAAAGTTTTTTTTTTTTTTTACTGCAACTTTTTTTTTTTTTGCAAGGAAATTTTTTTTTTCTGGTTATGTAAAATGCCCAGGCATTCTCCATTATTACAAATACTGGTCCACTTTTACAGTAATCAAGAAATTTTAATATATATAATATATACTAAAACCCCGTCACCAAAAGAAAATATTATAAAATAAAAAATAAACAATATACACATGGCCATTATGGCATTTTATAACCTATTAAGCAACTTTGAAAAGAAATGATCGTCCAAACACACATACACACAAATTATTTCTTATGTTTTTCATTTTTTTTTTTAAACCCTTGTACGTATTGAATACTGTAAACGTATTTTAAGACAGAGTGCACTAAATTTACCGTTGAAAAAAAAAAAAGAAAAAAAAAGAAAAAAAAAATATCCGTTGTTCCTGAATTGTTTTTCCCCATTCAACGATAACTGGTATGTTGTGTCATTTCTTTTTCAATTCAGCAGTAAATAATTTTCATTCCGTTTTCTAAGCAGCGTTGTCCTGAAAAGAAACAAAGCTGACAATAAATCAGCTTAAGAAGGTTCAAAACTTGTGCTGAGTAAACATCTTCGTTAGATTGGGTCTTATGGCAATATTGTGTCCACTATGGTCAACCAGATTTTTTTTTTTTTCTCTATACGTAAATGTGGCTTTTTGTTTTTGTTTTTTTGTTGTTTTTTAAAGAAATGTAATTTTCTTGTATTACTATTTTTTAAAAGTTCTTTTTTTTTTTTTTTTTTCTTTTCACAAAAATGTTTTGCATTTTGTCTCAAGAGACTCACATAGGAAGATCAGTTTTCAAGGCACTCACAAAAAAATCGAATGGCAGTAGACAAACCGTCCAATAAATTATATATATATATCTTTTTATAGTGCCAGCGTTGTGAATGCCATGCTTAGCAACACTGGCACTTAATCTCAGGTGTTCCCTTATTGAATCCAACCCGCCGTCGGGTCGCGCCAGGAGAATAGGCTGTAATTTCTTGTTCAGAAGCCATGGAAAACATAGAAACTCAACTTTTTTTAAAGTGCGGTCAACAAAATTAAAATGGGTAACCTTTCGTTCTCAGCTGTCCTCCTGATGCACGCAAAGACAAAAAAGAAAACAAAAATGGAAAAACGATCTTAAAAGCAAATGTCATTATCATTGGAACGTTCATTATTTAAAATAAATTACATTCGAAAAATTCATAGTCCACAATATTTTTTTGAAATAAGCAACCAATTACAATGACATAACTTGTACTGAAACTGTGTCGATGACCCTTCAGCTTTTCAGCACTGAGGGAACTGCAGGTGGCTTCAATGGGTAAAGTTTTTTTTTTTTTAACAGTGCATCTTTAACCATTTGCTTGCCAAGTGGCCTGCACCACAGGGCCCCTTGAGTAAGGGAGCTGCAGGAACACTTCAGCAGCAAAAATAAAAAATAAAAAAAAATAAAAAAAATAAAAAAAGGAGACTGCACTTAAAACAGGACATTTCTCAATGCTGTGCCTCTCAAAACATTTCCAAATGTCTAGACAGTAGAAAAGGAGATGCATTAAAAATTAAAAATTAAAAAAAAAAAAAAAAGCAATGGTGCAGACAATGGATTGTGATTTGCACACTTATGACTCCCTCAAGTATAAAGTTCCTTTAAAAATTTCAGGTTGCATTTTAACTGTTGCATATGAGATCCTATCATGCAATAATAAGTGCTAAGATTTTATAGATTGTAATCCGCTGCGTAAATATTCTATCTGACCCCATTTAAGTAATGGCAAGATAAATAAAAAAAAAAATAAAATATAAAAAAAATAAAAAATAAAATAACTAAAAAAAAGCTGATGGCTTCTTTTCAAGAAATTACAAAAGGTTTAGCTTAAATTCCAGAAATGTAGCAGCCCAAAAATGATAATTCAAGATACAATTCTCCACTACTAGGACAAACTGGCTACTACTCTCAGTGGGTAAATAATGGGGGGGGGGGGGGGGGGGGGGGGGTTGGGGGGGGGGGGGGGATTGGGGGATTAACCCTCTTTGTCCTGCAGGGGGGCTGAAATTTATTGTTACATAAACATTTTGCTGGTCCCTGCAACACAAGAGAGGTTTTTGTTTTTTTGTTTTTTGTTTTTAACAAGGATGCACAACAACAAAAACAATCTTAAAAAAAAAATATAGAAAGAAAATCAAACAGCAAAAAAAGGTACCTGCACATGCCAAAAATGACAAATAAAACCCAAATAAATACAGAAAATTATTGCACAGTTAAAAGGCTCCAAAAGTTTTACTGCCTTATTCAACCCTCAGGTTTAAAAAAAAAAGAACTGCAGACACAGGTTGTATTTTTAGTGCCACTTTTTCGACACCTAACATGTTTTACGCTAAGTTATGTTTAAGGAGGCAAGTTAATTCAGCTTTTTTTTTTTTTCTCAGTTGGCAATAGTTAAATCTGTACAAATTTTAAACTGATTAAACCCATCTAGGGGCCTTAGCTTCTTTCTGCCTGCTCAATTTTCACGTCATTTGTCAGCAAGTGTTCTCCGTGCCACTTTTTCATGTGTTTTTCCAGGGTGCTGTAAACACTGAAGGGCATCTGGCAAATGTCACAGCGGTACACCTCCTTACCTATCTGGCCATGTGTTTTCATGTGGCGCGTCAGCTTGCTGCTCTGTGCACATGCATAGTTGCAGAGCTCACATTTGTAAGGCCGTTCTCCCGTGTGGCTCCGGCGATGGACCGTGAGGTTGCTGCAGTTCTTAAACACTTTGCCACAGTACTCACACGTGTCGCTCCTCCTCCCTTCTTTAGAACTGGGTCGACCGGGGCCTGGTCCACCGATGTGAGGTGTACTGCCCCCGCTCGCTGTCCCACTCCGCCCTGAGAGACCCCCATCCAGCATGTCACCCGGTGGAGTGGAGAACCGCAGGCTGCCATTTTCTGAAGAGTGTTCAGAAGAAGTTGCAAAAGGGGATTGTCGAGAGTCCGTGAATCCTAGAAACGGATCTTTCATGAAGTGCCGGGAGGCTGCATATCCGACCAGCCACTGCGAGTAAACGTTTTCGGAAGGGATTATCGTTGCTGGTGGTAAGTCTAAGTCTTTTTCTATTTTTATCCTCTTTGAGGAGTTATTGAGACCAGAGCCAGAAATGGGCATGGGTTTTCGAGGGAGCAGGATTGGAAAGGGTTCACCTGAGCCAAAGCTTCTTCCATTGACAGCCCCTTCTTCGTTCCGGATAATTTCTCGGTCATCGCCATCTTCTTCACCCGGAATTCTCCGGCATAAATCGCGTGGGTCAGAAGACCGTTTCATGAAATGACTTCTCTTCTGTTTGTCATTGAGCATGTCATTATATTGATGCATGCTTCCCAAGTTTACATTCTCCATCACTTTGCCAAGTGCGAGGGCCTTCTCATCATGTAAAGGCTTGGCCCCGTTTTCCCGGTTACGACATATTTCTGAGTCCATACTGAAACTTGACTCTGGTCTGCTTTCGTTTTCAAGCTCCTCCTCCTCTTCTTCCTCCTCCTCTTCTTCTTCTTCGTTTTCATGGCCCAAAGAGCGGTCACTCTCATTCCTAAAATCTGTCTCGGACTTCCCCCCTTCTCCAGTTAACTCACTAGTACCTGGCTCTGGTGAGCTAGTGGCAGACAGTCCATCGTCAGACCTGCCAGTCATGGAACCGGCTTTGTGCATATGCGTTTTCATGTGGCGCTTCAATTTGCTTGCCTGTGAGCAAGCGTGGTCACACAGCTGACATTTATAAGGTTTTTCCCCCGTGTGACTACGGCGGTGAACTATGAGATTGCTCTGGAACTTGAATGTCTTGCCGCAGAACTCACAGGACTTGCTCTTGGCCTGGGTTTGTGGTGGCGTTGTACTGCTTGGGGGCATAGGTGGCAATGGCGGGGTACTCATAAAAGGGGATTTAGGGCTTGGCTGAAAGGGATTTAACAAGCGATGCATAGGATTACCACGGTTAGGAGACACTGGTGGAGGAGTAGGGTTGTTACCTGCCAGTTCTCGTAGCCTTCGGGAAAAATCCATTGCTGGAGATTCAATTGCCATTGGATTTAAACGCATAACTCTGTCAAAGGCACTGGGATGCTGGGCAACTAACCCCATTTCTTCAGCACTAAGGCGGTGCGGGTCCAGATGATGGCGAGGGGGTGGGCTAAAGAGTGGCGGCGTGTTTGGTAGCCGAGCCTCACCGAAGCCTGGATGTTCACGTAGGATGGGTCCAGTCATTCGTAGAAGGTTGAAAGGGTTGTTATCTCCAAGGAAGTTCATCAGGGGGGATGGTGCAACAGTCTCCGGTCCCAGAGGTGGAGGGATAGTAAGTCGGGGTGTAAGGGAACTGTTAGTTGGGCTTGTTTCCAGGTAGATGCGAAATCCATGTGTGTTTTGAGCATGCTGAAGCAGGAACCAGGCGCTATTGAAAGGCTGCTTACACGTTGTGCAAATATAGCTGGTAGGCTCGTCTTTACCTGCAAGAAAAGAGAATATCATTAGTATAACTGGTTGTTATTTAGCACTTCTAAAATATCTCTTATGTAATACATTTACTATTACCCTTAAAGAGGAAGTAAACCCTCGTTTACAACTTTAGCTTACAGGTAAGCCTATATTAAGGCTTACCTGTAGCTAACAAGGATATCTCCTAAACCTGCACGGTTTAGGAGATCTACCTGTATTTGCATGTGCCGACGTCATGCGGCACATGCGCACTTGCGACAACTGAAGCAACGGCGCTATATGCCGATGCTTCAGTTGTACTATGCCGCTCTCGTGCGCATGCTCGTGACGTCATCGCGGCTCTGCCAAATCACAGCGCCGGAGCCGCGATACCCGGAAGTCCGTCCGGGAGAACATGTCGGCGGTTGGAGGGGGAGAAAAGGACCGATGCCGGGGCTTCGATCTCAGGTAAGTGATACATAATTAGCTAGTATGCTATGCATACTAGCTAATTATGCCTTTGTCTTGCAGGTTTTTTTTTTTTTTCTGTTTTTTTTAAGAGGGTTTACTTCCTCTTTAACAAATATGAAGGTTTGAACTAATCTTAAGATTTATTTGCTAACTGGCTTAGCAAATAAATCTTAAGATTTAGAGTTGGCACCAAACTTTTGGAACCTAAAATGCCTAAATGTATGCATCCATATGGAATCCCATCACACCTCTACCACTCCATTCAGCTGATGGCAGCAAAAGGAAAGTGCTGTGTAGGTTTAGAATCTCTGGAGTCATAATTTACAGACAGCTAGGAACTCTCCGCACAACAGTGCTGATTGGTCCAGTGCTTTTACATGGAGGGAATCACATGCTCTTCCATGTTTGGAAGTACTGGGTATTTCCTTCGGCCGATCAAACCAACAAGGGTGTGAAGGATAGATAGGTGTATGCTTCTGGGGATAGTGGAATTAAAGAAAACCTGTTGCTTTGCCCTAAATAAACAAAGCACAAATCTGCTTTAGGCCCCTTTCACACTTGTGAGACTTCAAAGTCGCGCGATTTTAGCGCGATTCGCGGCCCTGGTTTTGCCACGATTTCAAGGAATTCAAGGTAGTGCAGGACTACTTTGAAGTCGGAACCACTTGAAGTCGTGCTAATATGAATGGCTGTCATTGGAAATCAACGACTTGTCATGCTACTTTGCAGTCCCAAATCGTGGGACAAGTCGTATAAGTGTGAAAGGGGCCTTAAGAAGACATGTTAATTTTGACATTTAAAAAACATCATCATTTCACTGTAAATTAAAAAAAAATAAAAAATTTAACAAATTATGTAGCCTTGTGGCTTTATCATTTCTGCTATACTCCTCATACGCCGTGAATTGCTGCTAAACACAGAAGTAAATGTTTGCCAATAGACTAATATCGCCCTCTTATCAGCTCGGTGCTGAAATGAATATGTGCAAAGAAAAAAAACAATTCCTGATCAATATACTTCACCTAAACACATTTACATTGATTTTTTAATATACTGCAATTGCGCAGATGGAACAATGGGGCTCGGCTGAGCCCGACATTACGGCTTATCTGTTACTAAATGTCTATACTTGTCACTAGATTTATTTTAGATCATTCACAACGACAACGATTTGCTGTTCAGAGAGGATTATGGGATGCTTTCCACTGTCAACAAAGAATACAGCGTCGGAGGACCAAGACACTCTGCAGACTATGATAAAAAAAATTATGTAGAGCATTTAAATCAACGGGGTTCACCAGAAAAAGAGTTAAACTCTTTTTGCTTATGGGAAGGTTGTTTAGTGATTTAGAGCATATGTTGGCTTCAATAGAAGAGGAAGCGCTTGGTGTGAGTATCTATATATGCACCTCCCCTTATGAGCAGTCTCTCTGGATTGTTTCAGATAAGGGGACGGAGCTCACACAGCCATTACTTCTCCTGTGAAAGATAATGAGCTGAGGACTGTAAACCATTGAACTGATCCTGAATTTGGTGTTACCTTTCTTTCGATCAATGGACATTCAGACCTGTCAGGGTAATGGCCATGTTTCGGGCAACTCCGCCAGTAACTGTCATGGTTGTGCCAGATGAGTTTCCGTGCGCTTGCACACGCGCAGATGCAGGACGCAGCAGTCTGCGCGCGCCGATGCGCATACACGCGCGCGCGCGCACGATTGTAGGCACACCCCCCCGCCTATTTAAACAGATCAGTGACACTTGCAGTTTGCTGGATTATCAACAGCTTCCTGTGTTCCTGTGCTTGTATACTCTGAAGACCCCTGGCTTGACCCCTGCTTGGCTTGACCTGTGATCCTGCTTATCTCCTCGCTCTGACCCCGGCTTTGTTGACTATTCTTCGATCCTCTGCCCTCTGTGTACGACCCGGTTTGTTCCTGTACTCCTCTCGGACTGCCTTCTGGTATCTGACCCCTGGCCTGGCTGCGGACCCTGCTCCTGGTTTACCCTGCTGCTTCTGACTTAAGACTTCTCTCCGCACGGCTGCCCATATTGCTACTCAGCACGCTCCAGCTATCTACAGCCAATCAGCCAGCCTGCAGCATCTCTGGCAACCCGTGCACCTTTGGGCACCGCATCCCCTGTATCCGTCCCAGGGGAGCGCTGCACTCAGCCGCAAGGGACGCCCTCTCAGCAACCCGGCCTCACACCAGAGACTTGACAAGACCTTTGTATTAAAATGCAACACCATTCATACCCAAGGCTGCTGCACAATCACCACATCAAATGTGTCATGGCTGGTGCAGAAAGCTGCAATGCCCCTTGCAAACAAGTTTATCGCAAGAGGGGGGGGCAAAAAACTGTCAATTTCTAACCCAGAATAGAGGTTATGAATATCCATGACTTCATCTTGCCTAATGACCAATCTATCTTCCCTTGTCTTCAAGAGCTTAGACTTCAATCAGTTCTTCGTCTTCTGCTAAAGGTAATAGACTAAGCACTGCGATTTACTGAACAGACTCAAGTTCATTCACGACCAAGTCCAAAGTTTGGTATGAGTATCCTTGCCTGTTTCTTCCCTAATGACCAGCCTATCTCCTCGTGGTTCATATTAAGGTCCTCCTGCAGCCCGCAGCCCTCCCGTGGAAGATAAGCTAAGGGCTGCAAATCATAGAACAGCCTTTCCTTATGAGTAAATGGATACAGTGTGTGGTGCATGAATGCTCTGGACCTTCACAACTCCAAGCTTTCTGTAGATCTCCCTTGCCACCCATTCGATCTGTGTCACGTCTGACACGGAAAGCTGAACCCCCACTTCAAGAATGCAAAGAAAGCATGTAAACGGTTGTTCCTCCATACGGGAGGGGGGGGGGGAAATCAGTTTATGTATGCACATATTGTTGGTTCAGGTGGTCTGGGCCATATTTGACAGCAGAACATCAAGCATCTGTACCTTGCATTCCAAGATCTAATCGGCAAAATGCAGAAACCCACTGCAACCAATCAACAAAAATCTTTTACAGCTATAAACCCACCAAATACGTGGCTTTGGCTTACTCCACACCCTTGCTATTTGCAATGCTTTGTTAACTTAGCCAAAAAAAAAAAAAAAGCGCTCCAAACTGTCATTCTATACAATGAGATGACTTGGACAGAGGTAAAAAAAAATTTTGAAGGGGAGTTAAAGTCAGGCGTTTATAGCCCTCGGTTATATCCTGGCAGTGTATCTTAGAGTATGTCTTGAAGATGTGCTGTAATTAATCAGTATGATGTCACAGCTAACACAGTCTGCATTTATTCTCCCAAAATATACCGTATGTTCAACGCTTGGCCCAGAAGCAGCAGGGGCTTGTATAAACACGAAGAGTTCCATTCAGGTAAACCAGGATTACTGCGGCTATTTAATTCGACTGAACTGGTCGTTTTTAAAATGACAGGCCTGCTCACAATCACTTGCTGGGGCACGCTGACAAGAATTTGACCTTTCTTACCTGATGTCTCCTGATCATATAACACAAGAGACATATGACTGTACTTTATATACGGGCCTCTGAGAATGTGACAGCGCATAGTTCATCTGATAGAGTCTTATGGAGGGAAAAAAAAAAAGCTAAAACTACTAAAACTATTCTGGAAGCATTGCAACTGTTAGGACATTTTATTAATTTATTTGATAAATGTACTCTAGTACAAATTTTTGGTAGCTGCTGGAATTTAGTTTTTTTTCGAGGATTATAAACTGTGGCGCAGGTGTCATTTAATCCAATACCCAAAATCTGTCACTGCAGCTAGATTTTTTAAGATGCTCCTCCAACTCTGCTGTTATATGATGATTATGTGCTGAGAAATGTCCATCTTTCTTCAACAAATATATCAAAGATATCGAAGATACAATGGGCAGAGTCAAGGATATCCGGTCGGCATATTTGGATCCTTTCAATAGAACTTGTCGCTAGACTATTAATTTGAACAAAAGTCTACCAAAAAAGATTATATGTGCATTTAAAGTGTTTTATATTATTTACCTATAAAAGTCTCTCTTGTGTAGAAAGCAAAACACTTTCATGCTGTCGCTGAGTGCCACCATCTTGGATGTGAGGACAGCAGCTCCTACAGACTCACTTAAAGAGGAAGTAAACCCTCTTAAAAAAAACGTAAAAAAAAAAAAAAAAACCTGCAAGACAAAGGCATAATTAGCTAGTATGCATAGCATACTAGCTAATTATGTATCACTTACCTGAGATCGAAGCCCCGGCATCGGTCCTCTTCTCCCCCTCCGACCGCCGACATCTTCTCCCGGAGTGCCTTCCGGGTATCGTAGCTCCGGCGCTGTGATTTGCCGGAGCCGCGATGCCCTCACTCCGCGCATGCGCACAAGAGCAGCACAGTACAACTGAAGCATCGGCATATAGCGCCGACGTCGGCACATGCTAATACAGGTATATCTCCTAAACCGTGCAGGTTTAGGAGATACCCTTGTTAGCTACAGGTAAGCCTTAATATAGGCTTACCTGTAACCTAAAGTTGTAAACAAGGGTTTACAACCACTTTAAATGACACCCTATGGCAGCCTTTCTCAACCTTTTCAACACAGACGAACCCTTGATATAACGTTCTGGTCTCATGGAACCCCTGCTAAAAAATTACTATATCTACAACTCATGATACAATAGTGTAATGGTCAGTGGGAAGAATGCCCCTTGCACTTGTAGATACTGGGAAGAATCACCCCCTTACAAATAGCTAAAGAGATTAATGGTGGCAGTGGGAACTTATCTAAGAGGCAGAAATTGCTCATTTCTCAAGGAACCCCTAGCAACCACTGGAGGAAACCTAGGGTTACATGGAACCATGGTTGAGAAACCATGCCATATGGCAACTATTCTCAAACAGAGTTCCATGGAACCCTGGAGTTACTCCTGAGGTTGCTGGAGGCTCCTTGAGCTGTGTCTTACTGATATTCCATTTGCCCCAAATAGAAACAAGCTGTGCAAAATCAAAGTGGTGCATTAAGGGAGAAAGAGTAGAGGGTCACATGCTTCCACAAAACAGGAAGCACTGAAGGTTTCACAAGGCTCCAGCTGAAGATTGGGATAAAAGGGGAGAGCGGCAAAAGTATTTTTAACAGAAGGGCTGGGCTATTAGGATGACCTGTTACTTTGTTCTGAATGGGTAACTTTACTTAAAATGAAGATTGCTGACCACATAGCTGGTGCAGAATCCAAACAACATCCTAATGTATCTTTGTCCGCAAAGGTTCCCATTTATCCAGGTCACGGTATATCATGTAGTAGTTTATCATTCAACTGGACTTCTTCTGTAATGTTTTGTAGCTTCTCCAAGCCAATTCTTCACTTCTAGAATTGAAAAAATGGCTTGGACAAGCTACGAAACATCTTGAACACTAAAGAACAAGTCCAGGTGAACAGGACAAACTACTTTTACAAATCTCAATGCATCAGAGGAGCTCTTTTCCTGCCTGAAACCTACAGAAATTCAACATTTTACAAAAATGGTTAATAGCTTTTTTGAAATTGCACTAGTTATATTTGCGGGAATTTTTGATACAAAGTGTGCAAGTGGTTCTATACATTTTTTTCTAAAGTCAATAGACGTCGATGCAAGATGAAACTGTAAAAATGGCAGAAATAGTATGTCGAAGTACGTCTAAGACTAATTTCCCAAGCTGTCCAAGACATTTTTATGAGTTCTTTTCCTAAACAGGAATCAGTAAGCATTTCCTAGTTCTACAAAAACACAGGGAGGTCAAAGAAATTGGGTATTTTTCTGCAAACGGGGAAGGCCTAATTTTAGTTAATAATATCTTCAATGAAGAGTCATGAGCTTCCATTTCTCCTACAGCAAGTTGACAAAGACACATCAATTTGCCTAAGATATAGGTTATGTTTGTCTAGAAAAAAAGTTTGTGGCTGTGAGCGAAGGAGTTCTATGGTCAAACAAGCACGATGTGAGAAACGGGGACCATTATTCAACCATAGATAAGACGTGCTTATAGTTAATGTATGGGTGATTGAAGCCAGCCATAGGATGCGCTAATGGTATTCTGGTTTCATACGAGTATGGGCGAAAAGCTATGAGAAACTGTGAGTGAGTTCAACGCAATTGTAAATTATAGAGTGTAACCTATTTTGAAGTTGTTTTAAATGGGCCTGTGGTTAACCCGTAAGTTGATCATCTGCCACTGCCTTTTTTTTCCCTCTAGTTTTATTAAGAACTGTTGTGGTGATAAACCCTTTTTTTTCCAAAACACGGTCAACTGTAGACCATCAAACATCTGGCCAAGGTCCAACAGGCTGGCCATTGAACGCGTTGTTTTGGTTACAAAAAGACCATTTAAACAGGTCCTATGGCCTAGGGAGGAAGGGGATGAAGGCCAAAATGAATCCAATGTGTTTTGAGTTTCTGGTGGATGTGGCAACGGAGGAGAAGTGGGTCGTGGGATGTGTTGGAAGCTTACAAGGCAAGCTGAGTCTATTATGGTTTGTGGTTCCTCTAATAGAAGCCTAAGGATGAAGGGAAAAAAAAATAAAAAATCTGGTCTGAGTCTCTGAAATAATTATGAAAAAAAAAAGGGGAGGGGAAGATGACAGCTGCACAGAGCCTTAAACCACCCTGCTGTTGAAACAATGACTGTATAAGGCCAAGTAACTGTCCTTTCAACTGCCGAGCCTCTGTCGCCCTCCTGAATACTCATATCTGTACACAGGCCCTTTGTCTCTCCCCTGAACACATGCACAACAGATCCACAGCCTTGATATGTACCATTGATGTCAACAGAAGATGCTGCGTACAAGGAGAGGCGATGCTGCAGATCAGTAAAAGTCACAATTATATTTACAAGGTTGGCATTCTATGGCAAATACCAGTAGAACAATGCCTCTTCTTTCTGTATTCAAAACAGCCCTGGCCAAAAAAAAAAAAAAACTGGAAGGAGGAATATATTACAAGCGAGAAAGCCTTTTTCTCAAAATATGAAGGAATTCTCGAATCTTTAAAAAAAAATAAAAATAAGGTCACTAAAAGGTGTTCCTCATTTCGAATTATAGATATTAAAAACAAAATACAGATGGCTACATCCAACTGACCTTCAACCTGATCATAATAAAGTGACAACAGTAAACATAAAGGAGAATTCCTCACCAACTGTGCATGACAGACTTAGAGAGATAAGAGCAGAGTAGAGAAAGTAAAGATAGATAGATAGATAGATAGATAGATAGATAGATAGATAGATAGATAGATAGATAGATAGATAGATAGATGAATAGATAGATAGGTAGATAGATAGATAGATAGATAGATAGATAGATAGATAGATAGATAGATAGATAGATAGATAGATAGATAGATAGATAGATAGATAGATAGATAGATAGATAGATAAATATACGAGATCTATACACTTTAATGAATATAGATAGATAGATAAATACATATAAAAGATATTTAGACTTTAATGAATAGAGATAGATAGATAGATAGATAGATAGATAGATAGATAGATAGATAGATAGATAGATAGATAGATACCAGGACAATTTCGTATCTGGGGTTGTGAAATATGATAAATGGTATACATTGTGATTTTTTTTTTGAAGATAGATAGATAGATAGATAAATACATATACGAGATCTATAGACTTTAATGAATATAGATAGATAGATAGATAAATATAAGAGATATATAGACTTTAATGAATAGAGATAGATAGATAGATAGATAGATAGATAGATAGATAATGATAGATAGATAGATAGATAGATAGATAGATAGATAGATAGATACCGGGACAATTTCCTATCTGGGGTTGTGAAATATGATAAATTAACTATCTGTAAGGGGTCATTCTACCACTAAACACCAATCCAAAGGGGGGTCTTTTCCAATGTGACCACCAAAGAGGACAATTCTCCACTAACGACCAATGTAAGGGAAAGTTTCTGTAATGAGCACCAATGTAAGTAGACATTTTCTTACAGACCACCAACGTAATTGGCCATTTCTCTACTGACCACCATTATAAGGTCCTTACTGGCTACCAATATGCAAATCAATGATCACCCTAATGTACTATGAGTTGGAGATTTAAGCAGAGGTTCACTACACACTCAAAACTATTTCATGGTTTCTACCTTGATATTTCAAGGGTTCTACCTTGATATTTTAAAGGTTCTACCATGATATTTCAAGGGTTCTACCTTGATATTTCAAGGGTTCTACCTTGATATGTCAAGGGTTCTACCATGATATTTCAAGGGTTCTACCATGATATTTCAAGGGTTCTACCATAATATTTCAAGGGTTCTACCTTGATATAAAGGTTGCCATACAAAAGGTTCACTACACCCTTAAAACTATTTCAAGGGTTCTACCTTGATATTTTAAGGGTTCTACCTTGATATTTCAAGGGTTCTACCTTATATTTCAAAGGGTTCTATCTTGATATTTTAAGGGTTCTACCTTATATTTCAAGGGTTCTACCTTGATATTTCAAGGGTTCTACCATAATATTTCAAGGGTTCTACCATAATATTTCAAGGGTTCTACCTTGATATAAAGGTTGCCATACAAAAGGTTCACTACACCCTTAAAACTATTTCAAGGGTTCTACCTTGATATTTCAAGGGTTCTACCTTATATTTCAAGGGTTCTACCTTGATATTTCAAGGGTTCTACCTTGATATTTCAAGGGTTCTACCATGATATAAAGGTTGCCATATAAAAGGCTGCCTGTATTCAACGTATTAAAGACCTTGAGGTCATTTTCAAATAGGGTGTATATATGAATACATTGCAAGAGTAACAGGGATGAAAACCCAGATTCCCACTTTAAAGCTGCCTACTCCTTGTACACTTGTACATCTTCTTTAAAGGCAGTGTACATTTGGCTGTGTGGGTATAATTGACAGGAGGCTGCCATTTATATAGGTTATCTAATACAAAAGAGACTCATTAGCAGCCCAGTACAAACAAGAAAGCAATATACATAAGTTGTTCGGAGTGGCAATATAGAACATTGATGGGGTCTACGGGGATTTATATAACACCAGAAAAAGCCGATGCACACTTGTAAATTTTGCCTCACTTGTCTGGCAAGTTAAAGGTTATTCCCTTGATAAAAATCCATAATAAAACATAATAGGGTGTAAGGGCCATTGCGGGAAGTTTGAATATTTAAGCCGGGCGCAATGATAGGAGGGTGAACACCAGATTTTCTAATGGAAGGCCTTCCTAGTAACCCACCAATTATATGGCTTTAAATGAAACAGCAACTGTCTTCACAGTGTTTTACTGCCTTATGCGCAGTAGAGGAAAGTCATTTTCTATAAGGCCAAAGGTGTAGTCTGTTGGTGATATGGTAGAACCACACGCTCCAGCAGACCAGCCATCCTCTAAGCTCAGGGGTGCTCAACCTGTGGCCCTCCAGCTGTTGCGGAACTACAACTCCAAAGACATGCTGGTAGGTTAATTGGCTTCTGTCCAAAATTGGCCCCTAGTATATGAATGTGAGTTGGGGACCTTGGATTGTGGGCTCCTTGAGGGTAGGGACCGATGTAAGTGTGCGACGTATGTGTGGGGCGCTGCGTAAAATTGACGGCGCTATATGGGTACCTTAAATAAATAGGCATAAATGTCGACACGCACCCACACTCACTCAGGTTGAACTGGATGGACTGGTGTCTTTATTCAACCTTTACTAACTATGCAACTAGGTAACAACTCCCATCATGCCTCTGCCTTTGGGAGTCACGCTTGGAACTGTCAGCGGCTTGCGATCCCTCTAGGGACTTGTAGCTCGGCAACAGCTGGAGGGCCACAGGTTGAGCATCCATGCTCTAGCTTAAGAACTCCAAATGTGGTCTCAGATCGTTTAACCCTTAAATGACCACAGGCCCTGGCACTGAAGCTTAGGTACCCAGCCCAAATTAGGTCTGCCAGCTGCAGCTGCCACTGTGTCTTCCTCTCCGTGTACAGCTAGTGCAAAGAGAGAGAGGTACAGTGATCCGTAGACTTGTTTGTAACAAATCTCGTGATTAGCTGTGGAGGTGGTTGAGAATGATGCTGATTGGTTCGTGAAACCCCAGGCATATCTAAAATAAATGCAACATTTAATTCAGTTTTGCGTTGGCTAAAAAAATCCTTAAAGCGGTTCTGCACACATTTTTTAATGTTAGTGCCATTGTTTTTAATATTATATAAATATGCTCAATGCTCCTTTATTTTAATTTTTTTTCCTCCTACCTTTAATTCTCAGCTGGGGTTTGCGTTCCTCCTAATATTTCCCAGCGGCTATGGGCGGGGTTTCTGTGGGTATCAGCATCATTTCCGCTGATCTCCGCACTGTCTCCTGGGATCTCATGAGTCAGTGCGCCTAGCCGAAGCGAAATCTCGCGTGATTTAGACGACGTGACGTCATCACGCTCCCGCCGCGTTTTTGAGAGCGTTTTGAATTTCTCCATTGTTCTCTAGGGCAAACAGGTAACAATTACCAGTATTACCTGAGGACACGAGGCGAACGGACTGAGCGTGCGCGGGAACCAGCAAGGAATGCTGGTTCCTCAGAATCGAGGGAAGGAGGAAGTGATTGCTTGTGGGCTTCAAATGCCCACAAGCAAGATGACATCGGCCGAAAACGTTGTTCTAAAGAATCGATTATCCAGAAAAAAGGACATGGATAACCGGCGAAGTCACTACAAGTAAGGATTGAAATAACAACACATAATTTTTAAAGATTCAAAAAAAAAAAAATCGTCAGTGCAGAACCGCTTTAAATGTATTTTTATATAGAACTAGCATAAATATCAGATGGTAACCTCCCGCAATCCCCTGAACAAGAGCCTACGAGAGGAAGGAGTAGCACATTAAACCCCCGTACACACGGTCGGAAATTCCGACCACAAAATCAAAGATTTTGTCCCACACTGGTGTTGCCAACACACGGTCGGACAAAGTTGTCGGAAAATCTGATCATTCTGAACGTGGTGACGTTCGTTGCGTACGACGGAACTACGTAGAGGCTAGTAGCCAATAGCTTTGGTCTCGTAATTTGATCTGAGCATGCATGGCACTTTGTCCGTCGGAATTCTCTACACGCGATCGGAAAAAGTCCGATCGGACTTTGTTGTCGGAACATTAGAGAGCAGGATCTCAAAAAAAGTCAGATGGAGCCCACACACGGTCGGAATTTCCGACAACATGGTCCGATAGGACATTTTCCGTCGGAAATCCGACCGTGTGTACGGGGCATTAGTGTACAAGCTCCATTTAATATACAAGCTCCTTTTTAAACTCTTTTGGTGTTTATGTGTTTTTTTGTTAAATGTTTTTGTTAATATTCTAATATATTAGCATGGTCCGATCGGACATTTTCCGTCGGAATTTCCAACCGTGTGTACGGGGCATAAGCTAGTCGGGGCGTTCTTGCTTTGCACAGAATGAACATGATTACAAGGAAGGGTAGAACAAAAAAAAGTGCAGCCTCGTCTGTGTACTGCTCCTCTTTTACTGTCCAGTCACAGCCAGGGGCGGGTCCTAGTCAACCGCAGTATAGGGGGTCCAGGAGCAGTGTGGCAGGTGTGCCCTGACCACATTCTTGGGGGAGCCAGAATCATTTTTTATGGATGTATTATCACTGTGCATTTAATTGTTTTTCCTATAATTCATGGACGTACAACATAGAAATAAATGGCGAGCCAAGCTGACCCACGTGAAAGGTCAGAGATGCAAGCTACTACTATATTATCAATGTTGCCTACAAAGATATAAGCAAAAGTTAAGGAAGCCCCCAGTGCCCACCTAGAGTAGAGGAGATGCTTTTCAGCTTATCGGAAATGAAAATAAGGTATGAAGAAGGAAAAAAAAAAAAAAATCGCAGTTAGTAGCACAGCATGCTATTCTCCGGAGCACAGGTTCACAGAGGTAAGGCTTTCACCTCGCCTGAATTCCGCAGTCGGCTCAGGTTAACCAACTCCTGCGTAAGAATAACTCCTGCAGACTTGTCACCGAGCACAAAAGTCATCAGTGGCTGAATGTTCTCTCCTGCACCGCAATTAAGACGAATCAATACGACGTGCCACAAATGGTATTTTATTCTCAATAAGAACTCGGTCTGAGTTTATTCAGAATATTTCAGAGCTTCCCTGGGGGATTTCGGTCCAACGCAGATGGCAAATAAAGTACTCTGCCTAGGGCTAGAGCACATTATGCTAATTCTAATGTCAGATGTACTTTAATATACAGCTCTATTTAATCACCCCATTATTTCACATTTCCATATGAAAAACCTGCGGCACTTCTACAGAGCTTTCAGCCGCTGACAATGCCAACTCCCCTCGCCTGACTGACGGAAGGAACAGAAAAAAGGAAGCTGGTCAATCTCACCGGGGCCGACTGCTATTTGCCGTTTTTTTCCACCTCTGCCTCGAATTTTAAAGCTTGCCTGATGGAATGAAGTGAAAAGGGGGTCTTGCAGGAATGTCGGCACACACTGCTGCGAAAGGTCCCCTGTGAGACAAGATGGCTCCGAATCTCCGGAAAGGGGCCCCACATAAAGTAATCTGACGGCGTGCTCTGGGGGATTACGGTAAACCAATCTATCAACTGTAGGGCAATGCTACCAAGCTAGACGGCAGAAAAATACCACTGGCAAGGCTAAACCTTTTGCCTTTTTTCAACGTAGAGCTCAAGAACAAGATTTAACACATATCTACACATGGGAGATGTAACGATGACCTATACCAATCCAAAGTACAAAATTAATGTGATACATCTGTATAGCATCTCAAATAACTTCCTCTGTTTCAAAACGAAGCATTTTCTTTTCAAATACGGACGTTTTCTCCAAGAATTGGATAGCCAAAGTGCTCCAAAATGGCGGTCTTTTCTACTGTCATCAATGGAAGCCTTCAGGCTTCAAGATGATTGACTAGCTTGTTCCATCTCATCCTTAAAGCCTGGGGAGGACACAGATGGGTGTCGAAAATGGCCGTGTGAGATCACCCAAAGGGAAACCTGTCCTAGCCTTTTATAGTTGTCTCAGCCAACGCTTCTAAACCAGGGTTTTCCATTTAGGGTTCCATGGAACCGTTGGGTTCCTCCAGAGGTTGCTAAGGGTTCCTTGAACAATAAGCGCTTTCTGCCTCTCAGATAAGTTCTTACAGACACAACTGATCTTTCTAGCTATCTGTAAGAGGGTAATTCTTCCCAACGACCACAAGTGTAAGGGGCATTCTTCCCATGGACCATTAGACTAATGTTTCATAAGTTGTGAATGAATGAATAAATGAATGAATGAATGATTTATATAGCGCTACAACTGTGAACCGAGTCGCCTCAAGTTGTAGATATAGAAGTTTTTAGTAGGGGATCCCTGAGACCGGAAAGTTATTTCAAGGGTTCCTCTGTGTTAAAACAAAGGTTGAGAAAGGCTGTTCAAAACTGTATCTGAGGCTGCTATCTTCCTTCCAGTGGTGGTAAGCGATCAGTGAGGGTCTGCATGGATTTAGTACTTTTAGTAACATTAGTGCTATCTATATTGACATTTTTTTGTGTACACATTTTTAATATATTTCATCATTTGTATATTGTAGCCCTGAGGAAGGGGGTATGTTCTTACCCTTGAAATGTGTTGGCTCTTTTTTCTAAACAGTACAAAATTAGGATTCCATTGCTCTGAATGTCATTATGTTGGCACCTCGAAATTTTAAGGAAAATTGTGAGCCTAGGGCCTCATTCAATGTATATTCTTAATCTAGCCGAGGGCTATTTGCAAGGTTTAAGAAGGTTGCATTCAGCCAAAAAATACAGTTTGGCGTTCTTGCAGTAGACCAATAATGGAAAATAAAAGGCAACGACATCAAATCTACAATAAACGAAGATCAAATTGGAATTAGCATATATATATATATATATATTTTTTTTATGGTATTTCATGGGGTATGTTCTTACCCTCGAAATGTGTTGGCTCTTTTTTCTAAACAGTACAAAATTAGTGCATCTATCAAATTGGATTTATTTATTTATATATGTATTTATATATATATATATATATATATATATATCTATATATTTATATATATAGATTTTTTTTTTTGAATAGTATTTCATGGGGTATGTTCTTACCCTCGAAATGTGTTGGCTCTTTTTTCTAAACAGTACAAAATTAGGATTCCATTACTCTGAATGTCATTATCTTGGCACCTCGAAATTTTAAGGAAATTTTAAGAAAATTGTGAGCCTAGGGCCTCATTCAATGTATATTCTTAATCTATCCAAGGGCTATTTGCAAGGTTTAAGAATAGTATATATATATATATATATAGCTAGATAGATAGATATATAGATATATTATAAATATATATATATATATATATATATATATATATATATATATATATATATATATATAAATATAAATATATATATATATATATATATATATATATATATATATATATTTATACATTTATTTTTTTTAATAGTATTTTATGACATAAATAAGGGGGCAGGCACTTATGATAAATATATAGAATACAATAGTGAAAAGGATCTCTGCGCCGCTAAAATTAACTAAAACCAATAAAATAAATTAGATAAATGTGGGAATGCTGCAAAATCCAACAGTGATCACAAATCACTGCGCATAACCGAAGTGATCAAAAACAACCTAATAGTGTTAATATATAATCCTATAATAGGAAAAATATAATGATGATAATATATATATAATAATAATAATAATAATATCCACGTGCCAGTAATAAATCCAAGTGGTTGATCAAAATGATAATAAATAAGTGATACGTTGTGCTTCCTTTCTATTGCTTCCAACATATAAGCAAGTCAGTAGGCAGAGGTCTGTCCAAAGGCATTATCCAAGCAACAATCTTGGGGCACCTTATCCCACCATTCAGCTTTATTACGATGACCCTTCAGCAGGGATGCTGACTGCACTACCTGAAATACAACCACTATAGTGGAAACTGAAGTACATAATAGGATTGCAAAGACAAACCCCAACAAGCGGGTAAATTATGAAACCAACAACTAATAAACAATGGACAAGGGTTAAAAAAAAAAGAATAGTTTGCCGCATAGCGTGTGTGGTGAAAAGTATGTAGCCTTGTCACTTAAACTTTTATTTTTTAGGATAAAACACATTTTCTATGCGCCAAGTAACATAAGAAAGCATATTATTACGTATGAGCCCTGCCAATGAGCCATTACCGTATATCGTGATTTTAATAAAAAAATATATAGTGAAAATTATTAAATGATTGAAAAACTGCACGTTGAAAAACCGATAATCCGCATACACTTTTTTTTATTAAATCCGAATGGTACCGTCTCCGGCTGCAGACATGTGACCGATTCCGCACAAACTACGCAAAAGAGAAAAGTTTTATATGCTTTTTTTTTTTTTGGCTCTGAAAAATGCTGCAGAAAGCAGTCCAGGCAAAACAGAGTGCAGCTTTCCTTCTTTGGATCCGAATTCATTACATAAGAGACAGAATAAAGGAATGCGAAGAATCCGCGCTCCTAGGAGAGCCCGCTGCCTAAAAGCTATTTTTAAAACAATCAGTGCAGCAATAGAAACACTGGAAAGAGAGTCAATTTTTCCTCTATTTGCAGAAGTGCGCCGGTTTTCACTGGAAAGCCGCCTGTGTTTTGTTTGGCTCTCGTTCATACACTGCCTTGGCAGGCGCTCCTTGGATAACACACGGTGAATATCTCCCTTGCAATACAGTAGCACTCTCATTTCAATGGTCCCAGCCACGCGTTCTTTAATAACACAGCAAGGCGCGGCAAAATCCTCCCGACTGCAGCTCGCCAGAGAAAAAAAAAAAGGAAAGCGGAATCCCACAGCAACGCCCCCCCCCCCTCCTCCCCCCAAAAAGTTTAAAGGGACAATATGATTTTTTTTTTCTACTTTTAATGTGCCCTTTTTACTTTATTTTTTACTGTTGCATTTATTTATTTTTGTTCCTTTTTATCCTGTGAATAGGCCACACAGCATCAAACTGAACCTACCTATTAATTTATGTTATGATATTGTTTTTCTTACTATATGTACTGTGTGTGTATATATATATATATATACAGTATCTCACAAAAGTAAGTACACCCCTCACATTTTTGTAACTATTTTATTCTATCTTTATATATATTTATATATATATATATATATCTCACAAAAGTGAGTACACCCCTCACATTTTTGTAACTATTTTATTATATATTTATATATATATATATATATATATATATATATATATATATATAGTATCTCACAAAAGTGAGTACACCCCTCACATTTTTGTAAATATTTTATTCTATCTTTATATATATATATACAGTATCTCACAAAGGTGAGTACACCCCTCACATTTTTGTAAATATTTTATTCTATCTTTATATATATATATATATATATATATATATATATATATATATATATATATATATACAGTATCTCACAAAAGTGAGTACACCCCTCACATTTTTGTAAATATTTTATTCTATCTTTATATATATATATATATATATATATATATATATATATATATATATACACACAGTATCTCAACAAAGTGAGTACACCCCTCACATTTTTGTAAATATTTTATTCTATCTGTATATATATATATATATATATATATATATATACAGTATCTCACATAAGTGAGTACACCCCTCACATTTTTGTAAATATTTTATTCTATCTTTATATATGTATATATATATATATATATATATATATATATATATATATATGTTGGAAGGCCAACATGGTGGCCTGAATTTATGGGAGGAGCCCGGGGGGGGGGGGGTATTTAACCAGCCCACTTGCCTGTGGTCTTTGTCGGTTTCCTGTGCGCGATATCCACCCTTCCATTCCCCTTTCAAGGGCATTCCTCATAACATTACCCTCATCAAACACTCATTTCTAATCTGGGTATGCCCCCTTATTTTGGCATACCGTCCATTAGACCAAGGCACACTTCAGGTCCCCCTTTTCATGTTGTAGATCTTATGATGAAGTTATCCCTCTTCAGACACGTATCGCCCATAGGGCTTTAACCATAAATATATATATATATATATATATATATATATATATATATATATATATATATATATATATATATATATATATATACAGTATCTAACAAAAGTGAGTACACCCCTCACATTTTTGTAAATATTTTATTCTATCTTTATATATGTATATATATATATATATATATACAGCATCTCACAAAAGTAAGTACACCCCTCACATTTTTTGTAAATCTTTACTTCTATCTTTTCATGTGACAACACTGAAGAAATTACACTTGTCTACAATGTAAAGTAGTGAGTGTACAGCTTGTATAACAGTGTAAATTTGCCGTCCCCTCAAAATAACTCAACACACAGCCATTAATGTCTAAACCGCTGGCAACAAAAGACAGTACACCCCTAAGTGAAAATGTCTAAATTGGGCCCAAAAGTGTCAATATTTTGTGTGGCCACCATTATTTTCCAGCTCTGCCTCTGGAGGAGGGGAAGAGGACTCCAGTGACAACCTGTGAAGCTCTGGTGACCTACATGCCCAAGAGGGCTCTTGGGCATGGAGGTCACCAGAGCTTCACAGGTTGTCACTGGAGTCCTCTTCCCCTCCTCCATGACGACATCACGGAGCTGGTGGATGTTAGAGACTTTGCGCTCCTCCACCTTCCGTTTGAGGATGTCCCACAGATGCTCAATAGGGTTTAGGTCTGGGAGACATGGTTGGCCAGTCCATACATCTCCTTTACCCTCAGCTTCTTTAGCAAGGCAGTGGTCATCTTGGAGGTGTTTGGGGTGGTTATCATGTTGGAATACTGCCCTGCGGCCCAGTCTCCGAAGGGAGGGGATCATGCTCTGCTTCAGTATATAACTGTACATGTTGGCATTCATGGTTCCCTCAATGATCTGTAGCTCCCCAGTGCCGGCAGCACTCATGAAGCCCCAGACCATGACACTCCCGCCACCATGCTTCACTGTAGGCAAGACACACTTGTCTTTGTCCTCCTGTATAAAGCTCACCTGCTGGGAAATGGTTTGGAAGGTACTTTTACATTTCAGAATTTATAACCATAAAAGTATACATAAAATCCAATGACCATTAAGGGTTGCTGGTCAGCTTGAGTTCCCCTTTAGGAGCCATATGATAAAATAGAATGGTAAACATAGTATTATTAATGTTTTTAAAAAACAGTGATGGGAAAGCAAGTGCTGTTGTGCTATACAGCAAGGACATTTTCTATTTCTTTCTTATTTGCTCTGTAGCCCCTTTAAAACAATTGGAATATGGATGCCCATTGTTCTACAGCTCAAGCGTTGGAAAAAAAAAACAAAAAAAAAAACATCAGATTTAATGAAATTGTTTTTCTTGCCAACGCATTTGTGTCTTTTTTTTTTTCCCCTCCCTTTATCTGCTGGGGTTTTCCGTGAAACGCCACAGTTATGAAGCAAATCGTGTGCCTTCTGGCCAAAACATAAAATATTCTGACAATCCTGTGAATCTTTGGCGTTCGTCGGTTCGCAAGATCACAGCTGCTGGTGCTCGCAATCTGGGCCATACAATATTCATTCGGATTTATCTTCGAGATAGGCGATGCCCCTAAAACTGCCCGTTTCAGAATCTTACTCTCGCTTCTCTGCCAGATTTTAATAGTGGGAACAGAATTAAAAAAAATAAATCAACATATCGAAAAGCCCTTATAATGGTTTGTGACAATGTATCAGCGGCAATGGAAAAGCTAAAGCAATCTGCAGGGGCAGGTAGACATCCCGGAATCCTTTTATTTCCCGGAATTCCTTAATTACACTATAATAGCAACATATTCGCAATCTGAGTGTTCTGAATGGGTAAGCCCACCCTACGGGCAAAGCACTGGTTCTTATGGGGGTAACACAGAGTATGGCAAATTACAGGTCAGCAAAGACAGCCAACATGATCTTCTCACTACAGATATATTTTAATATATTTAAATACTATAGTAATATTTTTCTCATCAATTGTTCCATAAGGGGTCAAAGCTAGGGCCGGACTGACAACTCATGAGGCCCCCGGGCAATAAGAGATTATGGGGCCACACAGTATACATACACGCACACACAGTATACAATCACACAGTATACACATACATGTACACACAGTATACACAGACATGTACACACAGTATACACAGACATGTTTCTGTTGGCTGAGAAGGTACTGGAGAGGTGGGGCAGCTATAATCTCTGGATTTTTAGACCAAAAGGATGTCGGTAAGGGACATTTCAGAGACGGATGTAAAACAAACACAGATTTTGACATACTGTCCCTGGTTTTACTCAGGCTGGCAACCCTGATGGGGCCCCCTAGTGGCCCCGGGGCCCTCGGGCAGTGCCCGAGTGGCCGAATGGTCAGTCCGCCCCTGGTCAAAGCACTGTACAAGTCAGTAACCTTGGTGAATAGGTTAAATAGTAGGGCATGTGTGCCAAGTAATGTGTAAGTGTAACATATGCAGGTATTTATTGCCTGGATCCCAATGCTCCCCTGGCAATACCATAATTTGCTTTTGTTTGAAGCAGAGATTATGAAAAATTTGAAATAGATGAAAGCACTACACTAGTTTGTGTACTCCATAAAAGACTTTATTCTGGAGAATTCGAACACGTTTTCAAGGGCTCAACCCTTCATCAGGGCTTGTAGAGCAATAACCATAGGACGAGAGGTCCGGTCCTGGAGTGTAAATTGGAATCCATGTAAATGTATCGCTGGGAGTGGTGAAAATGAGGGCACAGCTGGAGAGGGCTTCGATCCCCCGCATCGCTGGACTCTGGGAAAGATAAGTGTCCGATTATTAAAAGTCAATGGGCCCCCCGCTTTAAGCTTTAAGCTCCAGCTCCATAAATAAGGATACATTTATGGTTCTAGTATGTATATATTTATGCTTGTGAGATAGGGACCATGTATTGGTCAATTTTTATGTGAGTGTTCCTGCAATACATAGATTGTAAATCCACCCTTCGTGATCTGCCCCTGTTGTCACTGGCAGACAGAAGGCAGCTACTTTAAATGGCAAGATGGTTTCCTACGCTGTGAACACACCTCTGTCGGGTTCAGATTATTTTAGTCCATTCTAATACAAATACAGGTACCGGTTTCGTCAGATCTCAGGTTCTTCTATGATAACCTCTTCTTGGAATATGCAGAACCAAAAACATTTCTCTGCAGCTATTTTTTTTTTTCTGATTATACTAAGAAGCGCTTTGATGCACTTCCTAGCACTACATTGATTGCAGGACGTCTTTACGAAAGCCGTTTGAGTTTTATGTGTCGAGCAGGGAAGGTCAGAGCCATAAAGCCCGGTGTTTACTGTAAGTGCACCATCGCTGCTCACCTGGATTATGGATGTTTTTTCTTTCAGATGAACAAGGAGACTAAATCTACCATTTACTGTCCCTTTTATATTAACGTGTAGACCTCAAACTCTAATGTCTGGGCTAAATTGTTTGATAATGCAGACATAATGGTAAATGCTTCTTTATTTAGGTTTATTATAAACACAACTTCTGCCAACAGAAAATAACTTGATTAGTCCATAAATATGTTCAATGAAAAAAAAAAAATGCTTTAGGTGTCTTTTTCCAGGGTTGTGGTTCCAATGGTCTGGGCTGCTCGAGCCATATCTTCTCAGGGGGACCTACCCTATACAGGATCCAATGGAGATCCTCATCCCCCCATGTCCTTCCTTGCAGTTTCTACATTTGAGCCCCTTTGCCTCAGATTTTTGTGTGCAGATAGTCTGCAGTGGGCCTGCCTTGTGCAGTTGCCCTTTCCCTCTTGCCCTCAGTGGGGGGGGGGGGGGGGGGGGGATAATTGGGCACACTGCCCTGTCCTGTGTACCCCCTCAGGATGTTCCGCAGCAATCACTTGTTTTTAGAACCTGGTCAATTCACATATAATTGATCCACCTGATGAAGAATATGTTTAATCGTAACGCGTTGGGGAAGAATTGGTGGCTATCTATACTATCATATGTACAACGCGCTTTATGGTCACCCTTAGCTGGGAGACTACTAGATGATTATGTATAGTGTTTAGACCAGACATTCTCCATGCAATTTTAACTTATTTGTATAAATAAAGCCTTTTTTTCTTTTTAACTATATTGTTTCAAATTTCTTGGCTGCCATAAAGTCCCACGGGAGATACCTTTGTTGTATTCAGTCTAAAGGGACAGAGCAGCCCCTGACTCATGAGATACACACCTAAAACCAGTACACCCTCTGTAACCGTAAAAATTAGCCCTCAAGAACCCTGGTGTTGTAGGAATGCCAAGCCTTTTTCAGAGCAAGTTTAGATTTCAATGCATGAATCTCAAACTCCAGCCCTGCATCACTAATGATGAGCTCTCCAGGGCCCTGATGTTTCAGGAATGCCCAGTCTTTTCAACAAAGTAGGTTTAGATTTTGACGCATTGGGGCTAAAAATCCACCCCTACGCCACCAATAGTCAACTTGGCCTCTTCAGGGCCTGGTGTTTGTGGGATGCCCAGCCTCTTCAACAAAGTAGATTTAGATTCAATGCATGGTCCTCAAAGGCCACAGCTGCATCATTAATGGCTGACATGGGCTCTACAGAGCCTATTATTTTAGTAATGCCCAGTCTTTTCCCCAAAGTAGGTCTAGATTTCAATGCATAGTGCTCAAAGGCTATCCCTACATCACAAATAGTAGACATGGGATCTTAAAAACCCCCCATGGTTTAGGATTGGCTAGACTTAAACACAGGATAGGTTTAGGTTTTAATGTGGAGCTCAAAGGCCGACTTTGGCATCACCAGTGGTAGACGTGAGCCTACCAGATCCCTGGTGTTTGAAGAATGCCCAGTCTTTTCCACAAAGCCTAGTCTCAAACACAGGATAGGTTTAGGTTTTAATGTGGAGCTCAAAGGCCGACTTCGGCATCACCAGTTGTAGACGTGAGCTCACCAGATCCCTGGTGTTTGAAGAATGCCCAGTCTTTTCCACAAAGTAGGTTTAGATTTTGACGCACGGTGCTTAAAATCCACCCCTACACCACCAATAGTCAACTTGGCCTCTTCAGGGCCTGGTGTTTGTGGAATGCCCAGTCTCTTCAACAAAGTAGATTCAGATTCAATGTATGGTCCTCAAAGGCCAGAGCTGCTCTTTTAATTAATGGTTGACATGGGCTCTACAGAACCTAGTATTTTTAGTAATGCCCAGTCTTTTCCCCAAAGTAGGTCTATATTTCAATGCATGGTGCTCAAAGTCCATGCCTGAATCACAAATAGTAGACATGGGATCTTAAAAAACCTCATGGTTTAGGATTGCCTAGACTCAAACACAGGATAGGTTTAGGTTTTAATGTGGAGCTCAAAGGCCGACTTCGGCATCACCAGTGGTAAACATGAGCTCACCAGATCCCTGGTGTTTGAAGAATGCCCAGTCTTTTCCACAAAGTAGGTTTAGATTTTGACGCATGGTGCTTAAAATCCACCCCTACGCCACCAATAGTCAACTTGGCCTCTCCAGGGCCTGGTGTTTGTGTCATGCCCAGTCTCTTCAACAAAGAAGATTTAGATTCAATGCATGGCCCTCAAAGGCCACAGCTGCATCATTAATGGTTGACATGGGCTCTACAGAACCTATTATTTTAGTAATGCCCAGTCTTTTCCCCAAAGTAGGTCTAGATTTCAATGCATGGTGCTCAAAGTCCATCCCTGCATCACAAATAGTAGACATGGGATCTTAAAAAAACCTCATGGTTTAGGATTGCCTAGACTCAAACACAGGATAGGTTTAGGTTTTAATGTGGAGCTCAAAGGCCGACTTCGGCATCACCAGTGGTAGGCATGAGCTCACCAGATCCCTGGTGTTTGAAGAATGCCCAGTCTTTTCCACAAAGTAGGTTTAGATTTTGATGCATGGTGCTAAAAATCCACCCCTACGCCACCAATAGTCAACTTGGCCTCTCCAGGGCCTGGTGTTTGTGGAATGCCCAGTCTCTTCAACAAAGTAGATTCAGATTCAATGCATGGTCCTTAAAGGCCAGAGCTGCATCATTAATGGTTGACATGGGCTCTACAGAACCTATTATATTAGTAATGCCCAATCTTTTCCCAAAAGTAGGTCTAGATTTCAATGCATGGTGCTCAAAGTCCATCCCTGCATCACAAATAGTAGACATGGGATCTTAAAAAACCTCATGGTTTAGGATTGCCTAGACTCAAACACAGGATAGGTTTAGGTTTTAATGTGGAGCTCAAAGGCCGACTTTGGCATCACCAGTGGTAAACACGAGCTCACCAGATCCCTGGTGTTTGAAGAATGTCCAGTCTTTTCCACAAAGTAGGTTTAGATTTTGACGCATGGTGCTTAAAATCCACCCCTACGCCACCAATAGTCAACTTGGCCTCTTCAGGGCCTGGTGTTTGTGGAATGCCCAGCCTCTTTAACAAAGTAGATTCAGATTCAATGTATGGTCCTCAAAGGCCACAGCTGCATCATTAATGGTTGACATGGGCTCTACAGAACCTATTATTTTAGTAATGCCCAGTCTTTTCCCCAAAGTAGGTCTAGATTTCAATGCATAGTGCTCAAAGGCTATCCCTACATCACAAATAGTAGACATGGGATCCTAAACCCCCCCCCCCCCCCCCCCCCCCATGGTTTAGGATTGCCTAGACTCAAACACAGGATAGATTTAGGTTTTAATGTGGAGCTCAAAGGCCGACTTTGGCATTACCAGTGGTAGACGTGAGCCTACCAGATCCCTGGTGTTTTAAGAATGCCCAGTCTTTTCCACAAAGCCTAGTCTCAAACACAGGATAGGTTTAGGTTTTAATGTGGAGCTCAAAGGCCGACTTCGGCATCACCAGTGGTAGACGTGAGCCTACCAGATCCCGGGTGTTTTAAGAATGCCCAGTCTGTTCCTCAAAGCAAGTTTAGCATTCAGTGAGTGGTGCTAAAATTTTACGGAAATATTATACAAAATATAAAAATATCCTGGCAAGGGCATAGTAAACCACCAGAGGTCAGGGCTGGAGGCCTTTAGAAGGAGCTGTATCACAGGTAGAAAACAGAGGCAAGCAGCAGATGCCTGAACACCAGAAACCAACAGACAGGTTGAGGTTATAACCAGAAAAGGAATATGGGGTTTATAGAAAGCAAAACCCACAGGAACCTACCGAGACCTAAGTGGAATTTCTAGTGACATTGGGACAAGTAGAAGTGTGACTACGCTCAAGCTCCCTATTCCAGACAAGCAATAGCCTTATAACAGCATGCCCACCCTGAGCGGACTGGGCCCAGTAGAAGAAGATGCAGAGCAAGGCCAATTACCATGCCGCCTGGTATTATAATACGACATGCACCAACGTTGAGTGAAGTATTTACAGAGGTCAGGAAGGGTTCAGGCAAGTGTCAGGAGGCAGATTTGAGAGCTTTTTAAAAAAAAATCTCTAGGCTTACAGAATCAGAAGCATCTATATTGCATGGGGGATAGCGGCGGTACCAAGGCGCAGGAATTCACAAGGCACCAAGGCACGGAACAGGAACTCGCAGTCGATTAGAACTGTAAAAAAAGGTATTTTTTAACAGTTAGAAGATCCTCCACTTCCCTGCCAAATGTAACTGTCAACGTACATCTTGTGGCGGACAAAAAGGTGCGCGGGCACGGCGTGGACAACGCGATGAAGGCCTAACTCCATCTAGATAAATATTGTGGTGAAAATTTTTTTTTTTCTTTTTTACCCCAGGAAAACAATTAAGACTAGAAGGTAATAAATGATGAAGGAGCTTATAAGCAGCATTCTGGCTGGCGTCCCAGTATCCATTCATCCATGACAAAATCCCACAGCTCAGAGTCTTTTAGAGGGCAGCTGGGCAGTAAGGATGTCCGCCGCAATATAAATGGGAATTAGATATGATCGAATGTGCTTGTCGTATCCTCAACAGAAAACATGCCACTTCTATCCCACCCCCCCACCCCCAACCCCCCCCCCCACCAACCTTATTTCTAAAATACATGACAAACGATTCTGTTTCTAGGCAACGCGGCAAATGACAGGATTTAAAGTTCCAGCACGAGGAAGTGACTACCTCTGGATCGTTTAGGGACAATTCAAAGGACGGGATTCTGGGCTCTGCTCATTAATAAAATTAACAGAACGCCGTGTGTACACTGTGGGGTGGTGGGGGGGGGGGGGGGATATTGTGGCACTGACAGCGAATACACACTGTTCAGCGGTGACTCTAGCGTGATGTAAATCTTACAAATCTTCACAATTAGACTATTGTTCTACAGTATCTAGATAAAAAGACCTATAATCCATTCCTATCAGTCTGCCCAAATACCATCCACATGGGCGTCCGCAGAACTTTTTTCAGGGGGGGGGGGGGGCATCATTTTAAGGTCACCCATGCTCTGACCATTTCAACAATGTCATTATCACATTATTACGGTCAGAGACTGCAGATGTAGTACAGGTGATGGTCAGAGACTGCAGATGTAGTACAGGTGATGGTCAGAGACTGCAGACATGGCACAAGAGACTGTCAGAGACTGCGGACATGGCTCAAGAGACTGTCAGAGACTGCGGACATGGCTCAAGAGACTGTCAGAAACTGCATACATGTGGTGGGTGACAGACAGAGACAGAGTGGGTGACTGAGAGAAAGGGGGTGAGAGAGAGGGGGTGACAGAAAGAGACAGAAGGGGTGACTGAGAGAAAGGGGGTGAGAGAGAGGGGGTGACAGAAAGAGACAGAAGGGGTGACAGAGAGAGAGGAGTGTGACAGAGACAGAGGGGGGTGAAAAAGAGAGGGGTGAGAGAGAGAGAGGGGGTGACAGAGAGGGGTGATGGGGGTCATCACTCCTGATCCAATCCCTGATTCCAGGGGGGGGGGGGGGCACTTGCCCCCCCTTGCTCCTATCTGCGGACGCCCATGACCATCCATCTTTAGGTGTCCTTACACATAATAGTGGTTGTAAACTACAGATTTGATCATTCAAATGCCCCGTACACACGGTCGGATATTCCGATGTAAAAAGTCCGATTATGTTGTCGGAAAATCCGATCTTTTTCCCGTCGGACTCTCCCGTCGGCGGGCTCTCAAATTTTCCGACAACAAAATCCGATCGGGCTTATTCCGATCGCGTGTAGGGAATTTCCGACGGACAAAGTGCCACGCATGCTCAGATCAAATTAGGAGACCAAAGCTATTGGCTACCGGCCTCTACGTAGTCCCGTCGTACGCAACGAACGTCACCACGTTCGTAAACGATCAGATTTTCCGACAACTTCGTCCAAACGTGTGTATGCAACACCAGTTTCGGACAAAATCCGTCGGAAAAAAATCCTACGGATTTTGTGGTCGGAATTTCCCACCGTGTGTACGGTATTTCCTGGATAGTCTGATCACAATCAGCAGGATCAGGTAATCATCATCCATCGTACAGGGGCGAATGTTGTGTATCCATCCATCTATTGCATGAATTTCCTAAGCATTTTCTTGATTGGACGAGGTGGAGATTGTGACGTCACCACTCTACCTCTCCAGCTTGTCCAATCAGAGAACACTTTGCATTTATTGAGAAAATGCAAAGTGTTCCCTGATTGGCGCCTGTGCAAAGCAAGCGCCCTCGTGTGTTCACTAAGCAACAGCGCAGACGGTCAGCATGGAAAATGGAAGCTTGTAAAAACTACTATAATAGTGGAACATTTTACAGGGATTTCCAGCTTTCCCAGGAATCCCACATGTATGACACATGCATAGGACACATTGGTCCACGGGGTAGACCAATGTAAAAGTATGCAACTCCCATCTGCTACCCCCTGCACACCAATGACTATCTACCTGCTACCCCCTGCAAATCTATCTATCTATCTATCTATCTATCTATCTATCTATCTATCTATCTATCTATCTATCTATCTATCCCTATATTTAATTTCTATCTATCTATCTATCTACTTTATATTCTATTGTATTATATGTGTTGGTCTATTTACCTATCTATCTATCTATCTATCTATCTATCTATCTATCTATCTATCTATCTATCTATCAATCTATCTATCTATCAATTAATCTATCTATCTATCTATCATTCTATCTATCTATCTATCTATCTATCTATCTATCTATCTATCTATCTATCTATCTATCAATCAATCCATCTATCTATCAATTAATCTATCTATCTATCTATCTATCTATCTATCTATCTATCTATCTATATATCTATATCTATCTATCTATCTATCTATCTATCTATCTATCTATCTATATCTATCTATCTACTTTATATTCTATTGTATTATATGTATTGGTCTATTTATCTATCTATCTATCTATCTACTTTATATTCTATTGTATTATATGTATTGGTCTATTCTATCTATCTATCTATCTATCTATCTATCTATCTATCTATCTATCTATCTATCTATCTATCTATCTACTTTATATTCTATTGTATTATATGTGTTGGTCTATTTACCTATCTATCTATCTACTTTATATTCTATTGTATTACATGTATTGGTCTATCTATCTATCTATCTATCTATCTATCTATCTATCTATCTATCTACTTTATATTCTATTGTATTATATGTGTTGGTCTATTTACCTATCTATCTATCTATCTATCTATCTACTTTATATGCTATTGTATTATATGTATTGGTCTATTTACCTATCTATCTATCTATCTATCTATCTATCTATCTATCTATCTATCTATCTATCTATCTATCTACTTTATATTCTATTGTATTATATGTATTGGTCTATTCTATCTATCTATCTATCTATCTACTTTATATTCTATTGTAATGTATGTATTGCTCTATTTACCTATCTATCTATCTATCTATCTATCTATCTATCTATCTATCTATCTATCTATCTATCTATCTATCTATCTACTTTATATTCTATTGCATTATATGTATTGGTCTATTTACCTATTTATCTATCTGTCTGTCTATCTATCTATCTATGTATCTATCTATGTATCTATCTATCTATCTATTAATTCCTCTATCCACCTTAAACATATAACAAGCTCTTTAACTCCTATTTGCTACCCCCTGCGCACCGATGACTCTGCCGCCGCTAAAATATCCACAACCAATATTTCTCGGTCCGAAAATAAACACCAGGCCCACTCGCGCACTCGCCGGAGTCTTTGGGAAAAACGAGAGCTAAATAATAAAAATCACTCATTACAGAAATATTCCCTTTTCCCTATGATTCACGTCCCAGTAATTACCATGACCAGCCTAATAAAAACCGCGACAAAACGAAGGTCAACTAGCAGCGAGAAGTGTTCATTTTCATTTCAATGTATTCATCTCTGGCTCCTAATGGCCTCATTTTCTCCCATGCACTTTAATAAATACCACTGAATTACAGGTTAAATAGCTAAATTAAATTATTGCAATTACATTGTGCAGAGCCCTGAAACTGGTTTACCTTTCCCAGTTCAATTAGAGGGGAAGTTTTCAACAGCCTTTCGGATCGCGATTGCCGTCAGTAAAATGGATCGCTCAGGGCGGGCGCTACCTGCCTTACGTGTATGGAGAAGGGCAACCGCTGGAGGTCAAGGCAACAATTTAGCTGCGGTTCTGCCTTACTTATTATAATATCGCCTAAATACTAAAGGACGGGAAACCTCTTGCCAAGTTTAAAGCCTAACTCCAGCCATTTGTTTCTACTGGATAAAGTCATTTATTCTTTATACAGTTTCTACCTGACCATTCGTTAAAATAAACTTGTATATGGACTTTACCAGTAATGCCCCGTACACACGGTCGGAAATTCCGACCACAAAATCCGTCAGATTTTTTCCGACGGATTTTGGACGACACTGGTGTTGCATACACATGGTCGGACAAAGTTGTCGGAAAATCCGATCATCCTGAACGTGGTGACGTTCGTTGCCTACGACGGGACTACGTAGAGGCTAGTAGCCAATAGCTTTGGTCTTGTAATGTGATCTGAGCATGCGTGGCACTGTGTCCGTCGGAATACGCTACACACGATCGGAAAAAGTCCGATAGGACTTTGTTGTCGGAAAATTTGAGAGCAGGAGATAAAACTTTGTCCGTCGGATTTTCCGACGGAAAAAGTCCGATGGAGCCTACACATGGTCGGAATCTCCGACAACATTGTCCGATTGTCCGCGTGTACGGGGCATAACATGAAAGACTTTAACACTAAACTCTGGGTAGCGTCAATCCCATACACTCTATCTTCAGCTACTGTCCAAAGTGGCCTTGGAAGCCCCTTTTAGGAGCTACAAACCTAGACATGGTACATTACCACCAGGGACGGGACAAGGGGTGGGCAGGAGGGGCGGCTGCCCCTGGCGCAATGATTTATTGCAGGGGTGGGGGGGCACCCTGACCCTAACCCTTAGGGAAAGGGGGGCGCAGTTTGGCACCTTTGCCCTGGGCGCTGGGTGACCTTGTCCCGTCACTGATTACCACTACCTCCACATCTCGCCACCTATTGATTTCCTTCAGCAATAAAAAATATTGTCAGAAGTTCTAACACGTCTCCTCTCCACTAAAAGTGTGTCGCCGTCGGACAAATTTCTCATCAATTTCTATGTACAAAACAAGTTTCGTCTTGTGCTTTGCTTTAAGAGTACAGGTTATATAAGGTATCAAGGGACTGCTTCATATGACTGTGCATGTTTACTAAGGCCGGGTCTGAAAACAATAATCAGAATGGTTAGTCGGACTGGCTGGAAAAAATTTTCCCCGTCATTATCAGACCAAGGTTTCATACTTTCATAGTTAATAAGGTTGAATAAAGACACCAGTCCAACCTGAGCAAGGTGTCTGCAACTGTCCCTATCCCTGTACATCGCACACTCACATCGGTCCCTACCCTCAAGGAGCCCACAATCCAAGGTCCCCATTCATATACTGGGGCCAATTTTTGGACAGAAGCCAATTAACCTACCTGCATGTCTTTGGATTGTGGGAGGAAACCCACACAGGCACAGGGAGAACATGCAAACTTCAGGTAGGTAGTGTCCGTGGTTGGGATTTGAACCAGTGACCCTTCTTACTGCTAGGTGAGAGTGCTAACCACTACACCACTGTGCCGCCCGAAGGTTCTGTGTGGGGATGCCTACCAGCAACTTAACATCTACGAAATGCCTATGTGGTTAGCACCCTTGCCTTGGGCTTTTTGGGTTTGATGCCTGATAGGAATACTACCTGTATGTTCTCCAATTGTTTGAGAGTTTCCTTGCCATTACTAAAGTTGCCAGTTTTTCTATGAAAAAATACCAAACGTATGATATCTTTTCTATTAAAACATTGGCAAGTCTATTTTTTTTTTTTTACATGCCAAGCTGGTAAAATACTGGCCAGGAGGCAAAAACGTTTATTCACTGGGCTGTCCTAAAGTACACTAGGAAAGAGCACACCTTTACAAAGGAAACCCTCTAAGAGAACACTAGGAAGGAGCACACCCGTAGTAAGAAATCCCCTTAAGAGTACCTTTACAAAAGAAAAACCCTCGAAGAGAACACAGGGAAGGAGCATATCTTTAGAAAGATAACCTTCTAAAAGTACATTAGGAAGAAGCTCACCCTTAGTAACAACCCTCTAAGAATACACTAGGAAGGTGCACACCCCTACAAAGGAAACCCTCTAAGAATACACTAGGAAGGTGCACACCCCTACAAAGGAAACCCTCTAAGAATACACTAGGATGGAGCACATGCTTAGCTATAAAACCCTCTAATGCCGCATATACACAACCGGTTTTCCCGTCGGAATAAACTCCGAAGGTTTTTCCAACTGGGTCCCTATTCCAATCCCTGAGTCCTAACCTTATTCTTCCAGGGGAAACCCCAACAACTGAGTTCCGACGGAGTTCCACTGAAACTGTCTTGCGTACACACAATCACACCAAAGTCTGACCGTCTAGAACGCGGTGACGTACAACACGTACGACGGGACTAGAAAAAGGAAGTTCGATAGCCAGTAGCTGCCATCTCATACTTGCTTCATAGCATGCGTTGTTTTTGATCCGTCGGAACAGCATACAGACGATCAGTTTTCCAGACAGGAATTGGTTCCGTCGGAAATATTTAAAACATGTTCTATTTCTAGGTCCGTCAGACTTTTCAAAAAAAAAAGGCCAATGAGGCCCACACACGATCGGAATTTCCGCTCGTGTGTATGCGGCATAAGAGTAAATTAGGAAGGAGTGCATCCTTGGTAAGAAAACCCTCTAATGCCGCGTACACACGATCGGAAAACCGGCAGAGTTTTTTCCGACGGAATTCCAACGGAATTCCGCTCAAGCTGTGTTGCCTACACACGATCACACCAAATTTCGACGGTCAATAACACAGCAGCATAAAACACGTTCGACGGCACTATAAAAGGGAAGTTTAATGCTTCTGAGCATGCGTCGAATTGTTTCCGAGCATGCGTCGGAATTTTGCGTGTCGGAATTGCATACACACGATCGGAAAATCCGATAGAAAGGTTTTCCGTCGGAAAAATTGAGAACAGGTTCTCAATCCAAAGTCCGTCGGAAATTCTGACAGAAAAAGACCGTTGGGCGTACACACGGTCGGAAAATCACTACACTAGTACACTAGGAAGAAGCACACCCTTACAAAAAAAAAAAATCTCTCGCACATCCTTCCAAAGAAAACCCTATAAAAGTACACTAAGAAGCACACCCGTACAAAGAAAACTCACTGAGAGTACACGAGGAAGGAGCACATCCTTAGTAAGAAACGATCTAGGAGTACACTAGAGAGGAGTACACCCTTACTAAGAAAACCCTCTAGAAGTATAATACAAATTAGCACATCCTTAGTAAGAAAACACTTTAAGAGAACACTAAAAAGAAGCACACACTTACAAAGAAACCTCTATAAAAGTACACAAGGAGGAAGCACACCCTTACAAAGAAAACCCCCTAGGAGTACACTAGGAAGAAGCACACCCTTAGTAAGAAATGATCTAGGAGTACACTAGAGAGGAGTACACCCTTACAAAGAAAACCCTCTAGAAGTATAATAAAAATTAGCACATCCTTAGTAAGAAAACACTTTAAGAGAACACTAAAAAGAAGCACACACTTACAAAGAAACCTCTATAAAAGTACACAAGGAGGAAGCACACCCTTACAAAGAAAACCCCCTAGGAGTATACTAGGAAGGAGCACACCCTTAGTAAGAAAACCCTTTAAGAGTACACTAGGAAGGAGCACACCCTTACAAAGAAAACCCTCTAAGACTGTTTATTTATTTTCATGCATAGTAAACCCAGAGTGGAACGCCTGCACACTTCCTGTAGTGAAAGCAGCCTAATGGTTTGGTTCTACCGCCATAATAAAACATACAAAGGAAATGCAGACACTACAATGCACTAAGTATCACTCCTCTAATAATTCAAGTATAGAGAGATATACATCCTATAATATTTTCACTAAATATAACATTTCCCTTTGGAATAAATAATAGATACATTTAAAGTAGAACTAAACTGTAAATGGATGCCAATTAGTTCAAAGCACTGTTTATCACAAACAGTTATTTTGTTTTTTCATCCTTATTTACATCTCAGTGCTGCTGATCTCCTTAAGTTTGTTTCAGTCACTTCATGTCTACATGCATTAACCCCAATGCTGGCTGTACAGTACACTGTTACTATTTCTGATAGTGGAAACAGTGGCCCTCGCCTGCACTGGTAGGCATTCCATGATAGCAACTGCCTGAACTTGGACATTCATGGCAGGGTCACCAGGTTTGCAAAAAATAAAAACATCTTGAAATTAGATTGTAAGCTCTTTTGAGCTGGATCCTCTTGTATTTTATTGTATAATAACTGTATTGTCTCCCTTTCATATTGTAAAGCGTGGCGTAAAATCAAGGGAACACTGCGCTGCCCAAAAGTAAATAGAAAAAAGCAGCTAAGCTAACACAACAACTAGATAAGTTTGTTTGAGAGGTGAGTGGATATATAAAGTGTAGCGCTAGACTTTATATAAAGCGTTGCGTAACCTGTTGGCGCTATATAAATCCTGTATAATAATAATAATAATAATTATATTAACATGTTACAGCTTATATAAGATTTTAGCAATTGGGTTTACATCTATATCAATCCTAACACTGCCTTTCTGATATTGAAATCCTCTTTATTTCCTAACAAGTCCCTGTGCCCTGGCTCTTGAACACTCAGTCGGTACAAGGAGAAATGTTCTAGTTGCCATAAGTGCAGATAGCTACAGACCACCATGGACATCTGACAGTGTAATGCCCCGTACACACGGTCGGAAATTCCGACCACAAAATCCATCGGATTTTTTCCGAGGGATTTTGTCCGACACTGGTGTTGCATGCACACGGTCGGACAAAGTTGTCGGAAAATCTGATCATCCTGAACGCGGTGACGTTCGTTGCGTACGACGGGACTACGTAGAGGCTAGTAGCCAATAGCTTTGGTCTTGTAATGTGATCTGAGCATGCGTGGCACTTTGTCCGTCGGAATTCGCTACACACGATCGGAAAAAGTCCGATAGGACTTTGTTGTCGGAAAATTTGAGAGCAGGATCTCAAACTTTTTCGGTTGGAAATTCCGACGGAAAAAGTCAGATGGAGCCCACACACGGTCGCAATTTCCAACAACATGGTCCGATAGGACATTTTCCCTCGTGTGTACGGGGCATTAGAAGATATCACATTGGGCCTCCATGTGCATTTTAAAAGCCAGTACAGATAATACAAAACATGCAATAGATATTGGGGGTTATTTACTAAAACTGAAGCGTGCAAAATCTGGTGCAACTCTGCATAGAAACCACGCAGCTTCCAAGTTTTATTGCCAAGCCTTATTGAACAAGGTGAAGTTAGAAGCTGATTGGCTACCATACACAGCTGCGCCAGATTCTGAGTGCCCCAGTTTTAGTAAACCTCCCCCCATTGTTTACAAGATCTCATTGATCCGTCCTGCAACACTGTTTCTCTTTCAGAGATGTAGAGTTATCCTTCAGAATCCGGGACCTCTTCCCAATGCCAACACCGCGCAGCAGCGACAACTATATTACGCCGAGACAGCGAAGGTTAGAACATAGAAAACATTTCAGACGGAAGAAGAAAATATCTGTTTGCATGTGCTGAAAGCGGCAGTTTGAGCAGTAACTGCGAGATAAATGATAACTTTGCAATCTCTGTGACCGATACGGACAAGGCATGTAAAGGAGATCCCCATTCAATAAAGGAAAAATACCACAATGGCAGGATATGTAAACCTGGTAATGTTTTTTTTTCTAACAACTCTAGTAGCTGCACCAAAGCTTACTGATCAAATAAGAGCGCAAGTCTTCCTATTAAGGCATTTTGTGAATTGCAGACGTAGCGACATTGTGATCAAAGTGTTTAAAAAGAAGAGGTCATGATTGGGTCGGTTTAGGGATCTGAATATTTACTATTGAATCGCGGCATTGCTTTCTAGTATACAATTTATTTTTCGTCCTTTAACCAAAGTGTCATCGGTCAGCTAAAGTCTAATGCCGCGTACTCACGACCGGACTTTCCGGCAGACTAGGTCCGACGGACTTTCGGCGGAGTTCCGACAAACTTTCCGAACGAACGGACTTGGCCACACACGAACGGACTAAGTCCGTTCGTTTCGAACGTGGTGACGTAATCGGGACTAAAAAAGGAAGAAGTTCAATAGCCAGTAGCCAATAGCTGCCCTTGCGTCATATTTGGTCCGTCGGACCAGTATTCAGACGAACGGTTTTCCCGATAGGAATTGAGTCCGTCGGATAGATTTGAAACATGTTCTATTTTTAGGTCCGTCTGATTAGCCCACACACGATCGGATAGTCTGCCGGAAAGTCCGGTCGTGTGTACGCGGCATAACAGTGGCTGTCTGACCCTGCATACTCAGAAGACGACAGACAGCGTGAGGTTTGACAGGTCAGCGTTGGCCATACTTTGGATAACCTCTGTCCTGCGGATTGCCTCAACTATGTCATCTATATACCCTGACGTGTCATTTTTAAAGTGACTTCATCATGGGAAAAGTATGGGGGCTGCCATTGCGGACCTCTTTTTTGAGAATGCTAGTTCAGCTGCTGTCATGCTTTCCGAGTCACTGACCTGGACCATACTGTATATATAAAGATAAGGAATTCTGATCCTTTTTTTTTCTATGTGCATAACAACAAGGTATGGGGTGCCACATACCAAAACACAGCCCAAGTTACAAAAGAGTGAAAAAGCGGCTTAAGCCTGGTTACCCCCAGGCCACACCTAGTCGACGCGTTTCACTCTGCCCACAAGGCATAGTGAAAGTCATAATAGTCATAGTCTTTTTGGTAAATGTGCTTCTTTAATACAGTAGCTTCTATACCTTTCTCGTGACTGAGTCACGTTAAAGTGACACTAAACCATATCCTTATTCTCCAACAATAATCCATACAATAATCCATCCAATCCATCCAATAATCCATCCACATCCACTACGTAATGGCCCTGTTATCTATTTTTCAGCCTCCTTGTAAGGTCCTCCATGCGTTTCCTGAACCTCTCCTTTAACCACTTCGGTTTATTTGGCATGAGCAGGGCACGTTAGTTGTGGTTATGTACACTGCTCTATGTACACTACAAATCCCATAATCCATAGTCAGTCTCGGAAGTAAGCAAGAGAGGCAGGGCCGTTTTTAAGGCAGGGCAAAAGGGGCAGCTGCCCTGGGCCCTGTCATTGTTGTGGGGCCCAAAGCAGCTGCCTCATACTTGCCAACTATCCTGGTTTAAATTCCCTCGTCCCTTGAGGTTTTAGTCCTGTGCTGAGTCCCAATATCTCAGTGTGAAGTGCTGCTACAAATGCTGCCCAGCTCTGCCCTATTGTTGTGTACAGGTGACTCACCTGCAGACCCTGTGTTTACATGTAAATTACCGGCATTCATATGTAAATAGCAGAGGCCGGCGGCATTGATATGTATATCATGCCCCCCTAAGGTCATATCCACAGTAATCTCTAACAACCAATAAGCAAGCAAAATCAAAATCAGAAATCATGTGCTGTAACCTCTAGCAACTAATCAGTAAGCCGTAATGTGTGCTGTAACCTCTAGCAACCAGTCAGTGAGCGGTAATGATACACTGTAACCTCTAGCAACCAGTCAATGAGCGGTAATGATACACTGTAACCTCTAGCAACCAGTCAGTGAGCGGTAATGATACACTGTAACCTCTAGCAACCAGTCAATGAGCGGTAATGATACACTGTAACCTCTAGCAACCAGTCAATGAGCGGTAATGATACACTGTAACCTCTAGCAACCAGTCAATGAGCAGTAATGATACACTGTAACCTCTAGCAACCAGTCAATGAGCGGTAATGATACACTGTAACCTCTAGCAACCAGTCAATGAGCGGTAATGATACACTGTAACCTCTGGCAACCAATCGCAATAGCTGCCTGATCTGATTCAGTAAACTGATTTGGAGTCTAGCTGCTATTTATTGTATGTCTCAGAGCAGGTGGAGAGCAAAACTGCATGGGGGGGCCCAAGAAAAGTTTTGCCCAGGGTCCAATCAATATTAAAGACGGGCCTGAAGAGAGGGTGGCTACCTTCCCACATGCAGTGGGACTATGCTGAACGAACGTGGTCACCCTCTAACATAAAGAAAACAAACAAAAAAAAAAAGGAATTTGGAGGAGGCTGGGAGCAATAGAAGGGAATTTTTTTAATTAAAGATACATACTTGCATAGACATTTTTTAACCAGAGTTTAATGTCCAGAATCCTCGAAAAGAGCAAGTCAAAGGCAGGTTGCTCCTCTTGTTACAGGCCCAGGAATTATTTTTTTTTTTTTCTTTTCCTGAACAGAATAGCTAAATGCAGAAGATGGTAAATAGTTATTCACCTTGCAAATTCAATACTGAATGTTCTGCAGTGTCTTATTATCAGTAATGAGAGTTATTACAGCTACCATGCCTGCACTGGAAAAATGAATATCGCAGAAGCAAAATTTTAAACGCCGGTGCAACAAAAACAAAATCATTTGTTACCCTGAGATAAATGAGACCGCTGGAGTTTTCCCTTAATCTGTCCGTGCAGCGGAGGAAACGGCCACACCGCGCTCCACCTGATATATCACAGCGGAAGCCCAATTTTATCACACGGCAAGCAAAACATTTGTGCTTTTTCAGAGGCCATTTACTTTGAAAATTGGAGGCTTTGCTAATCAAAATGTAATTAGTCCAAATGGCCCAGGCGCCAGGCCTATTAGCATACGAATAAAACTATACGAGAGGAATTTCCATAAAGCGACCCGCAAATGTGAGTTTCTTATGGCACGTCTTGAGTTAGGGCATATCGTTCCAAGGCGTACTTTAACTGGAAAGGTAATTACGCAAAGGAAGATGAAATATTCGGGGGGGATGTGGACCACGGGATACTGGGCTTGGGCTACAATAGAATTATCAAGGGGGTTTTAAGGCAGTACAGGCAGTACTGGCACAGGTTAACCCATCCTTTTTCAACCTCTCTACCTTGAAGGAAACATTTTTAGGTCTAGAGCAGCCTTTCTCAACCTTTTCCATGCAGAGGAACCCTTGAAATAACTTTGCGGTTTTAGGGAACCCCTGCTAAAAATTACTACAACTACAACTCATTAGTGTGATGGTCAGTGGGAAGAATGCTCCTTACACTTGTGGTCATTGGGAAGAATTACCCCCCTTACAGATAGCTAATTGAGAACTTATCTGAGAGACAAAAATTGCTCATTGCTCAAGGAACCCCTAGCAACCTCTGTAGGAAAATGAGGGTTCCGTGGAGCCCTGGTTGAGAACCCCCTCATTGGGGTTAGTGGGGAAAATGCACCTTATATTTGTGGCTAATGGGAAGAGTGTCCCCCATACAGTGGTGGTCAGAATGCCTCCCTTACAGACAGCTATATTGATATATTGCATCTTTAGGCATGTTTAGGAGTCTTTCTCTATGTCTGTTGGTTTATAGTTGTTTTTTTTAATGTATATGTGGACATATGTGATGTACAAGTGTAACCTCGGATTACGAGCATAATCCGTTCCAGGAGAATGCTCGTAATCCAAAGTACTCGCTTATCAAAGCGAGTTTTCCCATTCAAGTCAATGGAAACTAAAATAGTTTGTTCCGCATTGACTTCAATGGGATGCAATACCGCATGCGGCCAGAGGCGGGGGGGGGGGGGCGCCGGAGAGCCTCGGAAATGGCCGAAAAGGCCCGAGCACACTTCGGCTGACCTCGGCAAACCTCGGAAAGACTACGTTCACGAGCCTTTCCGAGGTTTGCCGAGGTCAGCCGAACTGTCCTCGGACCTTTACGTGCATTTCCAGACGCCGACGGTCGGCGCTGTTCGGCTCCGGCGCACCCCCCCACCTCAGGCCAAAAGCGGTACTGCACACCGCTTTTGGCCTGAATCCTGCTCGTTTTGCGAGACAACACTCGCAAACCGAGTTAGGATTTTTAGAAATACAGTGCTCGTTTTGCGAAACGCTCGTTAACCGCGTTACTCGCAAACCGAGGTTCCACTGTACTATATATACACATGTGTGTGTGTGTTGTTTATGTGAATTAAAGGTAACAGGAAGTCTGTGATTAAAAAAAAAAAAACCTAAACACCTGTGATAGGTGAAGGTGGAGCTATATATTCAGTAGAATATCATTTGGACATACCTGTGTAATGACTAAGCACTAATTGTAGTGTGAAAACGCGTCCACCAGGCACTCTGGTCCTGTGGTGTCACTCTGGGATGTCCCAATAAAGGATTTTGGATCACATACTGTGGTGTGCAGCCTATTCTTCTTATGCATTGATTGCAGAGGCGAGCCGAGGTGGGCGCCCACCAGTTCCATCAGGCTTCATTGCCTCACCTGGAGTGGCAAGCCTCCTTTGTCTGACCTGGTACTATGCAGGCGCTATCATATGGGAAGTCAACTAGCAACTACCCAAGGAACCCCTAGTTACATTGATTGTCAATGGAAAGAATGCTCCCCTTTACATTTATGGTCAATAAGAAGAGTGTCACCCATACATTGGTGGTCAATGGAAAGAATGCCCCCCCTTTACATTGGTGGTTAGTGGGAAGAATCCAGCTTACATTGGTGGCCAGTGAGATGAAGGCTCCTTACATTGTTTTTCACCCCCCCCCCCCCCTGCTTACAGATAGCTAGGTAGAACACTTGGCTTTGCCAAGTGGTGTGGAACCTGGAATAATGCCAGCCCCATCTGAAGGGGAGGTCAATCACCCACAGCTCAAGAAGCTCTGGAGGAACCGTAGGGTTCCACGCAAAACTTGGTTGAGAAGGGCTGGTTTACCCATGGCTGAGGACCCCCAGCTTACATTGGTGGCCAGTGAGATGAAGGCTCCTTACATTGTTTTTCACCCCCCCCCCTCCTGCTTACAGATAGCTAAGTAGAACACTTGGCTTTGCCAAGTGGTGTGGAACCTAGAATTATGCCACCCCATCTGAAGGGGAGGTCAATCACCCACAGCTCAAGAAGCTCTGGAGGAACCGTAGGGTTCCACGCAAAACTTGGTTGAGAAGGGCTGGTTTACCCATGGCTGAGGACCCCCAGCTTACATTGGTGGCCAGTGAGATGAAGGCTCCTTACATTGTTTTTCACCCCCCCCCCCCCCCTGCTTACAGATAGCTAAGTAGAACACTTGGCTTTGCCAAGTGGTGTGGAACCTAGAATTATGCCACCCCATCTGAAGGGGAGGTCAATCACCCACAGCTCAAGAAGCTCTGGAAGAACCGTAGGGTTCCACGCAAAACTTGGTTGAGAAGGGCTGGTTTACCCATGGCTGTGGACCCCCAGCTTACATTGGTGGCCAGTGAGATGAAGGCTCCTTACATTGTTTTTCACCCCCCCCCCTGCTTACAGACAGCTAGGTAGAACACTTGGCTTTGCCAAGTGGGGTGGAACCTGGAATTATGCCAGCCCCATCTGAAGGGGAGGTCAATCACCCACAGCTCAAGAAGCTCTGGAGGAACCGTAAGGTTCCACGCAAAACTTGGTTGAGAATGGCTGGTTTACCCATGGCTGAGGACCCCTTGCTTTCTCTGACAGCTACCAATCAGGTCTCAATGCACTTTGAAAATTTATACATGGTTGGTGATGTAGGATGCAGAAAGGGAGGAAGCCCTAATGAAAGCAAAATGGGCAATGCACTGGTTTGCTTTAAACAAAACTGTCAAAGGACTGTGGTTTCCCTTTAACCTAGATCTCTGCAAGAGATTACAGAGGCTGGTTTGGACCTGCAACTGTTGGTAAAGGTCCCAGGAAGCAAAGAAAAGACCGGGGACACGGTACAATAAATGGTGACATAGAAAAGTTTCAATAGCAGTTTGAAATGCTAAAGATATAAAATGGTGTCCTGGTATAGAAACTTCCACATATATCTATTTGTAGCAGTTCTTTTCCAAATTAAGCTTTCAGTTTAAATCAGCTCAATACATTCCAGGTGCACCAAAAGCAATCGTGCATCTTTAAAAAGCAGCCACATCCTTATTAGAAAAGCCTGTCCACTGCCATGTGGAAGCCATGGTCTCTCTGCAGAGATCCGGCACACCCCCTGCTGAGTCAGACCCAGGGCCGTCTTTAATGTTGATTGGACCTTGGGCAAAACTCCATGCAGTTTTGCTCTCTACCTGCTCTGAGACATACACTAAGTAGCAGCCAGACTTAATCAGGCAGCTATTTTGCAATTGGTTGCCAGAAGTTACAGTGTATCATTACCGCTCACTGACTGGTTGCTAGAGGTTACAGTGTATCATTACCGCTCACTGACTGGTTGCTAGAGGTTTCAGTGTATCATTACCGCTCACTGACTGGTTGCTAGAGGTTACAGTGTATCATTACTGCTCACTGACTGGTTGCTAGAGGTTACAGTGTATCATTACCGCACACTGACTGGTTGCTAGAGGTTCCAGTGTATCATTACCGCACACTGACTGGTTGCTAGAGGTTACAGTGTATCATTACCGCTCACTGACTGGTTGCTAGAGGTTACAGTGTATCATTACCGCTCACTGACTGGTTGCTAGAGGTTACAGTGTATCATTACCGCTCACTGACTGGTTGCTAGAGGTTACAGTGTATCATTACCGCTCACTGACTGGTTGCTAGAGGTTACAGTGTATCATTACCGCACACTGACTGGTTGCTAGAGGTTACAGCACATATTACTGCTCACTGATTAGTTGCTAGAGGTTACAGCACATGATTTCTGCTTGTTTATTGGTTGCTAGAGATTACTGTAGATATGACCTCAGGGGGGGCATGATATACATATCAATGCCGCCAGCCACCGCTATTTACATATGAATGCTGGTAATTTACATGTAAACACAGAGTCTGCTGGTGAGTCATCTGCACACAACAATAGGGCAGAGCTGGGCAGCATTAGTAGCAGCACTTCACACTGAGATATTGGAACACAGCACAGGACTAAAACCTCAAGGGATGAGGGAATTTAACCCAGGATAGTTGGCAAGTATGAGGCAGCTGATTTGGGCCCCACAACAATGACAGGGCCCAGGGCAGCTGCCCCTTTTGCCCTGCCTTAAAAACGGCCCTGGTCAGACCTATCGACAAAGTTTATGCTTCCTGCTAACTGGAGATCTCTAGCGCTGATTCGGTAGGGATTGCGTTGGACCTCTGGAGAGAGACCACTGCTTCCACACAGGGGAGAAGGGGTTCCTTACCTCATGCCGGAAGGAGGCAGGCTTTTCTATTTAGAATGTGGCTGCTTTCTAAACAAAATGAACTGTTACATCTTTTGTTCTGATGCACCTGGAATGTATTTAGAAGGTTTAAACCAAAAGTTCAGTTGGGGCTTTAAGATTATTTGTAATTTAGGTTAACTAGCCTTAAGTACAGCGTTTAAAGCAAATGCCTCGATTTCTATTCCCTCCACTGCAAGAGAGATAGAATAATACTCTGCATCTGTATCTATTGCAATTTCCATTTCCGACATCCTTTTTGCAGACTGAATGTCAGTTCAGAAGGTTAGTTAGAAATCATTTTTCCCCTACAATTGCTCAATAGTTGGTAATAAATAAACTGCGCCCTGCAATGTGGTGCAGTGCATGAAGCCTAATAAATGGCTGAGTGACAGGGATAATTTAATGAATGGATGTTTAACTGAATACAGGTAAAATTCTTTTGAGAAAATAATGACATTTCATCAGCGCTCCAGGCTGACACAGTCATCGCATGTTACATTATTATAAGCAGAGCGCTAGTAAATTATTAATCAGGCGGCCCACTTCTCCTGACAGTGGAAGAGAAAATGAATATTATGGCAGCAAACATTTTACTCATACCGAGCTTCGGTAATTTACTGTAATATCACCGGTCTCTAGGGCATTGATTGGCTACATTAAGAGTGACGTCACTGATCTCTTGTAAATAGATAGGCTGCACTCTCAGTGATGTTATTGGTCTCTATGAATGGATAGGCTGCATTCGCAGTGATGTCACCGGTCTCGATGAATGCATAGGCTGCATTCTCAGTGATGTCACTGGTCTCTAGTGACTGGATAGGCTGTATTCTCAGTGATGTCACCAGTTTCTAGTGAATGGATAGGCTGCATTCTCAGTGATGTCACCGGTCTCTATGAATGGATAGGCTTCATTCCCAGTGATGTCACTGGTCTCTATGAATGGATAGGCTGCATTCTCAGTGATGTCACTGATCTCTATGAATGCATAAGCTTTATTCTTAGTGATGTCACTGGTCTATAGTGAATGGATAAGCTTCATTCTCAGTGATGTCACCCGTCTCTACTGAATGGATAGGCTGCATTCTCAGTGATGTCACTGGTCACTAGTGAATAAATAGCCTTCATTCTCAGTGATGTTACTGGCGTTACATAAATGGATAGGCTGCATTCTCAGTGATGTCACTGGTCTATAGTAACTGGATAGGCTGCATTCTCAGTGATGTCACTGGTCTACAGTAACTGGATAGGCTGCATTCTCAGTGATGTCACCGGTGTTACATAAATGGATAGGCTGCATTCTCAGTGATGTCACCGGTGTTACATAAATGGATAGGCTGCATTCTCAGTGATGTCACCGGTGTTACATAAATGGATAGGCTGCATTCTCAGTGATGTCACCGGTGTTACATAAATGGATAGGCTGCATTCTCAGTGATGTCACCAGTGTTACATAAATGGATAGGCTGCATTCTCAGTGATGTCACCGGTGTTACATAAATGGATAGGCTGCATTCTCAGTGATGTCACCGGTGTTACATAAATGTATAGGCTGCATTCTCAGTGATGTCACCAGTGTTACATAAATGGATAGGCTGCATTCTCAGTGATGTCACCGGTGTTACATAAATGGATAGGCTGCATTCTCAGTGATGTCACCAGTGTTACATAAATGGATAGGCTGCATTCTCAGTGATGTCACCGGTGTTACATAAATGGATAGGCTGCATTCTCAGTGATGTCACCGGTGTTACATAAATGTATAGGCTGCATTCTCAGTGATGTCACCAGTGTTACATAAATGGATAGGCTGCATTCTCAGTGATGTCACCGGTGTTACATAAATGGATAGGCTGCATTCTCAGTGATGTCACTGGTCTCTATGAATAGATAGGCATCATTTCCAGTGATGTCATCAGTCGCTAGATTAGGATACATGCTTGCAGTCCCAATGCTTTGCCTCTCAGCCATGGAAAAAATGAAATGGTTCAAGTGAAGGGGGCCATGTTGCAACTACCCTGCAACCATGTGCAATGTACTCAGGTGCAGCACGGCGGTGCGAGCTTTAAGGGTTAAAACAGGTATTAAGGTGGCAATATATCACCTCCTAACCTTCATTTAAAAAGCATTCCACCACTTCGTAGGACAGCAAAAGCATGTGTGACAAAAACCTATAAGTAAAGATTCACAGCAAAGAATCATGTAACCAGATACTGCAGCTCCATCAAGAAACAAGCTAGATGCAATGCTTATGCAATGACGGTCTATGTAACATTGTGACATGCAGCACACTTGTGATTCTTGGATAGTAAACTGGCTGGAAAAAAAACGTTCCCATCAACACACAAATCATATACAAATCTTTCTAAGTTTTAAACAAACAGACAATCTTTTGCCAAGGAGGTAAACAAAGGAATGACATAAAAAACCCACAAATGTCAGACACCTATTTCAGGTGAGAATAGGAGGAAGAAGAAGCGGGGGGTTTGACGGCAATTCGTTTTTTTTTTCTTTTTTATTATTCATATTATGTTTGGCCTATCTGTGTGATCTCTCTCTCTCTCACCGAAGACTGCGTTCTCATCCACAGCAATCTGGCTCTGGGGGCTCATGTCAGTTTGCACTTATTTTTACAGCAGATAAACATGTAACCCTTCACAGACTCATGGGAGTCCTGCTGCTTCATTTTATTTTTTTTTCTAAAAATGGAATTTGTGGGTATTTTTTTCTCTAAATTCAAAAGATTATATATATATATATATATATATATAGGGGGGAGAGAGAGAGCGCAGGAGAGAGATGGAGAGAAAGAGGGGGGAGAAGGAGAGAGAGAGGGGGAGGGAGAGAGAAAGAGGGAGGGGAGAGAGAAAGAGGGAGGGGAGAGAGAGAAAGAGGGGGAAGGGAGAGAAGGGGGGAGAGGGAGAGAGAGAGAAAGAGGGGGGAGTGAGAGAGAGGGAGTGGGGAAGGGGAGAGAAAGAGGGGGGGAGAGAGAGGGAGAAAGAACGAGGGAGGGGAGAGAGAGAGAGAGAGAAAGGGGGGGAGTGAGAGAGAGAGAGAGAGAGAGGGGGAAGGGGGAGAGAAAGCGGTGGAGGGAGAGAGCTTGGGAAGAGGACGAGAATGGGGGAGAGGGGGGAGAGAGAGAGAGGAGGAGAGAAAAAGAGGGAGGGGAGAGAATGAGGGGGGAGGGAGAGAGAAAGAGGGGGAGGCAAAGGGGGAGAGAGAAAGGGGGATGAGAGGGAGGGAGAGAGGAGAGAAGAAAGAAGAGGGGAGAGAGAAAGGGAGAAAGAGAGCGAAAGAGGGGGAGGGAGAGAGCGGGGGAAGAGGGAGAGAATGGGGAGAGAAGGGGGAGGGAAGAGAGAGAGGGGGGGTGAGAGAAAGGAGGGGGGGGAGAGAGCAGGGAGAGAATGGGGGAGAGAGAGAGAGGGGGGTTGAAAAAGAGGGAGGGGAGAGAAAGAGAGGGGGAAGGGAGAGAGAAAGAGGGGGAGGGAGAGAGAAAGGAGATAAGAGGGAGGGAGAGGGGAAGAGAGGAAGGAAGAGGGGGAGAGAGGGAGGGGAGAGAAGGGGGAGGGAGAGAGTGGGAGAAAAGGGAGAGAATGGGGAGAGAGAGAGAGGGGGAGACAATAGGGCAGATGGAGGAGAAGGAAGAAGCGAGGGAGGGAGAGGGAATCAGAGATGGGGAAAAGTGGGAGAAAAGGAGGGGCAAGAGAGAGAGCAGGATAGAGAGGGAGAGAAAGAGGGGGGGAGAGAAAAAGAGAGAAGTAGGCTCAATGGGAGGGAGGGAGAGAGAAAGATAAAAAGATAAGGGGACGGGGAGAGAAGAAGAGAGGGAGAGAGAAAGATGGGGGGAGAGGGAGAGAAGAAGAGAGGGAGAGAGAAAGATGGGGGGAGAGGGAGAGAAGAAGAGAGGGAGAGAGAAAGATGGGGGGAGAGGAGAGCTGGACAGAGGGAGAGGGGGATGAGAGAAGGAGAGAGAGGGGAGGAAAGAGGCAGAGGAGGAGAGAAAGAGATGGGGAGGGGGAAGAAAGAGAGGAAGGGAGAGAGGGAGAGAGAGAATGGGGTTGGGAGGCTGGGGGGGGGGGGGGGATTTTAAAGAAAAAAAGGAAAAAGATAGAAAGAAAGATAGTGAAAATAATAGTCTTCAAGGCACATTTGTATTTTTACTTTATTTATTTTCTTAAATTAATTCAAAAACAAGTCCAAGGGATAAGTTAAAAAATGTTTATTCAATTAAAAATAAAGTTGACTCAAAACTATTTTAGTTTCCTAAATCATGCATATATATATATATATATATATATATATATATATATATATATATATATATAGTGTATATATATAGAGAGAGAGAGAGTGATGGAGAGCTATCAGGACTGAGTCCGCCAAGTGAGAAGGATGATTTGCTACATTAAAAATAGGCAACAGCTACACAGTAAGCGCTATCGGTTTTGGCAGATACAACAAGGGAATACAAGAGCCCTTTTGATATCTGGCTAGCTGCACAATTCCAGCTGTACGATTGTGAGGCGAACATATTGCGTCTACACACACACACAATCAGCGGCGAGCATTGATCCCACAGACTGTATTATCTCCCCTTCCTGGGCTCACTGAAAAGCCGAGCCGCCACTTCCCGGCTTCCCGTACAGCCAGGGACACAATGCAGTTTCCAGGGAATGGAATAGGTGAGTTGTACGGCGCGGGGACTCGGGGATGTGGCAAGGATCTAGCAGCATGTGTTAACAATTCTCATCCATGGCTTTCAGCTGGACATTAATCATACTCAACAGCTACAATTAAATCCCAGAGACAAGGAAGAACAAATTAAATTATCTGACGGTGAGAGAGCAAAGGAAAAAATCTGCCTTCCCCATAAGTTTATTTTTTAAAGGTGGGACCTTCCTAAAATGCAAATCTAGCCCAAAGCTATTTTTTCTGAGCTTTGCGTAATGTGGGGAAGAGTTAAAACTTTGTCAGGTTTTTCTTTTTTTTGCATGTGACACCACTTGAAAGGTTTCTCAATACTTCCTGTCTGGGTGACACAACAGGAAGCAAGGAAATCTCAACAAAGCTACAGACAGCAATTAAAACCAGATGGAGGCTATGACTCCTCCCCACATATTGGTAGAGAGATCCTTCTCAATTTTGTTCACAAGAAAGTGAAGGGAAATCCTGCCTACTAAGATATCGACAGAGAACCAAAACCTGATAACATTTCTAACCATACCCCCATCTATCCAAAACTTTAAAAAAAAATGTGCCTGGTGCTCTTTAATGGTAAGGCTATTATAGCATCTGCTTCTGGCCCCAAGTGGATGGGGCTCCCTTGGTAAATGTCAGTTATTGCTGGCTACGTAAGGGCAGAAAGGCATCTGTTTGCATATTGGATCCCTTTGTTTCCCTATAGGTATGCAATAAAGAAGATTTTACATGCATCGTACGCCGGATTCTGAAATTCTATTATTTAATTGCCAGTTATTGACTGGCCTGAGAATCCAGTCCTGTAGGAAAATTATGGATTTTGACTGGCAAAAGAATCCAGTCCTGTAGGAAAATGACGGGTATTGATTGGCAAGAGAATCCAGTCCTGTAGAAAAATGACGGGTATTGACTAGCAAGAGACTGCAGTCCCGTAAAAAAATGGAGGGTATTGACTGGCAATTGACTTCAGTCCCATAAGAAAAATGGAGGGTATTGACTGGCAAGAGACTGCAGTCCCGTAAGAAAATGGCAGATATTGACTGGCAAGAGACTGCAGTCCTATAAGAAAAATGGAGGGTATTGACTGGCAAGAGACTGCAGTCCCCGTAAAAAAAAATGGCAGGTATTGACTGGCAAGAGACTGCAGTCCCGTAAAATTTTTATAAAATTCCAATTAAGGAAACTGAGTGGACTTTTGACTTTATCACAGTGGTGGCATTACTTGCATTACAGATTTTGAAAATGATTTCATCTCTCCCAAGTTAAAATAGATGATGAGGGTTCGAGAAATAAATACCGCAGCCACGTGCCCTTATTAATGATGCCGCCAGAAGCAGGAGCGCAGTATGACTTTATCCTGGCACCAAAGCTCCCAGCAGCCCTGCACACTCGCAGAAGACTCTCCATCAATAAGGTTCAATCTGTTGACTGAATCTAGAATATAATATGTTGTTATCAAGCAGATTGATCCAGAGGGAGGCAAAGACGAGCGTGCCAACGGCGAGCACGCAGCCAAACATTCCTCTCTGATGCCCAAATCTGAATCAGTCCCAAATATCCTTCAGAAAGGGCGTATGGCTCGGCATGGTTCGGCGCCGCGGCTTTCCAAAGGCTCCCATTTTAACCCTTTCCTTTCTAGCTTATTAGATCCAATCATAGTTTTCTATGATTTTTTTTTCTATGATAGTTCAGTTATAAATATCTTGACAAAGTGCTGAAAACTTTGTCAAAAACGCCCCCTTGATGTGAGTGACAGGTGATTTACATATCTCATGCACTAGCCTGAGACAGGCACACCCTGTGTAATTATAAAAAGGGAGAGATTCACCCCTCCCCCACATAACAAATCCTGGGTGATGGAAAGGAATGTTATCTGTGATCAGGTGACCTCAGACACACACACTGCACTATAACAATCATCAGATCACTGGATGTTCTACTCTGCCCAGCTCTGACTACATACATGTCCCCTATATTCTTCTTGCTGTTCACTCGAGAATACATTTCCTTTCACTCTGGTCTGTGGATCTGTGGTCTGTGCCTGTCTCAGGCTAGTGCATGAGATATGTAAATCACCTGTCACTCACAGCAAGGGGGCGTTTTTGACAAAGTTTTCAGCACTTTGTCAAGATATTTCTAACTGAACAATAAAAGAGGATTGCTCAGGCATGGAGTAAATCTGTGTGGCAAGACTGGGCTCAAATGAAAGGAAATCGTATTCTCTACATTATGACATCCACTTTAAAGAGGAGGTCCACCCGATTTTTTTTTTTTTTTAAAAGTCAGCAGCTACAAATACTGCAGCTGCTGACTTTTAATAAATGGACACTTACCTGTCCCAGGTTCCAGCGGTGTCGGCAGAATGTGACGAGCGAGCGCTCGTCTCTCGGCTGCCCCGCCGCCATCCTCGGTCAGGGAATCAGGAAGTGAAGACGCAACGTCTTCACTGCCCGGTTCCCTACTGCGCATGCGCGAGTCGCGCTGCGCTTCTCTATTGGTCCCCGCTGTGTCCTGGGAACTGTGTTTCCCAAGACACAACGGGGCATCTTCGGATAGGGGCGGGCATCCTCGGATATGGGCGGGGATGCTCGTCCCGGAAGTGGGGGCAGATACCTGTATTATACAGGTATCTGCACCCGCCTCCCCCCTGAAAGGTGCCAAATGTGACACCGGAGGGGGGGAGGAATCCGATAAGAGATAGTTCCACTTTAGGGTGGAACTCCGCTTTAATGATACAGGAATGTTGCGCTCCATACCCCACAGCAACGGCTCACCCAATGGCTACAAGCTGTCAACCGATTGGCTAAAAAGTGGAGGTGTTAGGTGCCAACAGCAAATCAGCTACCTTCTTTCAGCTCCCGACCTGCACTAAAAAAAAAAAAAAAAATTTAAAAACAATGGCTAGCTGGATTTTCATAGTTGGCTTGGGGCCACCTATCATTGAATTACATTTGCAGTAACCAACAAGTGAGGCTGTGATTCTGATCTGATCCGCATCTTCTTTTAATTTTAACTTTTGTTCAGTCAGCCAAGAAAAAAAAAAAATGCTCTCATTTAAAAAAAAATGAAGCAATACAAAGATAATGTCACCCACCATCCATCCGCATTCATAGCAAGCAACCCATTAAAGCATTAATTATTTTTTAATTAAAAAATCTGGATGCTGATTTTGTACATCTGTTATAGGTTAGAAGAGACTAACTAAAAAAAAAATATATATATATATAGATATATATATATGTATATATATTTTATACTACAGACTTTCGTGGCCACTGCATGTGCCAAAGAAAACCCAAAACCCAAAACGACGCTTCTTTTCTTTGTTGGACGCAGCGGCGCGTATGTGCGCCTGGACAGATCTGACTGCCCGTGAAAAGAATTCTAAATAAAACACAAACACGAAATTTGGCATAGCCACAGAAGCGAGCTTAGGACTAATTTCAGCATGCGGACGGCTCTCACACAGTACGACTGGCTCCAATATAAATGAAACCAGGCGCAGTCAAAATTGCCAGTAAACTCCCCCGTTAAAGTAACAGTCTCCTCTATTCCCCCACGTTCTTTCTTCTACTGGAGCCCCCTCAAACAAAAACATCTGCTACAAAACTTCAGGAACTAAAAAAAAAAAAAAAAACTCTGTCGATCTACAACAGGCCGAGGCAATTAGCATTATTCCGTCAACCAGACTTGGTTCGAAGTAGCCGCGGGTAATCTACGGGAACTTCTGACCGGACAGAACAGAACAGCAAAGCATGCTGAGACTAGCGGTTCCACAATACGTATGGCCTCCCCAGAAACCTATATTTACTGAAGAGGTATACAGCACTGAAATATGCTAGGTATATAGCACTGCCGATGCTGCAATTATTGTAAATTTAGGACTTATTTATCAAATAGACTTATCTAACAAGCTTTTGTAGAGAGAAAAACCTGAGAATTTGGTGGCGATAGCTTTCATTGCAGAGCGGTTGGACTTTGGTGGAGGGGATCCAGAAGCAGTTGAGTATGCAAGCAAGGGGTTAAGTTTACATTAAAAAGATGAATGTGAGAGTGTTAGGGTTACAGGGAGGGTTAGTGTTAGGAGTATAGGAAGGTTTAGTGTGAGTGTTACAAGGGGGGTTAATGTTGGGGTTACAGGGAGGGCTAGTGTTGGAATTATAGGAAAGTTTACTGTAATGCCCTGTACACACGGTCGGAAAATCCGACCACAAAATCCATCGGATTTTTTCCGACGGATTTTGTCCGACACTGGTGTTGCATACACACGAGCGGACAAAGTTGTCGGAAAATCCGATCATTCTGAACGTTGTGACAATTGTTGCCTACAACGGGACTACGTAGAGGCTAGTAGCCAATAGCTTTGGTCTTGTAATGTGATCTGAGCATGCGTGGCACTTTGTCCGTCGGAATTCGCTACACCCGATCGGAAAAAGTCCGATAGGACTTTGTTGTCGGAAAATTTGAGAGCAGGCGATAAAACTTTGTCCGTCGGAAAATCCGACGGAAAAAGTCAGATGGAGCCTACACACGGTTGGAATTTCCGACAACATTGTCCGATAGGACATTTTCTGTCGGAAAATCCGACCGTGTGTACGGGCATTAGGCTTACAGGGAAAGTTAGTGTTATGGTTGCAGGGAAGGTTAGTGTTGGGGTCACAGAGTATTATTGATAGGGTTACCGGGAAAGTTAGTGTTGGGTTACGGGGAAGGTTGGGTTTGGGTTACTGGAAGGGTCAGGGTTTGGGTCATAGGAAGGGTTAGTGTTGGGGTTACAGAGGGATAAGTGTTAAGGTTAGAGAGAAGGTTAGTGTTGGGGTTACAGGAAAGGTTAGGGTTGGGTTACAGGAAGGGTCAACATTTGGGTTATAGGAAGGGTTAGTGTTGGGGTTACAGAAGGGATTAGTGTTAGGGTTAGAGGAAAGGTTAGGGTTGGGTTACAGGAAGGGTCAACATTTGGGTTATAGGAAGGGTTAGTGTTGGATCACAGGAAGGCATAACATTACAAGGAAGGTATAATATCACACGGAAGGTTAGTTTGAGGGTTACAGGGAGGGTTGGTGTTAGAATTATAGGGAGGATTAATGTTAGGGTTACAGAGAGAGTCAGTGCTAGGCCACAGGTTACATCGCCTGGAACCCCGGACCATGGAATCAGCTACATAGTCAACTGTAAAAAACGTAACCCTGAATCCAATGAAACATGTTACATTGAAACCAAAAATTAATTGCAGATAGACTTGTAAAACAGTACATAAATGGTTACAATCGTGCTCTCAACAATGCCAACTGGAAGAGCTTTGTTTGGAAACTTTAAGCTTCATGCCACCAAATTTCTAATTCTTAGTAGGGGAGCGGGGGCATGGCTGGCAGTTCCCGTGCTCCGCTCTTATATCTTGCAATGCAATAAAAATAGCCTTTTATCCTGATCTCAAAAGCCTGTAAAATCATTGTGGCGGATGCAATGGGATAGACAAGGAGAAAATTACTCAGGGCTTTGCTTCAACATGAAATTAAAAAGTGATGCTGCAGTCTCGGAGGGTCTCAGTGATTTTCCCTGGGTTTAGATCATGCATAAATATCGTGACATCCATACAAAACAAAAGGTACCGCTAACTGATCATTTTAAGGCCTGCCGGATGATGACAAGGAAATGCAGCGCTATAAAGAAGACAACGAGAGGCTCACACCAGTCTCTGCCTACTTTATAAATGGTATATCTGGATGGATGACACCAGTCTTTCAGCTGTGTTCCCTGTGATGTCACTGGTCTCTAGTGAATGGATAGGCTGCATTCTCAGTGATGTCATCGCTCTCTACTGAATGGATAGGCTGCATTCTCTGTGATGTCACTGGTCTCTAGTGAATGGATAGGCTGCATTCTCAGTGATGTCACCGCTCTCTACTGAATGGATAGGCTGCATTCTCAGTGATGTCACTGGTCTCTAGTGAATGGATAGGCTACATTTTCAGTGATGTCACCGGTCTCTACTGAATGGATAGGCTGCATTCTCAATGATGTCATCGCTCTCTAGTGGTGGATAGGCTTTATTCCCAATGATGTGACCTTTCTCTAGTGAATGGATAGGCTGTATTTCCAGCAATATCTCTAGTCTCTAGTGAATGGATAGGCTGCATTCTCAGTGATGTCATCACTCTCTAGTGAATGGATAGGCTGCATTCTCAGTGATGTCATCGCTCTCTAGTGGTGGATAGGCTGTATTTCCAATGATGTGATCTGTCTCTAGTGAATGAATAGGCTGTACTCCCAATGATGTGATCTGTCTCTAGTGAATGGATAGGCTGTATTCCCAATGATGTGATTAGTCTCTAGTTGTGGATAGGCTGTATTTCCAGCAATATCTCTAGTCTCTAGTGAATGGATAGGCTGCATTCTCAGTGATGTCATCGCTCTCTAGTGGTGGATAGGCTTTATTCCCAATGATGTGATCTGTCTCTAGTGAATGGATAGGCTGTATTCCCAATGATGTGATCTGTCTCTAGTGAATGGATAGGCTGTATTTCCAGCAATATTTCTAGTCTCTAGTGAATGGATAGGCCCCAGTCTAAGGTTGGAAGCACATATTTATCATTAGCAGTACTGGAAACTTGAAACACTCAATAAGGTGGTCCACACATATAGTGGTTGTGATGATCAGATGTCTGCAAAAATTTGGCTGATGTGTACCTTTTATAAAGGTTATCCTCCACTAATATGCCGGGGATTTTAGACTGTAAGTTTCTTCAAGGGCTGATGAAATTTGTGTAATCTAGGTAGAGCTGGATAGAACGTGGAGGCTATAAATATGAGGAACAAATAACACAATCGATTTACCAGTCCATTAAAAACGTGTTCCAGCAAATCTCACAGGCATACAACCCTCCTTGCGTTACAAAACTTTTTGGAACACTGAATCACTCAGCTGTTTTCTTTTTTGAAGAAAAAATTTAAAAAAAAAGAGGTAAAAGTGGTCCCTGGCTACCCGCAGAAGCTATATATAAAATCAAGCTGTTGCCAGTGACACATGCCTCCACTGAGTCTTCGAGGAAGAGTTAGGGAACAATATGTATTTCCTGGATTTGAACAGATGGATCCAAGTACAGCAGAGGCGAAACACCCATGAAAACATTGAAATCATCACTTCTCCAGTCACGGAGATCTGAAAATGATTAAGCAAAATAACAAAATGGCATCCGATGCTGCAGAAGGCGGCTGCTGCTGCTTTGTGTGACGGACCGATAGGACGCAGTACAACAGAAAAAAAATAAAATAAAAAGCCTACCGTATCTCACTTTTTTTAAGATGCAAGATATTGTTTTAACCACTTACCCACCGGGCACTTAATTATTTTATATGTCGGCTACATGAGTACCGATCCAACCTAGTCAACATTTTCTGATTTAAAGCATAATAATTCTATTCTCAGTTTTATGCCCTATATTAATTTCCTATCTTACTGTTACAGCTGAAAAAGTCTACCATATATATTCAGTTTAATAAACTTACCCTTAAAAAAAACTTGGTTATAATACACACCCGTGGCTGTCAAGTTCTGTTCCTTTGACCACCAACCCCTCCTAGTCTTTTGATTGGACAATATAGGACGGTGATGGTGAACCTCGGCACCCCTAGATGTTTTGGAACTACATTTCCCATGATGCTCGTGCACTCTGCAGTGTAGTTGAGCATCATGGGAAATGTAGTTCCGAAACACCTGGGGTGCCGAGGTTCGCCATCAATGATATAGGACAGTGATGGCGAATCTTTATGAGCCCGAGTGCCCAAACCGCGACGCAAAATCAACTTTTTTTCTTTCAAAGTGCCAACACAGAATTAAACAACTTTCCATGGCCTCATCGTCCAGCTCTCCCCAGGCAGTATTGTAGGAATCGCCGCCATCCAGCTGCTCCTTGATATACCTGCCGCCGGGAGATCAGCTAGCAGCCACTGCACCTCTCCCCATGGCCATGGATGATCTGCTCCGACTCCGAGCAGCGACCCCCCCCCTCCGCTGTTTCACAGGCTGCACCAGAGGGACAGACTGAACCAAAGTCGTCCTGGAATCGGGTGCCTGCAGAAAGGAATGCCCGAATGCCTTACCGTAGGGATCCGGGGGAGGCAATGAGCTGCACAATCAGGAAAGTGGAGAATTTTACACCCCCCTAAACATCGCACATGGAACAAGATGACTGGCTGCCCACCCCCCTGCTGACGTAACTGGCACTGATGCAAGGAAGGGAGCCGGCTCTTCCGTGCCTGCACCGTCAGTGCAAGTGACTGCCTTGCTGGGTGATTCCACCGGTGTGCCCACAGAGAGGGCTTGGCGCGCCAGCTGTGGCACGCATGCCATAGGTTTGCCATCACTGATATAGGCGAATCAACACATTGGCAAAGTCAACACTCTGCTCACTCTACTCGGAAAGCAAGGCCAGGTGGTGCATTAAGAAGCCCACAGCATTGCAGTACATCCTGACAATGCTCGCTATCCCAATCTGAACTCTGATGAGCAGGGAATTGTAGGAAGCTAATACCAAGACAGATCGCAGGTACTTAAATTAGCAGCATTTAATGTCTAGTTTTATTAAATTTTTTCCAATAACTTATTATCAAAATACTTTTAACAAAAGTTACACATCAATACAATGAATAACCCTACACAGAAACGGGCAGTAATGAGAACCTAAGGAAATAGCAAGATTAAGGGGCATCTTGTAAAATCTGATTCTGGCTTAGCGTTGGGGTTTCGGACTGTTGAAGTACGTCTAAGTCGGGTGGCTAGGGGCGCAGAATTCCGCAGAGATAGTGGGCAACTTTATACCAACGTCTGCTATGAAGGCTCTGGGTGTTTATTAGGTATGAGAGTGGGACATGAGTGGAAGGGTAGAGGGCGTGGGAGAGGGAAGGGTATGGTGGGGATATTTGGTAATGAGGGGGTACTGTATGGGTATTAGAGGCAGGATATTTTGGTAGGTTGAAGGGAAAGGGAGAAGGGATGTAGGGTGGGGGATCTTTGATGAGGGAAAGGTGGTAAAGGAAGGATGAGGTACAGAGGATGGTAAGGATAGAATTTTGGGGGGCTCCAGGAGAGTGGTAGAGACCTCTATTCCCCGGTGTTTACATCTATAGATGCTTACATAGGAGCTCCATAGTATTCCTCATCTGGCCATAAAGTTGCAGTTGGCTGATTGTTGTCTTGGTTATGGGTTTGCCTTTCCAAATCAGTACCAAGGAGCAGGAGCTTGAAGAAGAAGAGCGTGGTCTGGTTTGAGAGGCTAAATGGGTGGGTATTGCTGGTTTTATATATATATATATATATATATATATATATATATACAAAACCAGCAATACCCACCCATTTAGCCTCTCAAACCAGACCACGCTCTTCTTCTTCAAGCTCCTGCTCCTTGGTACTGTCGAAAGCACAGCTGCAATACTAGTTCTATAGAACATTATGTCTTAGTGAACCAGTTCTTGGATGCTAACTAGTTGGAAAAGGCAACACTTTCAAACACAAAGCCCATTCTACTTAATTTTGCTCAGTTCAAGCAAGGCCATCTGTGAAACGCAGCCAGCTAACCTCCATTCAAAACTGTAATTTGTAGCCTACGGCAGACAACGGGAATGGTGAATGGGCTGGGTATTTTTTTTTTTTTCCCGTTTTGTCGTTACTCGATGTCGTCTCCATCCTGGTGCAAGTTTGACATACAAAGTCTAGAGAGGAAAGGACCAACATCCACAATCAAAGAATCCTGTTCAGAGGGTTTCTTATAGGAATGACCAGTGTCAGCTGCCCACATGCCGTACTTTAAAGAGATGCATACAGCATTGCATTAAAAATTAATTACACATGTTATTTTATTGATAGTGCATAATGTAATGAGCACCAGCTGTGCTAAATATCCAAACTACTTTATAAGATGGCTATAAAAAAACAAGAGAGGAGTTAGAGAGATGGAGGGAGAGAGAGGAGGGAGAGTGGTAGAGAGAAGGAAAGAGAGAGGGGTAAGAGAGAGAGGCGGCATGCCAGCATGACCTATTTAAATAGATGTTGCAAAAAGGATCTTCTTTGTAACATTTTTTTTTTTTTTTTTTAACATTTCATGCTGACCATTTTTTTCCAATTTATAAACCTATAAAAAAAAGAAAAAATAGTGCATACATAAACCCAGCAGAATGGTGACCTTTGGTGACCAGAATGGGCATTAACACACAGCCGCCACACATACGCACTCACGGCGCTCCCAGCAGTTGGTCAGGGCTTCTCATCTGGAACCAGTGGGGCAGGCTCCCGATCATGTGACCGTTGTGATCATAGCAGTCACATGATACAAAATCTGGGGATTTGTATCCCCTGTTGCTTTAACCCCCCCTATCCTCAGCAGTATATACTTATTTTTTATTCACTTCTCCACAGCTCCATTCAGCCAATAGGAGTGAAAAGAAAGCCCTATGTAAGCTACAATGTTTGGGAGTCCTATTGGACCAGCACTGTCAGATGGAATCAGTCACATGCTCTTCTGTACTCGGAAGTACCACCTATTTCCTTTGGCTATCAGCGCTGAATGGAGCGGTGGGGAAGAGAAGGAAAGGTAGGTACCAGCTGCTAGGGAGGTACCGTATATACTCAAGTATAAGCCGACCCGAATATAAGCCGAGGCACCTAATTTTACCACAAAAGAATGGGAAAACGTATTGACTCCAGTATAAGCCTAGGGTGAGAAATGCGCAGCTACTGTAAGTGGAAAAGAGGGTCAACAATGCCCATTTGCAGCCTCACTGTGCCCATTTGCAGCCACACTGTGCCAATTTGCATGCCTCACTGTGTCCATTTGAAGCCATAGATCCCCTGAACTTCAAACTTGGTAGTTAAGGGTTCCTAGATGCCCCCTAGCTGCAGCCAAAATTTGGGGTCTCTGGACTCAAAGGGTCCCGAAATTACATTGCTGCAGATGGATACAGTTGACCGAATTTGGGGCCCCGTATCTCGGGGCCACTTGGTGCTAGGAACTCCAAATTTGGATACATTGTAATGTTGGTTCCACTGGATTTGCACACCAAATAAGCCGAGGGGGGCACTTTCAGCACAAAAAAATGTGCTGAAAAACTCGGCTTATACTCGAGTATATACGGTATATGAAGAATTTATGCAAATCTGTTTCTTTTGCCCTGAAAGAGAGGGCCCATCACTGTAATTTACAATCAGTAAGCAATCACATGACAATCACATGACAATGCCAACGTTTTGCTGTCTTTTCCCCCAGTATTCTACCTCTCTGAAAAAGTTCCTTCCGGGAGAAACTGAACATAATTTACTCTGCAGTTCTGAGTTTGGGAAAAAAAAAAATCTATAAAATTGAATTAATTTTATAAGAGTAATTGCAAAAACACAGCGACTATCTTGGCCTTCAAGGGGGGGGATATTCGATAAGAACTTGCAATGGCACAGGATGAAGTGTCATAATCCATAGTAACCAATCAGATTACAGTCTGCCGTAAACAGATCACCCGAGAAATGAATTCCAATTAGCCGCCATGCATTGCTGCACTTTGATCTGCGCGCTGTAGACTAAAACCGCATCCGCGTAAAATTGTTTTATCGGGTCAGCCCAGTGGTCTCGGACGGGGACAGGCGAGGGTTAAGAGAGTTTTTTTTTTTTTCGTTTACTTTCGAAAGGGAAGATAATGTTTCTTTCAGGCAATACTTGGCCAAAGGCTGCCATAAACACTTAGCATGCTCTTTGATGTAGCCTATTCTCTAAGTGCTGTAGACTGCAGCAGTAATTATGGGAAAGCCATGATAACAAGTCGATTTCTCCGCAAAGCTGGCCTCACTTTTACAGGGAACAGACCACTTAAGGATGAGCAAGGGAGAATGCAAGAAAAAAAAAGGAAAACATAACTGACACCATAGCAAATTAAAACAAAAACAAAACATTTTTTTGCTATCTACCACTGGCGCTTCAATTTATTTATTACACCTACGTGCATTACACCTCGTTCACGCCAAGCTGGATACAGAAGAACTGGTTTTATTACAGGCAGCATTCTGTCTTGGCTGGACCACTCTCATTCATCCATGCCATGCCCTGTGAACGATGCCATTTAGCTCAGTACACACTCTTAGGCCCGGTGTTTGCACGTGGCAGGTGGTCAGGACCATGGGGCCGAAACCACTGGAAAAACCGCAGCATGAATGAGCTCTTAAAGCATCATGCCTAAAGGGGAAAATTTGCACATTTCAAGAATTAAGCTCGCACACAGAACTGATGTCAATTGACGTTTGGAGGTACGCCCAACTAAAACACTTCGTGGAGAGTCTTCCTCACCCAATCCGTTGTGAGGATAAGTATACGCAGTTGGAGAGACTCTGTTTACGGGAGACTACGAGGAATAATATATCTCGAATTTATAAAATCCTAATCAATGAAGAAGTTTTGGACGTACCCCCATATGTCAAGAAATGGGAAGAAGATTTAGGAACACAGTGTAGTAGAAGTAGGATAGAAAAAATATTTAAAATTAAACATTAATAGTTCGGCGTTCCCTATAAAAACGGTTGAAAATAATTTTAAATGTCTTTCAAGGTGGTACATAACCCCGGATAAGTTGAGTAAGTTCCAAATGGGGGTGTCCCCCGAGTGCTGGTGAGGATGTAAATCTAGGGGCACGATGGCTCATATTTGGTGGGACTGTCCGGTGATTAAAAAATTTTGGAAAGGAGTACTGGAATTAATTTTTGAAATAACAAAGGAAGCGATTCCAGAAGATCCATGGACGTGTTTGTTTCATGGGACGGGGACCCCATGGAAACAATATAAAGCATCTTTGATCCCGATTTTCCTGAACGAAGCTAAAAGTTTAGTTCCGAAGAAATGGCGGGAGGTGGCTTGCCCGACTATTCGGGACTGGATTTTTGGCGTTAATGCGATTCAAATGGTAGAAAATTCGGAAGCGATCGAGGGAGAGGTAGTGACAGCAGGGAAGGATAAGTGGGCAGATTGGAATAACTTCAAGGATTCATGGAGATATCTAGCCGAGATTATAAGATAAAATTCCCTATCGCAATGTATGTTTGGAGTATCTGGTTAAATCAGGAAAGTAGTGTCTGGACCTCTTAGAGCGTTAAGCAAGGAAGGGGGGGGGGAGGGTAAAAGTATGTTTAATGTGAAGAATATAGTTGTGATGAAATTTTTTCTGTTATGTATTTTGAAAATTTATACTAAATAAAGATTTAAAAAAAAAAAAAGCATCATGCCTGCACCCCCACCACATGCTGTGGTCCAGTCCTCAAACCCCAAGTCACCGCAGTATCCTGTACTGTTGTAGGGGCCAGAAGATGGAACCACAGTGTGCAGTGGACAAAGGCGTCCAACATTACTGGGAGTGTATGATGCTAAAGATTCCCACGAAGACTGTAGAACTTTAACAAAAAAAGATCAGAAATAAGTATAATACCTCGTCTTTTCTAACTGTTTAAGTTTTCTGACCACTGTGTAGTTTTAGAGAACAAGTGCACTAAGCCGGCCATAGATTGTGTGGATCTTGGCCGGTTCAACAAGGACCAGCCAAAAATCGACCCATGTATGGGCAGGCTGATTGTACCGATCCATCGACTTGGATGCAACCAGCATTTTAGTTTTCTAGCATGTGATCAGTGCTAGTGGATATAGCGGCTAGCAAAAATCACTGTGTTTTCCCGGCAGGGATGGCTCCCTGCGCCCCCTGCCAGAAGAACACAAAAGCTCAGGGATCTGTTGATGGGGCATCCCGTGGTTGCAGGAAAGAAAATTGCATCATCTATAGCAGTGGTCATCAACCCTGTCCTCAGGGCCCACTAACAGGCCAGGTTTTATGTATTACCTTAAAGTGGATGTAAACCCCAATTTTTTTTTTTATGTCATAATGTAGAGAATTAGATTTCCTTTCATTTGAGCCCAGTCTTGCCACACAGATTTACTCGAGGCCTGAGCAATCCTCTTTTATTGTTCAGGTAAATCTTGACAAAGTCTTGAAAACTTTGTCAAAAATGCCCCCTTGCTGTGAGTGACGGGTGATTTACATATCTCATGCACTAGCCTGAGACAGGTTATCATCAGATCACTGGATGTTCTACTCTGCCCAGCTCTGACTACATACATGTCCCCTAAATCACTTGTCTGTCTATAGTCTGCTGACTGTTCACTGCATCCCATGATGAGAAACATCCAGTCAAAACACAGTAAAGCTGGGAGAGCTGGAGGGGAGGGGGATGTGAATTGTGAACTTTTTACACAGGATGTGCCTGTCTCAGGCTAGTGCATGAGATATGTAAATCACCTGTCACTCACAGCAAGGGGGCGTTTTTGACAAAGTTTTCAAGACTTTGTCAAGATTTCTCTAACTAAACAATAAAAGAGGATTGCTCAGGCCTCGAGTAAATCTGTGTGGCAAGACTGGGCTCAAATGAAAGGAAAGCTCTCCAGCTCTCCCAGCTTTACTGTGTTTTGACTGGATGTTTCTCATCATGGGATGCAGTGAACAGTCAGCAGACTATAGACAGACAAGGGATTTAGGGGACATTTATGTAGTCAGAGCTGGGCAGAGTAGAACATCAAGTGATCTGATGATAACCTGTCTCAGGCTAGTGCATGAGATATGTAAATCACCCGTCACTCACAGCAAGGGGGCATTTTTGACAAAGTTTTCAAGACTTTGTCAAGAATACTCTAACTGAACAATAATAGAGGATTGCTCAGGCTTCGAGTAAATCTGTGTGGCAAGACTGGGCTCAAATGAAAGGAAATCGTATTCTCTACATTATGACATCAAAAAAAAAATAAAAAAAATTTGGGTTTACAGTAAACCCCCGCTATATCGCGGTTCAGTTTTTGCGGTCCCGGTATATCGCGGTATTTTAATTAGGACCTGTTATTCTGATTTTGTGGTAATATTTCGCCATTTTCGCAGTTATGTACTCAATTTTTTACTGTACAATATACTGTACTGTTAAGACAATATTTTTGTGTTTTAAAAATCCTCTTGATCTCTCTCTCTATCTTCAATGTGTTTCTATTGCATAAAAGTGTGTTTAAAGACCTTTAAATGCTATTAAAAAAATTAACAAAACATGCCTAGGGTGTATTTAAATAGGGTCTTTCTATTTCGCGGTTTTCCACTTTTCGCGGGTGGGTCCGGAACATAACCCCAGCGATGGAGGGGGGTTTACTGTACATCCACTTTAAGGAGATGCAGACTAGAATACTGCAATCACTGAGCAGCAAATTATATCACCTGTGATGTATTTCGGTTATCTTGCAAACCTGGCCTGTTAGTGGGCCCTGAGGACAGGGTTGATGACCACTGCTCTATAGCCTGCCTTAGTCCACTCTTCCTAGCACCCTAACATAAGTGAATCTAGAAACTTCTCACCCAGCTAATGGACTTACATAAGCATAACAACCATGGCCTTCTCCAGAGATGACCACACCTGCCCAATGAGCCCTCAAACTTGAATGGGGCTCACTCAGAATACAGCTCCATACTAGTGTATTGGGGGGGTCACTGCGCAGATATGGTCAATACCGAAGAAAATGTAGTCTCCGAGGAGAGGAGGCTACAGATTTCAGGGCGGGAAAAAGCAAATAGATGGGTGTGTGGTTTCTAGCTTAGATTAGGTTAAAAGTGGTGTCCCCTATGTAAAGCAAAGGTCTACCTTGGCTGGTCATTAAGGAGTTAAGGAAAGATAACGTACTGTAAGTCTGCTGGTCCTTTAAGGAGAAGGTGATATTTGTTGGAATGTAAAACTCTCAAGAACTGACCTTGACTGTTTTCTCAAGTGAAAGTTTATTAGTGGCTGCAAGCTGTTGAGGACACAGTCCAGATTCCTGTTGCTCAGCACCTACTAAAAAAAACGTTCTCACACCTTACCACACCCAGTCTAAACACCCAAAAAAAACAAAGATCTTGACTCGGGTCCAGAAACAAGCACACCATCAGGCATTTTTTTTACTCTGCAATTTTATCTGTTGTTCGCAGAGGGCATTTTTTTTTTTTTTTTTATGTGCGTGTGTATGTGTATGTGTGTGCTCGTGTAATGAACCTTGAAGAATGCAGGTGTACCTTTCATTCTGACTCTACAACATCCTTTGTCCCCTGTACAGGAAGTAGACTTCTCAACATAACAAAGTCTCGGCTTTGCAAGGTGATGGGAAACAATAACAGTCAAGGAGAGGGCCGTGAGATGGTGGGATTCTTATGGCATTCAGAGAACAAGACTGAACACGAGGGGTGCCGACCGGCTTAGTCTTCCAAGGCTAAAGCATCAAAAACAGATGTCTTACAATGTCAGTCAAAAGCCCAAGGCCCGCAGTGGCTTGCAAAGCATGCACGGAAGAATATGGAGGGGACGGAGCCTTTCTGTTGTTCTGAGAACACGCCTGCCATGTAAAACCCTCCAGTTGTCTGTAACCTGACATCCTGGGAATATTCTATCCCGAGCCTGTTATTTAGAAGTCTCACTGTGATTGTCCCAAGACCACCCCATTCCAGTTATTCAAAAATGAATCTCACTCCTGAACCAAGCCCTCTCCAGAGTCTCCAGGAACCACTGCTTGGGTGGGCAAATGGCTGGCAAAAGGCTATACCACTGGCTAAGGTCACTTGGCATCTGACAGTTGTCAGCTTATTAAGAAAAAAATCTAAATACACTCCCTAAAATGTGTTTATCTCTTGCGAACCCACCTATCAAGGCCATAATGATGGGTTTATGTACTACGGTATGGAGATGCAGTAGAAGTGAGAGTCCGAGTTGAAGAAGCAAACCCGGAATGGTGAAAACATTTTTTCCATGATTCTAATTCTACCATCAGAATATACCTGATACTAAAGTATTAGATTAATAGTGTCCAAATGAACCTTTAAGTTCTTAGCAAGGACAATGGGCCTCATAAATGTCTTATGCCGCGTACACACAATCGGAATTCTCATCGGAAAAAACTCTGACGGTTTTTCCAACGGAATTCCGACGGAATTCCGCTCAAGCTGTGTTGCCTACACACGATCACACCAAATTCCAACGGTCAATAACACAGCGGCATAACACACGTTCGACAGCACTATAAAAGGGAAGTTTAATGCGTCCGAGCATGCGTCGAATTGTTTCCGAGCATGCGTCGGAATTTTGCGTGTCGGAATTGCCTACACACGATCGGAAAATCCGATAGAAAGGTTTTCCGTCGGAAAAATTGAGAACAGGTTCTCAATTCAAAGTCCGTCGGAAATTCCGACAGAAAAAGACCGTTGGGCATACACACGGTCGGAAAATCCGATGAAAAGCTCCCATCGGACTGTTTCCATCGGAAATTCCGACCGTGTGTACGCCGCATAAGGCTTTTGCCAAAACAGAAGGGTCAGTTTGGTTATTATGGGCAATACACATACCGTATATACTCGAGTATAAGCCGAGTTTTTCAGCACATTTTTTTGTGCTGAAAAATGCCCCCCTCGGCTTATACTCGAGTCAAGCACTTTTCTGCAGCAGAGAATGACATCTTCCGACCCAACTTTGGGGCCCCGTATCTCGGGGCCACTTGGTGCTAGGAACCCAAATTGTATGTGCAAACCAAGTGGAACCAACAATACAACATACCCAAATTTGGGGTTCCTAGCACCAAGTGGCCCCGAGATACAGGGCCCCAAATTTCGGTTTGGAAAATGTCATTCTCTGCTGTAGAAAAGTGCTTGACATCTTCCGACCCAACTTTGGAGCCCCGTAATCTCGGGGTCACTTGGTGCCAGGAGCCCAAAATTGGTGTGCAAGCCAAGTGTAACCAACAATACAACATACCCAAATTTGGGGTTCCTAGCACCAAGTGGCCCCGAGATACGGGGCCCCAAATTCGGTTTGGAAAATGTCATTCTCTGCTGTAGAAAAGTGCTTGACATCTTCCGACCCAAATTTGGGGCCCCCGTATCTCTGGGCTATTTGGTGCTAGGAACCCCAAATTTGGGATGCAACCCCAATAGCACCAACACTACAACATATCCAAATGTGGGATTCCTAGCACCAAGTGGCCCCGAGATACAGGGCCCCAAATTCGGTCGACTGTGTCCATCTGCAGCAATGTCATTTTGGAAAACGAGTTTGAAGTTAGGGGGACCTATGGCTGCAAATGGGCACAGTGAGGCTGCAAATGGGCACGGTGAGGCTGCAAATGGGCACAGTGAGGCTGCAAATGGGCACAGTGAGGCTGCAAATGGGCACAGTGAGGCGTGCAAATGGGCACAGTGAGGCATGCAAATGGGCACAGTGAGGCATGCAAATGGGCACAGTGAGGCTGCAAATGGACACAGTGAGGCTGCAAATGGGCACAGTGAGGCTGCAAATGGGCACAGTGAGGCTGCAAATGGGCATTGTTGACCCTCTTTTCCACTTACAGTAGCTGCGCATTTCTCACCCTAGGCTTATACTCCAGTCAATACGTTTTCCCAGTTTTTTGTGGTAAAATTAGGGGCCTCGGCTTATATTCGGGTCGGCTTATACTCGAGTATATATAGGGTTTATCCCAACCCATATAACTCACAATTTTACTGGAAAACTTGTAAGTAGATGTGGAGAAAATAGAAATAATTCAAAAATAGAAAAAAAAAATATTTATCTACGGAATACTATTGTTATACGGTAATTATTAACCCCATCCAGAATATATTTTTGCTACAGTGGTCCTTCAAATCGACACCAACAGCATGAAACATTTGCTACAGTCTATCACAGTTTCTGTGAACAATTTGCACAGAAATAATGTTTTGTGAAGTTTTTATTTTGTCTTATGAGCATTTTTTATTTTCAGATACCTGCAAAACAGTGCGGCTTTATGTACATCAACAGGCTATACAAACCCGTTTTGAAAAAAAAAAAAAAAGAGAAAGTGAATATTCAAACTAGAACAGAAAGCACCGACAGAAAGTCCAGCATATGTTTACAATAATTTTTGTAGCTAAGCTTTCCAGCCAAGCATCTGGTCTAGCCATTTCCATAATTGTAGCAAAACTTCTAAAAAAAAAAAAAAAAAAAAATTCTAAATTAAAAGTGTGTTTTTCAGTAGCAACTAAAAGTATTTTTTTTTCCGCACTTTTTTATCAAGTGGAAAAAGAGTCAAACTTATTATTCAAATTAAAGCAAAAAAAAAAACGTAAAAAAAAAATTAAAAAAACATCAGTTATTTGCCGATCTGCCGTCTCCACTTCTGATCCGACAAGAAATACTTCATCCTTGGCACGGGACCCGCAAAATCATCTAGGAAGGGCTGCGTTTGATTTCGACCATTTATCTTAAATGGAATACGAGACCACCAGTGCAAAACATTTGTGTGAAGACGCTGCCAAAACCACAAGTGAGGAGCCTAAATTCCCAATGTAAATACTCCAGCTCCACGACGCAGTATAAAAAAAAAAAATCTACACTAAGTGCTCTTTTGTGAGGTCTGATCTTCAAGGGAAGTTTATGCACAAGCTCATTTCCTGTCATCAACATTTTTGATCTGCTTCCTAATCTAACACATTCTAACACATTAGAGTATACGTAACACAACAAACAAGATCGACGCACTGTCCTTCTTTATTATGGAAGCGACGAGAAGCAAAGGAAAATATCTTGAATTCCTTGCCTTAGGAGCTGGGCAAAGGTGCCTTTAGAAATATTTTTTTTGCCCTTCTAGACTGTATCTAACTCCAACACTGAAAATGTAATACATTACAGTTTACCGGTCCTTAGATGTGATGTTTTTTTTTTTTTTTTTTTCAGGATTTTCATCTGGTAATCCTTCCAGTAGCACACTTCCTACCCTAGGATGCATGGGCGTCCGCAGGTAGGGGCAAGGGGGGTCACAGGCCCCCCGTCTGGAATCAGGGATCGCATCTTAAATTCAGCACAGTTGCGTCTCTATCGAGGTGCCGCACCCGGGTGCCACCCGCCAGTGGGATGACACCATTAAGGTGTTTATTTTACTGTTCTTTAACCACTTGCCGACCGGCGCACACAGATATACGTCGGCAGAATGGCACGTACAGGCAGGAGGGCGTATATATAAGTCCCTCCTTTAGCCTGTCCGTGCCATCGGGAGCGTGCCGGGAGCGGCGCGCTCCCGCGCCGGTCGGGACCCCCGTGAGTCCGGTCGCGGTCCCCGCGGGCTCGATCGCCGCGGGGACACCTGTATCAACGTCTGGAATCAGGGATCGGATCTCAAATTCAGCACAGTTGCGTCTCTATCGAGGTGCCGCACCCGGGTGCCACCCGCCAGAGGGATGACACCATTAAGGTGTCTATTTTACTGTTCTTTAACCACTTGCCGACCGGCGCACGACGATATACGTCGGCAGAATGGCACGTACAGGCAGGAGGGCGTATATGTAAGTCCCTCCTTTAGCCTGTCCGTGCCATCGGGAGCGCGCCGGGAGCGGCGCGCTCCCGCGCTGGTCGGGACCCCCGTGAGTCCGGTAGCGGTCCCCGCGGGCTCGATCGCCGCGGGGACACCTGTATCAACGTATCAACGTCTGGAATCAGGGATCGCATCTTAAATTCAGCACAGTTGCGTCTCTATCGAGGTGCCGCACCCGGTTGCCACCCGCCAGTGGGATGACACCATTAAGGTGTCTATTTTACTGTTCTTTAACCACTTGCCGACCGGCGCACGACGATATACGTCGGCAGAATGGCACGTACAGGCAGGAGGGCGTATATATAAGTCCCTCCTTTAGCCTGTCCGTGCCATCGGGAGCGCGCCGGTCGGGACCCCCGTGAGTCCGGTCGCAGTCCCCGCGGGCTCGATCGCCGCGGGGACCCCCGCGATCGTCTCACGGGAAGGCTGAACGGGGGGAGATGCCGAGATAAACAGCATCTCCCCGTTCTGCCTAGCAACTAGTGACGCCGATCTCTGCTCCCTGTGATTGGAGCAGAGATCAGCATTCACTAGCTGACAGCCACGCCCCCCCCCCCCACAGTAAGAAACACACCCCCTAGGCATACTTAACCCCTTACACTGCCCCCTTGTGGTTAACCCCTTCACTGCCAGTGTCATTTATACAGGAATCAATGCATTTAAATGGCATTGATTGCTGTATAAACGACAATGGTCCCAAAAATGTGTCAAAAATGTCCGATGTGTCCGCCATAATGTCGCAGTCACAAAAGAAAATCGCAGATCGCCGCCATTACTAATAAAAAAATTATTAATAAAAATGCTATAAAACTATCCCCTATCTTGTAAACGCTATAACTTCTGTGAAAAGCGATCAATAATCGCTTATTGCGATTTTTTTTACCAAAAATATTTAGAAGAATACGTATCGGCCTAAACTGAGGAAAAAAAATTTTTTATATATATTTTTTGGGGATATTTATTATAGCAAAAAGTAAAAAAAAAATAAAAAAATAAAAAAATAAAAAAAATAAAATAAAAATAAAATAAAAAATAATAATTCAAAATTGTCGCTCTATTTTTGTTTATAGCGCAAAAAAAAAACAACAGGGGCGATCAAATACCAGCAAAAGAAAGCTCTATTTGTGGGAAAAAAAAGGACGTCAATTTTGTTCGGGAGCCACGTCGCACGACCGCGCAATTGTCAGTTAAAGCGACGCAGGGCCGAATCGCAAAAAGGGGGCCTGGTCCTTTGGCTGCAAATTGGTCCGGGGCTGAAAGTGGTTAAAAAATACATAACCAGATTTTTTTTTTGTTAGTCTACTAAATTTAAATTAAAACCCCACTGAAGGTGAGAGGAACGATGTGATTTTAATGTGCAGATATAATTTATCAATCTCATAGATCAAAACCTAATTTTTAGTCGCAAACCCCAAGTTTTTTCACTTACATAGAAGAACCATGCTCTACAAACAGACCACTTATACCAGCTAATTTCATAAAAAAATATATTGATGAGACATGTTTAAAAAACTTTATCCATTGTCTACTGTGGCCCACACATTAATCCTTGCCTTCCCATAATATGATGAGCTCAGCACTCATGTTTATGAGCAATAGACATGCCCGGGAGGAGTGGAATCATGCCTCCCTTGTATGTCTGTTGCCATCTTAACCGTCCCCCTACACATAACAACATTGTGTTTCTTGGCATTGTATATATACAGTATACTTACCAAGAAGCCAAGTGTGGCGTATTGTTCTATATCACAGTTGGCCAACTTTACTCTCCGAAGGCCACAAAGGGGCCAAGATTGGGGGAGAGCAGCGGGTTGATTCAGATATGATATTGGAAAAGACAATCATTTTGTAAAAGAAAATAAACCAAAGTGGATTTATATCTTTGGTGGCTACTGAAGAACATATTTACAGTCAAGTTTTTCTTAATTTAATCACAGACTAAAAATATCCAAATATTTTACTGCATTCGTGGGAAGGATTTAAAATTTCTGTCCAGTATTTATTTTTGTCTGTGTCTTTGAGGATTTTTTGTTTTATCAATCCCTTTGACACCCATGCAAGAAAAGAAGTTTGTTGTAGTCACTGGGATATGAAGGCAAGAATTATGCCCCGTACACGCGGTCGGATTTTCCGACGGAAAATGTCCTATCGGACCATGTTGTCGGAAATTCCGACCGTGTGTGGGCTCCATCAGACTTTTTCCGTCGGAATTTCCGACGGAAAAAGTTTGAGATCCTGCTCTCAAATTTTCCGACAACAAAGTCCTATCGGACTTTTTCCGATCGCGTGTAGCGAATTCCGACGGACAAAGTGCCACGCCTGCTCAGATCACATTACAAGACCAAACCTATTGGCTAATAGCCTCTACGTAGTTCCGTCTTACGCATCGAACGTCACCACGTTCAGAATGATCGGATTTTCCGACAACTTTGTCCGACCGTGTGTATGCAACACCAGTGTCGGACAAAATCCGTAGGAAAAAAATCCGACGGATTTTGTGGTCGGAATTTCCGACCGTGTGTACGGGGCATAACAATCAAAACACTGTCAGAAGTTTTAGCCTTCAACACTCTACTAAAAATGTGTTTTTCTCCTTGTTGGGGAGATTTTCCATCACTTCCTGTCCTGAAAGGAGGAGGTTATAATAAATCTCCCCATTAGGAACACAGACAGCAATACAAATCTGAGAGAGGCTCAAATCTCTTCCCTCAAAATTGAATTAAAATGTTTTGACTCAAGTCGGCCCTTAACCGAGTTGTAATTTGGATTAAACTAGTAATGTGTCCTTTAGATTTATAGAGAGACAAAGTTTGTTTGTCTTCAAATAAAATGAGGGCACACACCGATGCAGCCATACATGCAGCACTTAGCAGCCAGGGGAAAAAGAAAAAAACCCGCCCCCCACTCTTGTCATTTGTACGGTAGAGATATATAAACAGAGAAGAAAACTGCAATTTCATATCTGCGCTTTGCATGTCAACAGATTACGAAGACTGGGCTAAAAGCTTTGACATAAGAAGCTTTGAGAAAAAAGTTTTGGCACTAAATTATAGGGAATGAGCATCGCATTCACTGAAGAGCCTTCAGCCTGGGCTTTTCTATGGCAACAGATTTTGAAGGCCAACGGTTGGTGGACCAGAACAAAGGACACCTAAGCAAAAACATCCACCATGTTGGAAGCAGACCCTTGGTGGATGAACATAGAGGTTGCCAAGCGGCTTTGGGTATAAAAGTCCACAATGCATTTATTACAGCACTATGACTGCGGGGTACATCGACCGATGCTTGGCTACAAGCGGTATAACGGCATACAGTCATGCAAGTTACCTCCCCTCTCCATGGCAAATTGTCGGGTTTGTGGTGGACATGGGCGTCCGCAGAACTTTTTTCAAGGGGGGGGGGGCATCATTTTAAGGTCACCCATGCTCTGACCATTTCAACAATGTCATTATCACATTATCACGGTCAGAGGCTGCAGACGTAGTACAGGTGATGGTCAGAGACTGCAGACATGGCACAAGAGACTGTCACAGATGGCGGACACGGTCCAAGAGACTGTCAGAGACTGCGGACATGGTCCAAGAGACTGTCGGAGACTGCGGACATGGTCCAAGAGACTGTCAGAGACTGCGGACATGGTCCAAGAGACTGTCAGAGACTGCGGACATGGTCCAAGAGACTGTCGGAGACTGCGGACATGATCCAAGAGACTGTCAGAGACTGCGGACATGGTCCAAGAGACTGTCAGAGACTGTGGACATGGCACAAGAGATGACCAGAGACTGCGGACATGGTCCAAGAGACTGTCAGAGACTGCGGACATGGTCCAAGAGACTGTCAGAGACTGCGGACATGGTCCAAGAGACTGTCAGAGACTGCGGACATGGTCCAAGAGACTGTCAGAGACGGCGGACATGGTCCAAGAGACTGTCAGAGACTGCGGACATGGTCCAAGAGACTGTCAGAGACTGCGGACATGGTCCAAGAGACTGTAAGAGACTGTGGGCATGGCACAAGAGATGACCAGAGACTGCATACATGGCCTAAGAGACTGTCAGAAACTGCATACATGGCTCAAGAGACTGCGGACATGGCACAAGAGACTGTTAGAAACTGCATACATGTAGTGGGTGACAGACAGAGACAGGGGGGGTGACAGAAAGAGACAGAGGGGGTGACTGAGAGAAAGGGGGTGAGAGAGAGGGGGTGACAGAAAGAGACAGAAGGGGTGACAGAGAGAGAGGAGAGTGACAGAGACAGAGGGGGGTGAAAAAGAGAGGGGGTGAGAGAGAGAGAGAGAGGGGGTGACAGAGAGGGGTGATGGGGGTCATCACTCCTGATCCAATCCCTGATTCCAGGGGGGGGGCACTTGCCCCCCCTTGCTCCTATCTGCGGACGCCCATGGTGGTGGACTAAGGAACTATGCTGGTAATAACAGGAAAAGGTGTCATCTGGGTCTTCTTCAATGTCACTAACCTAATGGTATACTGAATTCGAAAGTTTCTCAATTATCATGAAGGTTCTCAATTATCAAGGTCGTGGTATAACTGTTAGTAATTAGTCACCTTCAACTGGACTTGTTCTGTGAGGTTGAAGATGTTTTGTAATTTATAACCGCCGCTTCTTAATTTGCAACTGAAGTGGCTTAGATAAGCTCGAAAACATCTTCAGCATTATAGGACAAGCAGGGGCGGACTGACAACTCATGGGGCTCCCGGGCAATAGGAGATTATGGGGCCCCCGGGCAATAGGAGATTATGGGGCCCCCTGGGCAATAGGAGATTATGGGGCCCCCTGGGCAATAGGAGATTATGGGGCTCCCGGGCAATAGGAGATTATGGGGCCCCCGGGCAATAGGAGATTATGGACCCCCCTAGGCAATAGGAGATTATGGGGCCCCCTGGGCAATAGGAGATTATGGGGCTCCCGGGCAATATGAGATTATGAGGCCCCCGGCCAATAGGAGATTATGGGGCCCCCGGGCAATAGGAGATTATGGGGCCCCCGGCAAATAGGAGATTATGGGCCCCCCAGGCAATAGGAGATTATGGGGCCCCCGCGCAATAGGAGATTATGGGGCCCCCGGGCAATAGGAGATTATGAGGCCCCCCAGGCAATAGGAGATTATGGGGCCCCCAGGCAATAGGAGATTATGGGGCCCCCGGGCAATAGGAGATTATGGGGCCCCCTGGGCAATAGGAGATTATGAGGCCCCCCAGGCAATAGGAGATTATGGGGCCCCAGGCAATAGATTATGGGACCACACAGTATACACACACACACACATACAGTATATACACACAGAATACACACACTGAAAAAGTACTGGAGAGGCGGGGCAGATATAACCTTGGGATTTAAAAAAAAAACACAGATTTTTACATACTGTCCCTGGTTTTTAGTGAGGCTGGCAACCCTGATGGGGCCCCCATTAGTGGCATGGGGCCCTCGGGCAGTGCCCGAGTGCCTGAATGGTCAGTCCGCCCCTGAGGACAAGTCTAGCTGAATGTGAGTAATATCTATACCAGGGATCCTCAAACTACGGCCCTCCAGCTGTTGCAGAACTACACATCCCATGAGGAATTGTAAAACTCTGACATTCACAGACATGACTAGGCATGATGGGAATTGTAGTTCCTAAACAACTGGAGGGCCGTAGTTTGAAGACCCCCTGATCTATACTATAATGGTGCATTCAGGATATGATTTGCCTCCAACCAGATGGGATCATCTGCCCATAAACCTTGACCACTTGCCTTCTAATATTAGTTTACTTCAGGTCCCTTGTCCGATACAGCAGTGGTTCTCAACCTCGGTCCTCGAGTACCCCCAACGGGCCATGTTTTCAGGTTTTCCTTTCATTTGCACAGCTGCTTTAAATCGATATCAATGACATGGTATTGGTATTTTATCTAAAGGAAGTTCCCAAAACATGGCCCGTTGGGGGTACTTGAGGACTGAAGTTGAGAACCTCCGTAATACACCGCCGGGTGTGACAGCTCATATCGGAGCCAAAGCCTATATTCCATGACAAATGATGTTCAATGACTGCTTTGATGGAAAGCCGACTTAAATCTGTGCCTGATAGGTAGTAGATAATACTTCGCAATATTTTTTATTTCATTCCTGTATTCTCAGGCAAGTTTCTTCTCTGCTATAGTTTTGAAAAAGTTGAAAAAGAACGCAGGTAACTAATCCATACTCACTATAGCAAATGGCCCTTTCAAACTGCCTATATAAAAGTTGGGGGAAAAAAAATAAAAGATAAAACAACAAAACTGCCCCAAGCTCATTGTCTCACTTCGTAACTTAGAAAGCGAAAACTGGGTGAGGGTTCCTTCTGTGCGACTTTTATGAGACAGAACGAGCCGGCGTCTGCTCGCAGACTGCACACTGGCTACATACTGCTGTCAGACGCTCACAACAAGGACTTAAAACCACCAAGCATCCGAGGTGAAATAGCTTACAGTGCTGCATTCCAGTTGTGAAGTAAAGAGGTCAGAGTAATGTGAGCCGCAGTTAAGCAACATTCTTAGCAAAAGTTATTTCTGCAATAAAGCTGTAGCGAGATTTTGCCCGCTGCCCGACCATTTTATCGCCGATTTAACACTGATATGGCCACTGCTTAGCTTGATAATGGGCCCAGGAAACATAGCCGGACAGCTTTGCATGCCAGTATACAAATAGCTCACTTAACGTCTATGTAAGTCCAAAAATCTATTTTTAGCATGTTGGCATCATGCCTTACTTCTGTACGGTTTTCCCGAACGTTTTGTGAATTTGTTACAAAGTTTCTTACTTAGAGATAATGCCAGTAACAGAACTTCCCATTGCAGGGTGATAATTGTAGCCGAAGCTTGACCGTTAGTGGCAGCCTTGTCCGCTTACACTGGGATCCCCATCAGGTCCATTAGATAGGCAACTCAATGGCAGGGGCGGACTGACCATTCGGCCACTCGGGCACTTCCCGAGGGCCCCGGGCCACTAGGGGGCCCCGTTAGGGTTGTCAGCCTCAGTAAAACCAGGGACAGTATGTAAAAATCTGTGTTTTTTTTACATCTGTTTCTGAAATGTTCCTTACCGACATCCTTTTGGTCAAAAAAACCCGAGATTATAGCTGCCCCACCTCTCCAGTACCTTCTCAGCCAATAGAAACATGTCTGTGTATACTGTGTACATGTCTGTGTATACTGTGTGATTGTACACTGTGTGTGTGTATACTGTGTGGCCCCATAATCTCTGATTGCCTGGGGGCCCCATAATCTCCTATTGCCCGGGGGGCCCCATGAGTTGTCAGTCCGCCCCTGCTCAATGGTCAACTGAATATGTACACATGGCAGGCTGGCAAGGTCCCTGCTAATTGCAAAAAAAGGTGGCTTAGAATTTTTAGCCTGCAGCGGAAAGTGCTGTTACTGGCAGGATCTCCAGGAAAGAAAGTGTTTGCAACACAAGAAAATATTTCCTTAAGAAGGTATGATGCCAAGCATATTGAAGAACATATTTAGGATTTACATACAGTTGAACTTTTTTTTTTTTTTTTTACTGCATGGGTTGACATTGTCTAAGTCAGGGGGTCTCAAACTGGTGGCCCTCCAGCTGTTGCGAAACTACAAGTCCCACCATGCCTCTGCCTGTGGGAGTCTTGCTTGTAACTGTCAGCCTTGCAATGCCTCATGGAACTTGTAGTTTTGCAACAGCTGGAGGGCCGCCAGTTTGAGACCCCCTGGTCTAAGTGGTTAGCACTTGTACCTAGCAGCACTAGGGTCGTCGGTTCGAATCCCAACCATGGCACTACCTGCAGCACTAGGGTCGTCGGTTCGAATCCCAACCATGGCACTACCTGCAGCACTAGGGTCGCCGGTTCGAATCCCAACCATGGCACTACCTGCATGGAGTTCACATGTTCTCCCTGTTCCTACGTGGGTTTCCTGTGGGTTCTCTGGTTTCCTCTCACACTTCAAAGATATGCTGGTAGGTAAATTGGCCCTAGCATGTGTGTGTTAGGGACCTTAGATTGTAAGCTCCTTGAGGGCAGGGACTGATGTGAACCTACAGTCTATGTAAAGCACTGGTGCTGTAATAAATAAACTTTTTAACAAGTACAGAAAAATTCCTGTTACCCCCATCACAAATCTTTTGTCCTTGTAACTTCCTTGGAACTGAATCCAAATCTCAATGTTATGAGTCTTCCCAGCTATTTCCTGTATGGCAATGGCGCTATGGCAATTCAAGGGTGGTTACATTTTCATTGCTCAGAAAAAAATACAAAACCCCATTATGAACTGCCATGATCTTTGGGGACGGGTGGCCAATTTTGCCTCGCCTATTGTGCATTAAGAAAATTAAATTAATAGAAATCTTTTGGGTCATATCAAGAACTGGAATCCCATGAGCCCTCTAGTGGCCTGTAAGTGCATCCCGAAATGATAACAAACCATTTCCCCGCTAGCCACTAATCGCGGTAATATTAACAACTAATAATTAATAACAGCTCAATTACTCTGTAACAAGGTAACTAAGTATGTCAAGAGATTTAAATATATTAATACCAATCAGCAGGTAACCGAAATAACCCGGTTATAGTCGGAAAAACCATAACTTGCAATTAAAATACTTATTTTCCAAGTTGCCTTTAATTACTTTTAAGTAAAGTTTTAAACCCCCTTCCCCCAGTGCTACTGACCAACGCGGCTCCCTGTGAACCGTACCAGGATGGCGAAGGGTTAACCAGGGGATTGTCGCTAAAGATATTACAGACTGTACTCTGTCCCCTCCACCCCCCCCCCCCCCAAAGCCAAGACATTAATTCTCACAAGTCGGAGAAAATTACTATGCATGAATGCAAAAAGCATGATCAGGAGTAATTAACATGGCTTCATATGCAAATTTTATTAATGCAGAAGTACAAAGTCATTATGCAAATGAAACTTACGTCAACTCTCTTGACAAATATTCTTCTCCAAAGCTCGTTTTGCCTTATATGTGTGTTTTTTTTTTTTTTTTTTCCTTATGTTTTTTAACGAACCGAGACTTCTTGGCGAGTCCGCAAAGTTTTTTTTTTTTTTTTTTTCGCTTTAACCAAAAAAAAAAAAAAAAAAAAAAATAAAACAACAGCGGGGCTGTTGATATTTTTTTGTTTTGGCAGGTATACGGTAACTTGTAGTGGAGATGGAAGGGGTAAAATGGTAAAAAAAAAAGGAGAAAAAAACACAAGCTCCTAGCAGCAGGCAGCCAATCAAAACGCCAAAGGCTGTAATGAGCGCGATTGATGACTGTTTGCCTTTACTGCAGGGTAATGAACTAGAATTCAGTCTAAGGAGAGAAATATGAATATTCATGAAGCTGTGCTCTTGCCTTTGATGATTAAAGAAATTTTTAATATTCAAATAAGCGCTTGCCAAGTGATTAACAGAGAACAAGCGTGCAGCAGTGGAACTAGACCCAGTGAAGATTCGGGAAGTCACTGAACGTGCAAAGGAGCCAGTTTTGCGGATAGATGCTCGCAGCCGCTGACAAAATAACAAGCATTGTTTGCAAAAAAATAAAAAATAAAAAACGAAAATATAAAAAAATATTATCAGCAAAAAAAAAAAAAAAAGTAAGGAATTCGGCAAAAAATAAATAAAAAAAATCAGTCGGAGCCATGCATCCAACTCCCTTTGTTTCTAGGAATAAAACGGCAAGAGCTAAAACGATTGTTAAATAATTGTTGGTTCTCGTCTAATTTTAGAAGCGTTGTTACCCTGTTTATAATTACATACAAGGCATTGTGTAAATGCTAATGAAGTATAGAGCAATCTATGAATAAGGAGCTGACAGGGAGCTGATGAGATTCTTATTTTGTGGTTTATTTATAAAGCGGAGACAGAAATACATAAAAATCACGTTTATTTTTACAATTTTTTTTTATTTTCCCCCCGCAAAGCACACACTCCCCTGTGCGCAAAAATCAACACGTATGCCCAAGGGCTTACAATCTAATTTACTTAGATTGCCCATGAAAGGGGAAAAAACAACATGGATTATGATTTGGTCCAGATTGGTTCAGCCACACCTAGATCTCCATGAATCTCCATGAATTGGAGATCTGAAGGCAATTAGTGGAAGGCCAAGGAAGGCCTCTAACTAGTGTAACAATGTCTGCAAGAATGTTTTTTCATCCCTGGGCCTGTAATGTCAAATAATCTTCATTACTGGGTTACATTTAAAAATTTTAAAGGCTTTCTCAAAATAGATTATTATTAAACAATAAAGCCCCACTATCGACCCCAAGTTCAGCCAAGGTGAGCATTTTAGGACAACTCTTCGCAACGCGGCGCCATACTACTTCTCTTTTCTTAGTTCTACGCTTTGTCTCAACCACGTCCTCTGATCTACCAAAGACCTACTTATCTCATCCTCAGTTATGGCCACGTTCCACCCACGTTCCACTCTGGGACGTGATGCTCCTATTTTATAGAATTCTACATAAATTACTTTGACTGTCCCCCAGTCTTTACATATCAAGAGCAGGTCCTTAAGGCCCTTTTCACACATGCGGACCGTTCGTCCGTTTTTTCATACGTCCGTTTACGGATGAAAACGGACATTAATGCTTGTCTATGGGATAGCGGACGTTAGCGGATGATCATCCACTAACGTCCGTTAACATCCGTCTCCGCTAAGGTCCGTTTTTCTGAACGGAAGAAGACCCTATTTTGTCTTCCGTAAAAAAAGGAACGGACGGAAAACGGACGTTAGCGGACGATCCGTTCACATCCGATCCGCTGACATCCGTTGTTCATCAAAAAAATTCACATTTCTATGCAGAACTGCACCAAATTTTGCAATCTCCAGCCCCCATGTGTTCTTGTCGACTATTGTCAATTTTACATGCCTAACGTTAGATAACTATACTGTATAGGTTGTTAGAGACTTCAACGCATTATAAATACGAATTTTCGTTAGATTCGTAAACTTTTCGTTAAAATAAGAAAAGTTTGTTATGATGAATTTATCATCATCCCTGTGCTGTGCTCATTATGAGGGGCTCCCCCCATCCCTGTGCTGTGCTCATTATGAGGGGCCCCCACCATCCATGTGCTGTGCTCATTATGAGGGGCTCCCACCATCCCTGTGCTGTGCTCATTATGAGGGGCCCCCACCATCCCTGTGCTGTGCTCATTATGAGGGGCTCACACCATCCCTGTGCTGTGCCCATTATGAGGGGCCCCCACCATCCCTGTGCTGTGCTCATTATGAGAGGCTCCCCCCATCCCTGTGCTGTGCTCATTATGAGGGGCCCCCACCATCCATGTGCTGTGCCCATTATGAGGGGCCCCCACCATCCATGTGCTGTGCTCATTATGAGGGGCCCCCACCATCCCTGTGCTGTGCTCATTATGAGGGGCTCCCACCATCCATGTGCTGTGCTCATTATGAGGGGCCCCCACCATCCCTGTGCTGTGCTCATTATGAGGGGCTCACACCATCCCTGTGCTGTGCCCATTATGAGGGGCCCCCACCATCCCTGTGCTGTGCTCATTATGAGAGGCTCCCACCATCCCTGTGCTGTGCTCATTATGAGAGGCTCCCACCATCCCTGTGCTGTGCCCATTATGAGGGGCTCCCCCCATCCCTGTGCTGTGCTCATTATGAGGGGCTCCCCCCATCCCTGTGCTGTGCCCATTATGAGGGGCTCCCCCCATCCCTGTGCTGTGCTCATTATGAGAGGCTCCCACCATCCCTGTGCTGTGCTCATTATGAGGGGCTCCCCCCATCCCTGTGCTGTGCTCATTATGAGGGGCTCCCCCCATCCCTGTGCTGTGCCCATTATGAGGGGCTCCCCCCATCCCTGTGCTGTGCTCATTATGAGGGGCTCCCACCATCCCTGTGCTGTGCTCATTATGAGGGGCTCCCACCATCCCTGTGCTGTGCTCATTATGAGGGGCTCCCACCATCCCTGTGCTGTGCCCATTATGAGGGGCTCCCACCATCCCTGTGCTGTGCTCATTATGAGGGGCTCCCACCATCCCTGTGCTGTGCTCATTATGAGGGGCTCCCACCATCCCTGTGCTGTGCTCATTATGAGGGGTTCCCCCCATCCCTGTGCTGTGCCCATTATGAGGGGCTCCCCCCATCCCTGTGCTGTGCTCATTATGAGTGGCTCCCCCCATCCCTGTGCTGTGCTCATTATGAGGGGCTCCCCCCATCCCTGTGCTGTGCTCATTATGAGGGGCTCCCCCCATCCCTGTGCTGTGCTCATTATGAGGGGCTCCCACCATCCCTGTGCTGTGCTCATTATGAGGGGCTCCCCCCATCCCTGTGCTGTGCTCATTATGAGGGGCTCCCACCATCCCTGTGTCATTATGAGGGGCTCCCCCCATCCCTGTGCTGTGCTCATTATGAGGAGCTCCCACCATCCCTGTGCTGTGCCCATTATGAGGGGCTCCCACCATCCCTGTGCTGTGCTCATTATGAGGGGTTCCCCCCATCCCTGTGCTGTGCTCATTATGAGGGGCTCCCACCATCCCTGTGCTGTGCTCATTATGAGGGGCTCCCCCCATCCCTGTGCTGTGCTCATTATGAGGGGCCCTCACCATCCCTGTGCTGTGCTCATTATGAGGGGCTCCCACCATCCCTGTGCTGTGCTCATTATGAGGGGCTCCCCCCATCCCTGTGCTGTAGTGACTTCCTCTGAGTGATTGGTGAACAAAACACCAGTCAGATTTCTGTTAATTTGGATCCGAAATTCGTAAACTAAATTTAGTATTCCGTACATAGAATTCGTATGCATAAAAATTCGTATTTCGCATTACTACGAATGTACGAATTTCCTGAAATTCGTACGAATTTTTGATTTTTTTAATTTTTGATTCGTACGAAACTAATCGCACATGTCTAATTATTTTCTGTATCCCGTTTATTTATGTATTTGAATGCTGGATAAGTATTTTGGATGTTGCTATTGGAGTTTTTTTTTTTTTTTTTCCATTTATGATACATCTTCTGTATTTGTACTTTAAGTTGATTACCCAATAAAAAAAAATTATGGTTAAAAAAATGAAAAAAAAAATAAATAGGCTGTCATCTCTCTCTTCCCCTATTTCCTTTAGAATGCAAGCTCTTGTGGGTAGGATCTTTTCATATTTGTTTTATTGACCTGCATTGTGTTATTCCTTAAAATTTTTTTGATTTTTTTCCCCCATATTGTTAACATATGTCAGAGCAATGTAACTTTAGAGTAATAAAAATTATAACTAAGCCGTAGTTAATTGTCAATTACTGTGAATTAATTTAATTAATGTGATTAATTGTGAATTAACTGACAATTAAACACATTGGAGAATTGGAAGTCCTTACTTACAGAAAATTTGCATTGTGCTGGAAATTCTCTGTTATTTTGTTATCTAGAAAACAGTCATTATTGAATTTGCGGAGAAAAAAAACCTCGGTCTGGGGCTTCGCCGTCTCGTGGAAACAGGCAGATCTTGCTGCCCTTTTCTATTAGAAATGTACCTGGGCTGGTTAAAGATGGGCACACATGTGCCAGATATCGGTAAAGGTCATCTGTTGGCAACCGGTGCGCTGAAATGACATCAATCGTGACAAAAACTCAATGCACAATAAGCCACCAACGTTTGTTATTTGGTTATTTGTAAGTGCTATGTTGAACCCAGGGGCGGACTGACAACTTATGGGGCCCCCGGGCAATAGGAGATTATGGGGCCCCCGGGCAATAGATTATGGGGCTCCCAGGCAATCAGAGATTATGGGGCCACACAGTATACACACACACACACACAGTATACACAGACATGCTTCTATTGGCTGAGAAGGTACTGGAGAGGTGGGGCAGCTATAATCTCTGGATTTTTAGACCAAAAGGATGTCGGTAAGGGACATTTCAGAAACAGATGTAAAGAAAACACATATTTTTACATACTTTCCTTGGTTTTACTAAGGCTGGCAACCCTGATGGGGCCCCCTAGTGGCCTGGGGCCCTCGGGAAGTGCCCGAGTGGCCAGTCCGCCCCTGGTTGAACCTCAGAAGATTGAGACGTTACACAAGGGTGCCACATGACAGAATTGGCTCTATACATGTATAGCCAAATCTGTTCAAAATTGAATTGCTCGCTTCTGATTGGCAGGGTGTTAGTTAAAGCTAGGGCGGCACAGTGGTGTAGTGGTTAGCACTCTCACCTAGCAGGAAGAAGGGTCACTGGTTCAAATCCCAACCACGACACTACCTGCCTGGGGTTTGCATGATCTCCCTGTGCCTGCATGGGTTTCCTCCAGTTTCCTCCCACAATCCAAAGACATGCTGGTAGGTTAATTGCCTTCTGTCCAAAAATTGGCCCCTAGTATATGAATGGGGACATTGGATTGTGGGCTCCTTGAGGGTAGGGACCGATGTGAGTGTGCAATGTACAGGGATAGGGACAGTTGCAGACACCTTGCTCAGGTTGAGTTGTTATTCAACCTTACTAACTATGAAAGCCAAATTTAATAGCACTTATGGTGGGCAGCAGGGCCGGGATAAGGGAGGGGCAGTTGCCCTGGGCACTGTGGTATCATGTGAGGGGGGGGGGCACCAAAAGGAGATTAGGGGGAGGGAATTTGTGTCAAACAGAAGAATTTGGGGGGCTTCAGGGGGTAAGAATTGTTTTAGGAGGGCAAATTTAGGGAGGTTGTGCTAGGAGTTGTGATTTGGGGGGATTTGTGTTGGGAGTGGGGATGGGACACATAATGCCCATACATCTTGGGGGGGGGGGGGGGAATTTGGCATGTTCGCCCTGGGCTCTAAATTACCTCGTCCCGCCACTAGTGGGCGGCGTTAAGGCAAGCAAGTAAAAAGCTCAGCAAAACATTTTAATCTCCTATGAACCACAAGATGTAGTTACACTATATAACAGATCAGCCTTTTTTCCACCCCATCTGTTCCGTTTTACCAAACCCCCCCCCCCCCCCCCCCCCCCCCCGACAATTATACAATTATCTATTAACACAAAACTTCACTCATCTTAGTCTTCGGTGAAAGAAACGGGGCAGACAGACGCAAAAAAGGATTTTCATCTCCCAACGTACGTTATTAAGTCAGAAGAAGAAAAAAAAAAATGGCAAACGTATTCTAGCGGCAGGGAGAATGTGCGAGGAAGACGGCTCTGGATTCATCAGATCAGAAAGCAGTTTTTTTAACGCACGGAATCAGGACGACGTACAGCAAGCTTAAGGCGATATTCACATTAAATTGGGACTGTCTGTTACGATCAAGTCAGCGCATAGGCCAATTCTCATTAAACTGTCTGGACATTGCATTGCAGAACCTTACTGGAGAGTTCTACTTGCAGATTATCCTACACCATATAGTAATACGGGGTGTATATATGTAGTAGGACGGTAACAACAGAATATCCACTAACCACTTGCCCCTTTAATCTTTAGGTTCAGCCCATTTAGACTTAAAGACCCATCGGACTGTTTTCATCGGAAATTCCGACCGTGTGTACGCCGCATTTGACTTTGACCCAGCTGATTCTTATTTTTTCCAAATGAGAAGGCGGAAGAGAGGAAATTAATTCAAAATCAATCTATTGGATGATTTGCACAAGAAGCAGGTTGCCTTTACAATTAAAAAATGCAACAGACTAACGCCGCGTACACACGGTCGGAAATCTCCGATGGAAACAGTCCGATGGGAGCTTTTCATCGGATTTTCCGACCGTGTGTACGCCCATCGGTCTTTTTCTGTCTGAATTTCCGACGGACTTTGGATTGAGAACCTGTTCTTAATTTTTCCGACGGAAAACCTTTCTATCGGACTTTCCGATCGTGTGTATGCAATTCCGACGTGCAAAATTCCGACGCATGCTCGGAAACAATTCGACGCATGCTCGGAAGCATTAAACTTCCCTTTTATAGTGCAGTCGAACGTGTTGTATGTCGCGGTGTTATTGACCGTCGGTGTGACCGTGTGTGGGCAAGACAGTTTGAGCGAAATTCCGTGGGAATTCCGACGGGAAAACCATCAGAGCTTTTTCCGACGAGAATTCCGACCGTGTGTACGCGGCATTAGTGAAGTAACCCATAGGAACCAATCAGTATTTAACTCTCGGGGCTCACTAAGCTGAAATCCAATTGGTTGCTCGGGTTGGTGCAATGTCTTCTCCTCCCACCTCATTGAAGGAAACTAGCCTAAGCTGATTTCTTTCTAGGGATGGAGGCAGAACTACTTCCCATTACATCAAGCGAAGAGGTAACTACAAACCTCAACATCTTCTAGTTTAGCTAGCGAGCTAGTTTGTAAAGTCGCGCAAATGTCAAGCTTCATTCCAGGTCAACCCGCTAGGAATACAAAAATGAATGCTAAATATTTCAAAGGGAATGATGTGCTTCTGTTTTGCCTTCGGTTTGCAGCTGGAAGACCTCGATAAATTACCAACAATAAAGAGGGGGGGAAAAAAAAATGAAAGTCCTTTGAGGACACAGCCAAAAAAGCAGAGCCCTGCAGCAACCAGACAGAACGCACCTCTTAAGGCGCACGCAGCCTTAACAGATGCTTGTTGGAGCCTTGCATCGGTACAAGGAGCTCAAGCAAGACTCGCCTGTACAAACAAGAGATATATGTGCAAAGGGGTGGGGTGATCCATAGCCTATAGCAGTGATGGCGAACCTATGGCACGCGTGCCACAGCTGGCACGCAGAGCCATCTCTGTGGGCACACGAAAGGGTCCAGGAAAGAGCTAGAGGTCTCTATCTTCTCTCAGCCCCCTCCCTCTCAGCCCCCCTCTTTTTCCGCCCCCCCCCCCCCCTCTGTGTCTCCCTCTCTCTGTTCCCCCTCTCTCTCAGCTCACCCCTCTCTCTCTGTCCCTATTTTCTCTGTCCCCCTTCTCTTTCTCTGTTCTCCCTCTCTCACACCCCCCTCTCTCTCTGTCCCCCATCTCTCGCTCTCTGTCCCCCCTCCCTCTCTCTCAGCTCACCCCTCTCTCAGCATTTCTCTCACACCCCTCTCTCTCAGCCCCTCTCCCTCTCTCTGTTGCCCCTCTCTCTCAGCATATCTCACACCCCTCTCTCTCTGTCTCCTCTCTCTCAGCCCCCCTCCCTCTCTCTCAGCCCCTCTCCCTCCCAGCATATCTCTCTCACACCCCTCTCTCTCTCAGCCCCTCAACCTCTCTCTGTTCCCTCTCTCTTTCAGCATATCTCTCACACCCCTCACGCTTGCTGTCCCCTCTCTCTCTCTCTCTCACACACCCCTCTCTCTCTCACCCCCCCTCTCTCTCTCACACAACCCCTCTCTCTCGCTCAGCCCCCCTCTCTCGCGAATTGCCGTGTTGGCACTTTGCAACACAAAACCAATGTATTTATTTCAGTTTGGGCACTCGGGCTCAAAAAGGTTTGCCATCACTGGCCTATAGCAACTGATCAAAAGGGAGCTTTTATTACTATTATTCCCAATGGGGTACGTAAAGTTGACTTGTAAATGGATACTGAGGGTCACTGCGCTCCTCATTCAAATATTAGGGACCAAATAGTCTGTGCACAATACTCTCCTCGTTACAGCACTTGATAGTTCTGATCCAATTTAGTCCACTAAGCACAACTAAAGCCTCATACACACGATCGGACTTTGTACCAACTTTCCCGGGGATTTTTGTACGAAGGGCGTTGGCCCCAAGTTGGTATTGCATACACACGATCGGACTTTGTACCAACTTTCCCGGGGATTTTTGTACAAAGGGCATTGGATACACACGATCTGACTTTTTAGGCAACAAACACGAACGTAGTGACGTTTCAACGTACTGACGACACTTCAAAAGAGGACGTTCGAATACTCCAGCGCCGCCTTTGGTCAACTTCTGTATTGTTGTCTGATCTTTTGCGTTGGTTCTGAGCATGCGTGTTTGTACTTTTTACAAAAGTCCGATGGTTTTGTGTACACACGGTCGGACTTTGCTCCATCGGACTTTTGTTGGCAGGAAGTTGGTCCGTTCGCACAGCCAACAAAAAGTTGGTCCGATGGAGCGCACACACGGTCGGATGTTGGTCCAAAACAGCTAATTTGCATGTTTGTTGTCAAAAAGTCCAATCGGGTGTATGGCCCTTTAGATTCATTCCTGTTATGGATCATTTTAAACCACTGAAGAGCCAACTATAGCTCTAGGTTGACCACCATTGTACAGGATGCCTGCATATTATTTGAAGGCGTGTTTAAACTGTTTGGAGATAGAGGATGGACACACAGTATACTTGTACCTTCTTAATGTTACTCTGAACTAGGGGCACCCCAATGACTGTACGTCACAGCTGAACATACAGGGGTCTATTTATCAATGTTTTAACCCAAGACTCTTTTTTGGGAAAACGTTTGATTCTTGGGTGAAAATTGTGTAAATCTTAGTTAAAAAGATTGATAAATAGACCCTATGGATTACAGTAACACATCAAATATACATCAATATTCTGAAAGTATTTTTATTTTTTTTCTTACCTTACAAAATAAGCCAAAAGTTTGAAAATATTGGTTAAAAGTAAGGCACAGTTCTGAAAAAAATATATGCTTTGGGACTAAAGATACACAAAGCACAACTAAGTTTTATATACATCCCCCATCCATGGGCGTCCGCAGGTAGGGGTAAGGGGGGGCAAGTGCCCCCCCCCCCCCTGGAATCAGGGATCGGATCAGGAGTGATGACCCCCATCACCCCTCTCTGTCACCCCCTCTCTCTCTCACTCTCTCACCCCTCTGTCTTTTTCACCCCCCCTCTCTCTCTGTCACCCCCTCTGTCTCTCTCTTTTACACACCTCTCTGTCACCCCCCCCTGTCTCTTTCTGTCACACTCCTCCCTGTCACCCCCCTGTCTCTCTCTGTCACCCCCTCTGTCTCTTTCTGTCACCCCCCCCACATGTATGCAGTTTCTGACAGTGTCCTCCCTGTCACCCCCCTGTCTCTCTCTGTCACCCCCCCTGTCTCTCTCTGTCACCCCCTCTGTCTCTTTCTGTCACCCCCCCCCCCACATGTATGCAGTTTCTGACAGTGTCCTCCCTGTCACCCCCCTGTCTCTCTCTGTCACCCCCTCTGTCTCTTTCTGTCACCCCCCCCCCCCCCCCAAATGTATGCAGTTTCTGACAGTGTCTTGTGCCATGTCCGCAGTCTCTTGAGCCATGTATGCAGTTTCTGCCAGTCTCTTGGGCCATGTATGCAGTCTCTGGTCATCTCTTGTGCCATGTCCGCAGTCTCTTACAGTGTCTTGAGCCATGTATGCAGTCACTGACAGTCTCTTGGGCCATGTATGCCGTCTCTCACAGTCTCTTGTGCCATGTCCGCAGTCTCTGACAGTCTTTTGGGCCATGTATGCCGTTTCTCACAGTCTCTTGTGCCATGTCTGCAGTCTCTGACCATCACCTGTACTACGTCTGCAGTCTATGACTGTGATAATGTGATAATGACATTGTCAAAAAGGGTCAGAGCATAGGTGACCTTAAAATGATGCCCCCCCCTGAAAAAAGTTCTGCGGACGTCCATGCCCCCATCCCCTATATATTTTCTTACATAAAAATGCCCCATGTGTATAAAAAATAAATGGTATGTGTGTTGCCTACATCAACCCATAAGAGTTCAACCTTCAGGTTCCTAGGATAGAACAATAACCTAGAAATTGGAAATGCTTCCTTTTTAGACACTTTTGCATGAGGGCCACCATACAGGCCTTGGATAACCATTAAAAATACTTTGTAGCCTTTCAAACAGCTGTAGGGCAGTTATATTTCACAACCTCTGTCTTTTCAGGCAAAGAAAAGGAAGTCAGATAACATGAAAAAAAAAAAAAAAAATATGAAAAATGATGTAAATTTTTGCAACGGTCATAAAATATTTACTTTGCATGTCCCTTGCTTCATGAAAGTAGAATTTTTCTACCTTACTTCCTTGTCTCCGACACAAAACTGCCTTTATGGTAGAACAGGCCAAATGTCCAAGGCCTTTCAGCCATGGCATGTAAACAATTACCGGTGTGCCTCTTATGTGCCTAGAAGACTGACGTATTTAAAGTAGTTTGGCATTTTAAGTGTACATGGGCATTTGAGTGATTTTGAGGTTAGTTCGAGACCGGAATGGAGTCAGCATACACCTCTCCATAGGATTCCATTCAATATGCAAACACTGCATTCCATATCTGTCAATAATATTTAAAAAAACGTATGAAATACAAATGCCTGTGTACACTAGACTTAAACCGCACCAATGTTGAGTTGACAAAATTGAGTCACTCGTGAATTGATTGTGTCTCTTTCCCCTTTTGAGTTAACAAGCTGAGTATGTATTAATGGTTCAAGTGGTTCAAGTTCTTGGAAATCTACCCAGCCTAGAACTTTAACCGGACAAAAAGACCATCATCAGCCATTAGAAAAATGCCTCACTCTGATAGACGACTGGATGACCACTAGCTCCCTCAAACTCAACGAATCGAAAACAGAACTTCTTATTCTACACGCGAACCAAAATTCCCGAACCAAGATCCCTTGGACACCTCCCACCATCTTTGGACAGACCATCTCCCCAAGGACCAAGGCCAAGAGTCTCATTTTTGACTCAGAAATGTCAATGGATGCACAAATAGGATCAGTAGTCAGTGGTTCTCACCATCTGCTCCGCCTGCTACGCAGACTCATCCCCTTCATTCCAAAGGAGGACAAAGCAGCGGTAGTTGGAACAGTCATTAATTCCCGACTTGACTACGCAAACTCCCTTTACATAGGATTACCCCAATATCAACTTGCACGCTTACAACTTATCCAAAACACGGCGGCAAGGCTGATAACAGAAAAAAAAACCTGGGAATCCATCTTCTCCTCCCTGAGGAGCCTACATTGGCTAACCGTAAAGTCAGTTCGGAAAATGTATATGGAAATGGATATGTTGTAGTGCTAGTTCTACTGGGTTTGCACACCAAATTTGGGGTTCCTAGCACTAAGTGGCCCCCGAGATACGGGGCCCCAAAGTCGGTCAACTGTGTCCATCTGCAGCAATGTCATTTTGGGACCCTTTGGGTTCAGAGACCCCAAATTTTGGCTGCAGCTAGGGGGCATCTAGGAACCCTTAACCCTTTGAAGTCCAGGGGACCTATGGCTGCAAATGGGCACAGTGAGGCTGCAAATGGGCACAGTGAGGCTGCAAATGGGCATTGTTGACCCTCTTTTCCACTTACAGTAGCTGTGCATTTCTCACTCTAGGCCGCTACTCGAGTCAATACGTTTTCCCAGTTTTTTGTGGTAAAATTAGGTGCCTCGGCTTATATTCGGCTCGGCTTATACTCGAGTATATACGGTATATTAGCTTTTACTGATTGGGTTTATATATACATTACATATACATGGGGGGCCAGGAAGGGATTTTTTTCCCCTGCTGTAGCAGATTGGAGCATGCTCTGCTGGGTTTTTTTTTTTTTTTTTTGCCTTCCCCTGGATCAACTGTGGGTATAGAATGGGGTATATTGGATTGTACTATATTCTTTATTTTTATTTATTATTTCTTTTTTTTATGGTTGAACTTGATGGACTTGTCTTTTTTCAGCCTAGCTAACTATGTAACTATGTAATTTGGGGGGAAATTGACACCATCTGATAAAAAAGCCTTTTAGTAAAATACCAATGCTATGTAGTTAGGGACCCCAATGGTAAATGCACCCCAAAGCCCAAGCCTGTAAAAATACTCACCAAGAAAAAAAAAATCTGCAAGGCAATCTTTGTCATATTAGAATGGTGGATATAAACCTACAAAATCTCACAGAAATAATGATGACTGTGCAAAAAAAAAAAAAAATGACAAATAATTTAATTCAGGAGTATCCTAAAAACCCGCGTCAAATGGGAGCAAGCCATGGGCTTTCCCAGCCAACACAAGTTCCGCACACCTCCTCGTCTCTCTGCAAACTTCTCGGGAAACCTGATCTGAACGAAACGTCACAGAGTTCTGCAATCCAGCAGTTTATTTGGCAGGAGAGCAACGGCCTGGCATTATCCTCTGTTTTCACAGCACAAAAAAAAAAAAAAAAAAAAAAATCTACTATTTCTGGGCACCGGCTCAAAAACAGGTAGGAAGCAAATGCTTAGAAATGAGGAAAGGAAAAAAAAAAAAAGAATATTTTTTTTTTCCATGACCGACGATGCCAAATGTAAACATGATTTATTTAGTGACCTATAATACACTGTGAACAAAACGGAACTGCAATTAGAAAAAAAAAAAAGAATAAAAAAAATAAATAAAAAAGCCCAGGGAAGGGAAACAAAACAGCCAATTTATCCCAGGACACTTGTGCGAGTTTTAATAGCTGCGGAGTGCTTTTGTAACCCAAAATATACTCACACCCAAATAAAGCAACACTAATCTGTTCCTAATTAATCTGCAGCAAAACAAAAAAAAAAAAAAAAAAAGATGAAGGGTCTGCCTAATAAAAACAATCTTTATGCGGTTGTGAGCGTGAATTGGCCACACGCACGCATATGGATCTTGCTAGCACATGGGTGTGAATGGGAGCCTGTCACAAGAATAAACCCCAATGGTGATAGATGATGGAGGCTGCTAAAGAAATAATGTTGTAAATTCTTGGGGGAGGGGGGGGGGGGGGTGCTCCTCTTTCTAAATCATTTTGCCTAAAAGTAATGTGGATTTAACTACGGATGTGTAAAGTGCCCTCTAGTGGCTGTTTGCATTTCAGACATTGCAATGGACATCTCTGATGAACAACGGTGATGGCAAAACTGAAGAGGGCCTTATGTATCAATATGTTCTTATGTTCTTGCTAAAGGGTTATGTCACCCTAGAGATCCAGTTGTTGGGGGGCAAATTACCTGCTCCTACAGCTTCGATCCCTCACTGGCTGAAAAACCGACAACAGTGACAAAGCCATATGGTGCTGGTCCAGCCAACGAGGAAGTGAAGAGCAGGTGCGTGTTCTGTCTGCTGTTAGCAGTGCCGGGACAAGGTCATCCAGTGCCCAGGGCAAAGATGCCAAACTGCGCCCCCCTTTCCCTTAGGGTTAGGCTCAGGGTGCCCCCTACCCCTGCAATATACCATTGCGCCAGGGGCAGCCGCCCCTCCTGCCCACCCCTTGTCCCGGCCCTGGCTGTTAGGGCCCATGCACACAGCCGTATAGCATATATTTTGTTGTATTTCCACAAAAGGAAGCCCACTGGTGTTAGACTTAAGACTAGTATACATGGGCTGAATGTCTGGTGGCATTGGCCCGGTTCAACAGAAACCAGCCGTCATTAGGCCCATGTTCGGCTTCTATCATTGGGCCATGACCGAAAAAAGGTCTGCCGATCGGCTCCCAATAAGCGCTCTCAGCCTTTGGCCGGAGCGTTCTGGTGGGAGGTCCCTGTCAGAAAAAAATAGCACAGCAGGGGAGATTGCTGTACTAACATTAGTTAGTTGGTTAGTACAGCGGCTCTTCCGGAACTGTCAGGTTTTTTTCGTTCGGCGCTGCCCTGTACTAGGCGTCAGGATTTTTAAGATTTACTCTCTGCACCCCACTTTACATCCTTTCATACCTCTAAAACAATCTTGAATTAAAACTGTGTGATATGGGCCTTATGCCCCGTACACACGGTCGGGAAATTCCGACGGAACATGTCCAATCGGACCATGTTGTCGGAAAATCCGCCCGTGTGTGGGCTCCATCGGACTTTTTCCGTCGGAATTTCCGTCGGAAAAAGTTTGAGAGCTGGATCTCAAATTTTCCGACAACAAAATCCGATCGGACTCTTTCCGATCGTGTGTCGAGAATTCCGAAGCAACAAAGTGCCAGAAAAAATTTGGAGATGAAAGCTATTGGCCACTGGCCTCTACGTAGTCCCGTCGTACGTGTTCGACGTCACCTCGTTCCGAAGGATCGGATTTTCCGTCAACTTTGTGCGAGACAAGTGCAAGACAAGTTTCGGACAAAATCCGTCGGAAAAAATCTGATGGATTTTGTGGTCGGAATATCCGACCGTGTGCACGGGGGCTAAGAACTGGAGGAGGTTTTCAACCGTTTTCAAAGTTTGAATGCAATTGGTTGCTGCTAGGAGGGAGCACCATTTCTTAGAATGGAAATGTTCTTCAGCCTACTAGAGAGCAATTTTTTTTTCAATGAAAAGTCTATCCACAGCAATTTCCATTGATTTGAGAAAAGAGAGGAGGAATGCAAAAGTTCAAACACTATGCTGAACTGATAAGAAGGAAGAGTATCAAGAACATCTAAAGAACAAATACGGCTATCCCCAAAAAGCCCATTTAAGTGCCCAGTTACGCTTATGAGCTAAAACCATAGGTACATTTTATACCGCACTGCAGTGCAATTTATGCGTTTTTTTTAAATACCTTGTCTGTATGTCTCCCGGGGATCACTGCAGCTGTATTAGGCTAGGTTCTGACAGGTGAACAACCTCATCTAACACTTCCAACCAATACTTTGGAGAAAGTCCTACCTGGCTTTCATGCAAGCAGACCACCATGAGCCATGTCAATGAGAAGTAAGGAGTAAGTGGAGTTGTCTACTGAAGAGGACTTGGAAGGGAGACCATTGAAAAGAGCACAGCCGTTCAACAAATGTGTGTACGAGACTGAAACATCAGCCACTCACAATAACTCAACCTGGACTTCATGTAATAAAAGGAACCAAATTTCATATAAAATGCGTCTTCTCTGAAAATTGACAAGCAGCCCACTATGCATGTGGTCAACAATACACGGCCTCTACAGCAGGGTTTCTCAACCAGGGCTCCATGGAACTCTATGGTTCCTCCAGAGGTTGCCAGGGGTTCTTTGAGCAATGAGCAATTTCTGTCTAAGTTCCCACTGACACTATTGATCTTTTTATCTATCTGTAAGAGGGTAATTCTTCCCAGTATCTACAAGTGTAAGGAGCAATCTTTCCACTGACCATCACACTAATGTAGTTGTAGAAATAGTCTTTTTTTAGCAGGGGTTTCCTGAGACCGGAAAGATATTTCAAGGGTTTCATGTGTTGAAAAGGTTGAAAAAGGGCTGCTCTACAGGAGTATTGCCTTCACCCCCAGTCTACACCCACATCACCAGCAACCAAGAAACAATAGGCAGTGGGTTTGCCTGATCTGACAAAGTCCTGAAGCACATATACTGTATCCTCTGTAAGCATTTCAAGGCTTTATTTTTTCTAACTGAACTGCAAAAACCCTTCGATACTAGGAGTTTATGTTCTGACACGTATGTTCTGATTTATTTATTTTTTATGAATTTTGTTTTTAAGACTAAAGTTTCTCATAGACATTTGACATTTGGATCATGCTGAGCGACGCTCCAATAGTCTATGGGATAGCACACTGCCGCTCCATAAAGAGTTCTCCAGAAAATACAATGACCAAGCAGGTTAGAAAACCTTACCAAGATTCCCCTGGCACCGGTGCTGTCTTCTCCATTAACCTAAACAAGAAGATTCATGCACCTAGAGAGTTTCCAGTTTGGGAAGTCCAATAGTCTATGGGATAGCACACTGCCGCTCCATAAAGAGTTCTCCAGAAAAAAACAATGACCAAGCAGGTTAGAAAACCTTACCAAGATTCCTCTGGCACCGGTGCTGTCTACTCCATTAACCTAAACAAGAAGATTCAGGCACCTAGAGAGTTTCCAGTTTGGGAAGTGACTGCCTCATGAGATTCTAAGAGATGGAGGGACAACAAGTAGTACATCGTTCAGACTTTTCCGACCTGCAAGTTTGTAAGGGTCAGGGCTTAAAAGTCCCAAACCCACAGCCAGCCAGGCAACTAAGCATTTTTAGTATGAGGTCAGCAATGACAGCCCTTCATTTCTCTTGGTACTGCTTCCTTACCCTGTCCAAAAACAAATGCACATAATATAATACTATCATTTCTCTTGGTACTGCTTTCTTATCCTGTCCAAAAACAAGTGCACATAATATAATACTATGCCCACTGCAGGGAAGAAAGTTGAAGCAGACTTTAGATACGATTGTAATCTTTCTAGCTCTACTTGAGACAGCCAATGCAGGCATTTTCATTGCATGCCTGACTTGGAATTTCTAGATGGTATGCAAGAAATTATGGAAATTTAATATACAAATATTAAAGGAAATTGCACATCGTCAAAAAAAAAGAAAAATAAAAAAAAAAGAACGGAATTAAGAAAATTTTGATGAACCTACAAACAGACTGAATAACTCAGGCAACATGGCTTGCTCTCACTCTTAAGTCCCAGCCCAACTATATGGTCAACGGTATGTAGACATCCCTTCAAATGACTGAATGTTCTAGGAAACTACACTATAAGGCCAAACGTTTTGGAAAACCTGAATATCTCCTATCTATGTGGCAAAAAGTAGATGGATACCCCACCAAATTATTGAGTTCAGGTGTTTCTAGTAAAAGGCCCTGTTAATGCTACAGCATTTATGCTCTTCCAACAGTTTGTGGAAGACCGTTTTTTTTTTCCCAGCATGACTAATGCCGCGTACACACGATCGGAATTCTCGTCGGAAAAAACTCTGACGGCTTTTCCGACGGAATTCCGACGGAATTCCGCTCAAGCTGTGTTGCCGACGGTCAATAACACAGCGGCATAAAACACGTTCGACAGCACTATAAAAGGGAAGTTTAATGCTTCCGAGCATGCGTCGAATTGTTTCCGAGCATGCGTCGGAATTTCGCGTGTCGGAATTGCATACACACGATCGGAAAATCCGATAGAAAGGTTTTCCGTCGGAAAAATTGAGAACAGGTTCAATTCAAAGTCCGTCGGAAATTCCGACAGAAAAAGACCGATGGGCATACACACGGTCGGAAAATCCGATGAAAAGCTCCCATCGGACTGTTTCCATCGGAAATTCCGACCGTGTGTACGCCGCATAACCCTATGCACAAAACCAGCTCATTATAGCCATAGTTTGATGGATTTGGTGTGGTGGAACTCAACTGACCTGCTCAAAGTCCTGACCTCATCCCTACCGAACCCTTGGAATGATTTGGAGCACCAACTGTCAGCCAGGTCATCTCATCCAACATCAGAACCCATGAGCTCACAAATGTTCTTTTGGCTGAATAGGCAAACATTCCCATAGACACAATATAAAAACCTGTAGAAAGCCTTCCTAGAAGAGTGGAGGCTTTACTGTATAACCACAGAGGAAAGTAGGGGGTCCACTGTTTAGGAATAGGATGTCCAAGAAGCTCATAAAAGGTGTAATGGTCAGGTGTCCACCAACTTGTTGTCCCACCCATGGAGCTGCTGAGCTCCAAGTTGCCCAAGTCACTGCTATAATGTATTTATATTTTACAGGAGTGGATATAAATGCGATTCCTTTTATATTAGATCCTATATATCCTCAGGCTATAAAGACCCTGGCTCAGAGGAGGAACCAAACTCCTCAGAACACAAAGGCTTCCATGTCTCTTTGTACCGATAATGGAAGATAAGCTTAATAAAAGCATCTGCCTGACAACGTGTCTTAAACCTCAGGATGGAGAAAAACCGGCAATTAAATGTGTGTAAATGCAGATGTTTGAGAAAAAGAGCAACTTTTCCAAGCGTTTTATCTCTCTCGCGCGCGTGTGAAGCAAGCCGACAATATGCACATTTATCAAACGGGCTTCTTCTGCCTTTTTAGTCTTCAACAATGATGAGTTTCGTTTTGTGATCTTTAGCCATATTTACAGATATTCAAAGGCAAATCCTATCTTGTTAGATTGTTATAAATGGGACCCCAGGGAACGCGGCGCAGCTCCAGCAGATGTGAGACTCTTGGAGAGGCGCGCCGCCATTCTTAACGCTCAAATTAGAAAAAAAAAAAAAAGTAAAATCTGCTAATATCACACTCTTCCCTTTTCTGCTGCCAAATCATTATAGGATCAGTGCTGGTCTCTCCCAAATGCCCAATTACTATCGCCGGACAGGTTCACAAGCAGGACTGAGAGGACCAGGCCTGCTCTACGGACTGCAAGTCTGCAGAAATCACACGAACACACACACACACACGCAGATAAGAAATAGTGACAGATGTGGGAGCAAACATTGAAAGAGAGAGAAATAGGAGAAGAGGGGAGGGAGAGGAAAGGAAGAAGAGAAGAAGGAAAGAAGAGATAGAAGGCAGGAGAGCAGAAAAGAAGGAAGAATCAAAGGGAGAGAGAAAAGAAGGAAAGAAAGAAAGAAATAGAAAGGAGGAAGGGGAAGGGAAAGGAAAGAAAAGAGAGGGATGAAAGGATGGATTGTAGAGAAAAAAAGGAAAATAAAAGAAGTAGGGCAGCAAGAAAGGAAGAGAGGCATAGAAGGATGGTTTGGAGAAAGAAAGAAAGAAAGAAAGAAAGAAAGAAAGAAAGAGAAAGGAGGAAGGGGAAGGGAAAGAGGAAGGAAAGGAAAGAGAGGGATGAAAGGATGGATTGTAGAAAAAAAAAGGGAAAATAAAAGAAGTAGGGCAGCAAAAAAAGGAGAGAGGCATGAAAGGATGGTTTGGAGAAAGAAAGAAAGAAAGAAAGGAAAGAAAGGAGGAAGGGGAAGGGGAAAGAAAGGAAAGAGAGGGATGAAAGGATGAATTGTAGAGAAAAAAAGGAAAATAAAAGAAGTAGGGCAGCATAGAAGGGAGAGAGAGGCATGGAAGGATGGTTTGGAGAAAGAAAGAAAGAAAGAAAGAAAAAAAAAAAAAAAGAAAGGGAAAGAAAGAAAGGAGGAAGGGGAAGGAAAGGAAAGAGAGGGATGAAAGGATGAATTGTAGAGAAAAAAAGGAAAATAAAAGAAGTAGGGCAGCATAGAAGGGAGAGAGGCATGGAAGGATGGTTTGGAGAAAGAAAGAAAGAAAGAAAAAGAGAGAGAGAGAGAGAGAGAGAGAGAAAGATAGAAAGTGAAAGAGAGAGAGAGAAGAAAGAAAGAAAGAAATAAAGGGAAAGAAAGAAAGGAGGAAGGGGAATGAAAAGGGGGAGGGAAAGAAAGAAAGGAGGAAGGGGAAGGGAAAGGGGAAGAAAAGGAAAGAGAGGGATGAAAGGATGGATTGTAGAGAAAAAAAGGAAAATAAAAGAAGTAGAGCAGCAAGAAAGGGAGAGAGGCATAGAAGGATGGTTAGGAGGGAGAAAGAAAGAAAGAAAGAAAGAAAGAAAGAAAGAAAGAAAAAAGAAAGAAAGAAAGGGAGAGGGAAGAATGGATGGCTTGTAGGGAAAAGAAAGAATGAAGGAAGGATCGAAGGAAGGAAATAGGGATGAAATTATGGATTGTAGGGAAAAGAAAAGAAGGAGGGCAGGAAGGAAGGAAGAGAAGCATGGAAGGATGGATGGAGGAAAAAGAAAGAAAGAAAGAAAGAAGGAGAGCAGAGGAAAAGGAAAAGAAGGAAGGGAGAGAGTGAAGAATGTATAGCTTGTAGGGAAAAGAAAGAAGGAAGGAAGAAAGGTGGATAGGGATGAAATTACGGATTGTAGGTAAAAGAAAAGAAGGAAGGCAGGAAGGAAGGAAGGAAGAGACGCATGGAAGGAAAAAGAAAGAAAGAAAGAAAGAAAGAAAGAAAGAGTGGGAGGGAGAAATAAGGAAGGTAGGAGGAAAGGGAAAAAAGAAAGATGAAAGGATAAGAGAGAGGAAGGAAGAATAGAAACAAGGAAGGATAGATAGATAGATAGATAGATAGATAGATAGATAGATAGATAGATAGATAGATAGATAGATAGATAGATACTAAAGCAGTAAAGTTTAAGCTGTGTTTAATCATCCAATCATGCAAGTACGACTCCTATTTTTCTTCATTTTTCTCGCACATGGTTGGGTATTCCAAGTGATGTCACCTTCACAATCTTTACTGGTGATCATCTTTTACTCCTCTAGTGAGTCAAACCCAAACCCCCAATCCCCATCAGCCTAGGAATCTTCTGACTTGTAGTGCCACTGTAACCACCGCTAATGTTCGCCGACACGGCCGCGGAGAACATCTGCAGGAAAACCTAATAATACAAGGTAGGGCCTCTTTCTCTGCTCCGGGCTTCACAGCCTGATTTATAACCATAAAAATTGTTATCAGCAAAGCACAAATTGATCAAAGCCGACAGATCCCACAGGCCCCGCTAATCCCTCTCTAAAACCTTTCATTACTGACCCAATCGATGTGCTGAAAATACATAAACACGCCGGGAATTTGGAGACATCCAGGAACCTGCACATTCCACATCAGAAGAATAATAGTTTACAGCTCCCATAGAAAAAACAAAAGACGCTAATAGAAGCATAACTAATTAATGTACGGCATGGAAGGTGACGAATAGCGGAGACTCGCACCTCACCGAATACGGCGGATGTTTTTTAGAGCGTCTCGGTCCACCTATTTCACACTGTTATCATTCCAAGTCTTCAGCAGATCTCCGCTTTGGAGATTCCAGATAGGAAGTCTTCATCTCAATATTACAACTTTAAAATCTGCATTACGGAGAATTAAAAATTACTCGCCACCGGCATTACCAAACTGGATTTTTCTACTCCCCAACCAGAGCAATTTAAAGCTCAACTCCGATGGAACATTGAAAATTCTCCCTGGCATTGGGGCCACAAGGATTTACCCTGCGTTTAGTCAGTCAGTGTTAATGTGGTCACAGTAGCGGCAATTGATGGGGCACAGTAGCGGCAATTGATGGGGCACAGTAGTGGCAATTGATGGGCACAGTGGCAGCAATTGATGGGCACACTGGCAGCAATTGATGGGGCACAGTAGTGGCAATTGATGGGGCACAGTGGCAGCAATTGATGGGCACACTGGCAGCAATTGATGGGGCACAGTAGTGGCAATTGATGGGGCACAGTGGCAGCAATTGATGGGCACACTGGCAGCAATTGATGGGGCACAGTAGTGGCAATTGATGGGGCACAGTGGCAGCAATTGATGGGCACACTGGCAGCAATTGATGGGTACAGTAGCTGCGTTTGATGGCACAGTGGCTTCACTTGATGGGCACAGTGGCTGCGCTTGATGGGTACAGTGGCTGCGCTTAATGGGGACAGTGGCTGCGTTTTATGGGCACAGTGGCTGCAATTGATGGGGTTTTTTTTTTCAGTTTGTCAGCGCATCCCCCCACCAAAAAAAAAATTTGAGCACTAGCCATCACTGGTTGTCACCCTACAACAGGAAGTGGCTGAACAAGGGCTTTCATGGCAGGATCACCAGATAATAATTTAAAACTCCCGATTAGAAGGCCCCATGACACGGTGACAACGCAGAAGCTCAGACATGAGACAGTATCAGACCGTTGTCAGCCGACAACAGGAAGTGGCTGAACAAGGGCTTTCATGGCAGGATCGCCAGGTATTATTTTAATTTAAAGAACCAGATTTGAAAAAAGTTGGAAATGACACGTTAAAGCTTCCATAAGGTGATTGGGCTTACATATGCTTTAAGTGACAGACTTACCCTAAAACCGGCCATACATGGATTGAAATTTGTCTGGTTCCGCAGGGACCGGACAAATTGCGATCCGGCTATGGCTGTTCCTGTTCATGAGAAGTGGATCTCATATCCTTTAGGAAAAAAAAATATAATTTCCCCAACAAACATTCCATCCTCCCTGCCTGTTCTTCTAAGTCACCGATTCTACAAAACCAGGACGACGCACCCAGGAACGGCGGCGGAAGCTTTTGTCAATGGCATATCGGGATTCATTTACGGTCAGTTTTCTCTGAAGCAGCTGCGATTTTTCCCATGATCTTCCCCCATCATGATGACGGACACTGTAAACAATTATTAATTCATGCGCTTTCTATTTATTTAACAGCAATTTGCATCTCTACACCAACCGTGTGTTTGAAGTTGATATGAATTTTTGCTCGGGAGATGTCACGGGGGCCCTGAAAGGCTAATAAGGTTTTAGATGGTTTTCTGAATAATCTGAATGTAGTATTTAGCAAGGCTGATATGTTTTTGGTGTAATTCGGTGTACATCCAAAATGTAGGGTGCTTTTAATTTTTTTTATTACCGCCATGAAGGCTAAACCCCTCCCACCGCCAAAAAAAATGGAGGGGTCTGTTTGGCCGCAATTGCCCCATTAGGCCTGGTTCAGTTGATGCTTTTTCCGGGGTGCGTTTTTTTTTTTTTTTTTTTGCACGTGTTTTTTTAAGGAGGTGTTGTCTTGCGGGATAAACCAGCAAAAATTAGGGCTGTTACTGATTAAAATTTTCGCGTTCGATTAATCGATTTATTTTTTTAATCGACTAATTTCGATTAATTATAACGCACATACAGATCCAACTACTTTACTTTTAGCTGATCTCCTTGCATTGCAACTCTGCATTAGTCAGTGGTAAATGTGGTATACACTATATACAATCACCCGACACTAGTTAGTTTCCACAATCCATGACTTAACTTCACAGTTCACACAAATACGTTTTAAATTCAAACTGTAGCACTGACAGAAGTCATTTTTTTTCCCACAGTAGCGTGACAATCCCTCCACCTCCGGTCTAACTAATCACTCTCACCTTATGGCATGGACCCCTGTGCAAACAAGGTGGTCATGCAAGCGGGTATCAAAAGGGTTAACATGGACCATAAACTTCTCTCACGTCTCCTTAGATCTCAGCAAGGACGCAGGTCATGGGTAGAAAGAAAAGATCTAAGTGCTCACCGCTTAAGTATACGATTTCATTTTTGTGTTCAAACACAAACTACTCACATAAAGATGATAAAAACACAGCATGTAAAGCCGACAATCGTGATAGTTCCATAGGGCAGCAGCGGGTGACGTCATGCGTAGCTCCTCCCCGTACGCATTACGTTCAATCAGAACTTCGACGTCAGCGGACTCCTCCCCGCTTCGTTAGCAGACGGAGGCACTTGGGGAAGGGGGGAGGAGTCCGATGACGTCGATGTCCGTGCCAGACCCGGAAGCCAGCGGAGAGGTGAGTACTAATCAAAAGAATTTGATCGATCAAAAAAATGTACGATTAATTGAGGAATTAATCTTTAATTTCCACAGACCTAGCAAAAACGCATCAAAAACGCATCAAAAACGCAAGCACTACAAATGTTGAACACATAAACAAGCATGGACTACTGTTGTCACCCTCGGGGGAAACTTGTCCCAAGAAATGACACAAAGCCATCGCTGGACTGCATGTAGACAGAAAGTGGCTGCCAAGAGGCTGAAGGAGATCTTCAGCACTAAAATGCAAAAAAAAAAAAAAAAAAAAACGTAAAGACTTTTTATAAAAGAAAATGAAAATATGAAAAAATGTCAATCATTTATAATACACATTGCAAGCTATCTATTTTAAACAGAAGGCCAAAAGGGACATCTTGTCTGTCTTCGTGTTTTGGATTCACCTTAAAAAAAAAAAAAAAGCATCATCCGTTTAAGGAAGACGTAAACGCGGTCACTGAATTCCTATACAAGCTTGAACGTGTTGATGTCATTTCAAAATTCATTTTTCAATCTTTAGAAACTGCAGCTGTCCTTAGAAATAACAAATCCCTGGTGATCCTACCATGAAGGTCTTTATTCAGGCACTTCCTGTTATAGGGTGACAACGCTCTGTCACTGACTCCTAACTGCGCTCCTGTGTAGTCACCCTTGCAAGAAGAAGCCATTCGATACATATTGCACAAGCATGGTCACCATCAGAAATGCCCGCCATTGCTAGAGTGCATGCAGAGCAGGCGACTGCAAAGAGGCTGCAAGAGATCAACAGCATTGCGACGCAGCAATGCATGAAAAACATACACTCCTCTTTCTTCTTTAATGAATTACGATCCAACAACCCCCCCCCCCCCCCCCCCCCGCGTTGCAGATATTCACACTGACTTGCAATAAAGTGCCGGAAAAATGGTGGTACATTTCCATCCATTTTATGTGCATTTTAACGCGCGTTTTGATGTTCGTTGAGGTGCGTTTTAGGAAAATCCGACCGTGTGTGGGCTCCATCGGACTTTTTCCGGCGGAATTTCCGACGGCAAAAATTTGAGATCCTGCTCTCAAATTTTCCGACAACAAAATCCGATCGGACTTTATCCGATCGTGCGTAGAGAATTCCGACGGACAAAGTGCCACGCATGCTCAGATCAAATTAGGAGACCAAACCTATTGGCTAATAGCCTCTGCGTAGTTCCGTCGGAACGTTCAGAATGATCGGATTTTCCAACAACTTTGTCCGACCGTGTGTACGGGGCATAAGAGTTGATCTGCATTTTTCAAGTGCTCTAAAATGCAGATCAACGCACTAGTGTGAATTAGCCCTAAACTCAGAGGGAGTACAGCCCACGTGGCCCTGAGGCGATTTAGTACGCATATGTAGCGCTATACAAGTTATTCAGTCATTTGTTCATTCATTCACGTGTCCAACTTTCTCATAAAATGACATCCCCAGGGGGTGATGTAGGATACACTGAGTGCCATCGGGGGGGGGGGGGGGGGGGGGGGGGGGGGGTAGCTTAGGGTTGCCACCTCATCCCTTTAAAACCAAACATATATTAGTTACACGGGTTCTGCGGCCGACTAAGGTGGTAATTAAACTCACTTGGTGCCTTATCTGCGTTAAATTAGCCTCAAAACCTGTGGAATTCAAGTGTAATGCCGCGTACACGCGATCGGAATTCTCGTCGGAAAAAGCTCTGATGGTTTTCCCATCGGAATTACGACGGAATTTCGCTCAAACTGTCTTGCCTACACACGGTCACACCAAATTCCGACGGTCAATAGCACCGCGACATACAACATGTTCAACGGCACTATAAAAGGCAAGTTTAATGCTTCCGAGCATGCGTCGGAATTTTGCGAGTCGGAATTGCATACACACGATCGAAAAACTCCGATAGAAAGGTTTTCTGTCGGCAAAAATTAAGAACTGGCTCTCAATCCAAAGTCCATCGGAAATGCTGACAGAAAAAGACCGACGGGCGTACACACGGTCGGAAAATCAGATGAAAAGCTCCCATCGGACTGTTTCCATCGGAAATTCCGACCGTGTGTACGTGGCATTAGGGTTTAAAGGGATGAGGTGGCAATCCTGGGGTAGCTACAAGTACCCAAAGGAGACCACTTGCTCCATACGACCCATGCCAAGAAGATGGCGGCGCGGGACCCGGAGTGCACTGGCCTTCAGCAGGACTGGAGTCACTGGTCGTGTATGCACTGCACGTGTATGTGCTTTGAAGATAACCCAGGAAACCAGCTAAGAAGGGAAATAACCAAAATAAAAAAAGTGAAGCCCCCTCTTCAGGGTTAGAGCTTCCATCTCCTTTTTCCAGGTCAGTCCTCGGGGCCAGCTCTGAAAGAGTTAAAGGGAGCGAGGCAGAAGTGAGCAAACCGGCCTAACAGCTTGCAGGACCGAGCAGCAACAAAAGAGGCCTGAAGTTGTTTGGCAGATCTGAGTCCTTGAACCTACAACACTCAGCTCTATAAACTTGCAGCCTGGAATGACTCTGTGCTCCTTCAAAAGATACCATGGCGGCACGCCAAGTCTGGCTGCCACCCGTGAAACTTCAAAAAAAAAAAAAAGAGAGAGAGAGAGAGAGAGAGAGAGAGAGAGAGAGAGAGAGAGAGAGAGAGAGAGAGAGAGAGAGAGAGAGGGTTTAATAAAACTTCCTGCTTTAGAAAGTTTTCTTTCTCTTTACGAGTTGGAAACAGCCCACCCTAGAATGTCAGGGAGGCCCGGCCACCACATCCAGACTTTGCCGCCCCCCCCCGTTAATTCATTAAACATCCGATACAGGCCTGAAAAACAACCCTAGACTAAGCTTGCCCATAGACATTAGACCTTTCCCTTGTTACGGGGCAGCTCCTGAATGTAGCCTATCTGGCAATTCTAGCATTGGTCAGGATTGGCTGATGTTGCCTATAGCAACCAGTCATACAGCCTGACACTGATAGACACAACGGGGAAAGAGATTAATAAAAAAGACATACTTTGTCTGAATCATTTTAAATTTTCATCTTCTAATGCCCCGTACACACGAGCCGAATTTGCGCCAGCAAAAGTCCGATGTGAGCTTTTGGTCGGAAGTTTCCGACTTTTCCGGACTTTTGCTGGCGGAATTCCCGCCAGCAAAAGATTGAGAGCAGGTTCTCTATTTTTCGATCGTAAAAAGTTCCATCTGTACCAATTCCGAAGGCGCAAAATTCCCACGCATGCTCGGAAACAATTCGACGCATTGCTCGGGAGCATTGAACTTCATCTTCTCGGCTCGTCGTAGTGTTGTACGGTCACGGCGTTCTTGGCGGTCGAAAGTTCAGAGAACTTTTGTGTGACCGTGTGTATGCAAGCCAAGCTTGAGCGGAATTCCGTCGGAAACAATTCGACGCATGTTCGGAAGCATTGAACTTCATTTTCTCGGCAGGTTCTCTATTTTTCGATCGTAAAAAGTTCCATCTGTACCATTTCCGACGTGCAAAAATTCCCACGCATGCTCAGAAACAATTTGACGCATGCTCGGAAACAATTTGACGCATGCTCGGGAGCATTGAACTTAATTTTCTCGGCTCGTCGTAGTGTTGTACGGTCACCGCGTTCTTGACAGTCGAAAGTTCCGAGAACTTTTGTGTGACCGTGTGTATGCAAGGCAAGCTTGAGCGGAATTCTGTCGGAAAAACCATCCAAGATTTTCCCGACGGAAATTCCGCTCGGGTGTACGGGGCATAAGCTGAGTGGAAACAATGAAAGACAGAAGCTGATTGGTTGCTATAGGCAACGGCGTCAGATGGGAGCCATGTCTCAGACACTTAAAGGAGAACTAAACCCTCCTATCCTTTAGGCCCCGTTCACATCTCGTGATTTGGGATTGCGTTTAAGCGCTATTAACCCTCAATGGCCCCTCAAACGCAATGTGATTTTGCCGCGGTTGTCATGCGACAGGATTGTGCGGCAATTGCGGCAAACCATGCCTTCACAAATCGCGTGAAGCTTGTTGCCTGAAAAGGAGCAGGAACTTTTTTTTGGGCGACACGCACGCGAATGGGCGGTCCTACGCGACATGCAGGATTGTGTTGAAATCGGGATGCCAAAATCCTGCTGCGCGGTGTAAACCGGACCTTATAGACATGAAAGCTGCCATCTTATGCCGCGTACACACGAGCAGATTTTCCATCGGAAAAATCTTGGATGGTTTTTCCGACGGAATTCCGCTCCAGCTTGGCTTGCATACACACAGTCACACAAAAGTTCTCTGAACTTTCGACCGTCAAGAACGCGGCGACGTACAACACTACGACCAGCCGAGAAAATTAAGTTCAATGCTTCCGAGCATGCGTCAAATTGTTTCCGAGCATGCGTAGGAATTTTGCACTTCGGAATTGATACAGACGATCGGAACTTTTTCCGACCGAAAAATAGAGAACCTGCTCTCAATCTTTTGCTGGGGGGAATTCCGCCAGCAAAAGTCCGATGGAGCCTACACACGGTCGCATTTTCTGACCAAAAGCTCTCATCGGAACTTTTGCTGGCAGAATTTCCGTTTGTGTCTACGCGGCATTAGGCACTGTTTGAATTGTTCTGGTGCCACACGTGGTCAGTTATGACCCCAGCCCAGGGGCGGACTGACCATTCGGCGACTCGGGCACTTCCCGAGGGCCCCGGGCCACTAGGGGGCCCCATCAGAGTTGCCAGCCTCAGTAAAACCAGGGACAGTATGTAAAAATCTGTGTTTTTTTTTTACATCTGTCTCTGAAATGTCCCTTACCGACATCCTTTTGGTCTAAAAATCCAGAGATTATAGCTGCCCCACCTCTCCAGTACCTTCTCAGCCAATTGAAACATGTCTGTGTATACTGTGTGTACATGTCTGTGTATACTGTGTGATTGTATACTGTGTGGCCCCGTAATCTCTGATTGCCTGGGGGCCCCATAATCTCCTATTGCCCGGGGGCCCCATGAGTTGTCAGTCCGCCCCTGCCCCAGCCATTTGACAGTTCGGTGTAGAGCACAACACAAGCAACTGTTTAGGGAGGCAGTTAAATTGATGGGTTTAGTTCTGCTTTAAAATGGAACTAAACCCTCCTATCCTTTACAGCCAAAGAAGCTGCCATCACAGCCTCTGTTTGATCTTCAGTTGCCATGGTGTTACACATGTGATCATTCATGACACCAGCCATTGACAGTTCGGTGTAGAGCTCAAGTTGTTCTGAAAAGCTAAACACAGGAGCGTCATTGTGAATGAGGTCTTAGACACAAGGCCCACCCCATGAGTGGTCCGATGACAGGATTTGTAGCCGTCAGTAAATCTCGAACACATCTGGAAACTACAATCACCTCATATAATGTACTTTCGCTGCTCCAGAATTGAAGCTTATGCAATATATGGAATAATGAATCCATTATTGTAAAATAATAGGTCATTTAGACATTCCACAAGCTGTGTAAAAAGTTCTCAAGAGCTTAGTTCAGCCATTCTCAACCAGGGATCCATGGAACACTTGGGTTCCTACAGAGCTTACTGGGGGTTCCTTGAGCTGAGGCTGGTTGACCTCCCCATCTGATGGTGCCAGCATAGTGCCACGTCCTACACCGCTTGGCAGAGCATAGATATTTAGCTATTTGTAAGGGGGGGGGGGCGTTCTGACAAATTATGTAAGGGACATTCTTCTCACTGATCACCAATGTAAGGAACATTCTTCTCACTGATCACCAATGTAAGGAACATTCTTCCCACTGATCACCAATGTAAGGAACATTCTTCTCACTGATCACCAATGTAAGGAACATTCTTCTCACTGATCACCAATGTAAGGAACATTCTTCTCACTGATCACCAATGTAAGGAACATTCTTCCCACTGATCACCAATGTAAGGAACATTCTTCTCACTGACCACCAATGTAAGGAACATTCTTCCCACTGATCGCCAATGTAAGGAACGTTCTTCTCACTGATCACCAATGTAAGGGACATTCTTCTCACTGATCACCAATGTAAGGAACATTCTTCTCACTGATCACCAATGTAAGGAACATTCTTCTCATTGATCACCAATGTAAGGAACATTCTTCCCACTGATCACCAATGTAAGGAACATTCTAATCACTGATCACCAATGTAAGGAACATTCTTCTCACTGATCACCAATGTAAGGAACATTCTTCTCACTGATCACCAATGTAAGGAACATTCTTCTCACTGATCACCAATGTAAGGAACATTCTTCTCACTGATCACCAATGTAAGGAACATTCTTCCCATTGATCACCAATGTAAGGAACATTCTTCCCACTGATCACCAATGTAAGGAACATTCTTCTCACTGATCACCAATGTAAGGGACATTCTTCCCACTGATCACCAATGTAAGAAACATTCTTCTCACTGATCACCAATGTAAGGAACATTCTTCTCACTGATCACCAATGTAAGGAATATTCTTCCCACTGATCACCAATGTAAGGAACATTCTTCTCACTGATCACCAATGTAAGGAACATTCCTCCCACTGATCACCAATGTAAGGAACATTCTTCTCACTGATCACCAATGTAAGGAACATTCTTCCCACTGATCACCAATGTAAGGAACATTCTTCTCACTGATCACCAATGTAAGGAACATTCTTCCCACTGATCACCAATGTAAGGAACATTCTTCCCACTGATCACCAATGTAAGGAACATTCTTCTCACTGATCACCAATGTAAGGAACATTCTTCCCACTGATCACCAATGTAAGGAACATTCTTCTCACTGATCACCAATGTAAGGAACATTCTTCTCACTGATCACCAATGTAAGGAACATTCTTCTCACTGATCACCAATGTAAGGAACTTTCTTCTCACTGATCACCAATGTAAGGAACATTCTTCTCACTGATCACCAATGTAAGGAACATTCTTCCCACTGATCACCAATGTAAGGAACATTCTTCCCACTGATCACCAATGTAAGGAACATTCTTCTCACTGATCACCAATGTAAGGAACATTCTTCTCACTGATCACCAATGTAAGGGGAACATTATTTCCATTGCCCACCAGAAAAAGAAAGGGTAGAAGCATGTACGAAGAATACATTGATATAAAACAGACAGGGAAGTTGAGGAAGGAAGGAGAGAAGGAATGAAGGAAGGAGGAATGGAAGGAAAGAAGGAAGAAAGTAAGGATGGTCGTATGTTAAAAAAATATTTTGAAGACATACTATGGGTAGAGATAGATAGATAGACAGTCAGACAGACAGAGAGTAGTCGATTGATGGATGGTTGGATGGATGAACGGTCAAAGATGGATGTTTGGTAGTAGATAGATAGATGGATGGGTAGATAGAAAAGGTTACTAGTATTGTATCATTTTGTTGAAGTGCTGTGTTTGTTCATCTTGATAGCGGTAAGCACTATGTGGGCTCTCTAGAAGCACGGAAGAAATCGCCATTCTGTCTCTTCAGACGTCGCGTCTCTCGGAGACTCTCAGACATGGAAATGGCACAGTAATTAACTTTGGCGTTTTAATTTTTGTTGGGGAAAAGAGGTGTGTTTCTTATTGGAATATCTGCAAAGAAAACATTGAATATCTGAGCCCAATGCCGGCTCCACCCCGGGGAACAATCTGGTACTCGGAGTATCTGGGAGTTCATGCTGAAATAGATATTTTTCTTTTTTTTTCCCCCTCTCTCAGCGACTTTAATGGGAAGCTGTGGCTGAGCTGGGAGACAGAGGAGGGGGATCACAAAGGAGCAGGCTGCCCTAAGATGGGAGCTGATTTGCAATGATCCCAGTGTTTATGGAATGAGAACAGACAAGGGGGCTGAGGAGGAGGAGGGGGGCTGTCAAAGTGAAACAAAAAGACAAGGGGTGGTGGGGAGGAGGGGGGGGGGGGCATGTACGCCGGGGCAGACACACTGACCAAGGTCAGGCCTGTGCTGCAGACCCCAAAGCAGCTGTGCAATTATCCCCAAATTATGCACAGACTCGAAATTCCAGGAATCTGGCATGGCGGCTCAGTACAAGAGCAAGATGCAGCGGGAAGGTGTAACGATTTTAATTGCTGCTTGTGTTTCTAAAGCCTAGATTACACGGTCTCAGGCACAGAATAGAGAGGATGCTGCAATCTATCACAGCTAAGTCAAAGAGGAAGGGAGGCAGTGACAGCGACTGCACTGAAATGGAGAGAATAGGCCACTACTTGCATTCTAAAGGGCAACTCCGGGCAAGACCGAAACTCAGAGACATGTTGGGGCAATCCAAGAAACGCCATGACTGCATTATGAGAGTTTACCCAGATTACCTCTAAAGAGCACCAGTCCAGACTGAGCTCACTCTGGAATCTGAATAGTTATAAATTATCATAAATGAGTAGACTTTTCTATGAAAGATAAAAAAAAAAAAATACACTTATATATATATATATATATATATATATATATATATATATATATATATATATATTATATATATATATTTATTTATTTATTTGTGTAATCATTTTTTTATCCTTAATCTTTCCTAGATGCACACATATTGTATTAAATATATACTTTTATACAGTTTTTTTTTTAATACAAAATACCTATCTATCTATCTATCTATCTATCTCTCTCTCTCTCTTTCTCTGTGTATATATATATATATAGAGTTTTTTTTATATATATATTTTTTTATATAGTTCTTTTTTTAAATACAAAATATCTATATCTATATCTATCTGTCTATCTATCTATCTATCTATCTATCTATCTATCTATCTATATATATATCTATTTATATCGATATATATAGTTATAGATATAGATTATATATTATAGATAAAAAAATTTTTTTTTATTTATTATTTTTTTAAGAAAAAAAAGATAATAAATAAAAAAAAAAAAAATATATATATATATATATATATAGTTATACTGTATGCATACAGTATGTATACGTAACTTTTTTTCTTTCATAGATGCACACATATTGTTTTAAATATATATTTTTATACAGTTTTTTTTAATACAAAACACCTATCTATCTTTCTCTCTCTGTATATATATATATAGATATATATTATCTTTCTTTTCTTAAAAAAAGAATAAAAAAGTTATATATACATACTGTATGCATACAGTATAAAATATATATATATATATATATATATATATATATATATATATATATATATATTTTTATTATTTTTTAAAGAATAAATATATTTTATATATATATATATATATATATACTGTATGCATGCAGTATGTATACGTAACTTTTTTTCTTTCATAGATGCACACATATTGTTTTAAATATATCTTTTTATACAGTTTTTTTTAATACAAAATACCTATCTATCTATCTCTCTCTGTATATATATATATATATATATATATATATATATATATATATATATATAATATATTTTTTCTTTAAAAAAGAATACAAAAAATAAAATATATATATATATATATATAAGGTATATATATATTTATACTGTATGTATATAACTTTTTTTTTTTTTTTTTTAAGGATGGGTCCTGGGCCCAGAAGATAAAGTTGACAGGGTCATCTGAATTGTGACAGTTGCTCCCTATTGCCTCATGCTAATAGCACAATTCTCGAGCATAGGAATATAAAACAATTATAGGGCTCATTTGATACTGTTATCCCAATACTCAGAAGCTGGAAGACAGCCCGTGTTATCATAGAAATTGACAGCACATCAAATCATAGCGCACGGACTTCTGTACAAAGCTTTGATGATGGGGGGGGGGGGGGGGGGTGTGCATTGTTAATGGTAGTGCCATACAACTCCAATGATTAAAGAACCCAGCGCACCATCTGCAGATCCAGTTGGGGAAATGTCAATATCAGCACAAAAGTTACACTGACATCGGTGACAAGAGTGTAAATATATATTTGTCACCGGTAAGCATGCAGGCTCACAGTAATTCAAAGTAATGTTGATATTCTAGCCGGGGATGCTGAGCAGGGAGCCTGACTGCAGGGATCTACAGGAGACCACTGGAGAGACAACCTTCCGAATAGGTGGACTGTAAGGATTGCCATCAAGAAAATATGAAACGGCAAAATGCAAGTAGCTTCAAATGTTACTTTAAGGAAAGCATGACAAGGAAAAATCAGAACGTCCACATTATAGATTTCCGTTTTTGGATGGGCACAGATTAGAAGCACCCGTTGGCCTCTTTTCCCATAGTAGTTCCAATCTCTCTTCCACGGGGATACAGCAAAGGTGTCACTCCTTCGCAGCTGAATACCCCAATAATACGTTCATTTTACACCATCAAGGAGTCATAGAGGGGGGGGAGTGACGCCTTCATTTGTCTTTGTGGTGGCTGAAGAATTCGAGGAGGTCCTTGCCTTAGGAGTCACGTGATTCAATTTATCAAAGACCACAGACAAATGAAACACACCGATGTGGTGTGGAAGTGGTCTTTAATCTGATTCTTATATAACCTCTTGCAGCCACATCCATCGGTCTTCCTATACAGTGTATGGGGACGCTGACTTTGCACGCAGTGATTTGAGAGCAAATCTCTTTCTCCGCCGTTGGTGGCGGGAGGCCGAAAGGGCGATCCACCCTTAAATCGATACTGATATCATTTGATATCGGCCTCTTTCCATACTATTTTGCATCTCAGTGCTGCCCATCTCCTCCAGCCTTTTCAGCCGCGGCCTATACAAAGTCAGGTGTATATCATTGCTCTGGACCGGCTTCCTGATGGTTGTCCAGTGTTGGCAAGGACCCATGTGGTCTCCACCAGAGGTGCAAATCACGGGGGGGGGGGGACAACGCAGGACAGCAATTCGGAGACAGTTGTCACCCCTCAACAGGAAGTGCTTGAACAAGGGGATACTCTACGTCTAGAGGAAAAGAGATTTCATCTCCAAATACAGAAAGGTTTCTTCACGGTAATGGCGCGTACACACGATCGGACTTTTATGAACATCAGTGGTTGTCCAGTGTTGGCAAGGACCTGTGTGGTCTCCACCAGAGGTGCAAATGACGGGGGGGGACAACGCAGGACAGCAATTCGGGGGACAGTTGTCACCCCTCAACAGGAAGTGCTTGAACAAGGCGGCACTCTTTACGTCTAGAGCAGGGGTCTCCAAACTGCGGCCCGAGGGCCAGATGTGGCCCTTTGCTAGCCTTTATGCGGCCCTTGGGGCACAATTCCTTCCACTGATATGAGGCACTATTCCTCTCACTGACGCCAACAATGGGGCACTATATCTTCCACGATACCAATGATGGAATACTATTACTCTTACTAATAGGGGGAATACTCCTCCTATTGACCACCAACCCTGAGGCCATATTTATTCTCACTGATGCTGGGCCCGTGACATTTTCTGCCCTTGCTGGCCACAATCCGGCCCTCCTAAAGTCTGAAGGATAATAAAGTGGCCCTTTTGTTTGAAAAGTTTGGAGACCCCTGGTCTAGAGGAAAAGGGATTTCTTCTCCAAATACGGAAAGGTTTCTTCACGGTAATGCCGCGTACACGCGATCTGACTTTTCGTCGGACTTGGTCCGACAGTCTTTCCGATGGACTTTGCAGCAAAGGTCCGCCCGACTTTCCTTACGAACGGACTTGCCCACGCACGATCACTCCAAAAGTCAGACGGATTCGAACGTGATGACGTATGACCGGACTAGAATAAGGAAGTTCATAGCCAGTAGCCAATAGCTGCCCTAGCGTCGGTTTTCGCCCATAGGACTAGCATACAGACGACTAGATTTTTAGACCAGACTCGAGTCCGTCGGTAAGATTTGAAACATGTTTTATTTCTAGGTCCGTCCGACTTTTGGGAAAGAAAATAAAATAATATAAAAAAAATAATAATATAAAAAAAGTATTTAAAAAATGTTTTTATAGTTTTTTTATATTATTTTATTAATATTTATGTTTTATTATTTTATATAAAAAAACATATATTATTTTATCTAATGTTTTAATTATTTTATATAATTTTTGTATAAACATTAGGTAAAATAATAAAATAATAAAAAAAATTTAATAAAATAATAAAACATAAATATTAATAACATAATATTAAAAAAAAGTATAAAAAAATCACTAGAGTAATTTTTTTATACTTTTTTATATTATTTTATTAATATTTATGTTTTATTATTTTATTTAAAAAAAATTATAATATTTTATCTAATGTTTTATATTATTTTATATAATTTTTGTATAGAGAGGGGTGCCTTCTGTCTGGGAACGCCAAAGGTGTGAATGTGGCTTTTAAAAATAGGTTGAAAACAACTTTTGTACTGCCATGAACCGCCTAAGAAGAGCGCCCGTTCGTTGAAATTTCAGGTTGCACAAGAAATTAAAAGCCCAGGAATAACTTCTTCTAAGCCCTGTCTACCGGCCAGTAAAATATGCTAATGTATTCATGTACCAATTATGTTATGCAAAACGAAGATATATACGGCGACAGAAGTCACAGGCGACATTTTAATCGCTTAAAAAAAAAAAAAAAGTAGTGGACCGAATAAAAAAAAAAAAAAAAAAAAAGTTTAAAAAGCTTTAACAGCTGCCATTTAAATAACTGACCCTTGGCCTCCTTCTCAATGCCCATAACACTTTGCAAGGTGAAGACTCTCATGAGCATGAAAAGGGTTAAGAGCCCAGCTTTAAGGGCAAGGCAAAGAGACGGAGAGGAAATAAGAGGATTTGCGCGTTTATTTTTGTTCCTATCCCGTTAAGGGGTTAACGAGTCGTTCCCAGCGCTTGTCTGGAGCTCACTAACAATGAAAACATTGGCTTGTGAAAGGGAGATCTCTGCCAGAAAAGCACCGAGCAAGTGAAAATTCCACTGTGTTTTCATTACATCGCTGGGATTTCCGGGCTTGGAATACCCCCCCCCCCCCTCCTCCTTACCACCCCTCGACCCAAGGATCCGCCCAATATTGTAGCATCTACCTTGAACAGTTGTGTGGTCAATGTTTTTTAAGCACAAAAAAATTATACCTAAAAAAAAAAAATTATTTCAGAACCTGTTCTTAATCAGAAACTGTAAAAAAAATAAAAAAAATAAAAAAAGATTTCAGAATCAGCATGGACTTGGTGGCCCATTAGGACCATTTTAACACTGTGATTTCTATAATTAAACTGGCTAAAAATGTATTTCTTGATTTCACTTAAAATAAGGATTTATTTTTTTTTGCACTTTTTGTTAGCAATTTAAAAAACGGCTTCTTAAACGTTTAGAATTATAGACCGTCAATGGATTGTCCAGTGTTCCCATACCCTATTAGGTGCTAATGTGACTTCAAAAAATATTTTTTTTAAAAAATGTCAATATCTTGATTTTACTTTAAATAAGGATTTTTATTTTTTTTTGTACTTTTCGTATGTTTTTGTTAGCAATTAAAAAACGGCTTCTTAAACGTTTAGAATTATAGACCCTCAATGGATTGTCCAGTGTTCCCATACCCTATTAGGTGCTAGTGTGACTTTAAAAAATATATAAAAAAAAAAAAATGTCAATATCTTGATTTTACTTAAAATAAGTATTTTTAATTTTTTTTTGCACTTTTCGTATGTTTTTGTTAGCAATTAAAAAACGGCTTCTTAAACGTTTAGAATTATAGAACCTCAACGTATTGTTCAGTGTTCCCATAGCCTATTAGGTGCTAATGTGACTTTAAAAAAAATAAAAAAAATAAAAATGTCAATATCTTGATTTTACTTAAAATAAGGATTTTTATTATTTTTAATTTTTTTTGCACTTTTGGTATGTTTTTGTTAGCAATTAAAAAACGACTTCTTAAACGTTTAGAATTATAGACCCTCAATGGATTGTCCAGTGTTCCCATACCCTATTAGGTGCTAATGTGACTTCAAAAAATAAAAAAATAAAAATAAAAAATGTCAATATCCTGATTTTACTTAAAATAAGGATAGCTCAAAACAGAAAAATTAATTAAAAAAATACAAATTTTATCAGATTTATTTATCTAAAAAATTGCAAATCAGAAATACACAAGGCTAGCTAAAACTAGGATTATGTTTGCTGTTTTTGTGCAATTAAAACATAGAATGGAGGTCCAGTAACTGACAAAGTTACTAACAAATTATCTGACATAACAAATCGACTTCTCTGCTAGGGAGAGAATGCTGTTTCAATTATTTCAGACATCCAACCCCATATTCCTATCCTCTGATTCCCCTACCCCCATCCTCTGATTCCTCTACCCCCATCCTCTGATTCCACTACCCCCATCCCCTGATTCCTCTACCCCATCCTCTGATTCCTCTACCACCATCCTCTGATTCCTCTACCCCCATCCTCTGATTCCTCTACCCCCATCCTCTGATTCCTCTACCCCCATCCTCTGATTCCTCTACCCCATCCTCTGATTCCACTACCCCATCCTCTGATTCCCCGACCCCCATCCTCTGAGTCCTCTACCCCCATCCTCTGATTCCCCTACCCCCATCCTCTGATTCCTCTACCCCCATCCTCTGATTCCTCTACCCCCAGAGTATAGATATCCCTGGTTAAGAACCAATGCATTAAGCAGTGAGCTGGCTATGGATAGAGACCAAGCTCAGTTAATCCATAAAAATCTTCATTTAAAAAAAATAAAAATAAAATGTATTTATTAATTTACATCTTCAGAGTTCAATAGTACTGGTGAAAAAAATGTTAGTTGGGTGCAGATGGGGTAAACTGTATCATAATGAGAGAACTTCTGCCAGAAATTGGCCAAGCTTATCTCCTTTGCAGCCTAAAAATTTGCCTCTCCTTCAGCGTCTAGCAAAAAGTCAAATTAGTCTTGGCTATTTGCCAAAATGTATAATAGTAATAATTCTGCAAGAAATGTTTCTGTATCATCAAAAAGTCATTGTTTTATTTAAAAAAAAAAAAAAAAAGTGTTTATTGTAGAAGAACCTTCCCATACAAGAACAAGACGGGGTGATGAAAACCAGGGTCAGCACAGAGCAAGAATTTCGAACATGACATGTTATTACTGATAAAAAAAAACACCTGCCTATTATCTGCATTATCTATGTCCAGCCCCCCCCCCCTCCCCCTTCAAAATAATCTTTACCAGCTATGCAAAAAATGTACTTTGTTATTGTAGAAATAGATTTTTCAATTCTGTCAAGAATGTATTGTTTACATTATGGTCAGAGGTATGTAAGGCCTATGAGGTTTTTGGGTTCGACAGTACTATAAACGCCCTGAACCTTAAGGCCTGTACTGCACCACGTTCCTCAAGGCCTGGATTGCACCACGTTCCTTAAGGCCTGGATTGCACCCCGTTCCTCAAGGCCTGGATTGCACCACGTTCCTTAAGGCCTGGATTGCACCACGTTCCTCAAGGCCTGGATTGCACCACGTTCCTCAAGGCCTGGATTGCACCACGTTCCTCGAGGCCTGAATTGCACCACGTTCCTTAAGGCCTGGATTGCACCACGTTCCTTAAGGCCTGGATTGCACCACATTCCTCAAGGCCTGGATTGCACCAAGTTCCTCAAGGCCTGAATTGCACCACGTTCCTCAAGGCCTGGATTGCACCAAGTTCCTCAAGGCCTGGATTGCACCACGTTCCTCAAGGCCTGGATTGCACCACGTTCCTTAACGCCTGGATTGCACCACGTTCCTCAAGGCCTGGATTGCACCACGTTCCTAAAGGCCTGGATTGCACCACGTTCCTCAAGGCCAGGATTGCACCACGTTCCTAAAGGCCTGGATTGCACCACGTTCCTAAAGGCCAGGATTGTACCACGTTCCTAAAGGCCTGGATTGCACCACGTTCCTTAAGGCCTGGATTGCACCACGTTCCTTAAGGCCTGGATTGCACCACGTTCACCAATTTACATCCATATAAACACATCAAGGAGCACTTTTGTCTACTTCAGATGTACAACAGGAAAATTTAAAGGATCAGTCCATGTTAGGTTATTATTGCAGTTATTGGTAGATGCCGTAGGGAGGAATCAGCCACCTTGGCCTTCTATCTACTTGAGTTTCAAAGCTGAACTTTCTAAGCAAAGGGCCGGTTTACTACCCTTCAGACTTTAGGGGAGCCAGACTGTGGCCAGTTGGGTTGGAAAATGCCCCAGTGCCAGTGGGAGTAGACAATGCCTCAGGCTTGGTGGTCTATGGGAGTGAAGAAAATCATATTGCACCAGTGGTCTGCAGGAGGAGGAATAAAGGAATAAATAAACCTTTTCTGACATTTATTGCTTACAAGTAAAAATCATTATTAAAATTACTCGGAACACCCAAACATGATATATTTTCTTTTTTTTAGCAGAGACCCTAGAGAATAAAATGGTGGTTGTTGCAATATTTTGCGCAGCAGTTTTTAAAACGCAATTTAAAAAAAAAAAAATACACTTTAACCACTTCCCGACCGGCGCACGAGGATGTACGTCGACAGAATGGCACGGACAGGCATAAGGGCGTACAGGTACGTCCCCTTTAAGATGCCGCCGTGCCATTGAGCGCGCGCCGGTCGGGACCCCCGTGAGTCCGGTCGCGGGTCCCGCGGACTCGATCGCCGTGGGGATACCCGCGATCGTCTCGCGGGAAGGCTGAACGGGGAGATGCGGAAATAAACAGCATCTCCCTGTTCTGCCTAGCAACTAGTGATGCCGATCTCTGCTCCCTGTGATTGGAGCAGAGATCAGCATTCACTAGCTCACAGCCACGCCTCCCCCCACAGTTAGTAACACGCCTCTAGGAACATATAACCCCTACACTCCCACCTAGTGGTTAACCCCTTCACTGCCAGTGTAATTTACACAGGAATCAGTGCATTTAAATAGTACTGATTGCTGTATAAATGACAATGGTCTCAAAAATGTGTCAAAAATGTCCAATGTGTCCGCCATAATGTCGCAGTCACAATAAAAATCGCTGATCGCCACCATTACCATTAAAAAAATAATTATTAATAAAAATGCTATAAAAACTATCCCCTATTTTGTAAACGCTATAACTTTTGCGCAAACCAATCAATAATCGCCTATTGTGATTTTTTTTAACCAAAAATATGTAGAAGAATACGTATCGGCCTAAACTGAGGAAAAAAAATGTTTTTTTATATATTTTTTGGGGATATTTATTATAGCAAAAAGTTAAAAATAATGCGTTTTTTTTCAAAACTGTCGCTCTTTTTTTGTTTATAGCGCAAAAAATAAAAACCGCAGGGGCGATCAAACACCACCGAAAGAAAGCTCTACTTGTGGGAAAAAAAAGAACGTCAATTTTGTTTGGGAGCCACGTCGCACGACCGCGCAATTGTCAGTTAAAGCGACGCAGCGCCGAATCGCAAAAAAGTGGTCTGGTCTTAAGCCGGCAAAATGGTCCGGGGCTGAAAGTGGTTAACGAATTAAAAAAAAAAAAACACTAGCCTCATTTTTTATTTTTTTTGTATAATGTGAAAGAAGAGAATCGTGATCTTTATTCTAAGCGCCAAAAAAAATTGTGATTCTCATTTTAGCCGGAACCGTGCAGCTCTAACGTGCACCTTTCACCGCTCTACAACTCCAGCCGCCCTGGGGTTACGGCACTTTGCATGACACCCCTGCCCTTTGCTCTCCGTCCCTTTGTACGTCAGAGTAAAGAGTTAACGTATCATACCTGAGGTTTTATCTGACTTAGAAAAAAATAAAAATAGAAAATAAATGAAAGGATCTTTAGTGTTGTCCTTGAGCTCTGGACGATAACTATATTACCCGGCTACAAAAATACCAGCATGAGCAGTTGTGCGTATAAACCTGACTTATTTTCGGAGCTGTTTCCTGGTGACTGTGGATGAACAGTGACCAGTGACTATTCCGTGCTATTTCCTTGTGAAGAACACCGATGACCCCGGAGGGAGGGAGGGAGGGAAAGGGAGGGGGGGGGGGGGGTCTTATCTAATCTGTTCCGTGGAACTGAACTGTAAAAAAAAAAAAAGTGTGACAGTCCACTGCCGACACACCTTGATTCACTGCTGCATACCTCTCTCTAAATATACCATAAATGACGGGCCTCCAGCTTGACGTGGAAAACAAGCCTACAAAGGGAAGCTACCGGACTTATCGAGACAGATGGCAGAGAGGAGCTCACTGAAAAAATATTTCAGATCTGAACTTTAGACAGATATATTTATTTATGTCTTTATTATTATTTTGCCAGTCTCCACAGCGAAGCTCGGACTAGAAGAGAAAGAAGCAGCACGATGAGCCAGTTAGCTAACAAGGAGGATCCCGATAGGAGGTGAAAGAAGAGTGATGAGCTCATCAATCTATTGCGTCACCTGACCAGTTACAGGCTGGGAGAGGGTCACGCCCTCCACCCCAGCACACCATGGATCTCCAGAACGGGTCCAAAGCTTTATTTCGCGATCATGGATAGTGGCGAAACACGTCACCTTCCTTGACAGGACATGGTTCCAGTAATCCATGTCCTTAGTCTGCTTGTCTTCAGCAAACTGTTTTCAGGCTTTTTTGTGCATCATCGTTAGAAGAGGCTTCCTTCTAGAAAGTCAGCCATGCTGACCAATTTGATGCAGTGTGCGGCGTATGGTCTGAGCACTGACAGGCTGACACCTCTTAAACCTCTGCAGCAATGCTGGCAGCACTACATCTATTTCCCAAAAACAACCTCTGGATATGACGCTGAGCACGTGCCCTCAACTTCTTTGGTCGACCATGGCGAGGCCTGTTCTGTCCTGTTAAACCTCTGTATGGTCTTTGCCACCGTGCTGCAGCTCAGTTTCAGGGTCTTGCCAATCTTCTAATAGCCTAGGCCATCTTTATGTAGAGCAATAATTATTTTTTTCAGATCCTCAGAGAGTTCTTTGCCACGAGGTGCCATGTTGAACTTCCAGTGACCAGTATGAGAGAGTATAGAGAGATCCACCGCTCCAGGATGATCCACCCAAACTCAAACTCACAGCTGTTCCTATGGTTAGAGAACCCAGGTGCAGGCACGGCACAAGCTGATAAAGATGCAAATTAAGGACTCTGAACGGCCGCACTCCAAGAAAAATTCAAAAGCCTTTATTGGTAAAATATGGAATCACTCATAGCTATGAGTAAGCACTCTTGGTAGTGTGAAACGCGTTAGCTATTTTCCTGCTTTGCTGTGACCTATTTTTGTGTGATTCCATATTTTACCAATAAAGGCTTTTGAATTTTTCTTGGAGTGCGGCTGTTCAGAGTCCTTAATTTGCATCTTGACCAGTATGAGAGAGTGAGAGCGATAACACCAAATTGAACACTCCTGCTCCCCATTCACACCTGAGACCTTTTAACACTAACAAGTCACATGGCACAGTCTAGAGATTTTTATGTAGATGAAAACAAACGACCACCGCTCTAAGACTCTCCCTACAAGCGAATGCTCCTGCTCCTGTGTGGGAGCCCCAGGTGCTGGCTAATAGCACAACGATTAGAAATCAAAAGGAAGAACTCCGGACAGCCGCACACCGGGAAAATAAAATCCAAAGGGTTTATTTAAAAGCAAAAAGACACCACAATCCAAACACGGCAAAAAGGGGGGTACAGAGCTGACGCGTTTCGCACTGTATTTCAGTGCTTACTCATAGCTCAATAACTCAGCTATGAGTAAGCACTGAAATACAGTGCGAAACGCGTCAGCTCTGTACCCCCCTTTTTGCCGTGTTTGGATTGTGGTGTCTTTTTGCTTTTAAATAAACCCTTTGGATTTTATTTTCCCGGTGTGCGGCTGTCCGGAGTTCTTCCATTTGATTTCTAAGTCACATGACACAGGTGCATGATACCCTACATGAACTTTTATAATCTCACATTGGAAAACTTTGAATTTACAGTTCTTGATGCTCAGGCCACACTCAGTTTTTTTGGTGCCGAAGCCCGGGTTCGGACCAGGGACCCCACTCAACATTTAAATTCAACTCAATGTAATAGATTTGTTTCCCCAGATAAGTTTTCCTTGGCTATGTTTTTTCTCTGAAAAATGTCACGTTGCCCTGAAAAATGAAGGTCCAAGAAAGCTCTTTTTTATTTGTCTTTTAGGCTCTGGCATCCTGTTAAAGGTCCAAGTCATTTTGACTGCTTGCTCTTTCTTTTTTTAATTGGCCATTTTTTCGTATTTTTTTTTTCCCTGTGTGCCTATGTGTTGGTGATTTGCCCTTCCTGTAATTACACTTCCCTTTAGTGGCGGTGACATCAGGTGTCACCGCAGGCCTCCTTCTGCGGATGCCCGTGCAAAGCCTAACACATGCCAAGCTTCACAGAATCCTGCTTGACACGCACAGCAGCCAAATGGTAAGCTTCTTTGAACCAAGGAAATGACTCGAATTTTGTCTATTAAAACCCTAAGCAGATATGATGAGTGTCAGAGACCTGCCTTGTTACAGGCAAGTCTAATGCCCATCATGGAAGGCAGCTAGAAAGGGGCCACATTAGAGCTAAAGACAGCTCTAATAATTAGCTGTCATGACTTAAAAAAAAGGATAATCTTGGCCCTTCCATTCAACAATCAATCGCGTCCACACGCAGCTTTCGCTAATCTCCATTTGTAACAAAATAATTAAAAATGAATCAGATGGTTATTATGCGCCAGTGGCGGTGTTTATCTCCTGTTCCCAGAATAAGCTGCGCATCCCCGCGTCAGTGTCCTGAGACAAGACAATCGGAGGACGGATCATTTCACTGGTCCTACGTCAGTCATCCTGAGATCACAGAGGATTATGACTGCTGAGATTTTCCGTCATGGCTACTGAGTGGCGCGGTCATCGGTATTTAAAGTCCTCGGGGGTCTGAAAAAGACAATCCTGTAAAAACTGACACTAACTTATAGGAGAGTGAACACATTAAAGAATTTCCGAAATACACAGTTGAAGTAGACCCAAGAATTGTTCTGTCTGTCAAGAATTAATGGATATTCTAGATTTTGGCCGCTCTAATTTTGCACTTTGTGCTACGGCCTCACCTAATGCTGTAACAGTTCTCTGGGCAGCCCTGCTCACTAATAGTTCTTCCTGATGTCCTACTCTGCTCTTCAACAGTTCACTCTACTGTTGTGTTTTGTTTTACAACGGTTTTCTATGCTGTCTTACTTTGCTCTCCAACAGTTCTCTTTGTTGTCCTACTCTGCTCTTCAACAATTCTCTATACTGTCATACTCTGCTCTTCAACAGTTCGCTCTGTCGTCCAACTCTGCAACAGTTCGCTCTGTTGTCCTACTATGCTCTTCAACAGTTCTCTCTACTGTCCTGCTCTGCTCTTCAACAGTTCTCTATACTGTCCTACTTTGCTCTTCAACAGTTCTCTATACTGTCCTACTATGCTCTTCAACAGTTCTCTATACTTTCATACTTTGCTCTTCAACAGTTCGCTCTGTCGTCCAACTCTGCAACAGTTCGCTCTGTCGTCCAACTCTGCAACAGTTCGCTCTGTTGTCCTACTCTGCTCTTCAACAGTTCCCTCTACTGTCCTGCTCTGCTCTTCAAAAGTTCTCTCTACTGTCCTGCTCTGCTCTCCAACAGTTCTTTCTGTTGTCCCGCTCTGCTCTCCAACAGATCTCTATATTTTCACACTCTGCTCTTCAATAGTAAGGTCCTACCCTGCTTTCCAACAGTTCTCTCTACTGTCCTGCTTTGCTCTTCAACAGTTCTCTCTACTTTCATACTCTGCTCTTCAACAGTTTGCTCTGTCGTCCAACTCTGCAACAGTTTGCTCTGTTGTCCTACTCTGCTCTTCAACAGTTCCCTCTATTGTCCTGCTCTGCTCTTCAACAGTTCCCTCTATTGTCCTGCTCTGCTCTTCAACAGTTCCCTCTATTGTCCTGCTCTGCTCTTCAAAAGTTCTCTCTACTGTCCTGCTCTGCTCTTCAACAGTTTTCTATACTGTCCTACTATGCTCTTCAACAGTTCTCTCTACTGTCCTACTATGCTCTTCAACAGTTCCCTCTACTGTCCTGCTCTGCTCTTGAACAGTTTTCTATACTGTCCTACTATGCTCTTCAAAAGTTCTCTCTACTGTCCTACTATGCTCTTCAACAGTTCTCTCTACTGTCCTACTATGCTCTTCAACAGTTCTCTATACTGTCCTATTATGCTCTTCAACAGTTCCCTCTACTGTCCTGCTCTGCTCTTCAAAAGTTCTCTCTACTGTCCTACTATGCTCTTCAACAGTTCTCTATACTGTCCTACTATGCTCTTCAACTTGCTGTTGTCCCGCTCTGCTCTCCAACAGATCTCTATATTTTGACACTCTGCTCTTCAACAGTAAGGTCCTACCCTGCTTTCCAACAGTTCTCTCTACTGTCCTGCTCTGCTCTTTAACAATTCTCTATATTGTCATACTCTGCTCTTCAACAATGCTCACTGCAACTGCAGGCCCATGGAAGTGTCTGAGTAGACACCATGCAAGCAATTATAGGAAGCCACATCTACATATCTCCCTTCGTTGTTGGGAAAAAATACTCATTGGGTGAAATGGATATCTCAAAAGCCTGCACAGACATAACAGAATAAAGAAGGCCATAATACTTTCTAAAAAAAAAGCTGATATGATTCTTCTGCAGTTTCAGAAAAAGGGGAAATAACTTTACCTTAAATGAGTTTAAAAAAAAGGTACCGTATATACTCGAGTATAAGCCGACCCGCATATAAGCCGAAGCACCTAATTTTACCACAAAAAACTGGGAAAACTTATTGACTCGAGTATAAGCCTAGGGTGAGAAATGCGCAGCTACTGTAAGTGGAAAAGAGGGTCAACAGTGCCCATTTGCAGCCTCACTGTGCCCATTTGCATGCCTCACTGTGCCCATTTGCAGCCTCACTGTGCCCATTTGCAGCCTCACTGTGCCCATTTGCCGCCTCACTGTGCCCATTTGCATACCTCACTGTGCCCATTTGCAGCCATAGGTCCCCCGAACATCAAACTCGGTAGTTAAGGGTTCCTAGATGCCCTCTAGCTGCAGACAAAATTTTTTGGGGTCTCTGGACCCAAAGGGTCCTGAAATGACATTGCTGCAGATGGACACAGTTGACTAACTATGGGGCCCTGTATCTCAGGGCCACTTGGTGCTAGGAACCCCAAATTTGGATATATTGTAGTGATAGTTCCACTGGGTTTGCACACCAAGTGGCCCCCAATATACGGGGCCCCAAATTCGATTTGGAAAATGTCATTTTTTTGCTGCAGAAAAATGCTTGACTCCAGTATAAGCCATGGGGGGGGCATTTTCAGCACAAAAAAAATGTGCTGAAAAAACCCGGCTTATACTCGAGTATATACGGTAAGTGCGCAAAATAAGCTTGCAGTCTTTTGTTAATCTGACAGTCTCAGACTGCAAATACCCACTCAGTTCATTGCTGTATCATGAGGCTGTAAGCTGGTAAGACACAGAGTAATCTAGATGTAGATAAAGAGTATTACCCTATTCAAATCACGTTCAAAAATCTTTCTGTCGTTTTCATTATCACACGGAAGGGGGAAATGCGATGTATGGCAAGTATAACAAGAACGCTGGGAAAGTCCTATGCCATCTTCAGATCTACAGTATATGTGATCACTGTCTGGATTTCATCGTTTAGTAAACATATTAAAGAGCTACTTTACAGATTCAGCAAAAAATTTCTGAATTGAGAAGGAGATCTAATACTTTAGGGCAGCATTCAGACTGTTGCAGTGCATTACTGTATGCAGAAACTCGTGCACTTAATGCTACATTTACACGGGTTACAAACACAACACAGCACAGTTAATGATAAGCCTGTGCCATATTTCCCAACGCACTGCAATGCACAAATAGTTTAAATCTGTGCATTGTGGGACGCCAAAACGCACACGCTCTGTTGTGTGCTGGCTAGGTGTATTTAGGTGCCATTAAAAAACAAATGGCATTGCGACTGTTGAATATAAAATAATATATATATATAATATATATATATTGTGGTACAATACTGCAAATGCATAGCTTTTATAGCGCCTTAGCGAGCACGGTGGTTAGCAGGCTTGCCTTGCAGCCTGGGTCACAGGTTTGATTCTCAGCAAGGAGCTTGCATGAGCACTTTGGGGTTTCCTCCCAAAAAAGTACCAATACTTGTGGGTTTGACAAATTCCCAAACATATTGGCACTAGAAAATGTAGGAATGCTGAAAGAACATTTGATTGTGAGCTACTCAGGTACTGATGAAAATAGCAAGCACGGTGGTTAGCAGGTTTGGGTCATAGGTTTGATTCCCGGGAAGGAGCTTGCATGAGCACTTTGGGGTTTCCTCCTAAAAAAGTACCAATACTGAGTTACCAGTGAATTTGGCAAACTCCCAAACATATTTTCACAAGAAAATGTAGGAATGCGTAAAGGACATTAGATTGTGAGCCCCTCAGGTACTGATGAGAATAGCAAGCACAGTGGTTAGCAGGTTTGATTCCCAGGAAGGAGGTTGCATGAGCAGCTTGGGGTTCCACCCAAAAAAAGTACTAATACTGAAGTACCGGTGGGTTTAACGAACTCTCAACTATATTGGCCCTAGAAAACGTTGGAATGTAGAAAGAATATTAGATTGTGAGCTCCTCAGGTACTGATGAGACTAGCAAGCACGGTGGTTAGCAGGTTTGGGTCACAGGTTTGATTCCCAGAATGGAGCTTGCATGAGCACTTGGGGGTTCCTCCTAAAAAAGTACCAATACTGAGTTACCAGTGAATTTGGCAAACTCCCAAACATATTTTCACAAGAATATGTAGGAATGTGTAAAGGACATTAGATTGTGAGCCCCTCGGGCACTGATGAGAATAGCAAGCACGGTGGTTAGCAGGTTTGGGTCACAGGTTTGATTCCCGGCAAGGAGCTTGCAGGAGCACCTTGGGGGTTCCTCCTAAAAAAGTACCAATACTGAGTTACCAGTGAATTTGGCAAACTCCCAAACATATTTTCACAAGAAAATGTAGGAATGTGTAAAGGATATTAGATTGTGAGCCCTTCGGGCACTGATGAGAATAGCAAGCACGGTGGCTAGCAGGTTTGGGTCACAGGTTTGATTCCCGGCATGGAGCTTGCATGAGCAGCTTGGGGTTCCACCCAAAAAAAGTACTAATACTGAAGTACCGGTGGGTTTAACGAACTCTCAAATATATTGGCCCTAGAACATGTTGGAATGTAAAAAGAATATTAGATTGTGAGCTCCTTGGGTACTGATGAGAATAGCAAGCACGGTGGTTAGCAGGTTTGGGTCACAGGTTTGATTCCCAGCAAGGAACTCGCATGAGCACCTTGGGGCTCCTCCCAAAAAAGTACTACTACTGAAGTACCGGTGGGCTTAACAAACTCCAAAAACATAATGGTCCTGGAATTTGAAGGAATGTTGAGAGGACATTAGATTGTGAGCTCCTCAGGTACTAATGAGAATGGCAAGCGCAATGGTTAGCAGGCTTAGGTCACAGGTTTAATGCCAGCAAGGAGCTTACATGAGCACCTTGGGGTTCCTCCCAAACATATTGGCACTAGAAAATGTAGGAATGTTCAAGAGACATTAGATTGTGTGCTCCTCAGTGACTGATGAGAATGGTTAAATGTGCGCTTTAAATGGCTACATGATATATTGCTGCTATATAACTATGGGAAATCAATACATCAACCTTGTAAGATATAGTTCTCAACAGATAAGATGTTCATAAATAGCACCAATGTCACTAGTTCAGTGTTTTCCAAGCCTGTCTCTCGAGAGCCATCTTTTCACACACACACACACTGCACTGGTCTACGTTGGCCAAAGATGAGCAGATATCACCATAAGAATGCCATGTGGGGCAATATCCATCAATCCATACACCATTCATTCTAGAGGTGGGTAACATTGGTACAGTATTTTGGATCAGCCATTATTTTACAAAGGAGGGAGAAGGTACAAGAACTGCTGGTAGGTGTTTGAAAACCTCCCTATGCAGCAAGTGCTCGAAATCGGGAGCATCGCTTACTTTTATCGAGTCTTATACAACAAGACCACAAATGTCCTTAAAAACCAAAATTGGCAAACACTGTTCTAAAAAAAAAATCCTAAAGCTGACGGTAGACATTACTATCGAACGCCATTATCTCCACCAGACTAACCAACAACCATGCAAACCAAGGCCCTACCTGATTGGGTATAAATTTAGTGAATTTTTTAGGTGGCCCCTTGCCCTAGGTAGATCTAAAGGAGATTGTGTAAAGATTGCATGAACATAACACATATTAGTCAACATACATCTCATTATGCCTGCAATCTTGCTTTCCAAAAAGCTGACTTGTGTCTAACAGGGTGGATGCTCTCCACAGAGGGATGAGCATGTCCAAGCAAGCCTCCACCTTTCCAATAAAAAATAAAGGACACATTTCTCAATCTTGGTCAGTGAATCCAAAATTCCAGATTTTCTCAATCCATCCTCTGCTTCAGACAACTCATGACGCATCTCACTTTCCGGGGCACCTGTACTAACCCGTAGCAGGAATGGACATCTTAGTCACCACTACCAAGGCACGCAAAGGAAAGAAGAAGCATTCACTAATAATGATGTATCACGCTTCACATGTATTTAGAACTGAAAAGGAAGTATGGAGTGGGTTTTGGTGGAGTGATTAAACCTGACTTTACAGGAAGATGAAACCAGCTAACCCCAACAGCAGTGGCGTCACTAGGGGGTGGCTTTTGGGGCTATACCCCCGAATCTGGGGCCCATAGGGGAGGGGAGGCTCTCTGGGGACCCTGATGCAAGGGGGAGGCTCTCTGGGGACCCTGATGCAAGGGGGAGGCTCTCTGGGGACCCTGATGCAAGGGGGAGGCTCTCTGGGGACTCTGATGTAAGGGGAGTTCTCTGGGGACCCTGATGCAAGGGAGAGGCTCTCTGGGGACCCTAATGTAAGGGAGGCTCTCTGGGAACCCTGATGTAAGTGGGAGGCTCTCTGGGGACCCTGATGCAAGGGAGAGGCTCTCTGGGGACCCTGATGTAAGGGGGGCTCTCTGGGGACCCTAATGTAAGGGGGGCTCTCTGGGAACCCTGATGTAAGCGGGAGGCTCTCTGGGGACTCTGATGTAAGGGGGGCTCTCTGGGGACCCTGATGTAAGTTGGAGGCTCTCTGGGGACCCTGATGCAAGGGGGAGGCTCTCTGGGGACCCTGTTGCAAGAGGAGGCTCTCTGGCGATATATATACACACACACGCACATATATTACTGTATATGCATGTGTATGCCCGCCCAAGCGTATGACTTTCTTTACTATACTGCTATGGGCTTTAGCCCCAGATCTTTTGTAGACCTAGCAATGCCCCTGCCCAACAGTCATCAGATAGAAGGTTTCCATCATCCATTACTGACCATTACAAGTCAGGTGACTGACTGCAATCAATTCTTAGGCACCAGAGCACCTGGATTAGATGAATCTCCTCTTCACAGCACATTGGCTAGATTCAAAGAGCTTTTAACAAAAGGTTAAAGGTTTTACTTTTTTTACCAGTGACGGTCATTTTCCAATCTTGGCTGAAAATAACTGTCACTCTTTTCAAAAATGGATTCTTATCCTTGTGTGTTATCTTTGTGAAACAAGCGGGCAAAGAATAACTGTCACTTTTTTGAAAATACGGATCCTTTTCCTGTTGTGAACTGAGCCTGTATAGGAAAAGTGGATAGATATACAGCAGTCGATCTGTACCGTCTGAGTGCGGGGTGACCGTGGAGTGGAGGGCTGAGTGTGGGAGGACCGTGGAGGCTGAGTGTGGGGGGGGGGCGTGGAGTGGAGAGGTGAGTGTGGTGGGACCGTGGAGTGGAGGGGTGAGTTTGGGGGAACCCTGAAGGGCTGAGTGCGGGGGCGGGGAGTGGAGGGCTGAGTGTGGGAGGACCATGGAGGCTGAGTGCGGGGGGGACCGTGGAGTGGAGAGGTGAGTGTGGTGGGACCGTGGAGTGGAGGGGTGAGTGTGGGGGAACCCTGAAGGGCTGAGTGCGGGGGGGGGCGTGGAGTGGAGGGCTGAGTGCGGGGGGGCCGTGGAGTGGAGGGCTGAGTGTGGGAGGACCGTGGAGTGGAGAGCTGAGTGTGGTCAGGGGGACTGTGGAAGGGAGGGGTGAGTGTGTGGGGGGACCATGGAGGACTGAGTGTGGGGGGACCATGGAGTGGAGAGGTGAGTGTGGGGGAACCCTGAAGGGCTGAGTGCGGGGGGGGGGGCGGGGAGTGGAGGGCTGAGTGTGGGGGTACCGTGGAGTGGAGGGCTGAGTGTGGGAGGACCGTGGAGTGAAGGGCTGAGTGTGGGAGGACCGTGGAGTGAAGGGCTGAGTGTGGTCAGGGGGACTGTGGAATGGAGGGGTGAGTGTGGGGGGACCATGGAGGGCTTAGTGCGGGGGGACCATGAAGGACTGAATTTGGGGGGACCATGGAGTGGAGGGGTGAGTGTGGTGGGACTGTGGAGTGGAGGGGTGAGTGCAGACCGGGTGAGGTTGTTTGCTACACCCCCCCCCCCCCCCAAAAGTTTAGCATCAGCCGCCACTGAAAACTAGCATGCAGAAGTGAGTAATTGCACCCAAATGGAGCATTCTGCAGAAAAGGATCCTTTCTCTTTGTGTGGAAGCAGAGGTCTCTCTGCAGAGATTTGGCACACCCCCCTATGGAGTGTAAAGAAATTGAACTGTAGGACTTAATTAATTAAACAAAAAATTCTTTGTAATTGAGTTTCTAAAGGGTTACTACACTGTGCACAAGGTCAGCGCACTTTGGACACAAGTGAATCCTATATGAATTTATTCGCACACACAGATTGCAGAACGGTTTTCCTTTCACACCCAAACTGACAGATGAAGTCATTACACTATCTCTCTTTCTCGTCTCCGTCCTCCTCTACACAAGGGGGAGAAAATAACAAACAGGCCTTGTCCATAAAATTGCAACCACTGCAGTCCTAAGGATTCAATTAAGCTAAAATAATTAATGCTTCTGCCACATTAAATTACTCTTTACATCTGAGCTGTCTATGTTTTTATTCTTTAATCTTTCCATTTTATTTAAAATGAGCTAAAAAAGAAAACGTATTGTTTCAAACGTAGCAAAAAAAATAAAAAAGAAACTAAAAAAAAAAAAAAAAAAAAAAACAGCAAAGACTGCGATTGTAATGCCGTTAATAAAAAAAAACATAAAAAAAGGAAAGTGTTTTGCTGCAGCTGACACAGCGAGTTTGTGCTACTATTTCTGGGATTAACCTATAATTGCCTTAAAAGTTTAGTTGCAGTTCTTGCCAACAAAATCTCGACAAAGGAAAGTCTCCTGGAACGGTGTTGCAAGCAAAAGCAGGTTTGGCTCCAAAATTTTTATTTTATATATATAACACGTAAAAAAAAAAAAAAAAAAAAAAAAGCCATTATTCAGCCAATGAAACAATGAAGTGAGAATTTAGGTAATCAGATAATCATTGATTGTGGTCACATAACATTCATTCTGAGTTGCTACTATGAATTTTATTAAAAACGGTTTAACGTAAAACCCAACTTATTGTTGCTTTTAAAAAAAAAAAATCTGCGTACAGAACGGAAGCAATAATTGTACAGAATGAATCAGCCGATGGAACCACATGAACGGCGGGCATGCACAGTGCACAGACGCTGCACTTTCGCAATCAAGCCCCCACCCGCAAGAATACCGGAAACTGAGATCGGTGTAGACGCAGCGCTGTGTATAACGATTTCGAGTGACTGGAGTCATTTAAAAGAAGGAAGATTTATATAGATCTCTAAGTGTGGGTAGAGCAGGGGCGGCTGACCATTCGGCCACTCGGGCACTGCCCGATGGGCCCTGGGCCACTAGGGGGCCCCATCAGGGTTGCCAGCCTCAGTAAAACCAGGGACAGTATGTAAAAATCTGTGTTTTTTTTACATCTGTCTCTGAAATGTCCCTTACCGACATCCTTTTGGTCTAAAAATCCAGAGATTATAGCTGCCCCACCTCTCCAGTACCTTCTCAGCCAATAGAAACATGTCTGTGTATACTGTGTGATCGTATACTGTGTGTGTGTACTGTGTGGCCCCATAATCTCTGATTGCCTGGGGGCCCCATAATCTCCTATTGCCGGGGGGTCCCATAATCTCCTATTCCCGGGGGGTCCCATAATCTCCTATTGCCTGGGGGTCCCATAATCTCCTATTGCCGGGGGGGTCCCATAATCTCCTATTGCCGGGGGGTCCCATAATCTCCTATTGCCTGGGGGTCCCATAATCTCCTATTGCCGGGGGGTCCCATAATCTCCTATTGCCGGGGGGTCCCATAATCTCTGATTGCCTGGGGGCCCCATAATCTCCTATTGCCGGGGGGCCCCATAATCTCCTATTGCCGGGGGGGTCCCATAATCTCCTATTGCCGGGGGGGTCCCATAATCTCCTATTGCCGGGGGGGTCCCATAATCTCCTATTGCCGGGGGGCCCCATAATCTCCTATTGCCGGGGGGCCCCATAATCTCCTATTGCCTGGGGGCCCCATAATCTCCTATTGCCTGGGGGCCCCATGAGTTGTCAGTCCGCCCCTGGGGTAGAGAACCTTTTTTTTTTTTTTGTAGTGCTGTCATGCATCATTATGCGTTTCTTCTATCTTTGTTGCGCTTTTTTTTAAAGCGCTACATAAATTGCTCATTGTGAAAGCAGCCTATCAGCCAAAAAGGTGCCGATCGTATCCGAAAATGAATTCATATTAGATCGTAAGCTCTAAGGGGCAGGGCCCTTTGATTCCTACTGTATTAAATGCGTTCCCCATGTAAAAAAAATGGAAGTGGATAGGGTGAACAGCCATTTACCGTGGCAAACACCTGTCAACATATCAATAGGGATGCACCGATATAGCGCGCCGGAGAAAAAGATCGGCCTGAAAATAGGGTTATCGATCGATTTGTTGATAGGAAAAAAAAAAGTGGTGCAGAAAAACGCTGATGTGGAGTTGCACTTTAACAATGGCCTCTGGATGCAAGGCTGCGTTCCCCTTTATGGAAGATCTCTTTGACTTGCTGAATAAACACAACAGGTCTATTGCATCTCCCCCCCCCCACCCCCCCTTTCATTTCCTTCGCTACACGCAGACAGTTGGAATTCTGAGATCCCAACATTCCATACGCTTCTGTCACTAATAACTTAGCAGGAAACTATTTTAAGTCTTCCTCCTCGGGTCTCATCAACTGTATATATGTGTCGGAGTCAGGCTCTGGGGGATTGCTGCTCTCTTAGGATACCGCAATTTCTTCGACACGGGTAAAAGGATGGCGGGTTCGCATTCGAGGAAAATGGAAAAAAAAAAAAAAAGGAACTCTCCTTCACACGGGCTTCAGTATAAATAGATTTAGGATTAACTCTAATCCCCAGACTTCTAACATGCAAATCAATGCAACTTCAGGCTCATAAGGTAGTGAAAGTATTTCCCTGCCAGCCAGATGAAAGCAGCAAGTTCACGCGATAGCGGCGCAGATACTGAGGCTTTAATCTGCCGATTAATTACTTGTTCAAATGGTGCTTATTACATGTGATTGTAGAAGAGGAGAGGTCAGCAGCCACCAGCGACAATGTGGAGACGGAGAGACACCGGCAACGCTGCCACCCTTACCGCGCACTGATCTACCTGGGTGCATTAAACAGGCAGCTATTTTACCGATAATGTTGGCACTATGGGGGTTGATTTACTACAGACTGTACACTTTGCAAAGTGCAGTTTCTCTAGAGCAGGGGGGGGGGGGGGGGGGGGGTCTCAAACTGGCGGGCCTCCAGCTGTTGCGAAACTACAAGTCCCAGGAGGCATTGCAAGGCTGACAGTTACATAGTAGGTGAGGTTGAAAAAAGACACAAGTCCATTAAGTCCAATCTATGTGTGTGATTATATGTCAGTATTACCTTGTATACAGGGGTCAGGTCCTGAGGGAAAAAGTGTGGGAACTCCCACCCAAGATCCACTCGTCCACCAAAAAAAAATAAAAAACGATACGCTCATTTGCACGAACGCTTCAAAAGTGGTATTTTTTCATCCAATTTTCGTATTGTGTGTATGAAGCTTAACTGTTAGTACATAAAAAAATTGGGGGAGACAGAAAATCAGGAGGGGCCAGCGGGGAGGAGCGCATGACGAGAGGTCTGACTAAATACAATCTCTTAGCAGCAGGGACCTGATCTACCTGTCAGCTAGCTGTGATTGACAGGTAGATCGAAGAGGAAGCTGTCATGGGGACCCCTACTGGCAATGCCTGAATGGTCAGGTGTGCGGCACTTACTATTGCGAGCTGTGCCGGCGGCTGCTGGTGTAGCACCGGCCACACAGCTCGCATACTTCAAAGCCTTGCAGGACACGGCTGCTAATGGGAACTGAGTTCCTGTTGTGGAAAAAGTACAGGAACTCCGTTCCCATGCGTTCCCGCAGGACTTGAGGCCTGCTTGTATATCCCTGTATGTTGCGGTCGTTCAGGTGCTTATCTAATAGTTTCTTGAAACTATCAATGCCCCCCGCTGAGACCACCGCCTGTGGAAGGGAATTCCACATCCTTGCTGCTCTTACAGTAAAGAACCCTCTACGTAGTTTAAGTTACAAGCATGACTCCCACAGGCAGAGGCATGATGGGACTTGTAGTTTCGCAAAACAGCTAGAGGGCTGCCAGTTTGACACCCCCTGCTCTAGTCTAGACTCATTGGGATTGAGTTACTAAAGGCAAATAGACTACAAGTGCAGTTGCTCCAGGACTTAGTAATCGAGGAAAGCTTCACTTTGAAAAGAATACCCAATCAAGTGCAAGGAAAATTAAAAAAAAAAAACAGCAGTTTTGCTTGCACACAATTGGATGATAGAGGTCAGCAGTGCTTCCAATCATTTACTAAGCTCTGGAGCAGGGGGTCTCCAAATCTACGGCCCTCCAGCTCTTGCAGAACTACACATCTCATGAGGGATTGTAAAACTCTGACATGACTAGGTATGATGGGACTTGTAGTTCCTGAACAACTGGAGGGCCGTAGTTTGGAGACCCCCTGCTCCAGAGCTTAGTAAATGATTGGAAGCACTGCTGACCTCTGTCATCCAATTGTGTGCAAGCAAAACTGCTGTTTTTTTTTTTTTAGTTTTTCTTGCACTTGATTGGGTATTCTTTTCAATGTTAAGCTTTCCTCGATTACTAAGTCCTGGAGCAACTGCACTTGCAGTCTCTTTGCCTCTAGTAAATCAATCCCAATGAGTCTCACCTGCCTAGGCTGAACACAGCCAGCACTCTCTATTGCTTTTTATCCAATGTAGCCAACAATGCAGCACATGATTTTGGGCTATTGAACCAGTAAAGGACCAGAGATGTTCATCCTTGCCCTTGTGATAGATTTCCTTTAAAGCCCAGGTCCAGGAAGAGTAATAGTCCTTCCCTACAGTTGGGCTACCTGACGCTCTGGCAAACAGAGCTCCCCTATGTAGACTGTCCCTTGGCGTCCTCATGCCCAGTGCATGGAGTGGTCTCTCCATCAGCCTCGATTAAGTTGGAGGACCTTGGACCGCTGGAGTGTTGAGGAGACGAGGCTTCAGGGACAGGTCTAGCAGCCCTGAAGAGAATACGGGAGTGGAGAATCAAGGTAAGTAAATATGCTTTACCTGGTCTCCTAGACATAAAGGGGTTGACTTACTAAAGGCAAATAGACTGTGTACTTTACAAAGTGCAGTTGCACTCTGCAAGTGCTGTTGCTCCATATTATAATAATAATAATAATCGTAATTAACCAATATTCTTATTTTGTCCGATTCTGAATCTCCCATCGACTACCAGTACCAGTCTCTCCCACTCCCATATTAAAAAAGGTCATTTTCCCAACCCTCACTCAGCAGCAGAAGAAAACCTCTGATTGGTCAACAAAACACCAGTCACGTTTCCGCTGTAACGGAATTTGGAAAAAATTGGAAAATTTCGTACGAAATTCGGAAGCATAGCAATTCGTATTTCGGGTTCCTCCTGAATGTACGAATTTACGGAAATTCGTGTGAATTTTCGATTCGTACCAAACTAATAATGTCTATGAAATACAACAGAAGGCAATTCATACTCACCTGTCCGGTAGAGATCTACGGCTGCCCTAAAGAAGCTTTCTGTCCGACACTCCTGTGAGTGTCGGATTACTGTTTCCCCTGCCACATCCTGTAGTTCAATCCACCAGCCTCTACGTTGCTGCCGTACCCTGTGCTGGTAGAGGAAACCAAGTGTAGAGTGGGGGACCTGACATGGATGTGTGTTGGATGAGTAGAAGCGAAGATTTCAGGCACGGGTGACTATAGTATTCGATTGCAGGGAACACTCTGGTGACCCTAAACAGATTTTGTACATGAGAACAATATCTGATGGTCATGGCTCTTTAGTGCACTTACAATTAGCTAAAACTAGGACTGCAAGTCCCAGTACATGCCACTAACCACCTGATCGGTCTTGTAGCTCCTGGAAGGACATAGGTCTCCTTGCCCTTCTTCAGAACTTGACACAAGATGATTTTACAGACCGTTGTATTGAAGAAAAAAAAAACACTTACCTGGAACATTCTCCTGCTTCGGGCAAATTCCTTTTGTAGGCGTGAGAAGACGGTCTTCTTCATCGGGCGTGACTTGGATACCGATTTCCACTGGCTCTGCCACTTTCCTGAGCTCGGAGCGAGATGAGTGCGGAGGACTACTTTTATCCAGGTTCTTTTCATAGCAGCCTCCGCTTGGGACTCCGCACTGCTTCTTCTTGTGCTCTATAAAAACCAAAATGTCTCCCAGCGGAAAATTCATTTGACACTGTCCGCATGTTAGCAAGTCGTGATCGTTGCCTCCACCGGACAGGGTAAGCGTCCCTGTCTCCGGGATGGGTAGGCCGTCGTCCTCATCCGGGATTACCGCTTCAACATGGTGCTGTTCAGCTGCAATACGTAAAAAAAAGGAGATTTATTGACAAGAAGTTTTAGCTTTACCTACCACACTTAAAGGACATTTCCACCTTTTAAACATACGTTATATTACTGTAGGACCGTGCAGTGATTTAGCCAAACTCTACATGTAGCCCCCTTGCTACCCATTTTATCCCTTTATACCCCCCACAAGCCTTCAAAGAACAAATGGGCCTTCTGGCAAATGTTACATATTGCCACAAAGATCTGAATGTGACTGTTTACAGTTGTCTACAGTTGATAAAAAATGTTTTATACAATTGCAACGTTCCATAAAATTCAGCAAAAAAACAGTGGGCACAATGAAGACTGCAGGCTCCTGCACAAGCATAAAGGGAAAAAAAAGATACATAAAGGATATCTAAATCCAAGAACCAACATTGTATATATTGCAGCTTGCCATTCCTTAGATGTGTTGACTGCATTTGTTTTCTCTTTGTTTTTTTTGGCTAAGTACATTTTCAGGAAGTATCAAAAGCACCTGTTGATTTTGCCATAAATGCCATGTTCCTTCTGTGAACTACTAATCCAACCACCAACCCCCCATGTAATGAAGATTAATTCCCCGTACACACGGTCGTAAACTCCGACCACAAAATCCATCGGATTTTTTCCGACGGATTTTGTCCGACACTGGTGTTGCATACACACGGTCGGACAAAGTTGACGGGAAAATCCGATCATCCTGAACGTGGTGACGTTCGTTGCATACGACGGAACTACGCAGAGGCTAGTAGCCAATAGCTTTGGTCTTGTAATGTGATCTGAGCATGCGTGGCACTTTGTCCGTCGGATTTCGCTACACGCGATCGGAAAAAGTCCGATAGGACTTTGTTGTCGGAAAATTTGAGAGCAGGATCTCAAACTTTTTCCGTCGGAAATTCCGACGGAAAAAGTCCGATGGAGCCCACACACGGTCGGAATTTCCGACAACATGGTCCGATAGGACATTTTCCGTCGGAAAATCCGACCGTGTGTATGGGGCATTAGAGAGGAAGACATGTTTAAAGTCCAGCCTTGGTAGCAACCATGGCTCTCTCCATTGATGCAGTGGAGGTGAGAGCATTAGGGACCCAGGGACATTTATAATTCACAGGATTACCAGGTGAAAATAAAGGGAAGAAAGAAAACTATTGCAGCCATTACAAAGTCTAAAGTCTGGTAGGCTAAGATACATATATTACTTTTTGTTTGGGGGACTTGAATATGCTTTATTATATTTTACAAAGGTGACTATTACTGTCCTGCCTTCTTAGGTGTACAATAAAGTTAGAAACAAAAATAAAAATTGTATTTACAAAAAAAAAAAATGCAAAAATACTGTATTACAATGGCCAAATGTAGCAACTAAGCAGAACCAAAATGTATGCCTTATAATTCATGTCTTTACTGCAAAAAAAAAATAAAAAAAGGAAAAAGTGCCTATTTCGAGTTAAGAGTGCATTATTCTTGCAGCGTAAAAAAATTCTTGACAGGTTCAAAAATAAAATGCTGTGACCACGTTCAACCTCGAGTTTGCAGATAATTGAACCTGTCCACATACAAATCCATTTCAACAGACAACCATTTTTTTTTTTTCCCCATAAAGCTCGCCTGAGGACATCTGCGTTAAAGCTATCGATGGCATAAACAAGCAGACGAAAGGGATAGATGTCTCTTAATAGCTGCTGGTTCTGTAACCCGCCTCCCCCTCAAAACACCATAGGAGATACAGCATGCCCTTGGCAATACATAACACTTGAGATTCTACCTGTGCGCTCTCACAAGGATTATTTACTTGTAATGCACCCCCCCCCCCCCCCACCCCACCACCACCACCACAACCACATAGAAATAAAAATAAATATCTTCACTCAAGAAAAAGGGAAAAAATATTATTATATCGCTTTAGTCATGGGTATATCAAACACTGCAGAAAAAAAAATCCATCTCTTTCAGACAAAAAAAAAAATGTTTATCAGGTGTGCGACTACTCAGGGTTGTAATTAACTGCAAGAAAAAAGTACGAACTGTAGCAAAGCAATTTTTATTTCTTGTCGGTCTGACAATGCGACAATTGCGAGAAGTATCTTTATTATTTGAAGCTACTCAAATATTAAAAATAATTTTTTATTTTTTTTTATTCCTATGACGAATTCCTTGATTATTTATTTTGCCTGCTAATAATATTATAGGGGCGATAGGCTTTAACAATATTAATGAAAATTAAATAAATCAAATAGCCTTGTAAAGAGGTTCGTTTCTAAAAAAGGTCTACATTCTGCCATTGATGCACAAGCTCTTTCTAAAAACTATAAAAACAAGTACCAAATCGTTTTTGTTCCTAATGGTTGTGTCTTTGCTGGGTGGGCAACAGGGATGGAGTCAACACACAGGTATGGGGCGTTCATGAGATGGCCAATAGAAGGAAGCTATCACAAAGGATCGGCCACTCATAATGGTAAACTTTAATGATAACAAACAAGAATACCAGTCAACTGGAGCACATAGTCTTAGCTTTGAGGTTCTAATCACCAAAAAAAAAAATCTTGTATAGAAGACTTTGTAGGCCTTTGATTCACAATACACCAATGTCAAAATGTCACATTTTTATTGAGCGTTTGCTAATTATTTCCCCTCCAGGCTCTATTTTGTCTGATGTTAACTAAATTCTTCCAATTACAGTTTTATTAAAGAACAAGATGCGGGTTCAGCTTCTCCCCCTGCCTTGTATCCTTCTCGGTGAACTTCCCAAGCAGGACATGTCCACACCTCATAAATATACTTAACTCCTGCTCAACAATAACAGCCATTTTTATCTGGAGACCGTTAACCATTCACAGTGCAATGGGGGGAAGAATTCAGCCTAAAACGTTCCCTCCAAAATAACTGTTAGGGGGTCATTGAGTGTAGATGCAGAAGGCAGAGCCGACGCGACACCTTCACCTGTTTACCTTCATCCGGTTGCCTTCGAAGGCTTTAAGTTCTGGAGGTTAGTAGAACTTAAAGCCTTCAAAGGCAACTGGATCTCATCGTTGGGAATTGTGAAACCCATTTGATAGGCCTGTGTGGTCTTCAAAGCTTCAGATTGCATAGTCGTAGCGATGAATCTATCAACTCAACTCTACTGTTCTGTTATAATGCTGCATAATAATAGGCAATAAGGTATTGATATTTAAAGTTTCTATATTATGTTGATTTTTGAAATTCACCAATACATCGACCTTGCTTAAATCTGTATGAAGTTATGCTTTGTATTCTTTAATACAAAGCATATTCTTTAATATCTTTAGCATATTCTTTAATATATTTTGCATATTCTTTATTTATCTTTAGCATATTCTTTATTTATCTTTAGCATATTCTTTAATATATTTTGCATATTCTTTAATACCTTTAATTAATTAGTGAAAGAGAAAGTGCTTATATTTTATTTTTATTTATTATTTCTTTTTTTTTTTATGGTTGAACTGGATGGACTTGTGTCTTTTTTCGGCCTAGCTAACTATGTAACTATGTAACTATACATTATTGATAAGGCCCCAGTGATAATGCACACAGACAGTAAACTACAGCAACTAATCAAATTCTAGTTTACTGTAGTCATGTTTCTAAAGAAAAAGGTTTTCCGATTGGTTGACATGTGGATTTTTGCACTTACCACCTTATTAAAATATCGCTGCGCATACTTCCCCCCCCCCCCCCCCCCCCCCCCCCCCCCCACTGCTTGCTCACGGCAAGTCACTGAAGCAATACTTCTATATTGAGTCCCCTGTATATATATATTTCCCTTCATACAATTCCAGATAGTAAAGATGCTTCATAACTCAGTGACTCCACCCTCTAGCTTTCCGAGGCACAACTCAATCTCACGCTTATAGGCCACCCGTTAAAGAGTTAAACACGGGACCGGTGATGCGGCAATAAAATGCCAATCGACTAGAACCCGTTTTTTTTAAATGAATTGGCTTTAAAACTTACCAAAAAAAAAAAAAAAAAATGAATGCCACTGATACAGATTTATAGGTTGACGATAGCAGCTGATCAAGGGCCAAGGGGGGGTCCACGTAGTGTTTTCCATTTAGTTAAGTCTTAACCTCCTTTGAATATCTCCTGCTATCTTACGAGTCATCTAAATGTGATTATATTTAGGATATTACTGCAAGTCTATTTCAACACGACGGTTGCCAAGTTCTGTGCAAAACATCGTTTGACTCAATCAATTTACGAAGCTACAGGGCCAGACTATCTACGCAAAGGCAGAGTCTCTTCTCTTCTGCAGGTAGCTGTGCAAACCATCAGCCATCTGCAGAACTTAACAGATAATTCTCTAATTTCTGTTCAGCGTTCTTTTTCATTCTCTGCTCGTGAAAAAACACACATGCATGCCTTCTATTAATAGACTCTCAAACGTGGATACGTTCAGTGTTAGCTATCCCTATTGTATATATAGAGGTACTGTTACATAAGGTGTGAGAGGCTCATGAAAAAAGTTGAATGGCAGCTTAAGGAGTACTAAGAATATATATTTTTTTTTTTTTTCTGAGATTTGTCAAGCAGCTTTATCACCTGGATGTAACCAAAGTGTTGCTTTAGGAAAGCCAATTTGCGTTCATCTCAGACCTACAGAATATTATCTTGGGTTAAACTGGATGGACTTGAGTCTTTTTTTTTTCAACCAGATGAACTATGTAACCATGTAACTATCTCATAGGCAGCAAATGAAGTTATTAGAACATTTTAGATCTCAAAGTTTTTTAAAATTTTGGAACAGACTTTAAAACATTCAAATAGATATTTGCGAGCAAAATAAAAGGCTGCAATGGCTACATTTAAGGATATTCCAAATTCAAAAACACTGATCAATTTAATCCAGAAGCAGTCAGGATTAAATAAAGCCAATCTATTTCTTTTTTTTTTTTTCCAGAGAAATATTAGATTCTTGACCACTCCAGCATCTGAAAAAAGGCTTGTCACAGATTACAGAGTGCAATATATCGCATGCCACTTAGCCAATTAGGAGGATAAAGTCAAACGTAATAAATCATAAGTATTAAGGTTTTTTTTTTTTTTTTTAGCATATTGCTGTGCACAATTATGCTGATTCTGTATCATCATTTGTAAATCTCCAATGAGCCAAACAAAATGTTCTTCACTAAAAAATCAAGATATACAAGCAATTTGAAAGTGCCAATATTACATGCAAATTAGAATGCAAAGGAAGCAAAAACAGGCGCAAGTTACGGACACACATCAACATAAAAAAAAATGAAAAACTTGAGAGCCAAAAACAAGAAAAAAATTGTTTTTCTTTTACAGAACTGTAGTCTGATGTAAGGCTCTCATCTTTGTGGTTGAATAAATTGATAAAGGGGTTTAACATTTAGTCAAAATTAGAGCAAAGTGATGGGTTCAATTTTTTAAGTTCCGATCATCACTATTTTAAAACAAACTTGAGAAACCTTTTTTTAAAAATTAAAAAATATCTAATAAATTTGATCTGTTTTGTTTAGTTTAGGAACAAAATCTTCCATTCATATTTTGTTCCTTAGCATCATTATTTGGAAAAATAAGTAAAATAATATAGCAATTATTTAATTTTTTTTGCTAAATTGTAGAAAATTGGCCTTGTCCAAAAAAAAAGGCCAATTAGCATCCCACGCTGCAATAACAAAGTGTTGATGAACTAAAACCGAGTACATAAAATATCTTAAGGTGCCAAAAAAATAAAAAAAAAGCCAGAAATAACCTAAAACTTCTACATGATGATATCATTTTTCTTTTCAAACTCTAGCTATTCGAAGACACAAAAGTCACACAAAAAATTAGCTTTGAAAATCGTCTGTTTTGGAATGCTGGCGTGCCAATAAACAGACTTTTTTTTTTTAGAAATACGCATATTTTAGCTGGTGCTGAGAGCTTATAATTTAGCGTGAATAGGGAAAGCGTGTTAAAAGGCTGTCTCACAGTTTGTGACCAGTGCTACAACGCACAGGTTTATTGAAAATATAAATATAACTTTATTGAAAAGCATTTATTGAAACGATAAATACGCAGAGCAAAGCCAATGCAAATCGTGACGAGAGACTTTAGGATTCGGCTTGCATTATGCAAAGAAAGAAGAAAATAAAAAAATTAAAAGCTCTGCTCTCTTGCTGCTATTTCATCAAATGCAGTATTTTTGGATAGGCAAAGCAAATTCCAAGTTTGCACCGGTGGCGGCCATCGGCATATACAAATGCAGGTTAAGTGTGTACCTAATATGGGGGGGGGGGGGGGGTCCAACCACACTACTATATACCCCAAATGCAATGAAGTAAGCTACAGCTGCAATAGGAAGCAACTCCCTTCTCGTTTTAACCCTTTATCTGCTAATATGGGGGGGAGGGGGGGGGGGTCCAACCACACTACTATATACCCCAAATGCAATGAAGTAAGCTACAGCTGCAATAGGAAGCAACTCCCTTCTCGTTTTAACCCTTTATCTGCTAATATGGGGGGGAGGGGGGGGTCCAACCACACTACTATATACCCCAAATGCAATGAAGTAAGCTACAGCTGCATTAGGAAGCAACTCCCTTCTCGTTTTAACCCTTTATCTGCTAATATGGGAGGGAGGGGGGGGTCCAACCACACTACTATATACCCCAAATGCAATGAAGTAAGCTACAGCTGCATTAGGAAGCAACTCCCTTCTTGTTTTAACCCTTTAGCTGCTGATGAGTCAGCGGCGCTCGCACAAAATGGTAGATAAGTGAAGTGCGAGGGGGCTTCACACCTGGATTTTTTATTTTTTTTGTCATTATAATTGTTATGATACTCTTGGTTTGTGTACTTTGGCGAAGGCTACAACTCTGCAGAATTAAATGTGATGAGTTAAATTAGCACATGTAATATAATTCCTTGTCTTCCAAGATCACTCCCTCCTCCTCCTCTCCATGGGATACGCAGGAGATTCATGTTGTGTCTGTAGGGCCTCATTCCAACCTTCATTGAACTACAGAAGTCATCAAAACGCATTTCTGCTCCTCTATATTTAAGGCTTGGAGGCTCGTTTTACCTGAGACGAAGGCAGTGGTCTTTTTTTTTTTTTTATATTTTTTTGCCTGACCTAATTTATTTCACTTTCGGATTATTATGAAAGCTCGCGGGGTAATTCCCCCGCCTTACTTCAAGACACCCAAAAAAAAAAAAAAAATGAATCCATGCATTGGCTTGGATCACGCAAGCTTCAGCACGCTAAAACGTAAAAGTGTTAACGCAAGAGACACGCCACCTTACTATTATCCACTTTGAAGGAGTAAAAAAACGAATGGCGAGGGATTGCAAAACAGAACAAAAAAAAAAAACAACTTGACCTAAAAACATCTTGTAGGCAACTTTGGCGAGTTCTGAGGGGGCAAGTCAATAAGATGGGCTTTTTAGATTGGGGAAAAGTCAAGTGGACTTTTAAGGAGTAAAAAACAAATGGCGAGGGATTGCAAAACAAAAAAAAAAAAACAACTTGCCCTAAAAACATCTTGTAGGCAACTTTGGCGAGTTCTGAGAGGGCAAGTCAACAAGATGGGCTTTTTAGATTGGGGAAAAAGTCAAGTTAGCAAGTCAACTAAAATACCAATTGTTCTTGTAAATGATAATAAGTAAATGTCATGGGCACTATTTTTGAAAAAAACAAAAAAACAACGAATGCACGGTGACCTAAAAAATATTTGAAAAGTTGAGTGACAATACAAGCCACCATTGGTCTGTGGCATATGGGACGCAGAAAGGTGCAACTGTATAGGGTCCAGCCATCAAAGGCAAGTGCGTCTGGAAGGGATTTGCATAAATAAATGTCCTCTTTGTGCCTCAGATGCTGCAGCAGTAAACAGACTTGTATGTTGATTTCCACATTTTCACAGTAACACTACGACGGATTCGCAGCCTCTAGCATCGAATCTTACAGACTCGGAGCTCCCCCTAGTAGCCATTGCTTGTCAGTTTTTTTTTTTGTTTTTTTTTTTTTACATTTAATGCCTTAGGGCACAATTGAAATGTGCAGCTTAAAACTTAAATAGAGAGAGTCTTGGAAAAGTTAATTTAAAAAAAAAAAAAAAAAAAAAAAGTTGCTAAAGAAACAAAAGATAGACAATAAACACAAAAAGTCATTGGGGAAATTCAAGACGGAATGCCCATGCTGCACACCTTGCTCATTCCCTGCCAATCAAGTCCAGCAATGGACTTGGTTATCATCTGATCAATCTATATCTTGCTGCTCTGCATTTAAAACCTATTATTACTTAAGAGCACTTCATCCCTTTTAAGCTGTATAATCCGTTGAATTAATTCATTGGGAGATCTGAACTTTTCAAACTTATGTTTCTTTTTTTTTTTTTCTTTTTTTTTTTTACTATCTATGTCAAAATTAGTAAAAAATGTAATCAAAAGAAAATAAATAAAACTATATGTAGTTGAATTTAAGGTATTTTTTTTTTTTTTTTTTAAATGCTTGATAACTTTGCGTGTGAAGCGGTGATGGTGTGTGAAGTGGAGATGGTGTGTGAACTGAAACCGTGAGAATAAAAAAAAAAAAAAAAAAAAACCCAAAAGGGGGTCGCAGAAATTTTAATCTCTGCATAAAATTTTGGTCATAGGTAGATGTCACGTTTCTTCCTGTTTTCAACCACAGTTCTTTTTCCTGTGGGGCGCTACCTGTCGGCAATGAAAGGGTCAGCGCCCTTATTTCACGCTATCGATCTAATTTAAAGACTATTTTGCGTTAAATTCACCACTTTTTAAAGCGGTCTTTAATAAAAATATAACAGGTTCGTTTTGGGACAGCAAAGTTTTTTTTTTTTTTATTATTATTATTTAAAGGCAAAAAAAGGAAACATTTGCTGTCTGCTGCTCTCTCTTGGGAGAAGAAGCTATCTCTAATATATATATATATATATATATATATATAAAAAAAACAGACTTAGAGCTGATGAAATCGTAATGTAATTTAAACAAACCAGTCAGGGAAGGGAAGGCGAGGGAAGTGCGATTCCATATTCAATAAAGAGATCGCAAATAAAAAGATGCTTTTTAATTGCAGCCGAAAGCCAGGACCACAGGTACCACCAGCTTTTTTTTTATTTTTTTTATCAAACTATGACATGTGATAAAAAAAAAAAAAGTAATTTTTCTATAACCTGACATAACGCATATTAAACTCAGTATGAAGTCTGCAGATTGGAGGGGGGGGGGGGGAGAAATGCATGTCGTCGAGGTAATATTAATTGCGGTTCCCTGTTGCATTTTTAGACACCGTAATCATTTAACACGCTTAAATTAAAATGTCAAAGTTTGCTAATTATTGGCGCAATAGATAAAAGATAAATCTGTACTGGGTGACAGTGACTAGAGAGGGATGCACTTTTTTTTTTTTTTTAGGCCTCTCTGCCTTGTCGGAGGTAAAGAAATGCTCCTTCAGCGATTCTATCATAGATAAGGCCTAATTGGGGCTGGGTTTCAGTTTCTAAATGCTTTTTTTTTTTTTTTTTTTAAGAAAAGGGGACTGCTGAAAAATACAAAAGAGGAGGCTCAGGTGCTTGTGTAGGTATAGAATTTTTTTTTTTTTTTTTTTTTTTTTACAAGTGTATCTACAACTGAGGGCAAGTTGGCTATAAGCCTACAAGGTGGCATGTGGACGTCTGGTGTAGAAAAAGTAATTCTCCCAGGCTTCAGATTCCTATATAACACAAACCAGAGGGCTTTTTTAAACAATAAACAATGCAAAACTGGTTCGACTACTCTCTCAAGCTACGTCTGCATGTACCTTCATGATAAAACATCTACACTCTCTCTTGCAAATCCCTTCGTTCTCTCCCTATAGATTTTTTTTTTTTTTTTTAAGTCCTATAACATGATTCTTTTATTGTTGGCAGGACCCAAACGTTGCACAACGACCTCCCCCCCCCCCCCCTTTTTTTTTTAGGTCTTACACGTTGTCTTCAGGTTCCCAGCTAGCTGTCTGGCTTTTGTTGCTGTTTGTTTAGGAGATGTCAACATAATCCACTGCACAATGCCATCAAAAAAAAAAAAAAACGAGGCGATAGAATCGATCGACCTCTGCACAAGCACCAAAAAAAAAGCTCTTACAGTCCAACCTTCCCCTCTTTAATTTTTGTCTTCTTATTTCTGTCACCTATTTTACAAAATCTTAAAAAAAAAAAAACCCACAGCACAAATTTTTGACATCACAGTGCTTTTCTTTTTTTTTTTTTTTTTTCAATTACCCGTGCGTGAAACGACCCATTTTTTTTTTTTTTTTTAATTTGCATAATTTGCTAATCCCTAGGGGGGAACACCCCAAGTCTGGCTCGCTACTGTACTTCCCGCTTCGTACAGATGTGCATTCTTGTACAGCTATAGGAAAAGAGAAACGTGCACTAGAATAAGTTAAGGCGCAGAAAGAATACACTGATTTTTTTTGACAGTTGTCGACGCTCCTACAAGCAGCTCTCAAATGCAAAAATAAGCAGGCAAAGCATACGCAGAGTCTGCAAAGCAGTCTAGGAAATAAAAAAAAAAAAAAAACGCAAGCTGGGCGAATATTGCATCTCGAGTTTAGCAGCCAACAAAAACTCATCGTGTATGGCCCTTGCCAGAGGACCTACTTCCAGAATTTTTTTTTTTTTTTTGACCGGGGGGGGTCAAAATCCATGCTCTGCTTTCTAAATACTCACAGCCATGCACCCACAGCTGTACATTTTTGTCTATACACTGTTTGATCAAGACCATTGGTAAAGCAAATTCTGATGCAGCTTAAGACTGGGGCCATGCATTAAAAAAAAAAAAAAATTCAAGACAACCCTCTCTGGTGCCACGGCCATGCAAGGGTTACTCAGGGTGCCAATGCACTTTCATGAATATTAAAATTGGCACCAATGATGTCATTTCAAAAGTCAATGATCAACCATGCTAAAATCAGGAGAATGTAAACAGCAAATATACTTACCTGATTCAAGTCATCTACAGCCCTTCTGAAAATGGAACATCGAGGGGTGCACAGAGGTGTCCCCCAGATCCTCCCCAAAAAAAAAAAAAAAAATAACACCCCTTTTTCCCCCACAGGATACCATTGATATATAAAGTCCAAATATCCCCCAAATATCAGCTGAACCCTAAACAGATTTTTTTTTTTTTTAAATGCAAAAACTCCAGCTGCACATGCAGCCCATGCAAATGTAAATATTGCATGGTAATAATTAAGTCTACAAAATAAGCCTAACAGCATCGTTTCCTCTTCTCACAGCCTAAATCCCATCTTTTTCATATTATTTTATTTAAAAAAAAAAAAGCAAGGTATAAAACTGACACAGCAAAGCTGTTCCTCTTCACAAAAGGAAAAAAATAAATAAAAAAAAACAGCCCTTTCTAAATAATTCATCCAAATAATTCCCCTTAAAAAAATATTTGCCTGAGCGATGGAAGAGAAGGAAAGCAGCGACACAGAGACTGCTCTTCCCCTGCAAGGCAGGGGAGGGGAGAGCCCCTTATATATCCCTATATATATATTTATTTATTTAAATTCGTTAAAATCTTCCATAAATATTCTGCCGGCTCTCCCCTGGCTGGCTTGGGCCCCCCAGGACCAATGCAATAAGGGGGGGATTGACAAAAAAAAAAAAAAAAAAAAATAGGAAGGGTGGTTGGAGATAACAGGCTATTGCACTTTATTTCTTTATTTTTGTATTAAGAGCTTCCAGGAGCTTGGGATGGAAGAAGGGGGGGGGGGGACGATGCAGCCGCTTTGGAGAACCCGGGCAGTGGGCGGGAAGAGCTGAGCCTTTGGGTAGCTGACTGCCTGCACCATCTCAGCAATGTGTGGTCACCCCCTTTTTTTTTTCTGTCCCCATTTACCCCAGGAAGGGCAGAGAGGGGAGAGATCAACACAGACAACCCGTTGACTGCCCTGACAAAAAAATACACTGCAAAACCATCGCTGTCACATTTCCTCCATGGAAATCCACCAAGATAAATATTCATGTTCTATGCTCCAGCACAGCAGACAACAATAAAATTGCATTTTTCTTGATTAAAATCTGGTTAACATATCACTGCAGTTTATAAATTACACACTGAGAGGGCATGCTTGATGCCATAAGGTGCAGAAATATATGCATTTATGGAAATACATATATAGCTATATATAGATATATATATATACACACACACACACACCGTTTGCAGTGTTCTAAGCTACAAAAAGTTAAGCTTTTTTTGCTTTGTAATGACAGCACTTCTGTGATTTCTAAACAATTACACCAACCAACGATTGCTGGGGTTGATAATGGGCCATACTTGCATACAGCACATTAGAATTTCCTGTAAACACTATGCATGCACTCGAGTGTGACATGCAAAGATTAATCGTGTACACCATTTCCTTGATTCTACCACCATCTGATTGCAAGCTCTGTGGTACCAGGGGTTGCATTTTGGGACTGCGTTTTGCATGCACACTGGTACATCAGCCTATTTTATATTTTTATATATATATATATATATATATATATATATATATATATATATATATGCAAGTACAGGCATAGAAATCCATAAGAACAGGTTCTAAGTGAAGATAATCATTTTGGAACCTGTGCACACCCCCCTCTAAGAATTAATAGGTAATTAATGCTAATTCTATGACTTTTGCTGAGGGATTGCTCTGCAGCAAAGCTTTCTTTTTCGATTCCTTGTAGGCATGCAAGTCTGATGGCCTTTGCATTGCAAGCTGCCACATGTGCGTCTATGTTGGGGAAGAGGCCCTTCCGCACCCCAAGCATGCATGCCAAACTTTTCAAAACTCGTATCCTACAATTGCAAGTGACAGTTCGCCGGTCTGATGTCGGGTCCCCCTTGATTTAAACGTTCTAGGCGTTTCTGCACTCCCCATGGGCATAATCTAGATTTTTCTAGGTGCAGACGTCCCAGGCAATATGGGTACCATATCCTAGGAGGTATGTGTCCCATCTGAGCGTACAATGTCTACCTCCCTTTCCTAATAAATTGATCAAGCAACCTCCTCCTTTCGCTCTCCCCCCTTTTCCCTCCCTGGGCTCTCCTGCCAGTTTGGTTGCATTTCCATTTTACAACCGCTCAGTTGTAATACTGTTATAAACATATGTTTGCCATTAGCTCTCCCCTGTCTGCCCTGTCCAGGTTCTACCTCCCCACCATCTCCTTGCCCCTCCAACTTTTTTTTCTTTTTACTAAAACTGCACATATTCACATCCAGAATCTCGGGCCGTCTACTGCCATGGAATTCGATTCAATGATTTGCAATAATAAAAGACGAATGCACTAAGACACCTGAACACTGCCATTAGAAGTGATACTGAGCAAGGTCAGGGCATGCAAGATTAAATAAAAAAATAATAATAATAATTATAATAATACAAATTGCATTTTATTAGATCTGCAGAATTCCAGGGTTAGATTTACCTTTTTCTTTTTTGCCTAATTAAATGCAGACTGACTGGGTGTCATACTACAGGGGGGGGGGGTGCAAGTGAGTTCAAATGAATGGGTACATGTGAAGGGCTGTGCATAGCTGCTAACCTTAAAAAACATTCCAGGGACGTTAGATAACAGTGCACAGAAGTAACCCCTAATATTGTCTTGATGGACCCCAGGCAATCCTTTCTAATACTTAGATTTTTTTAACTACACCTCTAAACTGTAGAAAAGCAAAGAACAAATGTAACTTATTAAAAGATAGACTGCAATGTTCTAATACACAAACTCATGTGGATTCTTGGAGTTTTAGGCACCCTTAGGTGTAATGTACTCAGAATCAGACTGTCATTATATTGTCATGATGGGCCCCCAACGATAGACTGCAATGTTCCAATACACAAATTCTATAGGATGTTGGAATTTTTGACACCCTTAAAAAGCCTTTTATTTCAGTAAGAGTAATGCACTCAGAATCAAGGACTGTCTTATATTGTCCTGGTGGACTCCAAACATAATGTGTAATATTCTAATGTACAGACTCAATTGGGTATTGAAGTTCTTAGTGCCCTTAAAATCACAAATACTTGACTAGATGTAATGGTCTCAGAATCAAAGACTGCCCTTGTACTGTCCTGGTGGACCCCAAAGATAGACTGCAATGTTCTCAGAATCAAAGACTGCCCTTATACTGTCCTGGTGGACCCCAAAGATAGACTGTAATGTTCTCAGAATCAAAGACTGCCCTTATACTGTCCTGGTGGACCCCAAAGATAGACTGTAACGTTCTCAGAATCAAAGACTGCCCTTATACTGTCCTGGTGGACCCCAAAGATAGACTGTAACATTCTCAGAATCAAAGACTGCCCTTATACTGTCCTCGTGGACCCCAAAGATAGACTGTAATGTTCTCTGAATCAAGGACTGCCCTTATACTGTCCTGGTGAACCCCAAAGATAGACTGTAACGTTCTCAGAATTAAAGACTGCCCTTACACTGTCCTGGTGGACCCCAAAGATAGACTGTAATGTTCTCAGAATCAAAGACTGCCCTTATACTGTCCTGGTGGACCCCAAAGATAGACTGCAATGTTCTCAGAATCAAAGACTGCCCTTATACTGTCCTGGTGGACCCCAAAGATAGACTCTAATGTTCTCAGAATCAAAGACTGCCCTTATACTGTCCTGGTGAATCCCAAAGATAGACTGTAACGTTCTCTAAATCAAAGACTGCCCTTATACTGTCCTGGTGGACCCCAAAGATAGGCTGTAATGTTCTAATACAAAGCTCAATTGGTCTTTGGAGTTTTAAAACCCCAAAATACTTGTCTAGGTGTTCTCAAAATCAAGGAACCGTCCTTATACTTTCCTGATGGATCCCAAAGATAGACTGCAATGTGCTGATGTACATATTCAATTGGATTTTGGCGTTTTAAAAGCAAAATTACTTGACTAGGTGTAATGTTCTCAGAATTAAGAACTCTAATGTTCTCAGAATTAAGGACTGTCATATACTGTCCTGATGGACCACAAATATAGAGTGCAATGTTCTAACACATTACACATTCAGTTGGATTTTGGAGCTTTCAATTCCCAATTACTTGACTAGGTGAATTATGGACTGTAATGTACTCAGAATTAAGACTGTTCTATATTGTCCTGGTGCACATCAAAGATAAAGTGCAATGTTCTCAGAATTATGCCTGTCCTATATTGTCCTGGTGGACCTCAAAGATACAGTGCAATGTTCTCAGGATTAAGGACTGTCCTATATTGTCCTGGTAGACCTCAAACATAAAGTGCAATGTTCTCAGAATTATGTCTGTCCTATATTGTCCTGGTGGACCTCAAAGATAAACTGCAATGTTCTCAGAATTATGTACTGTCCTATAATGTCCTGGTGGACCTCAAAGGTAAAGTGCAATGTTCTCAGAATTAAGAACTGTCCTATATTGTCCTGGTGGACCTCAAAGATACAGTGCAATGTTCTCAGAATTAAGAACTGTCCTATATTGTCCTGGTGGACCTCAAAGATACAGTGCAATGTTCTCAGAATTATGTACTGACCTATAATGTCCTGGTGGACCTCAAACCTAAAGTGCAATGTTCTCAGAATTAAGAACTGTCCTATAATGTCCTGGTGGACCTCAAACATAAAGTGCAATGTTCTCAGAATTATATACTGTTCTATAATGTCCTGGTGGACCTCAAACGTAAAGTGCAATGTTCTTTAAGAACTGTCCTATAATGTCCTGGTGGACCTCAAACATAAAGTACAATGTTCTCAGAATTAAGAACTGACCTATAATGTCCTGGTGGACCTCAAACCTAAAGTGCAATGTTCTCAGAATTATGTACTGACCTATAATGTCCTGGTGGACCTCAAACATAAAGTGCAATGTTCTCAGAATTAAGAACTGTCCTATAATGTCCTGGTGGACCTGACAGATAAAATGCAACGTTCAAATGTTCAAACTCAATTGAATGTTGAGAGTTTTTGGCACCCTTAACATCCCCAGTCATATAGGACTGTAATGTTCTCAAAATCAAGGACTGTCCCTATACTGGACCCTAGGTAATCCAAAATGTGCCTCCTTAAAAAGAAAAAAAATCTGACCTGGATATAAAGCAAAGAACAAATGTATCTCGTAGGGGGGAGAACTGTATGATTTTAGGACTGCCTGGTGTCCTTAAAATGCATCCCAGGACAATGTTGCTAACAAAAAAAAAACTGGAAATCACAGCTGGCAGCTAACAAAAGTGCAGCACGACTGCTTCACCAGGGTGCTGTCAAAAAAAAAAAAGGCAGCACATGTGTTCAGTAACTTTTCCTGACTTCCCAAATCTCTTCTGATTTTTCCCCCACTCTCTCTCTCTCTCTCTCTCTCTCTAAAAAAAAAACTTTTCCTGCTGCCCAAACACCACCACCAACACCCCCCACAAAAATCGATCGGTGACCCCCCTCCATGCATGACTTACGTGCGATGATATCCCTTTGTAACAAGTGTTGCGGGTTCCCTTGCTTGCGACGGGACATTGCCTTGGCATTTACAGTGGCATCGCCCGGAGATCTGCACACTGCTCCTTCCTCTCCCACCTTCCTCGGCTCTCTCCCTCTTCTTCTTCCTCCTCCTTCTTCTTCTTCTTTTTCAAAACGTAAAACAAGGAAGGAAAAAAAAAAAAAATCAAATAAAAAAAAAAAAAGGAGTGAGACCTGGGTGCCCCCCTTTTTTTTAAGCTCAGCTTAGGGCAGTGTGATCTCCAATCTTCGCAACTTAAGAACTGCCTGCGCCCACTCCACTTAAGTCCACGGTGCCCATCAAAAAAAAAAACCAAAAAATGGAAAAAAAAATCAAATTGAAGGTAAAAAAATAAAATAAAAATGCCAAAAAAAAATAAAAATAAAATAAAATGCCCAAAAAAAAATATATATAGAGAGAGAGAGGGGGAGCTGACCCTTTTTGCTGGTTGCAGGGGTTGCCCAAGAGTGTCTTCAGCTCGCAGGGAAGCCTGGCACTGCCCTGCACATTGACTGTCCAGCACTTTGCACTGCTCCACTTGGCTGGCACTAAAGGAGGGGGGTTGAGGGGGGGGGTGGGGGGAGGAAGGAGGACTATTTAATGGTGAAGATGGCGGAGTCCTGGTTCTCTGGGAGCTCTCTGTCTCTCTATGGCTGGGTCTGCCTCTGTACAATGGGATAAAATTCAAGTTCAAGTACGGACGTGACGTTTAATCTGCACCAGAGACAAAAAGACCGAGAGACTAGGAGCACTGGGGGCGACTAGTGGTGGCTTTTTAACATTGTACCCTGGAAACACAAGAAGAAGACACAGACTACTAGCACATGCCTCTAAAAGCTCCTTTGTACATCGCTCCTGCTCCTGCAGCCGACATTCTTCCCCCCCCCCCCATTTTTATTTTTATTTTTTACATAGAGGGGGACAGCTTTGGAAAGGCAGACTTTTCCCCTCTTGCTGCCCTGCTTTGCTGAGCTTTAGAAACACTCTACTTCTTCTTCTTTATTTATTTGTTACATTGTTTACAAACATACAATATATTGTTACCATTTTCATACATTGTAACAATTCTCCTTTCTGGGCTTGGAGAGGCACGGCTGTTCCTAGAAGAGCGATCGGCGAGTTTTTACGATGCGTCTGACCGCCTTGTGCGTTTTTTTTGGGGGGGGCGCTCATGCAGACGGACGTTCAATGCAGACGGACGTTCAATGCAGGCGGACGTTCAATGCAGACGGACGTTCAATGCAGACGGACGTTCAATGCAGACGGACGTTCAATGCAGACGGACGTTCAATGCAGACGGACGTTCGCTTTTTTTTGTGGAACAGGATTTCGAATCAATGGCGGTTATCGGTCGCTGCTGCCCTACGTCATGAGCTTGTTCACACATAAAACGCGCGTTGAAATTCATGAATATGCTGGAAAAGTGGACACGCGTTGCCTTCCGTTGGGGGTGCATTTTTTTATGTGCGCTGACATGCGTTTTAATGCACGTTGATATGCGTTTTTATGCTTAAAATTTAATTCATTTTAAAATAATAAAAATTCACGACAATGCTCAAAAAGTGGACATGCGTTGCCTTCCGTTGGGGTGCATTTTTTTATGTGCGCTGACATGCGTTTTATTGCATGTTGATATGCATTTTTATGCTTAAAATTAAATAAATTTAAAATGAATTTAAATTCATGACAATGCTCAAAAAGTGGACATGCGTTGCCTTACGTTGGGGTGCATTTATGTGCGCTGACATGCGTTTTACTGCACGTTGATATGTGTTTTTATGCTTAAAATTTCATTCATTTTAAATTAATAAAAATTCATGACAATGCTCAAAAAGTGGACACGCGTTGCCTTCGTTGGGGTGCATTTTTAGGTGCGCTGACATGCGTTTTATTGCACGTTGATATGCGTTTTTATGCTTAAAATTTTATTAATTTTAAATTTATTTAAATTCATGACAATGCTCAAAAAGTGGACATGCGTTGCCTTACGTTGGGGTGCATTTTTTTATGTGCGCTGACATGCGTTTTATTGCACGTTGATATGCGTTTTTATGCTTAAAATTAAATAAATCTAAAATGTATTTAAATTCATGACAATGCTCAAAAAGTGGACATGCGTTGCCTTCCGTTGGGGTGCATTTTTTTATGTGCGCTGACATGCGTTTTATTGCACGTTAATATGTGTTTTTATGCTTAAAATTTAATTCATTTTAAATTAATTAAAATTCATGACAATGCTCAAAAAGTGGACATGCGTTGCCTTACGTTGGGGTGCATTTATGTGCGCTGACATGCGTTTTACTGCACGTTGATATGCGTCTTTATGCTAAAAATTTTATTAATTTTAAATTAATTAAAATTCATGACAATGCTCAAAAAGTGGACATGCGTTGCCTTCCGCTGGGGTGCATTTTTTTTATATGCGCTGAAATGCGTTTTATTGCACGTTGATATGCATTTTTATGCTTAAAATTTAATTAATTTTAAATTAATAAAAATTCATGACAATGCTCAAAAAGTGGACATGCGTTGCCTTCCGCTGGGGTGCATTTTTTTTTATGTGCGCTGAAATGCGTTTTATTGCACGTTGATATGCGTTTTTATGCTTAAAATTTCATTCATTTTAAATTAATAAAAATTCATGACAATGCTCAAAAAGTGGACATGCGTTGCCTTACGCTAGGGTGCATTTATGTGCGCTGACATGCGTTTTATTGCACGTTGATATGCGTTTTTATGCTTAAAATTTAATTCATTTTAAATAAATTTAAATTCATGACAATGTTCAAAAAGTGGACATGCGTTGCCTTCCGTTGGGGGTGCATTTTTTATGTGCGCCGAAATGCGTTTTATTGCACGTTGATATGCGTTTTTATGCTTAAAATTTAATACATTTTAAATTAATTTAAATTCATGACAATGCTCAAACAGTGGACATGCGTTGCCTTACGTTGGGGTACATTTTTTATGTGTGCTAAAATGCGCTTTATTGCACGTTAATATGCGTTTTTATGCTTAAAATTTAATTAATTTTAAATTCATTTAAATTCATGACAATGCTCAAAAAGGGGACATGCGTTGCCTTCCGTCGGCATGCATTTTATGTGCATTCTATGGGTCCTTGTACACATACGTACACTGTTTTTCATACACTGTCACACTGTCGCGCATTAAAATTAATCAAAGTGCTTAAAAAGTGGCCATGCGTTGCCATGCATTTTTACATGCGTTGACGCATGTTTTAATGCAATACATTTTTATGCGCTTTCTATTTCTTTGGGTCCTTGTAAACATACATACACTGTTACAATTTCCGTACACTGTCACGCATAAACGAGCGTTAAAATTCATCAAAGTACTTAAAAAGTGGCCGTGCGTTGCCTTGCGCTGGCATGCATTTTTACATGCGTTGACGTGGGTTTTAATGCAATGTGTTTTAATGCAATGCGTTTTTATGCGCGTTCAATTGCTTCGGGTCCTTGTAAACATACATACACTGTTACAATTTTCATACACTGTCACGCATAAACGCACGTTAAAAATTCATCAAAGTGCTTAAAAAGTGGCCATGCGTTGCCTTCCGTTGGCATGCATTTTTTACATGCGTGTGTTTTAATGCAATGCGTTTCTTATGCGCGTTGTTAACACTGTTAACACTGTTACAATTCTCATACACTGTCACAATTCTTCTTTCTGGGCTTGGAGAGGCGCGGCTGTTCCTAGAAAAGCGATCTGCAAGTTTTTCCCGATTCAGAAAGCCGCGTTCGACCACCTTGCGCCTTTTGTGGGGCTCGCGCAGACGGACGTTCGCTTTTTTTTTTTTGTAACTGGATTTGGAGTCGGCGTCAGTTTTCAGTCGCTGCTGCCCTACGTCAGGAGCTTGTTCACACATAAGCGCGCGTTAAAATTCACGACAATGCTCAAAAAGCAGATGTGCGTTGCCTTCCGTCGGCATGCATTTTTTATGTGCACGTTGATATGCATTTTTATGTGCATTCAATTACTATGGGCCCTTGTAAACCTACATACACTGATACAATTCTCATACACTGATACAATTCTCATACACTGTTACAATTCTCATACACTGATACAATTCTCATACACTGTCACAATTCTCATACACTGATACAATTCTCATACACTGTCACAATTCTCATACACTGTCACAATTCTCATACACTGTCACAATTCTCATACACTGTCACAATTTTCATACACTGTCACAATTCTCATACACTGATACAATTCTCATACACTGATACAATTCTCATACACTGATACAATTCTCATACACTGATACAATTCTCATACACTGTCACAATTCTCATACACTGATACAATTCTCATACACTGTCACAATTCTCATACACTGTCACAATTCTCATACACTGATACAATTCTCATACACTGATACAATTCTCATACACTGTCACAATTCTCATACACTGATACAATTCTCATACACTGATACAATTCTCATACACTGATACAATTCTCATACACTGTCACAATTCTCATACACTGTCACAATTCTCATACACTGATACAATTCTCATACACTGTCACAATTCTCATACACTGATACAATTCTCATACACTGTCACAATTCTCATACACTGTCACAATTCTCATACACTGATACAATTCTCATACACTGTCACAATTCTCATACACTGATACAATTCTCATACACTGATACAATTCTCATACACTGTCACAATTCTCATACACTGTCACAATTCTCATACACTGTCACAATTCTCATACACTGATACAATTCTCATACACTGATACAATTCTCATACACTGTCACAATTCTCATACACTGATACAATTCTCATACACTGTCACAATTCTCATACACTGTCACAATTCTCATACACTGTCACAATTCTCATACACTGATACAATTCTCATACACTGTCACAATTCTCATACACTGTCACAATTCTCATACACTGATACAATTCTCATACACTGTCACAATTCTCATACACTGTCACAATTCTCATACACTGATACAATTCTCATACACTGATACAATTCTCATACACTGATACAATTCTCATACACTGATACAATTCTCATACACTGTCACAATTCTCATACACTGATACAATTCTCATACACTGATACAATTCTCATACACTGTCACAATTCTCATACACTGTCACAATTCTCATACACTGTCACAATTCTCATACACTGTCACAATTCTCATACACTGATACAATTCTCATACACTGATACAATTCTCATACACTGTCACAATTCTCATACACTGTCACAATTCTCATACACTGATACAATTCTCATACACTGTCACAATTCTCATACACTGTCACAATTCTCATACACTGTCACAATTCTCATACACTGATACAATTCTCATACACTGTCACAATTCTCATACACTGTCACAATTCTCATACACTGATACAATTCTCATACACTGATACAATTCTCATACACTGTCACAATTCTCATACACTGTCACAATTCTCATACACTGATACAATTCTCATACACTGATACAATTCTCATACACTGTCACAATTCTCATACACTGTCACAATTCTCATACACTGATACAATTCTCATACACTGATACAATTCTCATACACTGTCACAATTCTCATACACTGATACGATTCTCATACACTGATACAATTCTCATACACTGATACAATTCTCATACACTGATACAATTCTCATACACTGTCACAATTCTCATACACTGATACAATTCTCATGCACTGATACAATTCTCATACACTGTCACAATTCTCATACACTGTCACAATTCTCATACACTGATACAATTCTCATACACTGTCACAATTCTCATACACTGATACAATTCTCATACACTGATACAATTCTCATACACTGATACAATTCTCATACACTGTCACAATTCTCATACACTGTCACAATTCTCATACACTGTCACAATTCTCATACACTGTCACAATTCTCATACACTGTCACAATTTTCATACACTGTCACAATTCTCATACACTGATACAATTCTCATACACTGTCACAATTCTCATACACTGTCACAATTATTCTTTCTGGGCTCGGAGAGGCACGGCTGTTCCTAGAAGAGGGATCGGCAAGTTTCCGACTTGGAAAGGTAAGGTCTTTCGAAAGTGGCGTCTGACCACCTCGCACCTTTTTTAGCGCTTGTGCAGGCGGACGTTCGCTTTTTTATAACTGGATTTGAAGTTGACGCCATTGCGGTTATCGGTCGCTGCTGCCCTACGTCATGCGCAAAATCTGGTGCAGCTGTGCAAGGTAGCCAATCAGCTTCTAACTTCGGCCTGTTCAGTTAAGCTTGGACAGTAAAACGTGGAAGCTGATTGGTTTCTATGCAGAGCTGCACTGGATTTTGCGTGCTCCAGTTTTAGTACATCAACCCCACTGCTAGAATTCTTGCTCGCACATAAACGCGCGTCAAAATTCACGAGAATGCTCGAAAAGTGGCCGTGCATCGCCTTCCGTTAGCGTGCATTTTTAAGTGCATTGATGCGTTTTTAATGATCGTTGATATGCGTTTTTTATGCGTGTATACACTGTTACAATTTTTGTACACAGTAGTTGATTTACTGGAAATTGCTAAATCTGGGGCAACTATACAAGGCAACCAATCAGCTTCTAACTTCAGCTTGTTCAATTAACCTTTTTTCACACTAAAACCTGAAAGCTGATTGGTTCCTATGCAGAGCTGCACCAGATTTTGCACTCTCTCAGTTTTAGTAAATCTCCCCCATTGCTACAATTCTCCTTTCCTGGGCTTGGAAAGGCAAAGACTGGTCCTGGAAGAGTGATTGGTTCTGATTTGGGGAAGGTAAGGTATTTGAAAGCGGCGTTCGATCACCTTTGCGCCTTTTATGGAGCTCGTGCAGATTGGCGTTCGATTATTTTTTTTTTGGAACGGGCCTTTCTCACACAGAAACGTGCCTTAAGATACTTGAAAAATAGATGTGTTACTTCCCATTGGGGTGCATTTTTATGTGAATCGGCGTGCGTTTTAACACGTGTTGATGCGCGATTTTTGCTACGGGTCCTTGTAAGGGGCAAAATAATAAAAAGCTTTTTTTTTTCTCACTCATTTACATACATATACGTGCATTGCATTGGGTTAAGATGCATACGTGTAACATTTTAACGCAATGAAGCGCACTGCACATGACACCAGCCTTGTGGTGTGAACAGGACACCTGTTTTCTATGTGTCCGTGCTGTGACCTGCATTTTTCCCCATGCGATAACAGGCCTGTTCACACACAAACGTGCATTATAAAATCATGCACATGCTCAAAAGGTGGATGTGCGTTGCCTTCCATTGGTGTGCATTTTTATGTGCACTGACATACATTTAAACACGTGTTGTTTTTATGTGCATTCATTTGCTATGAGTCCTTAATAATAAATAATAATAAAACTTTTTTTTTCTAATAAGATTTGCATTGCATTGATGTACATTTTTTTGCTATGGGTCCTTGTAAGGGACAAAATAATAAAAAGTATTTTTTTCTAAAAAAAGATTTGCATTGCATTAATGTGTATTTATTTGCTATGGGTCCTTGTAAGGGACAAAATAATAAAAAGCTTTTTTTTTTCTAAAAAGATTTGCATTGCATTGCTGTGAATTTATTTGCTATGGGTCCTTGTAAGGGACAAAAAAAAAAAAAAAAAAAATTCTAAAAAGATTTGCATTGCATTGATGTGCATTTATTTGCTATGGGTCCTTGTAAGGGTCAAAATAATTTAAAAAAAAATTCTAAAAAGATTTGCATTGCATTGATGTGCATGTATTTGCTATGGGTCCTTGTAAGGGACAAAATAATAATAAAATAAAAATTCTAAAAAGATTTGCATTGCATTGCTGTGCATTTATTTGCTATGGGTCCTTGTAAGGGACAAAATAATAATAAAAAAACATTTTCTAAAAAGATTTGTATTGCATTGATGTGCATTTATTTGCTATGGGTCCTTGTAAGGGTCAAAATAATAAAATAAAAAAATTCTAAAAAGATTTGCATTGCATTGATGTGCATTTATTTGCTATGGGTCATTGTAAGGGTCAAAATAATTAAAAAAAAAAAATTCTAAAAAGATGTGCATTGCATTGATGTGCATTTATTTGCTATGGGTCAGTGTAAGGGACAAAATAATAATAATAAAAAAAATCTAAAAAGATTTGCATTGCATTGATGTGCATTTATTTGCTATGGGTCCTTGTAAGGGACAAAATAATAATAAAAAAACATTTTCTAAAAAGATTTGCATTGCATTGATGTGCATTTATTTGCTATGGGTCCTTGTAAGGGACAAAATAATAATTAAAAAAAAAAAATCTAAAAAGATTTGCATTGCATTGATGTGCATTTATTTGCTATGGGTCCTTGTAAGGGACAAAATAATAAAAAGATTTTTTTTTTTTCTAAAAAGATTTGCATTGCATTGATGTGCATTTATTTGCTATGGGTCCTTGTAAGGGACAAAATAATAATAATAAAAAATTCTAAAAAGATTTGCATTGCATTGATGTGCATTTATTTGCTATGGGTCCTTGTAAGGGACAAAATAATAATAAAAACAAATTCTAAAAAGATTTGCATTGCATTGATGTGCATGTATTTGCTATGGGTCCTTGTAAGGGACAAAATAATAAAAAGCTTTATTTTTTTCTAAAAAGATTTGCATTGCATTGATGTGCATTTATTTGCTATGGGTCCTTGTAAGGGACAAAATAATAATTAAAAAATTTCTAAAAATATTTGCATTGCATTGATGTGCATTTATTTGCTATGGGTCCTTGTAAGGGACAAAATAATAATAAAATAAAAATCTAAAATGTTTTGCATTGCATTGATGTGCATGTATTTGCTATGGGTCCTTGTAAGGGATAAAATAATAAAAAGTTTTTTTTTTTTTCTAAAAAGATTTGCATTGCATTGATGTGCATTTATTTTCTATGGGTCCTTGTAAGGGACAAAATAATAAAAAGCTTTTTTTTTTTTTTTTTTTCTTAATAGATTTGCATTGCATTGATGAGCATTCACATGCATTTACGTGCCTATGCGTACATTTACATGCAATGCATTGGATTAAAATGCATACATGTAGCATTTTAATGCAACAAACTGCACATGACACCAGCATTGCTTTGGGGACACGGCACTTATTTTCCATATGTCCTTGCAGCGACTTGCATTTTTCCCCGTGCGATTAAATGCAAGTGACTGCGCTATGTGTGAACAGGGCCTTAGAGTTTTATGGCATAAGCAGGTTCCCAAAATTATTTCCAATTTTTTTTTTTTTTTTTTTTTTTCGGCAGGACGACTTCTGAGCCTTTGGCCCAGTGGGCATGAGCCCCAAAGCAGTTTGGGAAATAAATGAAAAGTGCTGCGATTGGTTGCAAACTGGCTTAATTACTAAACTGAGTGGGCCCACCGCGACAGTGCGGTCGCTGACGGCGCCGGCGTCCCAGGATATGATTTTCACCTATTGGCAGCCATGCCAAAAAAAAAGCGTAGCTTGTTAGGCTGAAGGGTCTTTGATGGGTTCTCCGCTCTTCTTTACCGGTGAAGCATTCACACCTACAGTGCGAGCGAAGCGTCACTCCTACAGCCTCCGAACTGACAATTTTTTTTTTTAAATTATTAGTTATTTCACAAGCACCCAAGGACACATCCATCGGAGAGAGAGAGAGAGTATAATTAAAACAAGCCAAACTTCGAAAACGCCCTAGACCTTTACGATCTATCTTCTTCCAGGTTCAAAAAAAGACCGAAAATCTTTAATATTTTGGATCCTTTGCAAAAGATCCGTTCACCCCCGAGCAAGAAGCGCGCGGGGTTAATAATTAAAAAGCCTGACATTATGCGCATATTTTTTTTTTTTTTTTTTTTATCACCGCTTAATTTCTACAATTTAGCTACGAGGCAAGTGACACTTCGTCGCAACGCGGGGTAGCAAATATTGTTCTGTCTGTATATCCTTTTTTCATATTAATATTTGTTTTGGCTCCTTTATCACCTGATCCAGAGGAATATTCGTGGGAATTTTTGTCCTTGTCCTTTCTGTATGAAGAATTAAATAAAAAAAATAAATAAAAAACTGTTTAACCATAAAGAAGAGGGAGGGAGATGGGGGGGGGGGGGGGGGGGGGTTAAATAACAGTTAATTGTGTACATCTCCCATACCTAGAGAGATATATTTGCAACGGCAGGAACTGAATCGAAAAAATTGGCAAAGGTTATAAATATGTATAAAATTATGTTAATCTATAGGGTAAAACATTTCAATGGCATTGTCAGCTACTACATCATCGATGGAATTTGTAATAATTAAATAGCCCAGACAATAAGCCAACTGGCATTCCTTGTTTGAAGGACACCTATTCATCCTGATCCTAAAGGAGGTGAAAAGTGTAAAAAAAAAAAAAAAAAAAAAATAGGGACGAAGCCTGTTTAAACTGTAGGAGGTTAAATAAAATAAAAAAAAAATACATCACGGGAGACAGTCGCAGGCGCTTGCAATATTGTTGTCTACATACCGAGGCATTTATTTTTATCGTTACAGCATCCATGCATAATCACTGCAAGTGCAGTCACACATGATGGAGTAGAAAGTAGAAGTGGGAATGTTGTTCTCTGAAAAGCTGCATTGCCTCGCTACATTCTAAAGAGATGATTAAAACGCAGTTCTTTTACGCCTTTTTCCATTGGATGGACCTTATTTTTTTCAACCTTTTCGGGGCTAAATAGATTTTGATGCATGCATTTTTTTTAATTTTGGTCATGACCCAAATCAGGCTAAAAAAAATAAAAAAAAAAAAAGGAAAAAATGCATACCACTGTTTTTGTCAATATTTAAAAAAAATAAAATAAAACTTTCTCAAGTTTTTTTTTTCCACTTCTGTGACCTCAGCATATTTTTTTTTTTTCAAGTGAAAGTCTTCTGCCGGTGTCTCAAAAAATAAAAAAATAAAAAAAAAGTTGAAGTATTCTTATCTTGATATGTCTATAATACTACTAGTATGGTAAAAACTGCAATATATTTATTTTATATTTATTATATATTATTATATTTATATTATATGATATATATTTAATTATATTATATTATATTATTAAATATATTTATTATAATTATTATATTATATTATATTTATTTCATTATATTTATTATAATTATTATATTATATTTATTTAATTATATTATATTATATTATTAAATATATTTATTATAATTATTATATTATATTATATTTATTTAATTACATTTATTATAATTATTATATTATATTTATTTAATTATATTATATTATTAAATATATTTATTATAATTATTATATTATATTATATTTATTTAATTATATTTATTATAATTATTATATTATATTTATTTAATTATATTTATTATAATTATTATATTATATTTATTTAATTATATTATATTATATTATTAAATATATTTATTATAATTATTATATTATATTATATTTATTTAATTACATTTATTATAATTATTATATTATATTTATTTAATTATATTATATTATTAAATATATTTATTATAATTATTATATTATATTATATTTATTTAATTATATTTATTATAATTATTATATTATATTTATTTAATTATATTTATTATAATTATTATATTATATTTATTTAATTATATTATTATAATTATTATTATATTTATTTAATTATATTATATTATATTATTAAATATATTTATTATAATTATTATATTATATTTATGTAATTATATTTATTATAATTATTATATTATATTTATTTAATTATGTTTATTATATCTTCAATATATGTGTTTTTATATACTATATATTTTTTTTTTCTTCAAGAAGTGCCTCTTTTATATATATATATATATATATTTTTTTTTTTTTATGGTTGTATAGCTACGTTTGGACAGATGAATAATGAGCCTGCGTTAATGACACCTCCCTCCCTTCTTCCCTGGTCATCTAGTGCCATCAATATCTCATCGGGCCCCTTAAAGCCCATGTGATATAGGCAGTGTCTGTCCATAACCCAGCGGGATGCAGGAGGCTGCTGTGGGAAGAGAAAGGAGCGCGGGGGGGGGGGGGGGGGGGGGGGCGGGGGGGGGGGGGGCCGGGGTATGGGTGGGGGTCGGTTGGCGTAGATGGTTTATCTCACCCTTCTGTCCCCCAGGCTAAATTCTAACAAAGTCCAGCACATTCAAAACTTACTACTGATATATCCTTTTACAGAAACCAGCATGGGGCTGTTATAGCTCAGCTGGTCAAGGAATGTCTTTTTTTTTTTTATTGTTAACCCCTTGCTGACTTCCCGGCAGACCGTGGGCCAGGTCGGCCCGGGAAGGGGTTAACGAGAGCGGCGGAGAGAACACGCCGCGGTCTAAGGACCCATGCGGTTATTTAACTGGGTGCACTGTGGTGGAAAAAAATCCTTTTCACCGCTGAATAGGTCTGGCCTGGAATTCAGCAGCGGAGGAGTTAATGATATAATTGCTGGTGGCTGGGCTTATGAATGGGGATGTCCTTAGCTGTGGCTGCGGGGAGGAGTAGACATGCAATACCTCTCATATTCCATTCCTCTACTGATGTACACCAATTCCCCCCCCCCCCCCCCCCCCCCCCCAGCAGTCAATGTCCTCCTCTTCTCACCTAAGAGGTCTGCAAGACCCACCAATTCCCCCCTACCCCACCCCACCCCACCCCACCCATACTCCACCACCACCACCACCACCTTGGACTTCACCTGTTGTCATAATGACAGATGTCACGGGTCAGGCGGGCCTCCTCAGGAATGTGCAAGAGTTTAGAATATGAAGGTGCAAGGAAAGGCTAAAGGCAAAAAAAAAAAAAGAGTTGATATATCGTAACTTCCTTATCTCTTTATTCCCAAGTAGCAATACTCTCATAATGGCCATATATCCTCGAAATTTCCAGGTAGGCTCCAGAAGTCTCCTGCAATCCATGTCCATAAAATGCATGGGCATCCGCAGGTAGGGGCAAAGGGGGGTCAAGTGCCCCCCGTCTGGAATCAGGGATCAGATCTTAAATTCAGCACAGTTGTGTCTCTATCGAGGTGCCGCAGCCGGGTGCCACCCGCCAGTGGGGTGACACCATTAAGGTGCTGTCAAGCCCAGGGCTGGGACAAGGGGTGGGCAGGAGGGGCGGCTGCCCCTGGAACAATGGTATATTGCAGGGGTAGGGGGCACCCTGAGCCTAACCCTAAGGGAAAGGGGGGCGCAGTTTGGCATCTTTGCCCTGGGCACTGGATGACCTTGTCCCGGCTGTCATGAAGATCCTGCCAGAAATCTAAATCCGGGCCGTCCTGGCCCTCAGATTCCATTGCGCATGCGCATGCGCGCCCGGGCGCGGGCACGTGCACAACCGCGCACAAGGAGACGGGCGCGCGCCCTAGTTAGCACCAGCCGGCCTATTTAAGCCTGACTTGAGCAGACGGTCTTTGCTGTCTGCTCTACAGCGTTGTGGTGTGTTAAAGTGAGACCTGATCCTGTATACCTGTTCCTCTGACCCGGCTTGCCATTAAGACTATCCTGCCTTCTGCCTGTACCCGACCCCGGCTTCCAGTGACCATCCTCCTGCCTGATCCATTGTACTCTGCCCTGGTTCAGATCTATTACCTGACCTTTGATGAACTTTGGTTCCTTGTTCAGCCTTGTCCAGTCTGCAGTCTGACCCTCTGTAACGAGCCTGTTCACCTGTTGGTTCCAGTCCAGTCCGTGGTTCCGTTTCCTGTGTTCAGTTCCTGTCAGCTCTGCTATCCAAGCTTACCTGTGAACCTGTTTGCCAAGCCATTGTCCAGTTCCTGTCAGCTCTGCTATCCAAGCTTACCTGTGAACCTGTTTGCCAAGCCATTGTCCAGTTCCTGTCAGCTCTGCTATCCAAGCTTACCTGTGAACCTGTTTGCCAAGCCGTTGTCCGGTTCCTGTCAGCTCTGCTATCCAAGTTTACCTGTGAACCTGTTTGCCAAGCCGTTGTCCAGTTCCTGCCAGCTCCGCTATCCTGTTTACCTGTGAGCCTGCTTCCTGTGATCCTGCCAGCTCCGCTATCCGGTTTACCTGTGAGCCTGCTTCCTGTGATCCCGCCAGCTCTGCTATCCAGTTTACCTGTGAGCCTGCTTCCTGTGATCCTGCCAGCTCCGCTATCCAGTTTACCTGTGAGCCTGCTTCCTGTGATCCTGCCAGCTCTGCTATCCAGTTTACCTGTGAGCCTGCTTCCTGTGATCCTGCCAGCTCCGCTATCCGGTTTACCTGTGAGCCTGCTTCCTGTGATCCTGCCAGCTCTGCTATCCAGTTTACCTGTGAGCCTGCTTCCTGTGATCCTGCCAGCTCTGCTATCCAGTTTACCTGTGAGCCTGCTTCCTGTGATCCTGCCAGCTCTGCTATCCAGTTTACCTGTGAGCCTGCTTCCTGTGATCCTGCCAGCTCTGCTATCCAGTTTACCTGTGAGCCTGCTTCCTGCCATCCTGCCAGCTCTGCTATCCAGTTTACCTGTGAGCCTGCTTCTCAGAGATCCTGCCTGCTCAGCTAACCTGTTTCCTTCCCACCGGTCTGTTGATCCTGCCAGGCACCCGTGCTCCTCCTCACTCCTGTCTCTCCTGTTCCCACACCAGGGGACCAGGAGTGGGAGACGCAAGGGAGGCCTCTCCCTGCAATCTCGGGCTCGCACCACCAGGCACGTGACAGTAGCAGACAGCCATGTCTGAGCCCGAGCAGGGAGCCCCCGCCATGGAGGGGCTATGCCAACACCTGGCAGGTCTGACCGACGCGGTGAAGAACCTCCAGCAGGGTTACACCCGGCTGGAGGAACGGGTACTGGCCCTGTCTGGTCCATCCAGTACCCAAGGACCTCCTCACCCAGCAATACCCCCAACGGGGCCTGCACCTACCCAGACTATAGTGATGCTACCACCCGAGCCCAAGGTACCTACCCCAGAGAAATTTACGGGTGCCCGTGGTAGCTTCAGAACTTTCCGTAACTCTTGTGAACTCCATTTTGCCCTGCAACCCAGGACTTTCTCTTTAGAGACCACCAAGGTGGGTTTTGTGATAGCCCTACTGACTGGGGATCCCCAAATCTGGGCCCACCGTCTCGTGGAACAAAAGGATGCAGCATTGACCAGTCTCTCCACCTTTTTTGATGCCATGGCGCAGCTTTATGAGGACCCCCAACTCTCAACCACTGCGGAGGCCGCCTTACGTTCTCTCCAACAGGGTCGAAGACCAGCAGAGGACTATGTGGCTGAGTTCAGGCGTTGGGGTGCCGACACCGACTGGAACGATGCTGCCCTCCGTCACCAATTCCGCATGGGCCTCTCAGACGCACTCAAAGACGAGCTCGCCAGAGTGGGGGTACCCCAGACCCTGAATTCCCTCATAGACCTAAGCATCCACATTGACCGGCGCCTACGGGAGCGTAGGGCCGAACGAACTTTGGGGTCCCCAAAACCTACCTGGATGCTCCCCAGGGGTCCAAGTCATTTCCGCACTGTTCCCCCTGTTAAACCTACTCATCCTTCTTCAGCATCAGAACCCATGCAACTTGGACTCCTGCGGCCTTCTCTCACCCCAGCAGAACGCCAGAGACGCCGCAGCAACAATTTGTGCCTGTATTGCGGAGAGCCTGGTCATTATGTCCGGAACTGCCCGGCTAAACTCCGTAAGTTCCCTACTATTCTCTCCAGTTATGTGGATCCTGTGACCGGGGTTTCATCTCATCTTGCCCTTTCTGTCTCCTTCCAGTTCTCAGGAAGGACCCTACAAACCACAGCTATCATTGACTCTGGTGCCTGTAGTTGCTTTATGGACTCTGCTTTTGCTGCCCGGCATCGAATTCCTCTCCGCCTGAGAAAACAAGGCCTGTCTGTCCACCTGGCAGATGGATCTACCATCAAATCTGGCCCAGTGACTCAGGAGACTGCCCCGCTGCACACAGTGATCTCAGAGTCACATCAGGAACTGTTATGTCTGGACATAATTTCTTCCCCCTTGTTTCCAGTCATTCTAGGGATCCCCTGGCTGCAAGCACACAACCCGGTCATCAACTGGTCCACAGGAGAGGTGGCCTTTTCTTCCCCCTACTGCCAAAGGTCCTGCGGCTTCTTGGTCCCCGCAGGTCCCTCTGCTCTGCTCTGCCTCGAAAACGAGGCAGGTCTACGCCAGTCCATCCCTGAAGTCTACCATGCTTACCTGGATGTGTTTAGCAAACAAAGGGCAGATGTGCTGCCACCCCATAGACCCTATGACTGTCCCATTGAACTTCTTCCCGGGGCCAAGATTCCTTTCGGTAGGGTCTTTCCATTAACAGAGGTGGAGCAGGGAAAATTAAAGGACTATATAGATGATAATCTGAAAAAAGGGTTTATCCGCCCGTCTACGTCTCCTGCAGGTGCAGGAATATTTTTTGTAGAGAAGAAGGACCATTCTCTCAGGCCCTGTGTGGACTACCGTGCCCTAAACGAGGTCACAGTTAAAAATCGCTACCCGCTTCCCCTGGTACCTGAACTGTTTCAGAGGCTTGGCACGGCCTCCGTCTTTTCTAAACTGGACCTCAGAGGGGCATACAATTTAATACGTATAAAGGATGGGGACGAATGGAAGACGGCATTTCGGTCTCGATTTGGGCACTTCGAGTACCTGGTGATGCCGTTTGGACTCTGTAACGCCCCCGCTACCTTCCAGTCCTTCATAAATGATGTGCTTCGGGACTTCCTTGATGTTTTTGCTGTTGTTTATCTTGATGACATACTAATTTTCTCTTCCTCCCTAGAGCTGCATCGTGGACATGTTAAAAGTGTGTTGGGCCGTCTTCGGCAACATGGCCTTTATGCCAAGGCAGAAAAGTGTCTCTTTGAGGTAGAAAGCATACCCTTCCTAGGTCTGATCATCTCCAGTAGAGGTATCCGGATGGATCCCCAGAAAATCTCAGCCATCCTGGACTGGCCAGTTCCTGCAGATAAAAAGGGGATCCAGCGATTCATTGGCTTCGCCAATTTTTATCGCAAATTCATCAAGGGATTCTCGGCCATAGTGACGCCCATTACTCAACTCACCAAACAAGGTACCCGTTTCCACTGGTCCCCTGAGGCCCAAGGGGCCTTCGAGGCCCTCAAGGGGCTCTTTACCTCAGCTCCTATCCTGAAGCATCCAGATCCTTCTCTGCCCTTTGTCCTCGAGGTGGATGCTTCAGAGATAGCTGTAGGGGCCATCCTGTCCCAGAGACAGGGCATCAAAGCCCTGCTACACCCCGTGGCATTCTTCTCACGGAAATTGTCCCCAGCCGAGAAGAACTACGATGTGGGGGATCGGGAATTACTGGCCATAAAGACCGCCCTCGAGGAGTGGCGTTACCTGCTAGAAGGGGCTATTCACCCAATCCTGATCTTCACAGATCACAAGAATCTAGAGTACTTAAAAACTGCCAAGAGGTTAAAACCTAGACAGGCCCGTTGGGCCTTATTTTTCTCTCGTTTTACTTTTCACGTGACTTATCGTCCGGGTTCCAAAAATGCGAAGCCGGACGCTCTGTCTCGTATGTATCACAAATCCCAGGATGGTTCCCCTCCAGACACTATCCTTGCCCCTGGAAACTTTCTCCTGCTACAGGAAGACCTACGGTCCCAGCTCAGGCGGGCTTCCAGTGGCCTCTTACCCACTCCCGGTCCTGGATTGCAGGCCAAGGATGGGCTATTGTGGCATGGGGATAAGATTTTCATTCCCGAGGGTCTGCGGGTAACCGTCCTGGAATTGTGCCATGATCACAAGCTTGCTGGACACTTTGGTGTCACCAAGACCACTGAATTGGTACAACGTACCTTCTGGTGGCCCCAGCTAAGGGAAGACTGCAGGAAATTTGTGGAAACTTGTACTGTGTGTATTCGGAGCAAAAGTCACAGAACCAAAGCCTGGGGCTTACTCAAGCCATTACCAGTCCCAGATCGTCCCTGGAAAATGCTGTCCATAGATTTCATTGTGGAACTGCCCCCAGCAGAGGACCACACTACGATCTTCGTGATAGTTGATCGTCTGTCAAAAATGGCACACTTTGTTCCCATGAAGGGCACCCCTTCTGCCTCAGAAACCGCACAAGTGTTCATCCGAGAAATCATCAGACTCCATGGGGTACCAGCCAACATAGTGTCCGACCGAGGGGTACAATTCACCTCTCGGTTCTGGAAATCACTCTGCAAGGCTCTCAACATTGAGCTATCGTTTTCTTCCGCTTATCACCCTCAAACCAATGGGCAGACCGAAAGAACCAATCAGACTCTGGAACAATATCTTCGATGCTTTTCTTCCTTCTCCCAAGACGATTGGATCTCTCTGTTGCCGGTTGCCGAGTTTGCATATAACAACGCTATCCACTCGGCCACCCAACAGACACCTTTCTTCGCCAACTATGGCTTTCACCCCTCATTCCTGCCCAATTCTCTTCCTGAATGTACTGTGCCCGCAGTCCAGGAGAAGATTGACTTCTTTGCTTCCAATAACCAACTCCTGCAGGATACCATGGCTCGGACCCAGGAACATAACAAAACAGTCTTTGACCGAAAAAGGCGTGGAGAATTGATACTGGCACCAGGTGACACAGTGTGGCTCTCCACCTTGAACCTGAAGTTGGCTTGTCCCTCAAAGAAACTGGGCCCTAAGTTCTTGGGTCCCTTTCCAGTCAAACGGAAGATTAATGAAGTAGCCTATGAGTTGGAACTTCCTGATTCCCTCAAGGTCCATCCAGTCTTTCATGTTTCCCTGTTAAAACCTTCCACTTCCAACCCCTTTCCCAACAGAAGGACGGTACCCCCAGATCCAGTCTTGGTAGATGGCGAGGAAGAATATGAGGTAGAGGCCATACTAAATGTTAGAAAAAGGAGAAATCAGAACCAGTTCTTAATCAAATGGAAAGGATATGGTCCTGAAGAGAATTCCTGGGAGCCCGAGTGTAATATCCATGCTAAGAGTCTAGTTCAAGCCTTCAAAAGAGCTCATCCTGAGAGATTTGCCCAGAGGGGCACCCGGAGGTTGCCCCTAGGAGGGGGGGCAATGTCATGAAGATCCTGCCAGAAATCTAAATCCGGGCCGTCCTGGCCCTCAGATTCCATTGCGCATGCGCATGCGCGCCCGGGCGCGGCACGTGCACAACCGCGCACAAGGAGACGGGCGCGCGCCCTAGTTAGCACCAGCCGGCCTATTTAAGCCTGACTTGAGCAGACGGTCTTTGCTGTCTGCTCTACAGCGTTGTGGTGTGTTAAAGTGAGACCTGATCCTGTATACCTGTTCCTCTGACCCGGCTTGCCATTAAGACTATCCTGCCTTCTGCCTGTACCCGACCCCGGCTTCCAGTGACCATCCTCCTGCCTGATCCATTGTACTCTGCCCTGGTTCAGATCTATTACCTGACCTTTGATGAACTTTGGTTCCTTGTTCAGCCTTGTCCAGTCTGCAGTCTGACCCTCTGTAACGAGCCTGTTCACCTGTTGGTTCCAGTCCAGTCCGTGGTTCCGTTTCCTGTGTTCAGTTCCTGTCAGCTCTGCTATCCAAGCTTACCTGTGAACCTGTTTGCCAAGCCATTGTCCAGTTCCTGTCAGCTCTGCTATCCAAGCTTACCTGTGAACCTGTTTGCCAAGCCATTGTCCAGTTCCTGTCAGCTCTGCTATCCAAGCTTACCTGTGAACCTGTTTGCCAAGCCGTTGTCCGGTTCCTGTCAGCTCTGCTATCCAAGTTTACCTGTGAACCTGTTTGCCAAGCCGTTGTCCAGTTCCTGCCAGCTCCGCTATCCTGTTTACCTGTGAGCCTGCTTCCTGTGATCCTGCCAGCTCCGCTATCCGGTTTACCTGTGAGCCTGTTTCCTGTGATCCTGCCAGCTCCGCTATCCGGTTTACCTGTGAGCCTGTTTCCTGTGATCCTGCCAGCTCCGCTATCCTGTTTACCTGTGAGCCTGCTTCCTGTGATCCTGCCAGCTCCGCTATCCGGTTTACCTGTGAGCCTGCTTCCTGTGATCCTGTCAGCTCTGCTATCCAGTTTACCTGCGAGCCTGCTTCCTGTGATCCTGCCAGCTCTGCTATCCAGTTTACCTGCGAGCCTGCTTCCTGTGATCCTGCCAGCTCCGCTATCCGGTTTACCTGTGAGCCTGCTTCCTGTGATCCCGCCAGCTCTGCTATCCAGTTTACCTGTGAGCCTGCTTCCTGTGATCCTGCCAGCTCTGCTATCCAGTTTACCTGTGAGCCTGCTTCCTGTGATCCTGCCAGCTCCGCTATCCGGTTTACCTGTGAGCCTGCTTCCTGTGATCCTGCCAGCTCTGCTATCCAGTTTACCTGTGAGCCTGCTTCCTGTGATCCTGCCAGCTCTGCTATCCAGTTTTACCTGTGAGCCTGCTTCCTGTGATCCTGCCAGCTCTGCTATCCAGTTTACCTGTGAGCCTGCTTCCTGTGATCCTGCCAGCTCTGCTATCCAGTTTACCTGTGAGCCTGCTTCCTGCCATCCTGCCAGCTCTGCTATCCAGTTTACCTGTGAGCCTGCTTCTCAGAGATCCTGCCTGCTCAGCTAACCTGTTTCCTTCCCACCGGTCTGTTGATCCTGCCAGGCACCCGTGCTCCTCCTCACTCCTGTCTCTCCTGTTCCCACACCAGGGGACCAGGAGTGGGAGACGCAAGGGAGGCCTCTCCCTGCAATCTCGGGCTCGCACCACCAGGCACGTGACACCGGCACTGTCCAAGCCCCCCCCCCATCAGTGTAGTGTGACTTTGGGCTCTTTCCCTGCTCAGTCCAGCAGAGAACACGGCGGTGCTGTGACGGGAGAATGGCGAGCTGCGGGCTGTCAGAGGTTTCCCCCGCTCACCCCCCCCCCCTTTCTCCTGTCAGGGAGAAGAGACAGCGGCTCTCACCAGGTTCCCCGCCCAGCTTCCTGCCCCGCTCCGTTCCTTCCCTATTGGCCATAACTGAGGGCCAATCAAAGGCAACTAGGAGAGGCAAGCTTCATGGGACATGTAGTCCCAAAAGATTGGCGGCCCAATTTTCCACAGGGAGGAGGCTACAGCTCGATCAAGAGAGAGATCGAGAGACTGCAGCCTGGAAAAAAGCTGAGGGAGAGAGTGCTACAGGACAAAGAACGAGGAGTGTGCTGGGCGGAAGCCAAAGAGAGCCACGCTGCCCAGCGCCACCAGAGAGAGCGACGCTGCCCAGCACCACCAGAGAGAGAGCCACCGCTGCCCAGCACCACCAGAGAGAGCGACGCTGCCCAGCACCACCAGAGAGAGCGACGCTGCCCAGCACCACCAGAGAGAGACACGCTGCCCAGCACCACCAGAGAGAGAGCCACCGCTGCCCAGCACCACCAGAGAGAGCGGCGCTGCCCAGCACCACCAGAGAGAGACACACTGCCCAGCACCACCAGAGAGAGAGCCACCGCTGCCCAGCACCACCAGAGAGAGCGACGCTGCCCAGCACCACCAGAGAGAGACACGCTGCCCAGCACCACCAGAGAGAGCGACGCTGCCCAGCACCACCAGAGAGAGCGACACTGCCCAGCACCACCAGAGAGAGAGCCACGCTACCGTGCACCACCAGAGAGAGAGCCACGCTGCCCAGCACCACCAGAGAGAGAGCCACGCTGCCCAGCACCACCAGAGAGAGAAAGACTGAGCCACTACCAGGGTACAGACATGCTACACTACTGAACAGAGTTGCCCCCGGGGAACCCAGAGTTAACGATCGTCCAGCCGGAGTGATCACTGCTGTAGTTTCGCTGGGTCTGGTAAGAGGGCCTGTTGGCCATTATCCATTACTTATCCTAGGGACTGTAATACGTCTGCAGACTCTGACCATAATAATGTGATAATGACATTGTCGAAAAGGGGCGGTGCATGGGTGACCCTAAAATGATGCCCCCCCCCCCCCCCCCCCCTGAAAAAAGTTCTGCAGACGCCCATGCTAAAATGTCCCTGATTTGACCTGCTGTATCATAAAAGATCTATTTTCTCTATTGCAGATACTATCATTAATATTACTATGATAATGGCCAACCATCCTCGATTTCCAGGTACGCCCCAGAAGTCTCCTGCATCTTGAAAATAAAAAACAAAAGTGTGGCGCTAAGTGAGCAAGTGAATAGCGCGTGAACCCGGGAAGGTAAAATAGGCAATGCCAAATTGATTGCGAACAAAACCAAAAGTGAATAATAAACTATCTATGGAGGGTCCATTAGAGTTCAGAGTAAAGTGAAAGGTCTTTTCTTGGATGATCCGGGATGAATCTTGAAAAATACAGTCAAAATGGTAAAGTGTTCACGCTTACCAGATTCGGTGGGCACACGTACCGTATAGCACGTGGGTCAAACGGGCACTCTTGAAGGAATGACCTCAATCTGGACCTCCCACCACTGGAAAAATGGTAAGAAGGGTTCCACCCAATGTTGAATGAGGACTGTCAGATACTCATGATGGACTCCAAAACATACGATGAATCACATCAAATGGTGTGCATGAAAATGATCCGCACATAGTGTGATACTGTGATGTTTAATGGTAAAAAAAAAAGGGGGGTTTACACTTAAAGCAAATCCGATAAACAAGCTGGTAAATAAAATGGTGTATAGGCAACGATTCCAAGAGCCTCACCCAGCGTGTTTCGTCCTATTGGACATCATCTGGGGTATTCTGTATCTTGAGCTGCATTAAAACCCTCTACCAAATCCACATGTGTATCTGTGCATATAATGTACATTAAAATACATAATCAAATCAGAAATTAGAAGAAAAAAAGGGAGGACGTATCAAAAAGTGATTTTAAATCAACAGTAAATCAATAACTTCAAAACTTGTTTCTCCACCACCAGTGAATTGGGAAATCCACGCATTGAAAGCCACCGCCTCGCTGTCCAAGGTGCCCAGAAAAAAAGAAAAAAACCTGATGAAGTCATTTTTTTCCAGAAGATAACATGACTGTATTTGAATAAATGTAGATTATTGTACATACTGTATATAAATAAGACATTTCCCATGCAAATAAGCCCTAGTATGATTTTTGTAGCCAAAGTTAATATAAGTCTTATTTTCGAGGAAACACGGCAGCTCCTTTCAAATCCTAAAGTGTAAAACCCGAGAACAAAAAATGTGGATGTATTGCAGTTTACCTTTCTATAGATGTGGTGACTGAATTTGTTTGCTCTTTTCATGCTTTTTTATTTTTTATTTTCACCTTCCTGGAAAACACTTCCTGTCCCCGGGTGACAACTGTATCTAGGAGATGCAGCGTTGTCACCCTAGGAAGAGAGAGTGTTAGGACTACATAACACCTCCTTCTCTCCATAACACAGGGGGAGATGTTTTGTAGTCAACGGAATGATCTGGGAACAATGCTAGCTGATAACTGACCAGAAGTCACACAAGATTTACGGCTGGATGAACAGCAATTTTTTGGACACTCAAACAGATATAACAAAATGCTTTCAATTTCCCAAACCCGAACATACCCAAACCCCAACATACCCAAACCCGAACATTCCCAAACCCGAACATACCCAAACCTGAACATTCCCAAACCCGAACATACCCAAACCCGAACATACCAAAACCCGAACATTCCCAAACCCGAACATACCCAAACCCGAACATACCCAAACCTGAACATACCCAAACCCGAACGTTCCCAAACCCAAACATACCGAACATACCCAAACCCGAACATACCCAAACCCGAACATACCCCCGAAACCCATACCCAAACCCGAACATACCCAAACCCGAACATACCCAAACCCGAACATACCCAAACCCGAACATACCCAAACCCGAACATACCCAAACCCGAACATTCCCAAACCCGAACATACCCAAACCCGAACATACCCAAACCCGAACATTCCCAAACCTGAATATAGCCAAACCGGAACATTCCCAAACCCAAACATACCCAAACCCAAACATACCCAAACCCGAAATACCCAAACCTGAATATACAACACCCAACATACCCAAACCCGAACATACCCAAACCCGAACATACCCAAACCCGAACATACCCAAACCCGAACATACCCAAACCCGAACATACCCAAACCCGAACATACCCAAACCCGAACATACCCAAACCCAAACATACCCAAACCCAAACATACCCAAACCCAAACATACCCAAACCCGAATATGCCCAAACCCGAACATACCCAAACCGAACATACCCAAACCCGAATATGCCCAAACCCAAACATACCCAAACCATTCCCAAACATACCCAAACCCAAACATACCCAAACCCAAACATACCCAAACATACCCAAACCCTAACATACCCAAACCCGAATATACCCAAACCCGAACATTCCCAAACCCAAACATACCCAAACCCGAATATACCCAAACCCGAATATACCCAAACCCGAACATACCCAAACCCGAACATTCCCAAATCCTAACATACCCAAACCCAAACATACCCAAACCCAAACATGTCCAAACCCGAATATACCCAAACCCGAACATTCCCAAACCCGAACATACCCAAACCCGAACATACCCAAACCCGAACATACCCAAACCCGAACATACCCAAACCCGAACATACCCAAACCCGAACATACCCAAATACCTAAACCCAAACATACCCAAACCCGAACATACCCAAACCCCAAAACCCAAAACCCCAAACATTCCCAAACCCTAACATTCCCAAACCCGAACATGTCCAAACCCGAATATACCCAAACCCGAACATACCCAAACCCGAACATACCCAAACCCGAACATACCCAAACCCGAACATACCCAAACCGAACATACCCAAACCGAACATACCCAAACCCGAACATTCCCAAACCCAAACATACCCAAACCCAAACATACCCAAACCCAAACATACCCAAACCCGAATATACCCAAACCCGAACATTCCCAAACCCAAACATACCCAAACCCGAATATACCCAAACCCGAATATACCCAAACCCGAACATTCCCAAACCCGAACATTCCCAAATATACCCAAACCCTAACATACCCAAACCCAAACATACCTAAACCCAAACATACCCAAACCCGAACATACCCAAACCCGAACATACCCAAACCCGAACATACCCAAACCCGAATATACCCAAACCCGAACATACCCAAACCCGAACATTCCCAAACCCGAACATTCCCAAACCCGAACATTCCCAAACCCGAACATACCCAAACCCTAACATACCCAAACCCTAACATACCCAAACCCAAACATACCTAAACCCAAACATACCCAAACCCGAATATACCCAAACCCGAACATTCCCAAACCCGAACATACCCAAACCCGAATATTCCCAAACCCGAACATACCCAAACCCAAACATTCCCAAACCCGAACATTCCCAAATATATCCAAACCCTAACATACCCAAACATACCTAAACCCAAACATACCCAAACATACCTAAACCCAAACATACCCAAACCCGAACATACCCAAACAAACCCAAACATACCCAAACCCGAACATTCCCAAACTCGAACATTCCCAAACCCGAACATTCCCAAACCCGAACATTCCCAAACCCGAACATACCCAAACCCGAACATTCCCAAACCCAAACATACCCAAACCCGAATATACCCAAACCCGAATATACCCAAACCCGAACATTCCCAAACCCAAACATGTCCAAACCCGAATATACCCAAACCTACTATTCGTCCCTATGAAACCAATTATGGGGCACTATTCCTCCCCCTAATACCAAATGTTTACTTCCACTGACGCCCAAAAAAAAATGTCCACTCCCGCTGGCCACAGTCCGGCCCTCCTAAAGTCTGAAGGACAATAAACCGCCCCTTTGTTTAGAATGTTTGGAGACCCCCCTGGCCTAGGCTTATGACATCATGCACAGCTCTCTCTCTCTCGCTTTCATGAGAGTTTGCCTGGAAGGAAGGGTGGATGAGCCATAAGAGAGCCAATGAGAGCTGCAGAGCTGGAGGTGTGTCTTTTTAAATCCAGGAAGTGAACAGGCAGCAGCTTCAGCTGCCCATAGTTAAAATGGCTGCAGCCAGACTCAGTGGAGGGAGATTTCTGCCGCATATTTGGAAAGTACAGAGTCACAGTATATATAAAATAATATGCAAAGTGGTTGGAGGGAAGCTTCAGAATGGCAAAGGTGTTTTTATTACAAATTATGTGAGCAGCCTGCAGTTCCTCTTTAATAAATTCAGCACTTTGAATGGATGTAGAGAAGACTGCAGATAAACAGGTACAACATATGTAGGAGGATTCGTCTCTGTGTATCACTGGGTGTATATATAAGGGTTTCCAATCACTTTTTTCTTGGTCATTGATCCGTGATGCAGTATTATGATGTTGTGTACACTGAGCTAATGATGTCTTTTTTTTTCTATTTTTCCGCCACCTCAAGGTGCCTATTTAGTAAAAGTGAAACTCTTTTGAACTTTTTACAACCAGACAACAAGTGGGAGGGATTTTTTTTTTTTTACACTTACCTTAAACTGACCGAGCTTTTGTAACAAACACGTATTCTCTGGGTCAGCATAAATAGTAGTTAAAAATCATAAAGTAAGCAAGTTACATCAAACAAAGCCTACAAAACTTCCGAGAGTCAGCAGCCTGCCTGCATACAGAGCCCACATTCTCATGTGATAAAGAGTCAGTGCAAAGCTCTTATGTGCTGGTTGTCACAAGGGTGGAGCCCCCCAAATTTTATACCCCCCCCCCGTGTCCCTTGAAATGTCCCAGCAGGCGCGGGACCGCCTAAAAATTGGTGGCCCAAACAAGCTGCTGAGTTCATTTTGGCATCAGATCCAAATTCTAAATCACAGTCCAAGTCCATATAAGCAGATCTCATGTTTCCTTAAACCCTGATGAAGGGGGCGATGTGTAACCCCCCCGAAACGCGTTGGCTGTTGCACCCAATATACTGTATGTTTGGATTAAAACCTTACTTTGGACTCCAGTACTGTGGTGTGATGCTTCGGTTGTTACATTTAAATACGGTCTTCACATCCTAAGGCTCCTGTGGTCTTCCCTGCATGGAACCCAGATACCCCATAGGGACATCAGTCCAGTACAGTTTAGTATTGTTAAAATAAATTTCAAGTACTAAAGCAGGGATGTCCAAACTACAGACCACGAGCCGAATGCAGCCCGATACAAGATTTTACCCAGCCTGCAGCAACATCTCCTGTATGTTATGGGGGGTTCTGATCTGAAGGTGGGGCTCTGATGTGATGGAGGAACCTCTGATGTGAAGGTGGGGATCTGATGTGATGGGGGGACTCTGATATGAAGGGGGCTTCTGGTGTGATGGAGGAACCTCTGATGTGAAGGTGGGGCTCTGATGTGATGGAGGAACCTCTGTTGTGAAGGTGGGGCTCTGATGTGATGGAGGAACCTCTGATGTGAAGGTGGGGTTCTGATGTGATGGGGGGGACTCTGATGTGAAGGTGGGGCTCTGATGTGATGGGGGAACCTCTGATGTGAAGGTGGGGTTCTGATGTGATGGGGGGACTCTGATATGAAGGTGGGGTTTCTGGTGTGATGGGGAACCTCTGATGTGAAGGTGGGGCTCTGATGTGATGGAGGAACCTCTGATACGAAGGTGGGGCTCTGATGTGATGGAGGGAATCTAATATGAAGGGGGGCTTCTGGTGTAATGGGGGAACCTCTGATGTGAAGGTGGGGCTCTGGTGTGAGGGAGGAACCTCTGATGTGAAGGTGGGGCTCTGATGTGAAGGTGGGGCTCTGATGTGATGGAGGAACCTCTGATATGAAGGTGGGGCTCTGATGTGATGGAGGAACCTCTGATACGAAGGTGGGGCTCTGATGTGATGGAGGGAATCTGATATGAAGGGGGGCTTCTGGTGTAATGGGGGAACCTCTGATGTGAAGGTGGGGCTCTGATGTGATTGAGGAACCTCTGATGTGAAGGTGGGGCTCTGTTGTGATGGAGGAACCTCTGATGTGAAGGTGGGGCTCTGATGTGATGGGGGACTCTAATATGAAGGGGGGCTTCTGGTGTGATGGAGGAACCTCTGATGTGAAGGTGGGGCTCTGATGTGATGGAGGAACCTCTGTTTTGAAGGCGGGGCTCTGATGTGATGGAGGAACCTCTGATGTGAAGGTGGGGTTCTGATGTGATGGGGGGACTCTGATATGAAGGGGGCTTCTGGTGTGATGGAGGAACCTCTGATGTGAAGGTGGGGCTCTGATGTGATGGAGGAACCTCTGTTGTGAAGGTGGGGCTCTGATGTGATGGAGGAACCTCTGATGTGAAGGTGGGGTTCTGATGTGATGGGGGGACTCTGATGTGAAGGTGGGGCTCTGATGTGATGGGGGAACCTCTGATGTGAAGGTGGGGTTCTGATGTGATGGGGGGACTCTGATATGAAGGTGGGGCTTCTGGTGTGATGGGGAACCTCTGATGTGAAGGTGGGGCTCTGATGTGATGGAGGAACCTCTGATACGAAGGTGGGGCTCTGATGTGATGGAGGGAATCTGATATGAAGGGGGGCTTCTGGTGTAATGGGGGAACCTCTGATGTGAAGGTGGGGCTCTGGTGTGAGGGAGGAACCTCTGATGTGAAGGTGGGGCTCTGATGTGAAGGTGGGGCTCTGATGTGATGGAGGAACCTCTGTTTTGAAGGCGGGGCTCTGATGTGATGGAGGAACCTCTCATGTGAAGGTGGGGTTCTGATGTGATGGGGGGACTCTGATATTAATGTGGGGCTTTTGGTGTGCTGGGAAACCTCTGATGTGAAGGTGGGGCTCTGATGTGATGGAGGAACCACTTATATGAAGGTGGGGCTCTGATGTGATGGAGGGAATCTGATATGAAGGGGGGCTTCTGGTGTAATGGGGGAACCTCTGATGTGAAGGTGGGGCTCTGATGTGATGGGGGGACTCTGATATGAAAGGGGGCTTCTGGTGTGATGGGGGAACCTCTAATATGAAGGGGGCCTCTAGTGTGATGGGGGAAACTCTGATGTGATGGGGGGGACTCTTTTATGAAGAGGGGCCCCTGGTGTGATGGGGGAACCTCTGATGTGAAGGTGGGGCTCTGATGTGATGGGGGGACTCTGGTATGAAGAGGGGCCCCTGGTGTGATAGGGGGACCTCTGATGTGAAGGTGGAACCTCTGATTTAAGGGTGGGGCTCTGATGTGATGGGGGGACTCTGGTATGAAAAGAGGCCAGGGGTGTGATGGGGGAACCTCTGATGTGAAGGTGGGGCTCTGATGTTATGGGGGACTCTGATATGAAGGTGGGGCTCTGGTGTTATGGGGGGGCTCTGGTATGAAGGGGGGCTTCTGGTGTGATGGAGGAGCCTCTGATGTGAAGGTGGGGCTCTGATGTGATGGAGGAACCTCTGATGTGAAGGTGGGGCTCTGATGTTATGGGGGGACTCTGATATGAAGGTGGGGCTCTGGTGTGATGGGGGGACTCTGGTATGAAAGGGGGGCTTCTGGTGTGACGGAGGAGGCTCTGATGTGAAGGTGGGCCTCTGGTGTAATGGGGGGACTCTGGTATGAAGGTGGGGCTCTGGTATGAAGGAGGGCTTCTAGTGTGATGGAGGAACCTCTGATGTGAAGGTAGGGCTATGATGTGATTGGGGGACTCTGATATGAAGGGGGGCTTCTGGTGTGATAGAGGAACCTCTGATGTGAAGGTAGGGCTATGATGTGATTGGGGGACTCTGATATGAAGGCGGGGCTCTGGTGTGATTGAGGGGGACTCTGGTATGAAGGAGGGCTTTTGGTGTGATGGGGGGACTCTGGTATGAAGGAGGGCTTTTGGTGTGATAGAGGAGCCTCTGATGTGAAGGTGGGGCTCTGATGTGATGGGGGGACTCTGATATGAAGGTGGGGCTCTGATGTGATGGGGGGGACTCTGGTATGAAGGAGGGCTTTTGGTGTGATGGGGGGGACTCTAGTATAAAGGGGGGCTTCTGGTGTGATGGAGGAACCTCTGATGTGAAGGTGGGGCTCTGATGTGATGGGGGGGACTCTGGTATGAAGGAGAGCTTCTGGTGTGATGGAGGAACTCTGATGTGAAGGTGGGGCTCTGTTGTGATGGAGGAACCTCTGATGTGAAGGTGGGGCTCTGATGTGATGGGGGGGACTCTGGTATGAAGGAGAGCTTCTGGTGTGATGGAGGAACCTCTGATGTCAAGGTGGGGCTCTGATGTGATGGGGAACCTCTGATGTGAAGGTGGGGCTCTGTTGTGATGGAGGAACCTCTGATGTGAAGGTGGGGCTCTGATGTGATGGGGGGACTCTGGTATGAAAGGGGGGCTTCTGGCGTGAAGATAAATTCATCAAGGCAGATAGGTGCCCGTGTTTCCCATTGATAAGTAACATTCACTTTAGGTTGAGAAACGCTGGCTTAGTGAATAAGGTAAATCTGCCTTCACTTTGAATAGCCAATCATATGGTTTGTAAAATGAAAAATAAATCCTTTTCCTTGCACACGATTGGGCGATTGAAATGAACGCGGATTCACATTATACACTAAGGAAAGTGAATCATTGCACTTTTTATTCTTTTAGTAAATCAACTTATCAACCCCATAAAGCCAACGATGACGCGTTGCAGCTTCAAAAAGATGCACTCGGTGACATCGATCGATTCCGCCCTCGATGATGTTAAGCGTTAAATGCATTATATAGAAAGTAGATGAAATGAGGGATTCTGTTTAATTTTAAAGCAATGTGATTTTATTTGGGACGGAGGATGGATGGGATGGGTGCGATGAATGGATGGATAGATGGAATGGATGGGATGGATGCGATGAAAGGATGGATAGATGGGATGGATGGATGGATATATGGGATGGATGGAATGGATAGATGGGATGGATAGATGGGATGGATGAATAGATGGGATGGATAGATGTGATGGATATATGGGATGGATGGATAGATGGGATGGATGGATAGATGGGATGGATGCGATGGATGGATGGATAGATGGGATGGATGTGATGGATGGATGGATGGATAGATGGGATGGATGGATAGATGGGATGGATAGATGGGATAGATGGGATGGATAGATGGGATAGATGGGATGGATAGATGGGATAGATGGATAGATGGGATGGATAGATGGGATGGATAGATGGGATGGATGGATAGATGCGATGGATAGATGGGATGGATAGATGGGATGGATGGATAGATGGGATGGATAGATGGGGTGGATGGATAGATGGGATGGATAGATGCGATGGATGGATAGATGCGATGGATAGATGGGATGGATGGATGGGATAGATGGATAGATGGGATGGATGGTTGCGATGGATAGATGGGATGGATGGGATGGATGGATAGATGGGATGGATAGATGGGATGGATAGATGCGATGGATAGATGGGATGGATGGATGGGATAGATGGGATGGATGGTTGCGATGGATAGATGGGATGGATGGATGGGATGGATGGATAGATGGGATGGATAGATGGGATAGATGGGATGGATAGATGGGATGGATGGATAGATGGATGGATAGATGGATAGATGGATAGATGGGATGGATGGATGGGATGGATAGATAGATTGATGGATGGGATGGATGGATAGATGGGATGGATAGATGGGATGGATGGGTTGGATGGATGGATGGGATGGATGATGGGGATGGATAGATGGGATGGATGGATGGTTGGATGGATAGGATGGATGGGATGATGGATGGATGGGATGGATGGATGCGATGGATGGATGGATAGATGCGATGGATGTGTTGGAGGCGATGGATAGATGGGATGGATGGGATGGATAGATGGGATGGATGGATGGATGGATGGATAGTTGCGATGGATAGATGGAATAGATGGATGATTGCGATGAATGGATCGGATGGTTGCGATTGATGCAATGGATAGATGGGATGGATGGTTGCGATGGATGGATGGGATGGATAGATGGGATGGATGGTTGCGATGGATGGATGGGATGGATATATGCGATGGATAGATGGGATAGATGGATGATTGCGATGAATGGATCGGATGGTTGCGATTGATGCGATGGATGGGATGGATAGATGGGATGGATGGATGCGATGGATGGATAGTTGCGATGGATAGATGGGATAGATGGATGATTGCGATGAATGGATCGGATGGATGCGATTGATGCGATGGATGTGTTGGAGGCGATGGAGCTCCTCTCTCCGTCATCTGCCACTTGTGATGATTAGCTGGGAGATGGGTAATGTCTTGTCTCACAGCTCCCCCTTTAGTCTGGTTGAGATCTCTGTCTGCCGTTCACAGGAGACGATCAATAGGGACTTCCTCCCAACCTTGACCTGCAGCTCTGTCTGGCCCCTCCATCTGCAGCTGTGGCCCCCCTGCTCGTGTTTTCTCACCGTATCCCGGACATGGCAAATCACCATTGTTGGCTGCCTCTCGGCAGGGGCTCAATAAACACACCGCCAGACCTGAAAGGAGCAGTATTATTCAACCGCAAACGGCGGCCGAGACTTCGTTTAGACAACCACAGTTCGATCGGCCATTGATCCGGCTGGCGCTAAAGAATATATTTTATTAGCGTATCGCAATCAATTTAAAGGGCCATTAAGAAAAGAAAAAAGACGCTTTTAGTAAAAAGGGTCGCTGGTAATGTTCACAAATAGGCATAGCTGGGAACGTCGCGGGTAGAGAGAGGCGAGCGCCGGTATCCAAATTTTGCAGTCGTAGCGCGGTCAGAGCGCGTTTAAAGTAGCTGTTAATCCCGAGGCCCCATTCACACTTGGCGATTTGGAATCGTTGGCAGAATCGCCACAATTCTACCCAGGATTCCAAATAATCATAAAATTGCGCTAAAATATGCGATGCACATTCGAATGCTAATAGGAATCACCGTAAAATTGCGCTAAAACGTGCAATGCGCATTTGAATGCTAATAGGAATCACCGTAAAATTGCGCTAAAACGTGCGATGCGCATTCAAATGCTAATAGTAATCACCGTAAAATTGCGCTAAAACGTGCGATGCGCATTAGAATGCTAATAGGAATCACCGTAAAATTGCGCTAAAATGTGCGATGCGCATTCGAATGCCAATAGAAATCACTGTAAAATTGCGCTAAAATGTGCGATGCGCATTTGAATGCTAATATAAATCACTGTAAAATTGCGCTAAAATGTGCGACTCACATTCGAATGCTAATAGGAATTACCGTAAAATTGCGCTAAAATGTGCGATGCGCATTCTAATGCCAATAGGAATCACCGTAAAAATTGCGCTAAAATGTGCAATGCGCATTTAAATGCTAATAGGAGTCAACATAAAATTGTATTAAAATGTGCGATGCGCATTCGGATTCCATTAGGAATCACCATAAAATTGCGCTAAAATGTGCGATGCGCATTCGAATGCTAATAGGAATCACTGTAAAATTGCGCTAAAATGTGCGATGCGCATCGAATGCTAATAGGAATCAACATAAAATTGCGCTAAAATGTGCGACGCACATTCGAATGCCAATAGGAATCACTGAAAAATTGCGCTAAAATGTGCGATGCACATTCGAATGCTAATAGGAATGGATGTAAAATTGCGCTAAAATGTGCGATGCGCATTCGAATGCTAATAGGAATTACCGTAAAATTGCGCTAAAATCTGCGATGCGCATTCGAATGCTAATAGGAATCACCGTAAAAATTGCGCTAAAATGTGCGATGCACATTCGAATGGCAATAGGAATCACCGTAAAATTGCGCTAAAATGTGCGATGCGCATCGAATGCTAATAGGAATCACTGTAAAATTGCGCTAAAATGTGCGATGCGCATTCAAATGCTAATATAAATCACTGTAAATTTGCGCTAAAATGTGCGATGCGCATTCAAATGCTAATAGGAATCACCGTAAAATTGCGCTAAAACGTGCGATGCGCATTCGAATGCTAATAGGAATCACCGTAAAATTGCGCTAAAATGTGCGATGCGCATTCAAATGCTAATAGTAATCACCGTAAAATTGCGCTAAAACGTGCGATGCGCATTCAAATGCTAATAGGAATCACTGTAAAATTGCGCTAAAACGTGCGATGCGCATTCAAATGCTAATAGTAATCACCGTAAAATTGCGCTAAAACGTGCGATGCGCATTCAAATGCTAATAGGAATCACCGTAAAATTGCGCTAAAACGTGCGACGCGCATTCAAATGCTAATAGTAATCACCGTAAAATTGCGCTAAAACGTGCGATGCGCATTCAAACGCTAATAGGAATCACTGTAAAATTGCGCTAAAATGTGCGATGCGCATTCAAATGTTAATAGGAATCACCGTAAAATTGCGCTAAAACGTGCGATGCGCATTCGAATGCTAATAGGAATCACCGTAAAATTGCGCTAAAACGTGCGATGCGCATTCAAATGCTAATAGGAATCACTGTAAAATTGCGCTAAAACATGCGATGCGCATTCGAATGCTAATAGAAATCACTGTAAAATTGCGCTAAAACGTGCGATGCGCATTCGAATGCTAATAGGAATCACCGTAAAATTGCGCTAAAACGTGCGATGCGCATTCGAATGCTAATAGGAATCACCGTAAAATTGCGCTAAAACGTGCGATGCGCATTCGAATGCTAATAGGAATCACTGTAAAATTGCGCTAAAACGTGCGATGCGCATTCAAATGTTAATAGGAATCACCGTAAAATTGCGCTAAAATGTGCGATGCGCATCGAATGCCAATAGAAATCACTGTAAAATTGCGCTAAAATGTGCGATGCGCATTCGAATGCTAATAGGAATCACTGTAAAATTGCGCTAAAACGTGCGATGCGCATTCAAATGCTAATAGGAATCACCGTAAAATTGCGCTAAAATGTGCGATGCGCATCGAATGCCAATAGAAATCACTGTAAAATTGCGCTAAAATGTGCGATGCGCATTCAAATGCTAATAGGAATCACCGTAAAATTGCGCTAAAATGTGCGATGCGCATCGAATGCTAATAGGAATCACTGTAAAATTGCGCTAAAATATACGAAGTACATTCAAATGCTAATACGAATGAACGTAAAATTGCGTTAAAATGTGCGATGCGCATTCGAATGCCAATAGGAATCACCGTAAAATTGCGCTAAAACGTGCGATGTGCATTCAAATGTTAATAGGAATCAACATAAAATTGCGCTAAAATGTGCGACACACATATTCGAATGCTAATAGGAATCACCGTAAAATTGCGCTAAAATGTGCGATGCGCATCGAATGCTAATAGGAATCAACGTAAAATTGCGCTAAAATGTGCGATGCGCATCGAATGCTAATAGGAATCAATGTAAAATTGCGCTAAAATGTGCGATGCGCGTCGAATGCTAATAGGAATCACCGTAAAATTGCGCTAAAATATACGATGTACATTCAAATGCTAATACGAATGAACATAAAATTGCGCTAAAATGTGCGACACACATATTCGAATGCCAATAGGAATCACCGTAAAATTGCGCTAAAATGTGCGATGCGCATCGAGTGCTAATAGGAATCAATGTAAAATTGCGCTAAAATGTGCGATGCGCATCGAATGCCAATAGAAATCACTGTAAAATTGCGCTAAAATATGCGATGTGCATTCGGATTCCATTTGGAATCGCCGTAATTCTGCCTACGATTCCAAATCACGGAAAAATTGCATTTGGGTGCCATAGGGCCCCATTCACATTTGGCGATGTGGAATCTGCGGCAGATTCGCTGCGATTCTACCCACGATTCCAAATAATTGTAAACTCCCGCTAAAATGTGCGACGCACATTTGGGTGCCATTTGGAATCGCCACGATTCTGCCCACGATTCTTAATCATGGTAAAATCGCGGCAACCCGTGCGCGTGCGCGCATTCGTGTACCATAGGCCCCATTCGGAATCGCCAGGCAGAATAATTCTTAAAGGCACTCCGAACGCAGCGCGATTTTGCCGCAATTGTCACGCAACAGAATCTCGTGAAAATCCTGGCAAAACGCGCCTTTAAAAAAACGCCCAAAGCTCATCGCCTAAAAAGGAGCTTCTTTTGGGCAATAAATGGGAAGCCCATTCACTTCAATGGACAACGAGCGGAAACGCACGTAAACCGCACTTCAAAAATTTGCAAGCGGGAGCGCTCGCTACGTGAGATTTATACGGTGCCTAATCCCTAATGGCGCCCCAAATGTGGTGCGATTTTGCCGCAGTTGTCTTTTGTCTTTTTTTTTTTTTTGCTGCTGATCTCCTGCAGCCTCTTCGCAGTCACTTCCCGTCTATATACACTTCAGCAATGGCCATGTGGCATTTCTCAGGGCGGTGACAACTGTGAACCTTGCTAGGGTGACAGTTAGGAGAAGGGGACAGAGCATTGTCACCCTACAACAGAAAGCGCCCCCCCCCCCCCCCCGAACAAGAACCTTCATGGCAGGATCACCAGTTGTCATCACATCGTTTAACTGTTTATTAAAGTCCACTATATTACCAAAAGTATTGGGACACCTCTACATAAAGACATGGATGAGCGCATTTGGGGTGAAAGAACTTGACTGGCCTGCACAGAGTCCTGACTTTTAACCCGATAGAACACCTTTGGGATGCATTAGAGTGGAGACTACGAGCCAGGCCTTCTCGTCCAACATCAGTGCCTGACCTCACAAATGCTCTTCTGGAAGAATGGGTCAAACATTCCCATAGACACACTCCTAAACCTTGTGGACGGCCTTCCCAGAAGAGGTGAAGCTGTTATAGCTGCAAAGGGCGGGGCCAACTCAGTATTGAACCCTACGGACTAAGACTGGGATGCCATAAAAGTTCATGTGCGTGTAAAGGCAGGTGTCCTAATACTTTTGGTATGCGCGCGGGAGCCACCAGTCACGGCATGACCCCTATTAGAAACGGCACGATGTGCCCCTTCTAAAGTGCGCATGCGCCAATGACATTTGCGCATGTGCTGTAGTCATCGGCACTTGACTTTTTAGTAACTATCTCATAACTAAACCGTGGAGGTTTAGGAGATATTTCCAGAACCTACAGGTAAGACTTAATATAGGCTTACATGTAGGTAAAAGTTGTTGTACTGGGTGTACAGGGTGTACAGGGTATACAGGGTGTACAGTGTGTACAGGGTATACAGGGTGTACAGTGTGCACAGGGTATACAGGGTATACAGGGTATACAGAGTGTACAGTGTGTACAGGGTGAACAGGGTGTACAGGGTATACAGAGTGTACAGTGTGTACAGGGTATACAGGGTGTACAGGGTGTACAGGGTGTACAGGGTGTACAGGGTATACAGGGTGTACAGGGTGTACAGTGTGTACAGGGTGTACAGGGTATACAGGGTGTACAGGGTGTACAGGGTATACAGTGTGTACAGGGTGTACAGTGTGTACAGGGTATACAGGGTATACAGTGTGTACAGGGTGTACAGGGTATACAGGGTGTACAGTGTGTACAGGGTATACAGGGTGTACAGTGTGTACAGGGTGTACAGGGTGTACAGTGTGTACAGGGTATACAGGGTGTACAGTGTGTACAGGGTGTACAGGGTATACAGGGTGTACAGTGTGTACAGGGTATACAGGGTGTACAGTGTGCACAGGGTGAACAGGGTGTACAGGGTATACAGAGTGTACAGTGTGTACAGGGTATACAGGGTGTACAGGGTATACAGGGTGTACAGGGTGTACAGGGTATACAGGGTGTACAGTGTGTACAGGGTGTACAGGGTATACAGGGTGTACAGTGTGTACAGGGTATACAGGGTGTACAGTGTGTACAGGGTGTACAGGGTATACAGTGTGTACAGGGTGTACAGTGTATACAGGGTGTACAGTGTGTACAGGGTATACAGGGTGTACAGTGTGTACAGGGTGTACAGGGTATACAGTGTGTACAGGGTGTACAGTGTGTACAGGGTATACAGGGTATACAGTGTGTACAGGGTGTACAGGGTATACAGGGTGTACAGTGTGTACAGGGTATACAGGGTGTACAGTGTGTACAGGGTGTACAGGGTGTACAGGGTGTACAGGGTGTACAGGGTATACAGTGTGTACAGGGTGTACAGGGTGTACAGTGTGTACAGGGTATACAGGGTGTACAGGGTGTACAGGGTGTACAGGGTATACAGGGTGTACAGTGTGTACAGGGTATACAGGGTGTACAGTGTGTACAGGGTATACAGGGTGTACAGGGTATACAGGGTGTACAGTGTGTACAGCGTATACAGGGTGTACAGTGTGTACAGGGTATACAGGGTGTACAGTGTGTACAGGGTATACAGGGTGTACAGTGTGTACAGGGTATACAGGGTATACAGGGTGTACAGGGTATACAGGGTGTACAGTGTGTACAGCGTATACAGGGTGTACAGTGTGTACAGGGTATACAGGGTGTACAGTGTGTACAGGGTATACAGGGTGTACAGGGTATACAGGGTGTACAGTGTGTACAGCGTATACAGGGTGTACAGTGTGTACAGGGTATACAGGGTGTACAGTGTGTACAGGGTATACAGGGTGTACAGTGTGTACAGGGTATACAGGGTGTACAGTGTGTACAGGGTATACAGGGTATACAGTGTGTACAGGGTGTACAGTGTATACAGGGTGTACAGTGTGTACAGGGTATACAGGGTGTACAGTGTGTACAGGGTGTACAGGGTATACAGTGTGTACAGGGTGTACAGTGTGTACAGGGTATACAGGGTATACAGTGTGTACAGGGTGTACAGGGTATACAGGGTGTACAGTGTGTACAGGGTATACAGGGTGTACAGTGTGTACAGGGTGTACAGGGTGTACAGTGTGTACAGGGTGTACAGGGTATACAGTGTGTACAGGGTGTACAGGGTGTACAGTGTGTACAGGGTATACAGGGTGTACAGGGTGTACAGGGTGTACAGGGTATACAGGGTGTACAGTGTGTACAGGGTATACAGGGTGTACAGTGTGTACAGGGTATACAGGGTGTACAGGGTATACAGGGTGTACAGCGTATACAGGGTATACAGGGTGTACAGTGTGTACAGGGTATACAGGGTATACAGGGTGTACAGGGTATACAGGGTGTACAGTGTGTACAGCGTATACAGGGTGTACAGTGTGTACAGGGTATACAGGGTGTACAGTGTGTACAGGGTATACAGGGTGTACAGGGTATACAGGGTGTACAGTGTGTACAGCGTATACAGGGTGTACAGTGTGTACAGGGTATACAGGGTGTACAGTGTGTACAGGGTATACAGGGTGTACAGTGTGTACAGGGTATACAGGGTGTACAGTGTGTACAGGGTATACAGGGTGTACAACCACTTTAAGACCCCTTTCACACTGGGGTGCTTTTCAGGCGTTTTTCAGGCGTTTTAGCATTAAAAAAAGCGCCTGTAAAGCGCTTGAAAGAAGCCTCATCTGCAATCCCAATGTGAAAGCCCGAGTGCTTAAAGAGCTCTTTCACACCACACCGCCCATAGCGTCGGCGGTAAAATGCCGCTATTTTTAGCGGCGTTTTACCGTCGGATTTGCGGCGCATTTCGGCAGCTAGCGGGGCGCTTTTACCCCCCGCTGGCGGCCGAGAAAGGGTTAAACCCCCCCCCGGAAAAACGCTGCAATAGCAGCGTTTTGCCGGTTGTATTACAGCGCTGCCCAAATTGATTTCAATGGGGAGCAGCGGTGGAGGAGCGGTGGTGGAGCGGTGAGTTCACCGCTCCAAAGAAACTGCTAGCAGGACTCTTCCTGACGTCCTGCCAGCGCACTGCTGCAGTGTGAAAACCCTCGGGCTTTCACACTGCAGACAATGGAGCAGCAGTTTGAGGGCGGATTGCAGGCGCTATTTCTAACGCTATAGCGCCTGCAAAACGCCGTTGGTGTGAAAGGGGTCTAAGACCCCTTTCACACTGTCAGCTCCCCAAAAACGCTCCTAAAGCGCTGCTTAAACTAGCGGCGCTTTACCAGCATTTTTCGAGCGCTAGCGGGGTGCTGCCAAAAGCGCTTTGCAGTCGCTTTTTCAGGCGTTTTTCAGGCGCTTCCCATTGATTTCAATGGGAAGGGGCGCTTTAGGAGCCGTGTATTCACCGCTCCAAAAGCGCAGCAAAGAAGCTGCTTGCAGGACTTTTTTTGACGCCCCGCCAGCGCAGCGCCTCAGTGTGGAAGCACTCGGGGCTTTCACATTGGGATTGCAGTTGCGGCTTCTTTCAGGCGCTTTAGAGGCGCTTATTGTAATGCTAAAGTGCCTGAAAAACGCACCAGTGTGAAAGGGGTCTAAGGCCCCTTTCACACTGGGGCGTTTTTCAGGCGCTACAGCGCTAAGAAGAGCGCCTGTACATCGCCTGAAAAAATCCGGCCCCATTCACTCCAGTGTGAAAGCCGGCGGGCTCTCACACTGGAGCGGTGCGCTAGCAGGACGGTCAACAAAGTCCTGCTAGCAGCATCTTTGGAGCGGTGAAGGAGCCGTGTATTCACCGCTCCTATACCGCTCCTTCCCATTGAAATACATGGGACACCGCGGGGATACTGCGGCAATACCGCCAGCAAAGCGCCACTGCAGCAGCGCTTTGCGGGGAGTTTTAACCCTTTTTCGGCCACTAGCGGGGGTTAAAACCGCTAGCGGCCAAATGCAGCGGGAAAAACCACGGTAAAGCAGCAATATATATATAGCGCTGCTTTACCGCCAACGCCGCTCCCGCCCCTGTGTGAAAGGGGTCTAAGTGACAGCTCTCTGAGTCAGCTGGGGCTGCTGAACTCACACCCAAGAAGCTCACAGTGTGCAGAGAAAATCAGAGTCAGCAATTCCGGCACAAGAGAGGAGGCTGAAGAAGGGAAGGCCGGAGTTCTGCTTTAACTCCTATTCCTTTACCGCGCAGGATTTCCTTCTCCAGCAGCTTCTGACTATTCCCGGCGCCGGGGCTAACGCTCGCATTTTATCCGTGTCGTGAGCTGATCTCTTTTGAATTTAATTGCCAGCTTCGGGGGGAATTTATTACACTTAGATAACAGCGAGACGTGGCACCTTGTTTTCTTTGCTCTCGCAAGTCCAAATAACGATTATGTAAAATACATTCCAAACCCCCCCCCACCCCCCCCCCCCCTCCGCATAAAATCAAACTGTTTACAGATTACAGCATTGTCACATATAGAACATAATTATCCTGCAAAGCCTCCATCCTCATTTACGGATTAAAAGGACAGTTCTGAATGTTAATGCGCCATATCTTTAGATCGCAAAACAGCCACCCCATTGGGCGTTATGTCGGAGCAATCAGACGATAGCGAGGAAGGAGATTACATTCGCCGGCGATGCAGGGGGCAGTACAGTAAAGTCTTTGCATATTTACAACATCTTGTAATAGAGTTTCTCTTCCCGTTCCTTCCCCGGGAAATCTGCTGTTTAAAGGGCAACTCCAGATTGAGCGTAAAATCATCCATTGCGAAGCTGACGCGGGCCGAGAATCATTGCGTCCGGCCGAAAAAGTCAATACGATCCCTACATTCGCCTTATTTTTAATTTCATACAATTTTCAGATTGAGCAGGGTTTTCAGAAGGCCTTTGGGTCAGGCTGAACCCTCTTGTCAGTTGTTTAGGGATGTGCAACTTCACAAAGTCATTCTTTCACACCGGGGCGGTTTTCAGGCGGTACAGCGCTAAAAATAGCGCCTGTACACCGCCTGAAAAAATCCGGCCCCATTCACTCCAGTGTGAAAGCCGGAGAGCTTTCACACTGGAGCGGTGCGCTAGCAGGACGGTAAAAAAAGTCCTGCTAGCAGCATCTTTGGAGCGGTATAGGAGCCGTGTGTTCACCGCTCCTTCCCATTGATTTGAATGGGAAACCGTGGTAATACCGCGGCAATACCGCCGCAAAGCGCAGCTACGGCGGCGATTTGGGGGGGATTTTAACCCTTTTTCGGCCCTCTCGCGGGGGGTAAAACCGCCCCGCGAGCGGCCGAATACCCCGGCTAAAACGACGGTAAAGCAGCGCTAAATATAGCGCTGCTTTACCGTTGCCGCGGCTCCCCGCCCCAGTGTGAAAGGGGCCTTAGTGTTACAGGCGGGGTTAGTGTTAGAGCCGGTTCACACAGGGGCAACCTGGGATCCGACTTCAGGTCGCCCCAAGTCGCCCCAAGTCGCCCCAAGTCGAGCGGTTGAAAAAATCAATGGAAGTGAATGGAGCCGTCTTAGCCACATGCGGACCGGGCCATAGCCGAAAGACGGCTACAGCGCGGTCGTCTTATTCTGGGTGGACGTCCTCCCAGAACCTTGCTCCCGCGCCCTCCCTCCCCCTGGGGCGCGCACTCGGGAACATCCGTAACCGCCGGGGTCCCGAGGACCCGGCGCATCACGGATCACGGTGAACGGCCGCTGTTAGCGGCCGTTTACCACATGATCACTCCGTCAAATGACGGAACGATCACATGTACACAAACCGACGTCACGTCATGACGCCGGTTCCTCCCTCCCCTCTCTGTACTGATCGGTACAGTGAGAGGGGAGAAGCTGAGAGGGGGAAAGATGGGACCAGCGCTGTGGGCTGGATGTGTAGTGCCCACAGCGCTGCTCAGTGACTCCGGGTACCCACTGTGCATGTGCGAGCGGAGCAGCGCGCTGTGATACGCCGCACAGTCATCTGGGACCTGTCACGTGTCCCAGATGACTGACTGCGTCGAGGGGAAGTGATGTCACTTAGCCCGGGCACTGAAGGAGGCAGACTACGAGGGACCCCCCTAGCAACAGGGATTTAGAGGTGAGTTAAATATTTTTTTTTTCCAATTATTTTTTTTTAAATATTTTTAGGAATTTTAAGCTATTTTTTTTTTTTTTTGGGGGGGAAACACCACTTTAACCAAAAAGTGCATTCTATGCATCCAAAAATATAGAAAATATACCAAATCAAATCATTATTCAACCAAAAAAATTAATGAAAAGTGCAAAATGAAAAGCGCTAAATGAAAAGCGCGAATCAACACTCACCAAACTTCTACTAACACGAAATTAGCATAAGGAGCCCAAAGGGTGGCGCTAAAGAGCTGAAAAAACAAGTAGTAGGTCACTACATTCGTGATTGTTGGCCAACAATTGTGTGCTGTGTATATGCAAGACAAATTTGGGCCACTTCAGACAAAATCCCACGGTTTTGTTGGCAAACAATCCGATCGTGTGTACGAGGCTTAAAGCGGTGTTTCACCTTAAAAATGTTTTTTTAAAAGTCAGCAGCTAAAAAAAAAGTCGCTGCCGACTTTTAATAAGTACACTTACCCTCCCAGGGCGCCCGCGATGTCGTTCGTGGAGGCCGAGATGTCCCTCGGCGATCCGGATCCAGCGCCGCCATCCTCAGTAAGGGAAGCGGCTTCCCGTTTCCTACTGCGCATGCGCGAGTCTAATTTGTGAATGGGGAACGCGTTGTGTTGTGGGACACAGTTCCCATAACACACCGAGCCCCCATTCACTAGAAGACGGAAGGAGAGAAGATCACCGCGGTGCTGGAGGAGGCAGATTGGGACGATCTGCCTAGCAACAGCCATTTCTGGTAAGTAAAAAATAATATTTTTTTTTTTTTTTTTTCATTTTAAATTGTTACCAACATTTTTTTTAAGTTTTTGTTTTCAGGGTGTCCCACCGCTTTAAGAGCTTCATGAAATGTTTCAAAGCAATCTCCTAACTTTGATTTGTGTGACCTTTTACAGGTAGGAAATATAAATTTATACATTATTGGTGATGTGGTTTTGTTCTTGGTGTTGCTTTAGATGTTGAAGTAAAAAAAGAAAAAAGAGTAAAAAAAAATATATATATATTACCAATTGCTTGATAACGTTAGCCTGTTGGCTCATTGCCTGTTCTAATGAATCACCTTACCTGTCCCACATAATGGGGTATGTTAGCACAACAACAGCCTGAAGATGATGGAAAGGTCTACGCTATGGGGTTAATGAACCTGATCAATGTCAATTTCTACTGCCTGACCCCAGAGATACTTTGTACTGCCGTCCTTCTACAGGGCTGTAAGCATAAAATACCTAGTGACGTACAGGCGGGTGTCCGTATGATATACAGGATCCATCAGCTAAGGTCAATGTTGAATTCCCCAGAGAAAACTTAGATTTATTCCTTCGTATATCTTCTTCCAGCCATTTGGTGAACACTAGTCTTGAAAGGCTGACTCCCGTCAAAACTGATCTCCAGGAAAACTAAATACACGGTTTAAAATTCTTGTAAGTACACTGAGCATTCTGTACGAGCAACGTTGGGACCCAGAAACCCCTGCCAAACAACAGAGCCAGCACTCTGCCTGCAGACAACACCGCCCCCTGGTCCAGGATCTGGACGGAGAAATGTCATCAGCACACCAAGGTTTCCTCAGAAAAAGCTCCAAAGCTTTATTGTCCAGTCGTAGGCTAGGGTGGATCCCGGACCAATCCAATCGCAAAATTCCCTACCTACACGTTCGTGGAAATGGCAGTAATAATGCTGGGTGCTGTAATGACCACAGGCTGGAAACCACCAACAATCTGAATGGAGAAATGTCATCAGCACACCAAGGTTTCCTCAAAAAAGCTCCAGAGCTTTATTGTCCAGTCGTAGGCTAGGTTGGATCCTGTACCAATCCAATCGCAATATTCCCTACCTACACGTTCGTGGAAAGGCTGTAATAATGCTGGGTGCTGTAATGACCACAGGCTGGAAGCCACCAACAATCTGGATGGAGAAATATCATCAGCACACCAAGGTTTCCTCAGAAAAAGCTCCAAAGCTTTGTTGTCCAGTCGTAGGCTAGGTTGGATCCTGGACCAATCCAATCGCAATATTCCCTACCTACACGTTCGTGGAAACGGCTGTAATAATGCTGGGTGCTGTAATGAGGACAGGCTGGAAACCACCAACAATCTGGATGGAGAAATGTCATCAGCACACCAAGGTTTCCTCAAAAAAGCTCCAAAGCTTTATTGTCCAGTCGTAGGCTAGGTTGGATCCTGGACCAATCCAATCGCAATATTCCCTACCTACAAGTTCGTGTAAATGGCTGTAATAATGCTGGGTGCTGTAATGACCACAGGCTGGAAACCACCAACAATCTGGATGGAGAAATGTCATCAGCACACCAAGGTTTCCTCAGAAAAAGCTCCAAAGCTTTATTGTCCCGTCGTAGGCTAGGTTGGATCCTGGACCAATCCAATCGCAATATTCCCTACCTACACGTTCGTGGAAACGGCTGTAATAATGCTGGGTGCTGTAATGAGGACAGGCTGGAAACCACCAACAATCTGGATGGAGAAATGTCATCAGCACACCAAGGTTTCCTCAAAAAAGCTCCAAAGCTTTATTGTCCAGTCGTAGGCTATGGTGGATCCTGGACCAATCCAATCGCAATATTCCCTACCTACAAGTTCGTGTAAATGGCTGTAATAATGCTGGGTGCTGTAATGACCACAGGCTGGAAACCACCAACAATCTGGATGGAGAAATGTTATCAGCACACCAAAGTTTCCTCAGAAAGCTCCAAAGCTTTATTGTCCAGTCGTAGGCTAGGTTGGATCCTGGACCAATCTAATCGCAATATTCCCTACCTACACATCCGTGGAAATGGCTGTAATAATGCTGGGTGCTGTAATGACCACAGGCTGGAAACCACCAACAATCTGGATGGAGAAATGTCATCAGCACACCAAGATTTCCTCAAAAAAGCTCCAAAGCTTTATTGTCAAGTCGTAGGCTAGGGTGGATCCTGGACCAATCCAATCGCAAAATTCCCTACCTACACGTTTGTGGAAATGGCTGTAATAATGCTGGGTGCTGTAATGACCACAGGCTGGAAACCACCAACAATCTGGATGGAGAAATGTCATCAGCACACCAAGATTTCCTCAAAAAAGCTCCAAAGCTTTATTGTCAAGTCGTAGGCTAGGGTGGATCCTGGACCAATCCATTCGCAAAATTCCCTACCTACACGTTCGTGGAAACGGCTGTAATAATGCTGGGTGCTGTAATGACCACAGGCTGGAAACCACCAACAATCTGAATGGAGAAATGTCATCAGCACACCAAGGTTTCCTCAGAAAGCTCCAAAGCTTTATTGTCCAGTCGTAGGCTAGGGTGGATCCTGGACCAATCCAATCGCAATATTCCCTACCTACACGTTCGTGAAAAAGGCTGTAATAATGCTGGGTGCTGTAATGACCACAGGCTGGAAACCACCAACAATCTGAATGGAGAAATGTCATCAGCACACCAAGGTTTCCTCAGAAAGCTCCAAAGCTTTAAACTCGCTCATCCATCTCTTTATGGACCTTGCTTTGTGCACTGGTGGGCAGTCATGTTGGAACAGGACGGGGCCGTCCCCAAACTGTTCCCACAAAGTTGGGAGCATGAAATTGTCCAAAATTTCTTGGTATGCTGACGCATTAAGATTTCCCTTCACTGGAACTAAAGGCCAAACCCCACCCCTGAAAAAAAAAACACACCATAATCCCTCCTCCACCAAATGATTTGGACCAGTGCACAAAGCAAGGTCCATAAAGACATAGATGAACGAGTTTGGGGTGGAGGAACTTGACTGGACTCACACAGTCCTGATCTCAACCCAATAGAACACCTTTGGGATAAATTAGAGTGGAGACTGCAAGCCAGGCCTTCTCATCCAACAACAGTGCCCAACCTCACAAATACGCTTCTGGAAGAATGGTCAAACATTCCCATAGACACCCTCATAAACCTTGTGGATGGCCTTCCCAGAAGAGTTGAAGCAGTTAGAGCTGCAAAGGGCCAACTCAATATTGAACCCTACGGACTAAGACTGGGATGCCATTAAAATCCATGTGCGTGTAAAGGCCGGTGTCCCAATACTTCTGGTAATATAGTGTATGTTCAGGTGCGGAGGGGAATGTTAAGGCAACCTATTGCTTTAGCTATATTAATTTTAGGGTAAGTTGAGTCTGTTTTTAAGTTACAAGTTTTTCTGAATGACATACGCCTATCCGTGAACTCTTTCTGACTATGATCCTTTGTGAGACCAGACTAATACTGTATGGTATTATACTGATGCTCAACATATAGCTCCCTTGCAATAGAAAAAGGAATTATCCGTGCCCTTTATACAGAGATTTTAAAAAGGGGCTCAATAATCACCAAGGGGGAAACCCTAAATGGTCCAATTCTAACCCAACTGTCATTGGCAATGTTCAATTCGACTGCAATTGGCTGGTTTTCTAGTTTAAACATTTGCAGTTCATTTAAACTTTGGTATTTTCAACACTTCCTCCCTTTTAATTGAAAGTTGACCACCTCGAAATCTTTCCAGCTCTGCTATGTTCTTCTTGTAGAGAGAGTACATTAACTATTGATGTCCATTATATCTAGAATATAAAGTAATTGATTGAGTATCGAAGGTATCAGAACTCAAGCACTGGAATGCTAATGTAAACTGATTTCTGATTGGTGTCTAGGACTTGTAGCACGCCACTATTATTTATGAAATGAGTGTGAATAATATATTTCTCTTGATTTATCCTACAGTAAGTGGGGGAGATTTACTAAAACCGGAGCATGCAGAATCTGGTGCAGCTGTACATAGTAACCAGGGGGCGGACTGACCATTCGGCCACTCGGGCACTGCCCGAGGGCCCCGGGCCACTAGTGGGACCAATCAGGGTTGCCAGCCTCAGTAAAACCAGGGACAGTATGTAAAAATCTGTGGTTTTTTTTTACATCTGTCTCTGAAATGTCCCTTACCGACATCCTTTTGGTCTAAAAATCCCGAGATTATAGCTGCCCCACCTCTCCAGTACCTCCTTAGCCAATAGAAACATGTCTGTGTATACTGTGTGTACATGTATGTGTATACTGTGTGTGTCTGTGTGTACTGTGTGGCCCCATAATCTCTGATTGCCTGGGGGCCCCATAATCTCCTATTGCCCGGGGGTCCCATGAGTTGTTCGTCTGCCCCTGATAGTAACCAATCAGCTTCTAACTTCAGCTTGTTCAATTAGGCCGCGTTCACACTAGTATGACAAACGCTCCGACATTGGGAGCTCATGCCGCATGACGTGTGAAAATCAATGTTTCCCTATGAGAACCGCCTTAACTGGTACGACACAAGTCGGTCCGACCAGGGCCGGTGCTACCACTAGGCAAACTAGGCAGCCGCCTAGGGTGCCATGCTGCCTAGGGGGCGCCGGACACTGGTTTTCCTACTCTCTTCTCTCTGCAGCAAGCATCTAAGTCTCAGCATCAGCAGACAGCCACCTGTCTGTTCACAGATAGTGTCAGAGGCGCAGTGGCGGTGAAGGACTGTGTCTGTGTCTGGAAACAAGCAAACATTCATTGATGGGCACTGGTAGGCTGCATTTGATGGGTCCTGGTGAGGCTAAATGTGATGGGCGCTGGTGGGCTGCATTGATGGGCGCTGGTAGGCTGCAATTGATGGGTGCTGGTAGGTTGCATTGATGGGCGCTGGTAGGCTGCAATTGATGGGTGCTGGTAGGTTGCATTGATGGGCGCTGGTGGGCTGCATTTTATGGGTGCTTCGTTAAAAAGGTGGGGTTTACATGGGCAGGGAAAAGGCAGGGCAGGGGTGGAGTCAAGGGGGGCGTCAAAATTAGGTTTCGCCTAGGGTGTCAAAAATCCTTGCACCAGCCCTGGGTCCGACTTTGAAAATGCTCCCTGTACTACTTTGGTCCGACTTTGATCCTACTTCAGCCCATTGACTATCATTGAAGTCGGATCGCCGTCTTGCATGAGCCGGCTTTGGCATGCGACTTGTGCTCTGATGATCTTGAGGGGGAACTCCACGCCAAATTTTAAATAAAAAAAGGCATGGGTTCCCCCTCCAAGAGCATTCCAGGCCCTTAGGTCTGATATGGATTCTAAGGGGAACCCCCCTACACCGAAAAAAACGGCGTGGGTGTCCCCCCAAGATCCATACCAGACCCTTATCCAAGCACGCAGCCTGGCCGGTCAATAAAGGGGGTGGGGATGAGCGAGCGCCCCCCTCCTAAATCTCACCAGGCCGCATGCCCTCAACATGGGGGGTGGGTGCTTTGGGGCAGGGGGGCGCCCTGCAGACCCCCCACCCTGAAGCACCTTATCCCCATGTTGATGAGGACAAGGGCCTCTTCCCGACAACCCTGGCCGTTGGTTGTTGGGGTTTGCGGGCGGGGGGCTTATTGGAATCCGGGAGTCCCCTTTAATAAGGGGGCCCCCAGGTCCCGGCCCCCCAGCCTATGTGAATGAGTATGGGGTACATCGTACCCCTACCCATTCACCTGGGGGGAAAAAGTTTCAAATTTAACAAGTTTATTAAGCATAATGACCTCCATTTTGGCATGGATCATAGCTTGTTTTACACGTTGTTTTACCGACACTTCACAGAGCAGCCTCATGGCATGACATGAGGGATGGAAGGAAGTGACGCCACCCGCAGCCACTACTATTCATGATTCATTATTTATATGCTGTATTCACCGAGCACCAGGTCATAGGTGCTTCTCTTGTGAGTTTTTATATTTTCTTTTTATCCATTAAAATTGTATATGCAGAGAGCACTATGGTTTCTTGCTTTTCTGTTTACATGTTTTATGGTGGCATCTGAAAAAGTCGTTTACGATTGACAAGCTGTTAAGTCCACGAAAGTTGGTTTTAACGCAGTCACCATATCAGCAAGAAGCCATTACTCTGATTCCTGTGGAACATCATTATGTACCCCAGGGAATTTGCGCTTTCTGACCCTCTTTAATTAAAGGGTCCATTAAGTGAGGTGAGCGGCCATCTTTAAGTATTGGTGGAGGTTTTTTCACGAAGTCACCTGCATGCAATTTTTATTCATTGACCACCGAAGACACCAGTGGATTGTTGTATTTATATCATCATTTCATAAGGACATGTTTATTGTTTATTAGTGTTTTGAGCGCTGCGCCATTCTTTTTATGTTTACCTTACGGAGGGATTTGGAATTTTGACCCTTGGTGTTCAGCAGCTTATATATTTGCTGATTTCTATTTTTATATATAATTTCATGGCATGACATGCCTGCCCATCAGTGCCCATAAATGCCACCTATCAGTGCCCAATGCCCAAAAGTGCATTCCAGTTCAGTTCAAGCCACCTGTCAATGCCATCTATCAGTTCCAGACACCTGTCAATGCCATCTATCAGTGCCAGCCACCAGTGCCATCTGTCAGTGCCAGCCACCAGTGCCATCTGTCAGTGCCCGCCATCAGTGCCATCTGTCAGTGCCCGCCACCAGTGCCATCTGTCAGTGCCAGCCACCAGTGCCATCTGTCAGTGCCCCCCATCGGTGCCATCTATCAGTTCCAGCCACCTGTCAATGCCATCTATCAGTTCCAGCCACCTGTCAATGCCATCTATCAGTGCCAGCCACCAGTGCCATCTATCAGTGCCAGCCACCAGTGCCATCTGTCAGTGCCCGCCATCAGCGCCATCTGTCAGTGCCCGCCATCAGTGCCATCTGTCAGTGCCCACCATCGGTGCCATCTATCAGTTCCAGCCACCTGTCAATGCCATCTATCAGTTCCAGCCACCTGTCAATGCCATCTATCAGTGCCAGCCACCAGTGCCATCTATCAGTGCCAGCCACCAGTGCCATCTGTCAGTGCCCGCCATCAGCGCCATCTGTCAGTGCCCGCCATCAGTGCCATCTGTCAGTGCCCACCATCTATCAGTGCTGCATATCAGTGCCACCTAATCCTATCAGTGTTCATCAGTGCTGCATATCAGTGCCACCTAATCTGTATTGTGCTTTGAAAACTGTCACATAACATTAAAAAAAGTATCGGCAATCGGTATCGGCGAGTACTTGAAAAAAAGTATCGGTACTTGTACTCGGTCTTAAAAAAGTGGTATCGGGACAACCCTAGTAGAGAGAATATTAAATATTTTTAACCAAAAGGTCTGGGCTATGGGACAAGTCCCCAAGGTCTTTGTAAAACGAAATTTTATCTTAGGGTTTATATCTACTGTATTGGTCTCTTGTCGGAAATCTATCTACTCGGGTTTGCGTCGAGAGTCGTGTTTTTCTTAAGCTCAGTTTTACAAGTCCGCCCCTTAACCCCGGACTGGCACCGGGTCACGGCGTATTTTGTTATCCGTCTCCTTTTGAGTTCCTGTTTTTGCCCAATCTGTGTACACACACACACAAGCGTTTAGCTACAATGGCGGTTAAATACTGTATATGGCGCATTACATAATAAGTATCTGTAATTGCCGCCTTTTGTCTCCTGTAATGGGCAGGCTGCAATTTGCAGTGCAGATGTATTCGTAATCTACCTCTGTTAGTTTAATATCTCATACACATGGCATACACGAATCACCTACAGAACAGCAGGCAAAGTGGGGCAAAGTGGTTACGGCGATTCTCCGCAAATGGCTTAGAGACTTAGAGCGGCAGAAAATGAAGATTTCCCAGCCGCTATTTGAATATAAACACTCTTCACTTACATGCAGAAAAGTTTAAAAGAAGCACATCAAGGAAGTAAAAAAAAAAAAAATCAGATGGAGATAGACACTGATGCCTCACATCTTCATGAGAATGTAAGAAGACAAAAGGGTATAAAATGATGGCAATTTTATGTATTGCGCATAAGGGCTGTCTAAGTTAATGCTTATGACAGGGTAATATAGGTATGATTACAAAGAGCCTTTCGCTCTGCCCCTAGCGCAGCAAAGAACAAAGAATGCATATGGATTAACCCTTTTGCCGCGTACACGCGGTCTGAATTTCCGATGGAAACAGTCCGACGGGAGCTTTTCAACTGATTTTCTGACCGTGTGTATGCCCATCGGTCTTTTTCTGTCAGAATTTCCGACGGACTTTGGATTAAGAACCTGTTCTCAATTTTTCAGACGGAAAACCTTTCTATCGGATTTTCCGATCGCGTGTATGCCATTCCGACACGCAAAATTCCGGCACATGCTCGGAAACAATTTGACGCATGCTCAGAAACAATTTGACGCATGCTCAGAAGCATTAAGCTTCCCTTTTATAGTGCCGTCGAACGTGTTTTATGCCGCTGTGTTATTGACCGTCGGAATTTGGTGTGACCGTGTGTAGGCAAGACAGTTTGAGCGAAATTCCGTCGGAATTCCGACAAGAAAACCGTCAGAGCTTTTTCCGACGAGAATTCCGGAGTTGCCAGAGAGACCTGAATATCCAACTGACCTCAATGGATGACATCTTCCCTTCGGCTGAAAACACATTAGTAGCGTAGAAACATGGGCGGTAGAGATTTATTATCGGTGATGTTTAGCCACTTAAAATTTGCTATCTTATAAGAAACATCTTGAAATGGTAATTGTGCCTAATGTACACACGAGCAAAGGTCCGACGGAACCAATCCATCGGACAATTCGTTAGTGTGTGGGCTCCATCGGACTTTTGCTGTCGAAAAATCCGACAGACTTTAATGCAGGTGGCCTGATGTGAAGGCTGGACCTCTAAATTGATGGTGAGGATCTCTGATGTGATGGTGAGGATCTCTGATGTGATGGTGAGGATCTCTGATGTGATGGTGAGGACCACTAATGTGATGGTGAGGATCTCTGATTTGATGGTGAGGATCTCTGATGTGATGATGAGGATCTCTGATGTGATAGTGAGGATCTCTGATCTGATGGTGAGCATCTCTGATGTGATGGTGAGGATCTCTGATGTGATGGTGAGCATCTCTGATGTGATGGTGAGCATCTCTGATGTGATGGTGAGGATCTCTGATCTGATAGTGAGGATCTCTGATGTGATGATGAGGATCTCTTATGTGATGGTGAGCATCTCTGATCTGATGGTGAGGATCTCTGATGTGATGGTGAGGATCTCTAATGTGATGGTGAGGATCTCTGATGTGATGGTGAGAATCTCTGATGTGATGGTGAGGATCTCTGATGTGATGGTGAGGATCTCTGATGTGATGGTGAGGAACACTAATGTGATGGTGAGGATCTCTGATTTGATGGTGAGGATCTCTGATGTGATGATGAGGATCTCTGATGTGATAGTGAGGATCTCTGATCTGATAGTGAGGATCTCTGATGTGATGATGAGGATCTCTGATGTGATGGTGAGGATCTCTGATCTGATGGTGAGCATCTCTGATGTGATGGTGAGGATCTCTGATGTGATGGTGAGCATCTCTGATGTGATGGTGAGCATCTCTGATGTGATGGTGAGGATCTCTGATCTGATAGTGAGGATCTCTGATGTGATGATGAGGATCTCTTATGTGATGGTGAGCATCTCTGATCTGATGGTGAGGATCTCTGATGTGATGGTGAGGATCTCTAATGTGATGGTGAGGATCTCTGATGTGATGGTGAGAATCTCTGATGTGATGGTGAGGATCTCTGATGTGATGGTGAGGATCTCTGATGTGATGGTGAGGAACACTAATGTGATGGTGAGGATCTCTGATTTGATGGTGAGGATCTCTGATGTGATGATGAGGATCTCTGATGTGATAGTGAGGATCTCTGATCTGATAGTGAGGATCTCTGATGTGATGATGAGGATCTCTGATGTGATGGTGAGCATCTCTGATCTGATGGTGAGGATCTCTGATGTGATAGTGAGGATCTCTGATGTGATGGTGAGGATCTCTGATCTGATGGCAAGGATCTCTGATGTGATGGCGAGGATCTCTGATCTGATGGTGAAGACCTCTGATGTGATGATGAGGACCTCTGATGTAATGGGGGGGGGGGGCTCTGATGTGATGAGGGGACCTCTGATGTGAAATGGGGTCCTCTGATGTGATGGGAGGACCACTAATTTTAAGGGGGGTCTCTGATGTGAATGAGGGACCTCTGATGCAATGGGGATCTCTGATGTGATGTGGTGACCTTTGATGTGATGGGGGATCTCTGATGTGATGGGGAGACCTCTGATGTGATTGAGGGGATCTCTGATGCGATGGGGGATCTCTGATGTGATGTGGGGACCTTTGATCTGATGGGGGATCGCTGATGTGATTCGGAGACCTCTGATGTGATTGAGGGGGACCTCTGATGTGAAGGAGGTACCTTTCACATGAATGAGGGACCTCCTAATGTGATGAGTAGGGATGAGCCCCCATTTAAGTCGAACGTAAGAATAGAATAGAATGCATTAAGGTGAAAATCCACGAGGGTTTACAACCCCATTAAGATTACAAGTTTGCAGTCTGCTCACCAGGGGAAAGGCTGAGGAAATGCTTCCTCCTGCCTGCAGCAGATTAATATCAAGCAAAAGTAGGTTATGAGCTCCAATATGGTAAATCTGTCTAAGCTGAGATGGTGCCATCAGTCTGCTGCAGGTAGGAGAAAGCATTTCCTCTGTCACCTCGCCCCCCCCAGTGATGAGACTGCAACATTGTAACTTCAGAGCAGGTTGCAAGATGAGAGACTGCAACAGGGACTGATCTGTTTCAGACGTTTGTGAACACTGCAATCTACACAGGCTCCAAGATTTACATGACTGTGTAATTTCTGAGTTGGCATCACAGTGCAGGATGTAGATGGTGACCCCGTATAATACCAACGTGTGACTGTCCTTCTGTGTGATGTAGAAGCATTGTCAGGGGAGAGCTTTTTAGGAGGTAGCAAATGCCTTACAGCAGCCCCCCCTCAACCAGGGTTCTTTGGACACCTAGGGTACCTCCAGACATACCTCCCAACTTTTTTAGATGAGAACGATGGACACCTATTAGCAAAAGTATGTAGGCATAGGACCTACCCCCTGCCATGCCCCTTTAAAGGCGAATTATACAAAAAAAAAAATAGTTAAACCTACAAGTGCTTTTTTTACTACTACCATTCCTTGGCTTTCGAAATTTACAAATGCAGCAATTTAGAAATTGGATGAAAGCTTTGGCATTGGGAAGTACTTTTTGAAAGATAAAAGGTGCATTTTATATACAACTATAGAGATCAGACCAAAATGAGGGACAAATGAGGAGGAATGAGGGACAAAGGGACATTGCTCCAAATCAGGGACAGTTGGGAGGTATGCCTCCAGAGATAGCTAGGGGTTCCTTGAGCTGTGGCTGACTGACCTCCCATCAGATGGTGGCTACATAGTTCTGGGCAGGGCTCAAGTCCTGTGGGAACGCATGGGAACGGAGTTCCTGTATTTTTTCCACAACAGGAACTCAGTTCCCGTTAGCAGCCGTGTCCTGCAAGACTTTGAAGTATGTGAGCGGTGTGGCAGATGCTACACCAGCAGCCGCCGACACAGCTTGCAATAGTAAGTGACACACACCAGGGGTGGACTGACCATTCAGCCATTGCCAGTAGGGGGCCCCTTGATAGCTTCCGCTTCAATCTACCTGTCAATCACAGCTAGCTGACGGTAGATCAGGTCCCTGCTGCTAAGAGATTGTATTTAGTCAGACCTCTCGTGATGCACTCCTCCCTGCCGGCCCCTCCTGATTTTCTGTCTCCTCACCCCCCCCCCCCCCCCCCCCCTCAGTCTCCTGCATACTTGCTCTGTGTGTCCCGCTGAACCCCCCCCCTCTATCTTCAGTGCCATATGATGAGAGAACCCAGAGGAGGAGCACAGCTATTCTGCTCACAGGACATGCAGGGAGAGAGGTGAGCTGAGGGAGGAACATCAGTTTGGGGTGGTAAGCTGAGCACAATACCCGGCAAAGTTTAATGCCAGGAGGGAAGTTTATGTGGAAATATGTGAAGGGTTGGAATAGCAGCGAGTGTGTGTTGGAGCCCTGCAGAGTTTGCAGCCCCCCCCCCCCCCCCCAAGCTAACATACATCTCCTAAGCAGGAACACATCACTATCTCCCCAAGCATTCTGTCCAGATAATGTGCAGTTCATTTATGACCTTTCCGTTTAACCCTGTGTTATCCAAACTATGTTCAATGAAAAGTGTAAACTCACCACATAAACACTCTATATACAAAATAACATTCCCAATAAAGATCAGAACATGATGTTCACATTACATGGAAGCACAATTGTATGAATGCTGATTATTCAGAGAATTACCATATTTATGTTTATTGAGGATTGTTTTTTTTAATGTACTAACAGTTAAGCTTCATACACACAATACGAAAATTGGATGAAAAATACCACTTTTGAAGCGTTCGTGCATATGAGCGTAGCATTTTTTTTTTTTTTTGGTGGGGGAGTGGATCTTGTGTGGGAGTTCCCACACTTTTTCCCCCAGGACTTGACCCCTGGTTCTGGGTCCAACACCACTTGGTAGAGCTAGCAACAGGTCAGCAAGGGTATCATTCTGGCCACCCCTGTAAGTGGGACATTCTTCCACTTTACAATCCATTAATGTATAGGGATTTTTCCCATGACCCTCGATAGACTGATCTTACCAGGGGCTCCCTGAGACCTGAAAATTATGGAGTAAAAAAAGGTTAAAAAAAGGCTACCTTACAGTGTTACACCTACACATGAGCGTCCGCAGAACTTTTTTCAGGGGGGGGCATCATTTTAAGGTCACCCATGCTCTGACCATTTCAACAATGTCATTATCACATTATCACGGTCAGAGACTGCAGACGTAGTACAGGTGATGGTCAGAGACTGCAGACATGGCACAAGAGACTGTCACAGACGGCGGACATGGTCCAAGAAACTGTCGGAGACTGCGGACATGGTCCAAGAGACTGTCACAGACGGCGGACATGGTCCAAGAGACTGTCGGAGACTGCGGACATGGTCCAAGAGACTGTCAGAGACTGCGGACATGGTCCAAGAGACTGTCAGAGACTGCGGACATGGTCCAAGAGACTGTAAGAGACTGCGGACATGGCACAAGAGATGACCAGAGACTGCATACATGGCCCAAGAGACTGTCAGAAACTGCATACATAGTTACATAGTTAGTTAGGTTGAAAAAAGACACAAGTCCATCCAGTTCAACCACAAATAAATAAAAAAAAAAAAATAAATAAAAAAAAAAAAAAAAAATATATATATATATATATATATACATATATCATACAATCCCATATACCCCATTCTATACCCACAGTTGATCCAGAGGAAGGCAAAAAAACCCCAGCAGAGCATGCTCCAATTTGCTAAAGCAGGGGAAAAAAAATCCTTCCTGATCCCCCGAGAGGCAATCGGATTTTCCCCGGATCAACTTTACCTATAAATGTCAGTACCCAGTTATATTATGTACATTTAGGAAAGTATCCAGGCCTTTCTTAAAGCAATCTACTGAGTTAGCCAGAACCACCTCTGCAGGGAGTCTATTCCACATATTCACAGCTCTTAAGCCCCGTACACACGGTTGGATTTTTTCATGGATTCTGTCCGATCGGACAATGTTGTTGAAAAATCAGACCGTGTGTATGCACCATCGGACAGTGTACGTCGGATTGTCCGACGGACAAAGTCTTATCTCCTGCTGGATAGATTTGCCGACAACACGATCCGATCACACCAAATCCAATCGTGTGTACGGTTGTCCGACCGGACAAAGTGCTACGCATGCTCACATCACATTACAAGACCAAAGCTATTGGCTACCAGCCTCTACGTAGTCCCGTCGTAGGCAACAAATGTCACCACGTTCAGAATGATCGGATTTTCCGACAACTTTGTCCGACCGTGTGTACGCAAAACCAACATCAGACAAAGTATGACGGACATGGTCCGACGGACCTGGTCCTCGGATAATCCGCGCGTGTGTATGGGGCTTTACTGTGAAGAAACCTTTCCGTATTTGGAGATGAAATCTCTTTTCCTCTAGACGTAAAGAGTGCCCCCTTGTCCTCTGTGTTGACCGTAAAGTGAATAACTCATACATGGCTCAAGAGACTGCGGACATGGCACAAGAGACTGTCAGAGACTGCATACATGTGGTGGGTGACAGACAGAGACAGGGGGGGTGACAGAAAGAAAGGGGGTGAGAGAGAGGGGGGTGACAGAAAGAGACAGAAGGGGTGACAGAGAAAGAGGAGTGTGACAGAGACAGAGGGGGGTGAAAAAGAGAGGGGTGAGAGAGAGAGAGAGAGGTGACAGAGAGGGGTGATGGGGGTCATCACTCCTGATCCAATCCCTGATTCCAGGGGGGGGCACTTGCCCCCCCCTTGCTCCTATCTGCGGACGCCCATGCACCTACACATTACCTCTCTATGATCTTATTGTTAAAATATACATCTGATGGTAGGTCCACTATGAGACCCCCAACACTCGGTTTGTTAAATACCATAACGTCTAAAAGCAGACGCAATCTGCTTGCTGGTTTGCATTTTAGAATCGTACCCTCCACAGACAGAAGGAAAGGGTTAAGCTCCCCCAAGCAAGTAATATATGGGTGGCGTTATGCTACAGCTGTTGGAAACATCATTTCAAACAATGTTGAGAAACGACATTTGCGGGCCAGGTAATTTGGGTAATTTGCACCAGTCACACTGGAGAAGCTATAGCTCCAGTATTTATTTTCTTATGGCCGTTTCATGTGGTTCCAGTTTGCAGACGTAGAAATCCAGAGCGGTGTTTATTTATAAAGTGCTAGCACAGTCTGCTGCAGCCATGCAGGAAAGGCCTCGGACATGCAAATAACTTGAAAGGATAAAAGGCATGGCTGTAGTTTTGTGGGCTAACTCCACGGATAAAAGTTCGGCCTGCCTGGAGAAAGTTTGGGGTTTTATAATTCCGAAGGCCACTGGTTGTTATTCCCGGTGGCCGGTGAGCCAAAGGAAGCAAACGAATTAGGTCTGAACGCTCCAAACAACAGGCCCCTTATAGAATTGTTCCCACAAACTGAATTTATGGGGGTCTCGGGGGCTCGCAAACCTTTCCTTTAAGCTGGATCTCGTAGACTTCCACAGCTTTGTGCGCCAAGAATGTGAAATGTCAACAGGCATCTTGGCCGGAGCCGAGTACTAAAACAAAGGCTAGGAAGGTATTACTGAAAGTCTTGACATTTGATTTTGGAAGCCATTTTGAATTTCCTGATTTTGCGGGCGGCTTTGGCCTAGAGGGGAATGTCAGCTAATAAAACCTGGAATTGGTTTTACCGTCTTAGATGCCACACAGCTCTGGGGTAGCCAACTTTTATACTGTATTTGTAGCACTCTCCTAGCATTAAAATTCTAGGCAAATCTAGTTTTTGGTTGCTTCTGTAGTTAAGGGAGCAGTGATTATTTGTTCTGGTCTGTTCAGGGTTCCACAGGCTTGGAGTTTGATTGCTTCCCCTGCCTCTGGTAGAAGCTTCCAGGAAATAGGGAGGGAGATTCTCATGATCAGCCTGAATATTTATCATGTCTCTGGAGAGGAGTGTCCAGCAGGTGGCTGGGGAGGTGATAAATAGCCTCAATCCCTGGAGAGATTGTTCCTTCTCCCTAGGGGAGATCCAAACCAATGTCAGGGCTGAGGGCCTGGATGGATCTCCTAAAAAGCTGGCTGTAGAGCTTCACCACAATGGATCTGGTCTGGAGAAGGATTGTCTAACTTACTGGACTGTGTTTTAAGGAAGCTGGAAGAAAATTTAAAAAAAATGGCGTGGGGGGGGGGGGGGGGGGGGGGGGGGGGGGGGGGGGGGTGGGGTGGGGGGGTTGGGGGGGGGGGGGGGGGGGGGGGGTGGGGTGGGGGGGGTGGAAGAAAATTTAAAAAAAATGGCTTGGGGTCCCCCCCAAAATCCATACCAGACCCTTATCCGAGCATGCAACCTGGCAGGCCGAAGGGAAAGGGGGGAGAGAACAGCCCCCCTCCTGAACTGTACCAGGCCACATGCCCTCAACGTGGGGAGGGTGTTTTGGTGTCCCCCGAAACACCTTATCCCCATGTTGATGGGGACAAGGGCCTCTTCCCCACAACCCTTGCCCGGTGGTTGTGGGGGTCTGTGGGCGGGAGGCTTCTCGGAATTTTTTCCTTTACAAATGTAATTTTGCTGCTCTCATTCATAAAACTATCTACGGCCGCTATGTAAGCAGCCTAACATAGTGTGGGGCATGGACTCAGCCCCCTGAGCCATGATTGGCCAAAGGCACCCTGCCTTTGGCCAATCATGGCTGTCACAGCAGCGCACACTGTGATTGGCCAAAGCATGCAGGTTAGGTGCATGCTTTGGCCAATCAGCAGCCGTCAATGCACTGCGGTCTCGCCGTTCATTATGGGACATTTGACTTTCCTGCGAACGCCCCATAATGTTCTAAATTCGGTGAACACCCGATGTTCGAGTCAAACTTACGTTCGACTTGAACATCGGGCTCATTGGCTGACAGCTGATCACATGGTAATACTAGTAATGTCGGCGATCTGTGATTTTTATCATGACTGCGACATTATGGCGGACACGTCGGACAATTTTGACACATTTTTGGGACCATTGTCATTTTGTACAGCGATCAGTGCTATAAAATTGCACTGATTACTGTAAAAACGACACTGGCAGTGAAGGGGTTAACCACTAGCTGGTTAGGAAGGGGTTAAGTGTGTCCTGGGAGTGATTCTAACTGTTAAGGGGAGGGGCTGTGTGTGACACATCACTGATCACCGCTCCCGATCACAGGGAGCTGTGATCAGTGACGCTGTCACTAGGCAGAACAGGGAGATGCTTGTTTACATTAGCATCTCCCCGTTTGTCAACTCGGTGAGACGATCGCGGGTATCCCCACGGACATCGAGTCTGCAGGACCCGCGACCTGTCTCACGGAGCTCGCGGCGGCGCGCACGTGACCACGCGGCGGCAAACTCAAAGGGACGTACCTGTACGCCCATTTGCCCCAGCCGTGCCATTCTGCCGACGTAAATATACATGCGGCGGTCGGCAAGTGGTTAAAGCGGGGTTTCACCCAAATTTTTTACTTTATCTTACCCCGATCAGTTAATTGCATAGATGCTATTAAGCCGCTTTAAAATATATATATATCTGTAATTACGTTTTTATTTTAATATATAGTGCCACTTCCTGTCTCGACTCCCGTGGGAGTAGGCGTGTTTATCTACTTTCCCGGCCGCACTGTCTCCTGGGAGATTACTGTTCGGCTTCCCAAGATTCAGTGCGGACGCCGTCATGCTCAAATCTCAAGAGATTTTGGAACCGAGTGACGCCGGTTGTCATCACAATGGGGCGGGAACTTCGAACAACGCCGCCCGTTGTGATGGCAACCTGGAATTTTACGGTGACGCTCACTGTTGAAATGAGCATGCGCGGCAACGAGCGGTGAATGCTGGGATCCCAGCAGGCTTGTGGGCTTCAATTGCCCACAAGCAAAATGGAAACCGCCAGGATCCCATTATATAAGTTCTACTTGCGGACAAAATTGGAAAGCGGGGGAATTATTAAACGCAAAAAGTGAGTACTTTCCATTAGTAATGTTTGTCAATGATCCTGAAAAAAAAAAAAAAACGATAGGTCAATAGAATTCCGCTTTAAGAAAAAAAAATGGGGATATTTATTATATCATGTAAGGGGCCGGTCTATTATAGAAAAAAAAATGCCCCCCTTGGTTACAGTAAATATTTATTATAGCAAAAAGTATTTTTTTCAAAATTCTCGCTCTTTTTTGGTTTATAGCGCAAAAAATAAAAACCGCAGAGGTGATCAAATACCACCAAAAGAAAGCTCTATTTGTGGATTTTGTTTGGGTGCCATGTCGCACGACCGCGCAATTGTCAGTTAAAGCGACGCAGTGCCGAATCGCAAAAAATGGCCTGGTCATTCAGCAGCCAAATCTTCAAGGGGGGTGAAGTGGTTAAGGAAAAGATATCTCTGCTAGACATGTGCACAATAGAAAAATGTGTTTTATTTTCGTTTTGTTTCTGTTCGTTTCCGTTGATTCGTAACGATTCGTATTTTCGTAAGTCGTTGGTGTTCGTATTCGTAACGATTCGTATTTTCGTAAGAGTTATTTTTTCGTTGATTCGTTTTTCCGTTAGTTTAGTTTTCGTTTATTTGAAATTTGGACACATTCGTATTTTCGTAGATTTAGTTACATTCGCACTTTTGTTAGATTGATTTATTCGTACTTTCGTAACATTGTTTTCGTAGATTCGTAATCGGAGCATAATTCATAATTTTATGTAATTTTTCGTTCAATCCATTCGAAGCACGTTAAGCAGCGCCATTGTAAGAGACACGGAAATTTACCAATTCAACAAAAAAAAAAAAAAAAAAAAAAGTTACGAATGTACGAATTTTTTCGTTCATTTTGATTTTCGTTGTTCCTGTTTTCGTTTTTCGGATTTTCTTCTTTCGTAGTTTCGTTGTTTCTAATTTGGTTATTTCGGATTTTCGTTGTTTTTTATATGCGTTCGATTCGATTATTCGTTAAAATCTTTAGCGAATCATTCGTTCATTCGTACGATAACGAATGAACGACTATAACGAATTTTAACGGAAAACGAAAAAAAACTAAACGAATTGCACATGTCTATTCAGGGCTTTCTGGCACAAGGTAGGTATGTTATGGACAATGTAAGATGCTGCTTCATTCATCTTCCCCACGTCACCCTGAAGACTTTTGCGCACATGGCCTTTGCAGAGTCAGATTTATGGTGGGGGGTTTTTTATCTGGGAAATTCATCAGGGGGGGGGTGCCGAGGTCACCTCCACTGTCCCCGCTATCCGTCCCCCGCCGTACGATGTATGGATCGGGGTCGCGGCCGGCATACAATACTTTTTTTCTTAAAAGCATATTCAAGAATTCATAACCGTACAGTCAATATTTTTCCTACAATTTGTGTGATTTATGGATACCGTTTCCAGAGACTTGCAGGGTTGGAAGCAAAAGAGGGGCTGCTGCAAAAAAACGAGAGCCGGTGGGCTGGGGGCCCGGGGCCCCCCGGCATACCACATCTGATAAAAATAAACACCGAGCTTCACCAAAAAAGACCAGTGGAAGAATTGCATAAGCAAAGGAAACGGACCAACGCTTTATTCTGAAGCTTGGGATAAATATTTTACCTAGTACTTAGCAGTGGCGTAATGAGAACCTTTCACAACCTTCTGCCAGGAGGCCCACCAGACGCTTTGCAAAGAGGGGCATAAACAGCACAAGGCCGTGCCTATCCAGAGGCACGGGGGAAACCTTTTGTAAAATAGGGGGGGGGGGGGGTTTAAGGTTTTTATTTTTTTTTTATTTTTTTTTTACTTTGAGACCGGATCATTTTGCTGGCTTAAAGTGGTGGGACACCCTGAAAAAAAAAACGTAACAAAAACATGTTACCGTATTTATCGGCGTATAACACGCACCCCAAGTTTAGGAGGGCATTTTAAGGAAAAAAAGTTTTAGGAGGGAAGTTTAAGGAAAAAAAAACAACTTACATTTAAGCGTCATTTGTAGCTTGCCCAGCGTCATTGTAGCTTGCCCAGTGTCATTTGCAGCCTTGCCCAGTGTCATTGCAGCCTTGCCCAGTGTCATTGCAGCCTTGCCCAGTGTCATTGCAGCCTTGCCCAGTGTCATTGCAGCCTTGCCCAGTGTCATTTGCAGCCTTGCCCAGTGTCATTGCAGCCTTGCCCAGTGTCATTGCAGCCTTGCCCAGTGTCATTGCAGCCTTGCCCAGTGTCATTGCAGCCTTGCCCAGTGTCATTTGCAGCCTTGCCCAGTGTCATTGCAGCCTTGCCCAGTGTCATTTGCAGCCTTGCCCAGTGTCATTGCAGCCTTGCCCAGTGTCATTTGCAGCCTTGCCCAGCGTCATTGCAGCCTTGCCCAGTGTCATTGCAGCCTTGCCCAGTGTCATTTCAGCCTTGCCCAGCGTCATTGCAGCCTTGCCCAGTGTCATTGCAGCCTTGCCCAGTGTCATTTGCAGCCTTGCCCAGTGTCATTGCAGCCTTGCCCAATGTCATTTGCAGCCTTGCCCAGTGTCATTTGCAGCCTTGCCCATGTCATTGCAGCCTTGCCCAGTGTCATTGCAGCCTTGCCCAGTGTCATTTGCAGCCTTGCCCAGCGTCATTGTAGCTTGCCCAGTGTCATTGTAGCCTTGCCCAGTGTCATTGCAGCCTTGCCCAGCGTCATTGCAGCCTTGCCCAGCGTCATTGTAGCTTGCCCAGTGTCATTGCAGCCTTGCCCAGCGTCATTTGCAGCCTTGCCCAGTGTCATTTGCAGCCTTGCCCAGTGTCATTGCAGCCTTGCCCAGTGTCATTGCAGCCTTGCCCAGTGTCATTTGCAGCCTTGCCCAGCGTCATTGCAGCCTTGCCCAGTGTCATTGCAGCCTTGCCCAGTGTCATTTGCAGCCTTGCCCAGTGTCATTGCAGCCTTGCCCAATGTCATTTGCAGCCTTGCCCAGTGTCATTTGCAGCCTTGCCCAGTGTCATTGCAGCCTTGCCCAGTGTCATTGCAGCCTTGCCCAGTGTCATTTGCAGCCTTGCCCAGCGTCATTGTAGCTTGCCCAGTGTCATTGTAGCCTTGCCCAGTGTCATTGCAGCCTTGCCCAGCGTCATTGCAGCCTTGCCCAGCGTCATTGTAGCTTGCCCAGTGTCATTGCAGCCTTGCCCAGCGTCATTTGCAGCCTTGCCCAGCGTCATTGCAGCCTTGCCCAGTGCCATTGTAGCTTGCCAGCGTCATTTTCAGTCTTTTCCGGGTTTAAATTTCTCTGTCGTGTGCGCCGCCGAAAAAAACCCGAAGCGCGGCCGAAAAAGACCGAAGCGCCCCCGGAAAAAGCCGAGCCGACTCGGACGGCTAAGCTCGCGGTCCCGCCTCCCTGCTGTTTCCGGAGCGCAGGGAGGCGGGACTACGAGCAGAGCCGAACAGTCTGCTCGGCTTTTTCCGGGGGCGCTTCTGTCTTTTTCGGCGGGGCTTCGGGTTTTTTCGGCAGCGCTCGCTATTTTTTGGCGGCGCTTGCCATTTTTGTCATTTTTTTGGGGGGTATCGGCGTATAACACGCACCCACGACTTTCCCCCGATTTTAAGGGGGAAAAAGTGCGTGTTATACGCCGATAAATAAGGTAATAACAATTTAAAATGAAAAAAAAAATAAAAAATTTTTTTTTTACTTACCAGAAATGGCTGTTGCTAGGCAGATCGTCCTAATCTGCCTCTTCCAGCGCCGCAGTGATCTTCTCTCCTTCCGTCTTCTAATGAATGGGGCGCGGTATGTTATGGGAACTGTGTCCCACAACACATCGCGTTCCCCATTCACAAATTATACTCGCGCATGCGCAGTAGGCCGCGCGCCGACTCGCGCATGCGCAGTAGGAAAGGGGAAGCCGTTTCCCTTACTGAGGACGGCGGCGCTGGAACCGGATCGCCGAGGGACAGCTCGTCCTCCACACCCTGGGAGGGTAAGTGTACTTATTAAAAGTCAGCAGCTACTTTTTTTTTAGCTGCTGACTTTAAAAAAAAAAAAAATTTTTAAAGGTGAAACACCGCTTTAAGACCAGACCACTTTTTGCGATTCGGCCCTGCGTCGCTTAAACTGACAAAATTGACGTCCTTTTTTTCCCCACAAATAGAGCTTTCTTTTGGTGGTATTTGATCATCTCTGCGGTTTTTATTTTTTGTGCTATAAACAAAAATGAGCGACAATTTTGAAAAAATTACAATATTTTCTATAATACATATTCCCCAAATTTTTTTTAACCACTTAAGACCCGGACCAATTTGCAGCCAAACGACCATGCCCCTTTTTGCGATTCGGCACTGCGTCGCTTTAACTGACAATTGCGCGGTCGTGCGACGTGGCTCCCAAATAAAATTGGCGTCCTTTTTTCCCCACAAATAGAGCTTTCTTTTGGTGGTATTTGATCGCCCCTGCAGTTTTTATTTTTTGCGCTATAAACAAAAATAGAGCGACAATTTTGAAAAAAATGCAATATTTTTTGCTTTTTGCTATAATAAATATCCCCAAAAAATATATAAAAAAAAACATTTTTTTTCCTCAGTTTAGGCCGATACGTATTCTTCTACATATTTTTGGTAAAAAAAAAATCGCAATTAGCGATTATTGATTGGTTTGCGCAAAAGTTATAGAGTTTACAAAATAGGGGATAGTTTTATAGTATTTTTATTAATATTTTTTTTTTCACTAGTAATGGCGGCGATCAGCGATTTTTATTGTGACTGCGACATTATGGCGGACACATCGGACATTTTTGACACATTTTTGGGACCATTGTCATTTATACAGCAATCAATGCTATTTAAATGCACTGATTCCTGTATAAATGACAGTTGTAGTGAAGGGGTTAACCACTAGGGGGAGGGGAGGGGTTATGGGCTGTGACGTGTGTGTTTTTTTTTACATTAGGGGGCGGGGCTGACGTCTGACATCATTGATCGGCTTTTCCGATGACCGGAAACAGCCAATCAATGACAGGCAGAGTAGGAAGCGCGGGGAGAGGTTTGTTTACACAGACCTCTCCCCGTTCTTCAGCTCCGTGACCCGATCGCGGGACACCAGCGGCGCACGCGACCCACGGGCAGGCATTTAAAAAATCCCATACAGGTACGGGATTTTGCCTGCCCGTGCCATTCTGCTCACGTATATGTACATGAGGCGGTCGGGAAGCGGCTAAAAAACTATTTTCTTTTTCCATTTGTAAATCTTTAAGGAAACTTTCCCTCACTTTCTGTCCTGTAGATACAAGAAGAGAAAATAAATCTTTTAAAAACGAGGATAAAGCCCTCTTATGCCCCGTACCGTGTGTGGGCTCCATCGGACTTTTTCCATCGAAATTTCCGACGGAAAAAGTTTGAGATCCTGCCCTCAAATTTTCCGACAACAAAGTCCTATCGGACTTTTTCCGATCGTGTGTAGCGAATTCCGACGGACAAAGTGCCACACATGCTCAGATCACATTACAAGACCAAAACTATTGGCTACTAGCCTCTACGTAGTCCCGTCGTACGCAACGAACGTCACCACGTTCAGAATGATGGGATTTTCCGACAACTTTGTCCGACCGTGTGTATGCAACACCAGCGTCGGACAAAATCCATCGGAAAAAATCAGACGGATTTTGTGGTCGGAATTTCCGACCGTGTGTACGGGGGCATTAGACAGTTGTCACTGCAGAAATGTACACGACCAACTAAATGAGTCAGAGCAGTGACTCATCTATCCCACTCCATTCAGACAAAGCCTTACGAGGTTTCAATTAGAGACAGAGTGTCTGAAAGGGAACAGATTCTGCTGTGCTCTCTCTTTAGAAAATCCATATTGCTCTGAATGTCCACTGTAATGGGTGTACCCTATGCTAAATAAGAATTCCAAGTATGTATATTTTTACATAGTTACATTGGTCCAATGTAACTATGTATATACCATACCAGTGCAATCCCTCTAGAACAGTGGGGGTCAATCTCTTGATATGGGGGCCTCCAGTGTGGCCCTCGACACCACCAAGGAGCCGCACATAAAATTCAGTGAATATTCATTATTGGAGATACACACCATAGGATATAGTCAAAGACTATTTGCATAATGCAAGAGATGGTCAGAAACTGTGGACATAAGCCCCCTTTCACACAAATGGACCGTTCAGATCCGCCTGTCAGTTTTGACGGACCTGAACGGGCGCTCCATGTTAGTCTATGGAGCGATGAATGTCAGCAGGGACATGTCTGCTGACATCCGACCCGGTCCAATCCGCCAAAAGCAGACGGATGGCTCTACGTTCAGATCCATCACTGGATCTGTTGGATCGGGTGAGATCTGGTAAAAAAACGGACACGCTGTCCGTTTTCATCCGATCTCTCCATAGAGACCAGCGGTGCTCGACAAGCCCCTCCCCGCTCAGTGAGCAGAGAGGGACTTGTCATCCGCCGGTTCAGCGGAGATCAACGGAGAGAGCTCCCGCTGAGCCGGTGGACAGAGGCGGACTCCGTGGAAGCGGATCCGCCTCGTGTGAAAGGGGCCTAATACAGGAGATGGTGAGAGACTGAGGACATGATAGCAGAGATGGTCAGAGACTGAGGACATGATGCAGGAGACTGTCAGAGACTGTAAACATGCTATAGGAGTTGTTGGAGACATGCTTCAGTAGACAGTCATAGACTGGAGAAATAATACACGAGACTGCTAGAAAGGACCACTATAACAGGACAATAAGGAAACAAAGATTAGAGTCTGCAGGGGCCCCAAGGGCGGCGCAAAAAGTGCCAGAGGGCCACAGGTTGAACACCAGGGCTCTAGAAGCTGGAAATTACTGTGAAGACCTCCTACAGTGATCTCCACTAGCTTCTGAGTCCCATGCCAAGCAGCTCCCCTGTTGCATTGTGAACACAGAAGGTCACCCGCTTGGCATGGGCACCATTCAGAGATAACTTTGCATTTCCTCAATAAAATGATAAATGTATAAAAAATAAATAGATAAGATAAACATGAATAAACAAAAAGAACCAAAATAATAATATTGAAAATATAATACGCAAAATAAAGTGAAAACTGCATGAACTAGTCACCAGTATCCAAGAGGAATGATTGAAATCTTTAAATACATCCAGGGGGTGAATAAAAGTTACGGAGGGCAGGATTTTCAATACGAAGCCAAGGTAAAGAACATGGGGACATGACCTCAAGCTAGCAGGAGGAAAGTTCAAAACTAACCTTAGAATGTATTATTTTAACAGAAGAGCAGTCAATGCTTGGAATAGACTTCCAGCAGAAGTAGTGAATCGGTCAACAGCAATTGGATTCAAACATGTTCGGGACACACATATATCTATACTAAGACAAAAGAATGGCCAACGTGCAAAACAGAATCAATTGTTCTAGGTAGACTTGCACACAGTTTTTGAAGGAACTCGGCAGATAGGTTGTTCCAAACATCCCGAAGAAATGACCAAAGATCTTCTGTGGATGTAGGGTGCCTCAAATCCTTCTGTCTCTTCATGTAATACCAGACAGACTCCATGATGTTGAGAAAAGGGCTCTGTGGGGGCCAAACCATCACTTCCAGGACCCCTTGTTCTTCTTTACACTGAAGATTGTTCTTAATGATGTTGGCTGTATGTTTGGGGGTCCTGCTGAAGAATAAATTTGGGGCCAATCACACGCATCCCCGAGGGTATGGCATGATGGTTAAATATCTGCCTGCATTTGTCAACATTGAGGACACCATTGATCCTGACCAAACCTCCAACTCCATTTGCAGAAATGCAGCCCCCGAACTTTCAAGGAACCTCCACCATGCTTCACTGTTGCCCTTCGGCGAACAAACTGTCTCCTGCTACAGCCAAATATTTCAAATTTTGACTCATCAGTTCAGAGCACCTGCTGCCATTTTCTGTACCCCAGGACCAATGTCTTCGTGCTTAGTTGAGTCGCTTATGCGGCGTACACACGGTCGGAATTTCCGATGGAAACAGTCCGATGGGAGCTTATCAACGGATTTTCCAACCGTGTGTACGCCCATCGGTCTTTTTCTGTCGGAATTTCCGACGGACTTTGGATTGAGAACCTGTTCTCAATTTTTCCGCCGGAAAACCTTTCTATCGGATTTTCCGATCGTGTGTATGCAATTCCGACACGCAAAATTCCGACGCATGCTCGGAAACAATTTGACGCATGCTCGGAAGCATTAAACTTCTCTTCTATAGTGCTGTCGAACGTGTTTTATGCCGCTGTGTTACAGACCGTCGGAATTTGGTGTGACCGTGTGTAGGCAAGACTTTGAGCGAAATTCCGTCGGAATTCCGACGGGAAAACCATCAGAGCTTTTTCCGACGAGAATTCCGACCGTGTGTACGCGGCATATGCCTTACTTCTACATCCTTCATAGGATGTGGAAATAAGGGTAAGCAACTCAACTATGCAGGAAAACATAGGAACGGGAGTGCAGAAAAATGGCAACAGGTGCTCTGGACTGATGAGTACAAATGTGACTATACCAATGTAAGTATTATACAACCCTGTCAGTAAGGCTTATGCCCTGTACACACTGTCGGAAAATCCGACGGAAAAGGTCTGATTGGATTATATTGTCGGAATTACTTTGTCCGATCGTTTGTAGAGAATTCCGATTGGACAAAGTGCCACACATGCTCAGATCAAATTACGAGACCAAAGCTATTGGCAACTAGCCTGAACGTAGTCCCGTCGTACCGAACGAACGTCATCACGTTCTGAACGATCGGATTTTCCGACAACTTTGTCCGACCGTGTGTTTGCAACACCAGTTTCGGACAAAATCCGTCAGAAAAAGTCTGACGGATTTTGTGGTCGGAATGTCAGACCCTGTGTACGGGGGCTTAGAGTAGGGTGGTCCTGTAAAGACTGATGGAAAGTAGTGCTTATCGGGTAGCCATAAGACTAAGCCCCAGTAACCACAAAATCCGTCTGATTTTTTCCGACGGATTTAGTCCGACACTGGTGTTGCATACACACGGGTCGGACAAAGTTGTCGGAAAATCCGATCATTCTGAACGTGGTGACGTTCGTTGCATACGACGGGACTACGTAGAGGCTAGTAGCCAATAGCTTTGGTCTCGTAATTTGATCTGAGCATGCGTGGCACTTTGTCCGTCGGAATTCCCTACACACGATCGGGAAAAGTCTGATCGGACTTTGTTGTCGGAAAATTTGAGAGCAGGATCTCAAATTTTTTGCGACGGAAAAAGTCAGATGTAGCCCACACACGGGCGGATTTTCCAACAACATGGTCCGTCGGAATTTCCGACCGTGTGTACGGGGGCTAAAGGAAGCCAGACTTTAAGTATGTTCTTTAGGTGGATTTTCATGTGTTTTGGGGTCTCCCCTTAGGTCATTAGGGGGAAGGGGAGAATCGGACAATGAGGTCCACCAATCGAATGGGTGAGGGACAGACATAGAAGGGAGAAAATGGAAAGAGCAGAACAGTGCATGGGGTGTAGAAGAAAGAGAAGGAATGGAATAGACAGTCAAAGTAGGTTAGCGTGTAAGGGGGCTTCTGAATGGCTGTGTGTTGGCGCCAAGAGATACAATTTCCCACCCCACTTCTCCTTAATAGAGCAACAACCCACCTGCTTATAATCTTCTACCTCTGCCATATTGTGCCCATCTCCTTGCCCGATGCCTTCCCACGACATCCCCAGCCATTAGCCTTTATATTGAAAGAACGGAATGTCCACACAAAAGATAGGATTTCCGCACTTTACTGGCCTTCTTCAGAGGAGATGGCAAGGATACACCACATAGACTTACTATTCAGGGACACTTGACATTACTTTGTCAATCACACATATGGTGGACGTACTGTAGCAGTCATTATGTGAAAGCAGCACATTACACAGCACTTTTAACCACTTCAGCCCCGGAAAATTTTACCCCCTTCCTGACCAGAGCACTTTTTACAGTTTGGCACTGCGTCGCTTTAACTGACAATTGCACGGTCGTGCGCCGCTGTACCCAAACAAAATTTGTGTCCTTTTTTTCCCCCAACAAATAGAGATTTCTTTTGGTGGCATTTGATCACCTCTGCGGCTTTTAGTTTTTGCGCTATAAACAAAAAAAGAGCACCAATTTTGAAAAAATAACAATATTTTCTATAAAACATATTCCCCCAAAAAAATTTTTAACCACTTATGCCCCGGACCATTTGGCTGGCCAAGACCAGAGCACTTTTTGCGATTTCGGCACTGCGCCGCTTTAACTGACAATTGCGCGGTCGTGCGACGTGACTCCCAAACAAAATTGACGTCCTTTTTTCCCCACAAATAGAGCTTTCTTTTGGTGGCATTTGATCACCTCTGCGGCTTTTAGTTTTTGCGCTATAAACAAAAAAAAGAGCGACAATTTAGAAAAAAATAACAATATTTTCTACTTTTTGCTATAATAAATATCCCCCAAATTTTTTTAAAGAAACAAATTTCTTCATCAGTTTAGGCCGATACGTATTCTTCTACATATTTTTGGTAAAACAAATCGCAATAAGCGTATATTGATTGGTTTGTGGAAAAGTTATAGCGCCTATAAAATATGGGAAAGATTTATGGCATTTTTATTATTATTATTTTTTACTAGTTATGGCAGTGATATGCGATTTTTAGTGGTACTGCGAAATTGCGATAGACAGATCGGACCCTTTTGACACATTTTTGGGACCATTGACATTTATACAGCGATCAGTGCTATAAAAATGCACTGATTACTGTATAAATGTCACTGGCAGGGAAGGGGTTAACACTAGGGGGCGATCAAGGGGTTAAATGTGTGTTCTAACTGTAGGGGGGGATAGGACTGACTAGAGGAGGAGACCTATCGTTGTTCCTACTTAGTAGGAACAAACGATAGGTCTCCGCTGACAGAACAGGGATTTGTGTGTTTACACACACAAATCCCCATGCTGGCTCTCGTGCCCGCGATCGCGCCCTCTGGCGGCCCCTAAAGGTAACTCTGTACCCGTACAGAACTTTTGGCCTGCTTTTGTTTCTACTGGCTCTAAAGTCGCACCGTTTTAGAGCAACCATCTTTGTCCATTACATAGCACAGGCTTTAGAAAGCACACTAAGCCCCCCGTACACATGGTCGGAAATTCCGACCACAAAATCCGTCTTATTTTTTCCGACGGATTTTGTCCGACACTGGTGTTGCATACACACGGTCGGACAAAGTTGTCGGAAAATCCGATCATTCCGAACGCGGTGACGTTCGTTGCGTACGACGGAACTACGTACTAGTAGCCAATAGCTTTGGTCTTGTAATGTGATCTGAGCATGCGTGGCACTTTGCCGTCGGAATTCTCTACACACGATCGGAAAAAGTCCGATCGGATTTTGTTGTCGGAAAATTTGAGAGCAGGACCTCAAATTTTTTCGATCGGAAATTCCGACGGAAAAAGTCCGATGGAGCCCACACACGGGCGGATTTTCCGACAACATGGTCCGATCGGACCAGACTCTAAGTATGGTCTTTAGGTGGATTTTCATGTGTTTTTGGGTCTCCCCTTAGGTCATTAGGGGGAAGGGGAGAATCGGACAATGAGGTCCACCAATCGAATGGGTGAGGGACAGACATAGAAGGGAGCAAATGGAAAGAGCAGAACAGTGCATGGGGTGTAGAAGAGAGAAATTCCGACGGAAAAAGTCCAATAGAGCCCACACATTTTCCAACAACATGGTCCGATCGGACTTGTTCCATCGGAATATCTGACCGTGTGTACTATATATGTGAATTCTGATTGCATATTAAGAGGAGTGGAGTTTCTGACCTCAGCACAGCTGCAGTCTTTGCTAGCTCAACGATCGGCCCCAGTAATTGCTCTTTCAGACACATTTTATACGTGAAGCTCTTCCCGGGGATCCGATCAGCAAAGACTCCTACCTATTCTGACTACAGATCTCTCTTGTGGCGAATCTCTCGCTCATTGTAAGAATTATTTTTTAAGCTAACCGCGCCACCTGAACCCATCTGCAAACGCTCGTCTTTTTTTTCCGTTACCACCTGTGCGCCCTTCCCGCGCATCTTATTGATGTAAAATTACAAGAGCGGGCATAAATAAGTTATGCCGCGATTGTAAAATGGGAGAAATTTTGTTGTAGCAATTATGTTCAGCAAGATGACAAACGAAATTTTCAGCGCCGTGGCTGCCGTAACCTGGGGAATTTAAACCTCATAATTTCCATTCATTTCGGATAATTTGCAGTAATTTCTCCATGTAATAACTTTGTAATGAAAAACACAGTGGTATTGAAGTGATTTGACTCAGTTTTGTTTCTAGGTAAGGCAAGGGGGCCTCCAAAATAAATAATAAAAATAATATTTCCCATTTTGAGTGTGAACGTTGGGTAATTCTCTCAGCAAAATCATAAACTAATACCAAGGGGTAAATCTCTTGTCCACAAAATGAAAAATAAATTGAGTTAAAGCAAGGAGAGAGAGAGAGAGAGAAAAAAAAAGCTACAGACAATGGATTTTTTATTGTTGGTTTTATTAAATTGTGTCATCTCTCTGCTCTCAAGTACTTCCACCTTTCACTGGGAAAAACAGAAAAGTTCGTCCTCCGCATGGATCGCAAACCCAACCTTCTTATTAACATCTTGTTTTAACGACTCAGGTGCCAGAACAGGAAGGCAAAACCGTCCTTGTGCAAGTATTTAGGCAGCAAACGTGCTTTCAACATATCTTTACTAGAGATGGGCTGAACAACCCCACCCCCGCCACGGTTCGGTTCGCGCCACTCGAACATCGCAAAAGTTCGGACCTGATCCACCAACCCTATTAACTACCCCCCGTGGGATCCCCTCTCATTCTGGGGTAACGTCGTATGACGTCGCCCCAGTATCACCGCTCTTGCGGGCCTGCGTCAGCGCGTAGCGCAGTGGTTGCGCCACGCCCATAGAACGCGGCCTAACCCAGCCAATGACACGGCTCTTTACCCATGTGATCGGCTGTGTCCATTTACAGCCGATCACATGTAAACAAGGAAATTATTATTATTATTATTATTATTATTATACAGGATTTATATAGCGCCAACAGTTTGCGCAGCACTTTACAACATGAGGGCAGACAGTACAATTACAATACAAATCAATACAGGACTTCATTCAGAGGGCCCGGCTCGTTGGAGCTTACAATCTAGAAGGGAATGCCGTTTAACGGTTCTCCTCGCCTCACACTAAAGCCCCGTACACACACGATCGAACTTTCCGGCGGAAAATGTGCGATCGGAGCTTGTTGTCGGAAAATTCCGACCGCGTGTAGGCTCCATCGCACTTTTTCCATCGGAAATTTTCGACACACAAAGTTTGAGGGCTGGATCTAAAGTTTTCCGACAACAAAATACGTTGTCGGAAATTCCGATCGTGTGCACACAATTCCGACGCACAAAGTGCCACGCATGCTCGGAATCAAGCAGAAGAGCCGCACTGGCTATTGAACTTGATTTCTCTCGGCTCGTTGTGCGTGTTGTACGTCACCGCGTTGTTGACGTTCGGAATTTCCGACCAACTTTGTGCGACCGTGTGTACGCAAGACAAGTTTGAGCCAACACCCGTCGGAAAAAATCTGACGGATTTTGTTGTCGGAATGTCTAAACGTGTGTACAGGGCATGAAAGAGTGTGAGGCGAGGAGAGCCATTCAGCGGAATCTCCTCGCAAGGGAGACTGTACAGGTTATCAGGGCACTGATCATCAGTGATCTGATGATCAGTGCAGCCCCAGCAGTGCCCATCAGTGACACCAATTAGTGCCCATCAGTGATGTCAGTCAGTGCTGCCTTACAGTGCCCATCGGTGCCCATCAGTGCTACCCATCAATGTCGCCTCTCCGTGCCACCTATTATTGCCCATCAGTGCCACCTATCAGTGCCCACTAGTGCAACCTGTCAGTGCCATCTATCAGTGCTAAGCAGTGATGCATATCAGTGCCCATCAGTGCGGCATATTATTATTATTATACACGATTTATATAGTGCCAACAGTTTACGCAGTGCTTTAAAATGTATAGGGGGAACAACACAATTACAGTACAGTTCAATACAGAAGGTACAGGAGGGCCCGGCTCATAGAGCTTACATTCTAAAGGGAGGGGGTGGTGGTACAAAAGGTAATAGATGCAGGGAATGATTTGTATGGGGGTGGCTCGGGACAGTTGTTAGGTGGGTGTGGGATAGGCTTCCCTGAATAAGTGAGTTTTTAGGGATCTCCTAAAGGTGGACAGGGTAGGGGCTGATCGGATATACCGGGGCAGGGAGTTCCAGAGGATGGGAGAGGCTCTGGAGAAGTCCTGAAGACAAGCATGGGAGGAGGTAACAAGGGAACTAGAGAGCAGGAGGTCCTGGGATATTAGTGCCTCCTCATCAGTGCCACCTAATCAGTGCCCTTCAGCGACGCCTCATCAGTGCTCATCAGTGAAGAAGAAAAATTCATTATTTACAAAATTTACTAACAAGAACTAAGGAAACCTTTTTTTTTCACAATTGTTGGTATTTTTTCGTTTTATTTTTTTATTTTTTGCAAAAAATTTAAAACCCAGCAGTGATTAAATACCACCAAAAGAAAACTCTTATTTGTGTGAAAAAAAATTATAAAAATTTCATTTAGGTACACCGTTGCATGACCGCACAATTGTCATTCAAATTGTGACAGCACTGAAAGTTTAAAATTGGCCTGGGCAGGACAGGGGTAAAAGTACCCGGTAAAATGGGAAGCGGTCTATGGGACCCAAACTTGAAAAACCAAATGTCCCAATTTTGAAGGCTTATATGCAAGTTGCCCTGGGGGACATGTACCAATGCAAAAAAAACTTTTAGAAAAGACAGTTTCTAAAGAAGCAGTGATTTTAATGAAGTGAAAGAATAAAAATGAAAAATTCCTTTAAAAATAGTGCCTGGGGGTCCCCTTAGTGTGCCTGTAAAGTGGTGCATCTGTAGCATGTATAGAACCTGCTGCAGCAAAACTGACATTTATAAAGAAAAATTAAATGACATGTCAATTGATCTTCCCTGCAAGTTTTCTTTATTTGGACAAGCTGGAATTTCGACGCTGGGCAAGTGGGTGGCAGGGAGTGTATTTATTTATTTATTTTTTGATGCAGCTGCTGGGGCAGAGAAATTTGCTTGCTATACTATTCAGCTGGTGGTGTGCTACTGGCAGACGTGTTGCAAGTACCTGGGACACCCTTTGCTATTCCATCATCCCTGTCAGAGAAGGCTGCCGAGAAGTCATGAGATATAGTGGGGGGGGGGGGGGGGGGGGGGGGGGGGGGGTAGACATGAAAGGTGAGGAGGAGAAGAATTGTGTCCCTTGTGTGTGGCTTTCAGGTACTCTTGCCAAACGGGCATAGTGGTGGGAGGTTAAATGGCTTGTCAAGCATATGGTACCCAAATCTACTCTATTTTGGTGAAATAGGGTGGATGTGGCTATGATGGCTGCCTCTGGAGGACATCCTGCCTCGTTGGAGTTGTGCCTCCCCCTCACTGCTCTATGAGTGACCTCATCATCATCCCCTCCATCCTCATCATCACTGGAGCCAACTTGGCAATATGGTGCAGCTGGGGGAACACGACTGCTGATTTGTTGTTTATCAGTGTTCTCCCTCTCTGTAGGCTCATGTTACTGGTGGGCAGTCATGTTGGAACAGGAAGGGGCCGTCCTCAAACTGTTCCAACAAAGTTGGGAGCATGAAATTGTCCAAAATGTCTTGGTATGCTGACGCCTTAAGATTTCCCTTCACTGGAACTAACCCCAACCCCTTGAAAAACAACCCCCACCATAATCCCCCCTCCACCAAACGATTTGGACCAGTGCACAAAGCAAAGTCCATAAAGCAGTGCCAGGACAAGGTCATTCGTTGCCCAGGGCGAAGATGAAAAACTGTGCCCCCCCCCCCCCCCGATGTGAAAAGTTACAGCGCCTACAGACGATGCGATCTATACTAATGCATCAGTGACAATGCATTAACCCCCTTCCTGCTGCATATTACCAATACCATTGCTAATTAAGCAAACTCCCCTCAGAGACTGCAGACATAATATAAGACAAGAGATGGTTATAGACTGAGGACATCATACTAAAGATGGTTAGAGACTGCAGACATGATACAAGAGATCAAGGCAGCCTCACCAGTGCCCATCAAATGCAGCCTACCGTGGTGCCCATCAATGCCGCCTCACTTTGCCCATAATTGCAGCCTCACTGTGCCCATCAATGCCGCCTCACTGTGCCCATAATCGCAGCCTCACTGTGCCCATCAATGCTGCCTCACTGTGCCCATAATCACAGCCTCGCTGTGCCCATAATCGCAGCCTCACTGTGCCCATCAATGCCGCCTCACTGTGCCCATCAATGCTTCCTCACTGTGCCCATAATCGCAGCCTCATTGTACCCATAGTTGCAGCCTCACTGCGTCCATCAATGCCGCTTCACTGTGCCCATCAATGCTGCCTCACTGTGCCCATCAATGCTGCCTCACTGTGCCCATCAATGCCGCCTCACTCTGCCCATCAATGCCGCCTCTCTGTGCCCATAATCTGAGCCTCACTGTGCCCATCAATGCCACCTCTCTGTGCCCATCAATGCCACCTCCCTGTGCCCATTAATGCCGCGTCACTGTGCCCATCAATGCCACCTCACTGTGCCCAGAATCGCAGCCTCTCTGTTCCCATAGTTGCAGCCTCTCTATGCCCATAGTTGCAGCCTCACTGTGCTCATCAATGCTGCCTCACTGTGCCCAGAATCGCAGCCTCTCTGTGCCCATCAATGCTGCCTCACTGTGCCCAGAATCGCAGCCTCTCTGTGCCCATGAATGCCGCCTCACTGTGCCCAGAATCGCAGCCTCTCTGTGCCCATGAATGCCGCCTCTCTGTGCCCAGAATCACAGCCTCTCTGTGCCCATAATTGCAGTCTCTCTGTGCCCATAATCACTTTGCCTATGAATCCAGACTTACCATAGCCTGCCTTGGATAACACAGCGGACAGCTACCGCAGCGCTGTGTGTCACATAGCTGGATTTGTGTGTGTGTGTTCAGCTGCGCCATAACAAGGTCCCGCCCCTTTAGACCGGCTAGTGTGATAGGCGGAACACTTATTCAATCTGCTATCACACGAGCCGGTCTAGGGGGGCAGGACCTTGATACGGCGCCGGCGAACACACACCCACACAAATCCAGCTCCCTGACACACAACGCTCCTGGCGCTGTGTGACAAACAGGAGGAGAAAGAGGTGGGAGGGGAGCGCTGCAGCCACAGGATCAAAGCGGCCGCAGGACAGGCGGCCTGTAGCGTGGCTTCTACTGCGCCCCCCTTCCTCCAAAAAATTGTCCCGCCCAGGGCATCCTTCCCTTCTGCCCACCCCTTGTACCGGCCCTGTCATAAAGACATGGGGGTGGAGGAACTTGACTGGCCTGCACAGAGTCCTGATCTCAACCCAAAAGAACACTTTTGGGATGTATTAGAGTGGAGACTGCAAGCCAGGCCTTCTCGTTCACATCAGTGCCTGACCTCACAAACGCACTTCTGGAAGAATGGTCAAACATTCCCATAGACACCCTCCTAAACCTTGTGGACGGCCTTCCCAGAAGAGTTGAAGCTCTTATAGCTGCAAAGGGCGGTGCCAACCCAATATTGAACCCTACGGACTAAGACCGGGATGCCATTGGCGTTCATGTGCGTGTAAAGGCAGGCGTCCCAATACTTTTGGTAATATAGTGTATGTTTCAACTGCAGACGCCTTTTGAATTCACTGCCTGGAGAGGAGGCGAGGGAACGTCATGTTTACAATTCTCGGCTCTATAAAACCAGTCAATGTACATTACAAACAAGCCCTGACCCGGGTCCCGCCACTTCAGATAATGTACATTTAAGGCATACCAGAGCCCAGTTATGGCTCTCGGTCAAAAGTCGCAGACTGATACACGTTTATTGCCGGCTATCTCGGTAATCTTTAACCTTTTCCCGGCAGGAGTTAAAAAGCGAACAAATAAAGGCTGGGCATCAAGTGACTGAAGTATATTTCTGCTATTGGTGCTCATACACCGCCATCTGGTCATCCGAGGAGCGAGCGGGGCGATAAGTGTTTGTTGACCGCGGACAATCCACCGAGCCAATCGTTTGCTCCGTTCCCCAGACAACCTGATAAGACATAATAACCTCTTCACTGTGCAGCCATTGTTTTAATAGGTGCTCTCCAGTTGCCTTGATGCAACGCGGCCTCGGGTCACACCGATCGATAAAGGGAACCGGTCACCAGTTTGGTAACAATTTTATAATGCTGCCTACACACTACAACGTTTTGGAAGCTGCCCAACAGATTTCATTAGCCCCGGAAGGATTTGCCCCCTTAGGCTATTTTCACACCGAGGCGCTGGGTGCGCTGGCGGCAAAGCGGCGCTATATTTAGCGCCGCTTTACCGTCGTTTTAGCGGCGCATTTCAGCTGCTAGCGGGGCGGTTTTACCCCCCGCGAGTGGCCGAGAAAGGGTTAATACCGCCCGCAAAGGGCGGGTTCGGAGCGCTGCCCCATTGTTTTCCTACAGCGCGCCAAAGATGCGGCTTGCAGGACATTTTTCAGCGTCCTGCAAGCGCACCGCTCCAGTGTGAAAGCCCTCGGGCTTTCACACTGAAGACACAGCAACGGCTGTTTCAGGTCGGTTTGCAGGCGCTATTTTTAGCGCAATAGCGCCTGCAAACCGCCCCAGTGTGAAAGGTGCCTTAATGACCAGGTCATTTTTTTTGCGATTCGGCGCTGCGTCGCTTTAACTGACAATTGCGCGGTCGTGCGACGTTGTACCCAAACAAAATTGACGTCCTTTTTTCTTCACAAATAGAGCTTTCTTTTGGTGGTATTTGATCACCACATTTTTTCTTCTCAGTTTTTTCCTCATTTTTTCCTCAGTTTAGGCCGATACGTATTCTTCTACATATTTTTGGTAAAAAAAATCGCAATAAGCGTTTGGTTTGCACAAAAGTTATAGCGTCTACAAAATGGGGGATAGTTTAATGGCATTTTTATTATTATTATTATTATTTTTTTACTAGCAATGGCGGCGATCTGAGATTTTTATCAGGATTGCGACATTGCGCAGACAGATTGGACGCTTTTGACACTATTTTTGGAGCATTGGTATTTATACAGCGATCGGAGCTAAAAATGGCCATTGATTACTGTATAAATGTCACTGGCAGGGAAGGGGTTAACACTAGGGGGCAATCAATGGGTTAACTGTGTTCCCTAGGTGTGTTCTAACTGTAGGGGGGGTGGCACTGCCTAGAGGAGGAGAGAGATCGTTGTTCCTACTTAGTAGGAACACACGATCTGTCTCCTCTCCCCTGAGAGAACCGGGATTTGTGTGTTTACACACACAGATCCCGGTTCTTGCTCTGTCACGAGCGTTCGCGGGTGCCCGGCGGTCATCGTGCATCGGCTTTGGGGACACGCGGCGGGCGTGTGCGCACGCCTCCAGCGCTGCGCGCTCGCCTGCTGTCTTGTCTTAAAGGAGCGATGTACAGCTATGGCGATTTGCGCAGCTGTGCCAACCTGCCGCAGTATAATTGCGGTGGCTGGTCGGCTAGTGGTTAAAAAAGAGCTAAATCAAAATGTTTTTTTTTTTTTTTTTTTCCTTTTTTAGAAAGACTAAGGAAGAGTTATAACCCCTGTCAGTTTTTTTTTTTTTGCCCTCTGTGTACAATTGAGGAGAATTCTCTTCACCTCCTGTACATAAACAACACAGGAAGTGAGAGGAAATCCCTCAAACGTGAAGGAATCACCAAAATTAGTGTCCCTCACTGGAAGATTTATTCTCTGCTCCTGTTCTGGTGACAACTAGACATGTGCGCCGTCAATAAATTTGTTTTGTTCCATTCCGTTTCGTATTAGAATTAATTTGTAATTTTGTAATTCGTGTCCGAAATTTTATACGAAATACGAATTTTCGATAACTTTTCGTAACAAATACAAATGTTCGTTATGATGAATTTATTATTATGAGGGGCTCCCACCATCCCTGTGCTGTGCCCATTATGAGGGGCTCCCACCATCCCTGTGCTGTGCCCATTATGAGGGGCTCCCACCATCCCTGTGCTGTGCTCATTATGAGGGGGTCCCCACCATCCCTGTGCTGTGCCCATTATGAGGGGCCCCCACCATCCCTGTGCTGTGCTCATTATGAGGGGCTCCCAACATCCCTGTGTTGTGCTCATTATGAGGGGCTCCCCCCATCCCTGTGCTGTTCTCATTATGAGGGGATCCCACCATCCCTGTGCTGTGCTCATTATGAGGGGCTCCCACCATCCCTGTGCTCATTATGAGGGGCTCCCACCATCCCTGTGCTGTGCCCATTATGAGGGGCCCCCACCATCCCTGTGCTGTGCTCATTATGAGGGGCTCCCCCCATCCCTGTGCTGTGCTCATTATGAGGGGGTCCCACCATCCCTGTGCTGTGCTCATTATGAGGGGCTCCCACCATCCCTGTGCTGTGCCCATTATGAGGGGCTCCCCCCATCCCTGTGCTGTGCCCATTATGAGGGGCTCCCACCATCCCTGTGCTGTGCCCATTATGAGGGGCTCCCACCATCCCTGTGCTGTGCCCATTATGAGGGGCTCCCACCATCCCTGTGCTGTGCTCATTATGAGGGGCTCCCACCATCTCTGTGCTGTGCTCATTATGAGGGGATCCCACCATCCCTGTGCTGTGCTCATTATGAGGGGCTCCCACCAACCCTGTGCTGTGCTCATTATGAGGGGCCCCCACCATCCCTGTGCTGTGCTCATTATGAGGGGCCCCCACCATCCCTGTGCTGTGCCCATTATGAGGGGCTCCCCCCATCCCTGTGCTGTGCTCATTATGAGGGGCTCCCACCATCCCTGTGCTGTGTCCATTATGAGGAGCTCCCCCCATCCCTGTGCTGTGCCCATTATGAGGAGCTCCCCCCCATCCCTGTGCTGTGCTCATTATGAGGGGCTCCCACCATCCCTGTGCTGTGCCCATTATGAGGGGCTCCCACCATCCCTGTGCTGTGCCCATTATGAGGGGCTCCCACCATCCCTGTGCTGTGCTCATTATGAGGGGCCCCCACCATCCCTGTTCTGTGCCCATTATGAGGGGCCCCCACCATCCCTGTGCTGTGCTCATTATGAGGGGCCCCCACCATCCCTGTTCTGTGCCCATTATGAGGGGCTCCCACCATCCCTGTGCTGTGCTCATTATGAGGGGCTCCCACCATCCCTGTGCTGTGTCCATTATGAGGGGCTCCCACCATCCCTGTGCTGTGCTCATTATGAGGGGCCCCCACCATCCCTGTGCTGTGCCCATTATGAGGGGCCCCCACCATCCCTGTGCTGTGCCCATTATGAGGGGCTCCCACCATCCCTGTGCTGTGCCCATTATGAGGGGCTCCCACCATCCCTGTGCTGTGCTCATTATGAGGGGCTCCCACCATCCCTGTGCTGCGATGACTTCCTGGGTTTTTAACTTTTAGGTTCGTTAACTTTTCGTAATAATTACGAATGTTTGTTAGGAATTTGGATCCGAAAATTCGTAAACGAAATTTCGTATTTCGTACAAAATTCGGAAGCATAGCAATTCGGAATTCGGATCCTCCCAAATGTACGAATTTAGGCAAATTCGTACGAATTTTCGATTTGTACGAAACGAATCGCACATGTCTAGTGACAACCCAAAACTTGGGATTTTCTTTCACTTTCGGTGATAAAGGTCAAAAATATGTTTTCTTTTGTTTTTGTTTTTTTTATTATTTGCCCAGACATCCACTTTATTAAAAACCCAGCCCCCATTTTTAATTTTTTTTTTAATTCTGTATACACAACTTTTTTTTTTTGCAGGTGTCTCCAGGACCAGTCATATGATGTGTGGGGTCATTTTATTGTAGCCCAGACCCCTGACAGGTCCCGATGATTTGCCCCAGGTGCACTCGACAGTCTCACTTCATAATAAGCAGACATTGGGTGTCTTTTCATGTTTTCTTGCTGGCTGAACTTGGTTGAGGTGTAAGGAAGCCTTGGTATTCTCCTTGGTATTCTCCTTGGTATTCTCCTTGGTATTCTCCTTGGTATTCTCCTTGGTATTCTCCACATTTAGTGCACAGAATAACTGGAGGACTCTCTCTATTCTGTTTACTCTCTTTAGGGATATTGACGCAGTCACACAAGGGGTTAAACAGCCAATAGTCACAAGACACTGTTTCCAGGCCTCTACTCACTGTGTCTTCAGGTACCTCCTGTCCAATATCATCTGGACACTTCTCCTGTGAATCTCCAGGCCAGATCCTCAGTGAACCCCCTTGACTTGGCTTCCAAAAAACAGGCCGACAGTGTTTACCAAGCTAAGTGTAGCCCCCTACATCTAGTGGATATAGTTAGCTGATAGTGTAGGCAACTTGGCTTGTCTGAGAGCCAGACTCTGGGTCAGGGTTGAGTGACTCAGGGAGGCTAGATGACTCAGCAAGCAGCATCTCTGGTGCCTCTCTTTGTTCTAGAACCTTAAAGAAGCTTCCAGATGTAGTGGGAGGGGGTTAGGAGGAGCTGCTTGACATATTTATGAGGGCCCCAGTCAATCCCTAGCAAATGGGCTGACATTAGGGTGCCCACGTGTGCCTTATTGCTGTATAGCAGGTCTGTCTCGGGCACCCTCATTCCGGGACAATACAGTGACCCATAATTGCCCCCTGGCCCTGGACCGATCTGATGCCCTCAAAAATATCCCTTTACATGGCTGCTGTCTCTAACTGACAGCCTGTGGTGGACCCCTGGATGGTGAGACCCCTTTTACATGAGCCGTTGGCTCAGTGCCCAAATGGTTGCTAGCTGCCGCTCCGCCTCACATCTAGCAACCAGTGACATCACGAGGAGGAGAGAGACAGAGCCCCAGCATTCACAGCGGGGAAGATTTAACTTAACTACTGATTAGCTCCACCCATCTCCTCCCTGCATCATTCAGCCAGCAGCATGTAGAAGTGCACAAAGGAGAGATGAGGTTTGTAGAAAGGCAAGTGAATCCAAAGCGCTCACCATGGACAGATCGGGGTTAAAATCCTCATTCAGCTCTCCCCCAGCAGCCAGCATTCTGTGCTGAACTGTCAGCACTTCACTGGAGCTCGTCCCCCCCATCTTTTTTTGGGAAGGGGGGTAGGGTGACCACATTTCCAAACTGCCATTCATCTTTTTTTGGGAAGGGGGGTAGGGTGACCACATTTCCAAACTGCCATTCAGGGTCACCCCCCCCCCCCCCCCCTCCATTTCCAAAAAATCAGCTTGTGCTGCAAAGAATCACAGCACAGTGATTAGACACAAGAGGCAGGTTTTATAATTTCTCCAATCACAAGCAGGGGGCGGAGATTGAGCTCCTCCAGAGTGACAAGTACTGTCAGTGAGTACAGCAGTCACGTGGCAGCCTTTTTTGGGGGCATCAGATTGGCCTGGGGGGTGGCTGTGTCAGTTTCATTTCGGGACACTGCATTGTCCTGGAATGAAGGTACCCTGGACAGACCTGCAAAATTCGGGACTGTCCCGGGCAATCCGGGACATGTGGTTACCCTACAGGGGGGGTGTCCCTGAATGGCAGTTTGGAAATGTGATCACCCTAGCTGACAGGCATGAGTCATGGCAGCAAGGGGCAGTCAGGTGGAGGATGGAGATGGAGTGCTGAGAAGGCTGTCGGGGGCTCTTGAGGGTGCCCTCTAGTCGGCGGGGGGGGGGGGAGACCTCGGGCCTGGGGCTCGTCTGCTGGAAGGATCCCCCACAACACACAGAGAAACCCCTTTCTGGAGGCACAGGAGTAAGGAGAGGACAGCGGGAGCAGGTCAGCACGTCTGGGAGATCTCCTGAGAAGTCAGCCGGGTGGGCTGGTAAGTGTTTAGTCTGGGAAGACTGTGGACAGAGTGTCAGTCTATGTGGGCTGTGGAGAAGTTGGCCAGGAGGGCTAGAGAAAGAGGCCGCTGCAGCCAGGCGGGTTGGCAGTGCCTGAAGAGGTGGTGCTGGGATCAGTGGCCACAGGGATGTATGCTGGACATTGACCTTTTCTCTACACACCAAAGGGGCCTCGGGTTCCTGTCTATAACAGGCTGTTGCTTAAAATCTGATTGAGTGCCGCGTCGGATCCATTATCGGTGTGCCAGAGGAGTACCGCAAGCGAACGAGTGCTGGAGGAAGCGGAGGATTGTATATAGACCAGTGATGGCGAACCTATGGCACGCAGAGCCATCTCTGTGGGCACACGAGAGGGTCCAGGACAGAGCTAGAGGTCTCTCTCTCCTCTCAGCCCCCCTACCTCTCTTTCAGCCCCCTCTTTGTGTCCCCCCTCTCTCTGTTCCCCCTCTCTCTCAGCTCACCCCCCTCTCTCAGCCTCTCTCTTGCACCCCTCTCTCTCTGTCCCTCTTCTCTCTCTCTGTTCCCCTTCTCTTTCTATGTTGCCCCTCTCTCACACCCCTTTCTCTCTGTCCCCCATCTCTCTCTCTATCTGTCCCCCCCCCCTCCCTCTCTCTGTTCCTCCTCTCTCTCAGCTCACCTCTCTCAGCATTTCTCTCACACTCCTCTCTCTCAGCCCCTCTCCCTCTCTCTGTTCCCCCTCTCTCTCAGCATCTCTCTCACACCCCTCTCTCTCTGTCCCCTCTCTCTCAGCCCCTCTCCCTCTCTCTCAGCCCCCCTCCCTCTCTCTGTTCCCCCTCTCTCTCAGCATCTCTCTCACACCCCTCTCTCTCTGTCCCCTCTCTCTCAGCCCCTCTCCCTCTCTCTCAGCCCCTCTCCCTCTCTGTTGCCCCTCTCTCTCAGCATCTCTCTCACACCACTCTCTCTCAGCCCCTCTCCCTCTCTCTCAGCCCCCCTCCCTCTCTCTGTTCCCCCTCTCGCTCTCTGTTTCCCCTCTTTCTCAGCATATCTTTCACACCCCTCACTCTCTCTCTGCCCCCTCTCTCTCTCTCTGCCCTCTCCCTCTCTCTGTTCCCCCTCTCTCTCAGCATTTCTCTCACACCCCTCTTTCTTTCTCTCTCTCTGCCTCCCCTCTCTCTCAGCCCCCTCCCTCTTAGCATCTCTCTCACACCCCTCACTCTTGCTGTCTCCTCTCTATCTCTCTCTCTCTCTCACACACCCCTCTCTCTCTCACACAAGCCCTCTCTTTCGCTCAGCCCCCCTCTCTCACGAATTGCTGTGTTGGCACTTTGCAACACAAAACCAATGTATTTATTTCAGGTTTGGCACTCAGTCTCAAAAAGGTTCACCATCACTGATATAGACTGTATCTAGGAAAAGCTCTCCCTGGAAGTCAAATGGGCATCCCATAATTCACAATCCCCATCCAAGTTTTAATCCCTCCAATAAATAACAAAAACAAAGTGCTGGACGGTTTTCTGTCTCTGAAGTGACTGTGAAAATTCGGTGTGCCTGGCTGTGCAGGGTGGGGGGATCATATTCTATTCGCGGTACATATGCGCTACATATGATCTTGATGAACTCCTGCAGGGTTCAGCCAACCTGCCCCTTCCGGCTGGGATCTTCTCCTCCTGTTCCAGGTAGACATGTGCACAACAAAAAAATTTGTTTATTTTCGTTTTGTTTTTTTCCTTTCCGTTGATTTGTAACGATTCGTACATTCGTAAGTCGTCGGCGTTCGTATTCGTAACGATTCGTACATTCGTAAGAGTTATTTTTTCGTTGATTCGTTTTTTCGTTAGTTTCATTTTCGTTCATTCGTTTATTCGAAATTCGGACGCATTCGTAGTTATTCGTACATTCGTAACATTCGTAGATTCGTAATCGGAGCATGATTCATAATTTTATGTAATGTGCATGCTATTATTACATTTTAATAATTTACGAATCGAAAAAAAAAAAAGCTACGAATCGAAAAAAAAGTTAAGAATCGAAAAAAAAGTTACGAATCGAAAAAAAAAAAGTTACGAATCGAAAAAAAAAGTTAAGAATCGAAAAAAAAAGTTACGAATCGAAAAAAAAAAAGTTAAGAATCGAAAAAAAAATTTAAGAATCGAAAAAAAAAAAGTTAAGAATCGAAAAAAAAATTTAAGAATCGAAAAAAAAAAAAGTTACGAATCGAAAAAAAAGTTACAGATCGAAAAAAAAAAAGTTAAGAATCGAAAAAAAATTTAAGAATCGAAAAAAAAAAGTTACGAATCGAAAAAAAAGTTACAAATCGAAAAAAAAAAAGTTAAGAATCGAAAAAAAATTTAAGAATCGAAAAAAAAAAAGTTACGAATCGAAAAAAAAGTTACAAATCGAAAAAAAAAAAGTTAAGAATCGAAAAAAAAATTAAGAATCGAAAAAAAAAGTTAAGAATCGAAAAAAAAGTTACGAATCGAAACGATTGATTCGTAACGATTCGTACATTCGTAAGTCGTCGGCGTTCGTATTCGTAACGATTCGTACATTCGTAAGAGTTATTTTTTCGTTGATTCGTTTTTTCGTTAGTTTCATTTTCGTTCATTCGTTTATTCGAAATTCGGACGCATACGTAGTTATTCGTACATTCGTAACATTCGTAGATTCGTAATCGGAGCATGATTCATAATTTTATGTAATGTGCATGCTATTATTACATTTTAATAATTTACGAATCGAAAAAAAAAAGCTACGAATCGAAAAAAAAGTTAAGAATCGAAAAAAAAGTTACGAATCGAAAAAAAAAAAAAAGTTACGAATCGAAAAAAAATTTAAGAATCGAAAAAAAAAAAGTTACGAATCGAAAAAAATGTTACAAATCGAAAAAAAAAAAGTTAAGAATCGAAAAAAAAATTAAGAATCGAAAAAAAAAAGTTAAGAATCGAAAAAAAAGTTACGAATCGAAACGATTGATTCGTAACGATTCGTACATTCGTAAGTCGTCGGCGTTCGTATTCGTAACGATTCGTACATTCGTAAGAGTTATTTTTTTTCGTTGATTCGTTTTTTCGTTAGTTTCATTTTCGTTCATTCGTTTATTCGAAATTCGGACGCATTCGTAGTTATTCGTACATTCGTAACATTCGTAGATTCGTAATCGGAGCATGATTCATAATTTTATGTAATGTGCATGCTATTATTACATTTTAATAATTTACGAATCGAAAAAAAAAAGCTACGAATCGAAAAAAAAGTTAAGAATCGAAAAAAAAGTTACGAATCGAAAAAAAAAAAAAAGTTACGAATCGAAAAAAAATTTAAGAATCGAAAAAAAAAAGTTACGAATCGAAAAAAAAAAAAAAGTTACAAATCGAAAAAAAAAAAGTTAAGAATCGAAAAAAAAATTAAGAATCGAAAAAAAAAAGTTAAGAATCGAAAAAAAAGTTACGAATCGAAAAAAAAAAAGTTACGAATCGAAAAAAAAAAAGTTAAGAATCGAAAAAAAAGTTACGAATCGAAAAAAAAAGTTACGAATCGAAAAATAAAGTTACGAATCGAAAAAAAAAGTTACGAATCGAAAAAAAAAAAAGTTACAAATCGAAAAAAAAAAAGTTAAGAATCAAAAAAAAAATTTAAGAATCGAAAAAAAAAAGTTACGAATCGAAAAAAAAAGTTACGAATCGAAAAAAAAAGTTACGAATGTACGAATTTTTTCGTTCAATCTATTCGAAGCACGTTAAGCAGCGCCATTGTAAGGGACACGGAAAATTACCAATTCAACAAAAAAAAAAAGTTACGAATGTACAAATTTTTTCGTTCATTTTCATTGTTCCTTTTTTCATTTTTCGGATTTTCTTCATTCGTACATTCGTTGTTTCTAATTAGTTTTTTTCGGATTTTCGCTGTTTTTCGGATTAGTTCGATTCGTACGATTTGTTATTCGGATTCGTTCGATTCGAACGATTCGTTCATTCGTACGAAAACGAAAACGAACGAACGAAAAAAACGAAAAAATTAAAAATAAACGAAACGAATTGCACATGTCTAGTTCCAGGCCTCATGCTATTTATATCCTTCACAGCCACCTACTGGGTACTTCTCCCACCCCCCAGGGATTGGCTAAATATTCAGGCTCAGTGTCTGTCTCTTCCAGACCCTTTACTGTCTACAACCTGCTAGAAGGCAGGGGGAGGTAGTTGAGCCTGCATTTACCTGAACCTTGCTAGTAACCTATTCTGTGAGGGTGCTACATTATTGTTCTGGTTTTCTCCTGCAGTGGGGGCCATCAATGTTGCACAATAACCTAGATCCATTCTCTTCAATATGTTGTGATACTAGGGCTGCCCCTAGGGGGCAGGAGCTTGACACACTGGGCTAAACAGAGGTGGATGAATGACACGGGGCATCTTTCAGCATGAAATATATAATGGGCACTGAACCTAGGAGCGGGTCTGCAGGGAAAATGTTCAGGGGACACAGGGCCGTCTTTAATATTGATTGGACCCGGGGAAAAACTTTTCTTGCCCCCCCCCCCCCCCCCCCCCCCCCATGCAATTTCACTCTCCACCTGCTCTGAGACATACAATAAATAGCAGCTAGACTCAAAATCAGTTTACTGAATCAGATCAGGAAGCGATTGCGATTGGTTGCCAGAGGTTACAGTGTATCATTACCGCTCACTGACTGGTTGCCAAAGGTACAGCACACATTGCCGCTCACTGACTGGTTGCTAGAGGTACAGCACATGATTTCTGCTTGTTGATTGGTTGCTAGAGATTACTGTGGATATGACCTCAGGGGGGCATGATATACATCAAGGGATGAGGGAATTTAAACCAGGGTAGTTTGGCAAGTATGAGGCAGCTGCTTTGGGCCCCACAACAATGACAGGGCCCAGGGCAGCTGCCCCTTTTGCCCTGCCTTAAAAACGGCCCTGAGGGGACAGCATCTAAGGAGAAGGTGAGAAATGCAATGACAGCTTAGTTTTTCTTCTAAAAAGTCCTGAGCGTTTGCACAGCTGTCGCAGATAATGTGTCTAATATGTTTATATCGTCCGCCATATATTTCTAGCTCCATCTAGTGACCATAATGTGATATTTTTCTGAATGAGGTGTTTCAGGAAAATACAGTGGAACCTCGGATTACGAGCATAATCCGTTCCAGGAGAATGCGCTTGATCCAAAGTACTCGCATATCAAAGCGAGTTTCCCCATTGAAGTCAATGGAAACGAAAATAATTTGTTCTGCATTGACTTCAATGGCATGCAATACCGCATGTGGCCAGAGGTGGGGGGGGGGCGCCGGAGAGCCTCGGAAATGGCCGGAAAGGCCAGAGGACACCTTGGCAAACCTCGGAAAGACTCCGTTCCCGAGGTTTGCAGAGGTCAGCCGAGCTGTCCTCAGGACAGCGCTGGTCTGCGCCGCTCGGCTCCCCCCTCCACCTCAGGCGAAACACGGTACTGCACACGCTTTGACCTGAATCCTGCAAATTTTTCATAAATGGACCACCCTGTGTTGATTTCTAAAAGGAAGTTGGTGTCAAACTCAATTTTATTGTGGGCCATTATGGTTGCCCTCAAATGGCCGGTTGTATCTGGAAGACTAGATGTCCAGAGCACACCCCCCCCCCCACCATCAGAATTCAAAAGTCCCCCACCCTCCCTTACATCACAACGCACCCCTTTACCTTGTCCTGCTGCCAGGAAGAAGCTGGTGGCAGAGCTGGTAAGCAGAGTCTGGAGGAGGACCAGAGGAAGCCTGAAATCGGCTGCAAGGGTCTGCTGAGTGTTGCGACCAGGGAAGGCAGAGAAGAGCGTGTGCCACGGCTGCACAGAGAGGCACAGGATCTGTAGGAGGAGTTTTGTCCTCCTCTATGCTGCTGACTGCCGAGGCATGGGGGGGGGGGGGGGGGCGTAGCACAGATGAGTCTGCAAGGCTGTGGCTGCGTGGAGAAGAGCAGGATCTGGTGGAAGAGTTCTGTCCTCCAATCTGCTGCCAACTGTTGAGACAAGGTGGGGGCAGAGGTGGGGATGCAGCTCCAGAAGAAGTAGTAGTCTGGCCAGATTCGGCCCGCAGACCTTGTGTTTCACACCTGTGCACTAGAGGGCGCAGGGCACAGAGATGCTGTATCACTTGCCCTCTAGTGGATGCTTTTATAGTAATCAAAGAAGAAATCACAGGCCTGTGACACAATTAGCTTAGCTAAAAAGCTTAAAGTGGGGTGCCCCTTAAAAAAATTTTTTTTAAAGTCAGCAGCTACAAATACTGCAGCTGCTGACTTTTAATAATCGGACACTTACCTGTCCCAGGGTCCAGCGATGCGGGGGAACGAAGCCCCCCCTCGTTCCCGGCTCCGCTCGGCGGCGGCATTTTAACTGTGGGCATCCGGCTGTGTCTTCACAGCCGGGCACCCACTGCGCATGCGCGAGCGGTGCCGCTCGCCGTGATACGCCGCGCAGTCATCTGAGACCTGTGACGTGTCCCAGATGACTGACTGCGCCGAGGGGAAGTGATGTCACCAGCCTGGGCACTGAAGGAGGCAGACTACAAGGGACCCCCTAGCAACAGGCATTTAGAGGTGAGCTAAAAAAAATATTATTTTATTTTTTATTATTTTTAGGAATTTTGAGCTATTTTTTTATTTTTGGGGGAAACACCACTTTAACGGCTTCCCAACTGGCGCACGACGATGTACGTCGACAGAATGGCACGGACAGGCATACGGGCGTACAGGTACGTCCCCTTTAAGATGCCGTCGTGCCAGTCGGGACCCCCCTGCGAGTCCGGTCGCAGGTCCCGCGGACACGATCGCCGCGGGGATACCAGCGATCGTCTCACGGGATGGCTGAACGGGGAGATGCGGAAGTAAACAGCATCTCCCCGTTCTGCCTAGCAACTAGTGACACCGATCTCTGATCCCTGTGATTGGAGCAGAGATCAGTGTTAACTAGATCACAGGCACGCCCCCCCTCCACAGTTAGTAACACGCCCCTAGGAACATATAACCCCTACACTGCCACCTAGTGGTTAACCCCTTCACTGCCAGTGTCATTTACACTGGAATATAAAGAGGAGAAGTTGCGCAACTTCTCCTCTTTATGTTTATTTTTGTGTATATCCCACAATAAGTTGCAGCTTCTTCTTTTTTAGGTTATTATAAATATATGGTTTCTTTATTTAGAATCTATATACCTTCTCCTCCGCTCCAAGCGCAGTTTTCCCCCCCTCCATCATTTACACAGGAATCAGGGCATTTAAATAGCACTGATCGCTGTATAAATGACAATGGTCCCAAAAATTTGTCAAAAATGGCCGATGTGTCCGCCATAATGTCGCAATCACAATAAAAATCGCTGATCGCCACCATTACTAGTAAAAAAAAAAAATATTAAAAAAAATGCTATAAAACTATCCCCTATTTTGTAGACGCTATAACTTCTGCGCAAACCAATCAATAATCGCTTATTGCGATTTTTTTTACCAAAAATATGTAGAAGAATACGTATCGGCCTAAACTGAGCAAAAAAATGTTTATATATTTTTGGGGGATATTTATTATAGCAAAATGTAAAAAATAATGCGTTTTTTTTTTTCAAAATTGTTGCTCTATTTTTGTTTATAGCGCAAAAAATAAAAACCGCAGGGGCGATCAAATACCACTAAAAGAAAGAAACCGCAGGGGCGATCAAATACCACCAAAAGAAAGAAACCGCAGAGGTGATCAAATACCACCAAAAGAAAGAAACCGCAGGGGCGATCAAATACCACCAAAAGAAAGAAACCGCAGGGGCGATCAAATACCACCAAAAGAAAGAAACCGCAGGGGCGATCAAATACCACCAAAAGAAAGAAACCGCAGGGGCGATCAAATACCACCAAAAGAAAGAAACCGCAGGGGCGATCAAATACCACCAAAAGAAAGAAACCGCAGGGGCGATCAAATACCACCAAAAGAAAGAAACCGCAGAGGCGATCAAATACCACCAAAAGAAAGAAACCGCAGGGGCGATCAAATACCACCAAAAGAAAGAAACCGCAGGGGCAATCAAATACCACCAAAAGAAAGAAACCGCAGGGGCGATCAAATATCACCAAAAGAAAGAAACCGCAGGGGCGATCAAATACCACCAAAAGAAAGAAACCGCAGGGGCGATCAAATACCACCAAAAGAAAGAAACCGCAGGGGCGATCAAATACCACCAAAAGAAAGAAACAGCAGGGGCGATCAAATACCACCAAAAGAAAGAAACAGCAGGGGCGATCAAATACCACCAAAAGAAAGAAACCACAGAGGCGATCAAATACCACCAAAAGAAAGAAACCGCAGGGGCGATCAAATACCACCAAAAGAAAGAAACCGCAGGGGCGATCAAATACCACCAAAAGAAAGAAACCGCAGGGGCGATCAAATACCACCAAAAGAAAGAAACCGCAGGGGCGATCAAATACCACCAAAAGAAAGAAACCGCAGGGGCGATCAAATACCACCAAAAGAAAGAAACCGCAGGGGCGATCAAATACCACCAAAAGAAAGAAACCGCAGGGGCGATCAAATACCACCAAAAGAAAGAAACCGCAGGGGCGATCAAATACCACCAAAAGAAAGAAACCGCAGGGGCGATCAAATACCACCAAAAGAAAGAAACCGCAGAGGCGATCAAATACCACCAAAAGAAAGAAACCGCAGGGGCGATCAAATACCACCAAAAGAAAGAAACCGCAGGGGCAATCAAATACCACCAAAAGAAAGAAACCGCAGGGGCAATCAAATACCACCAAAAGAAAGAAACCGCAGGGGCGATCAAATATCACCAAAAGAAAGAAACCGCAGGGGCGATCAAATACCACCAAAAGAAAGAAACCGCAGGGGCGATCAAATACCACCAAAAGAAAGAAACCGCACGGGCGATCAAATATCACCAAAAGAAAGAAACAGCAGGGGCGATCAAATACCACCAAAAGAAAGAAACAGCAGGGGCGATCAAATACCACCAAAAGAAAGAAACCACAGAGGCGATCAAATACCACCAAAAGAAAGAAACCGCAGGGGCGATCAAATACCACCAAAAGAAAGAAACCGCAGGGGCGATCAAATACCACCAAAAGAAAGAAACCGCAGGGGCGATCAAATACCACCAAAAGAAAGAAACCGCAGAGGCGATCAAATACCATCAAAAGAAAGAAACCGCAGGGGCGATCAAATACCACCAAAAGAAAGAAACTGCAGGGGCGATCAAATACCACCAAAAGAAAGAAACTGCAGGGGCGATCAAATATCACCAAAAGAAAGAAATCGCAGGGGCGATCAAATACCACCAAAAGAAAGAAACCGCAGGGGCGATCAAATACCACCAAAAGAAAGAAACCGCAGGGGCGATCAAATATCACCAAAAGAAAGAAACAGCAGGGGCGATCAAATACCACCAAAAGAAAAAAACAGCAGGGGCGATCAAATACCACCAAAAGAAAGAAACCACAGAGGCGATCAAATACCACCAAAAGAAAGAAACCGCAGGGGCGATCAAATACCACCAAAAGAAAGAAACTGCAGGGGCGATCAAATACCACCAAAAGAAAGAAACAGCAGGGGCGATCAAATACCACCAAAAGAAAGAAACCGCAGGGGCGATCAAATACCACCAAAAGAAAGAAACCGCAGGGGCGATCAAATACCACCAAAAGAAAGAAACCGCAGGGGCGATCAAATTCCACCAAAAGAAAGAAACCGCAGGGGCAATCAAATACCACCAAAAGAAAGAAACCGCAGGGGCAATCAAATACCACCAAAAGAAAGAAACCGCAGGGGCGATCAAATACCACCAAAAGAAAGAAACCGCAGAGGCGATCAAATACCACCAAAAGAAAGAAACCGCAGGGGCGATCAAATACCACCAAAAGAAAGAAACCGCAGGGGCAATCAAATACCACCAAAAGAAAGAAACCGCAGGGGCGATCAAATATCACCAAAAGAAAGAAACCGCAGGGGCGATCAAATACCACCAAAAGAAAGAAACCGCAGGGGCGATCAAATACCACCAAAAGAAAGAAACCGCAGGGGCGATCAAATATCACCAAAAGAAAGAAACAGCAGGGGCGATCAAATACCACCAAAAGAAAGAAACAGCAGGGGCGATCAAATACCACCAAAAGAAAGAAACCACAGAGGCGATCAAATACCACCAAAAGAAATAAACTGCAGGGGCGATCAAATACCACCAAAAGAAAGAAACTGCAGGGGCGATCAAATACCACCAAAAGAAAGAAACCGCAGGGGCGATCAAATACCACCAAAAGAAAGAAACCGCAGAGGCGATCAAATACCACCAAAAGAAAGAAACCGCAGGGGCGATCAAATACCACCAAAAGAAAGAAACCGCAGAGGCGATCAAATACCACCAAAAGAAAGAAACCGCAGGGGCGATCAAATACCACCAAAAGAAAGAAACCGCAGGGGCGATCAAATACCACCAAAAGAAAGAAACCGCAGGGGCGATCAAATATCACCAAAAGAAAGAAATCGCAGGGGCGATCAAATACCACCAAAAGAAAGAAACCGCAGGGGCGATCAAATACCACCAAAAGAAAGAAACCGCAGGGGCGATCAAATATCACCAAAAGAAAGAAACAGCAGGGGCGATCAAATACCACCAAAAGAAAAAAACAGCAGGGGCGATCAAATACCACCAAAAGAAAGAAACCACAGAGGCGATCAAATACCACCAAAAGAAAGAAACCGCAGGGGCGATCAAATACCACCAAAAGAAAGAAACTGCAGGGGCGATCAAATACCACCAAAAGAAAGAAACAGCAGGGGCGATCAAATACCACCAAAAGAAAGAAACCGCAGGGGCGATCAAATACCACCAAAAGAAAGAAACCGCAGGGGCGATCAAATACCACCAAAAGAAAGAAACCGCAGGGGCGATCAAATTCCACCAAAAGAAAGAAACCGCAGGGGTGATCAAATACCACCAAAAGAAAGAAACCGCAGGGGCGATTAAATACCACCAAAAGAAAGAAACAGCAGGGGCGATCAAATCCCACCAAAAGAAAGAAACAGCAGGGGCGATGAAATACCACCAAAAGAAAGAAACCGCAGAGGTGATCAAACACCACCAAAAGAAAGAAACCGCAGGGGCGATCAAATACCACCAAAAGAAAGAAACCGCAGGGGCGATCAAATACCACCAAAAGAAAGAAACCGCAGGGGCGATCAAATACCACCAAAAGAAAGAAACCGCAGGGGCGATCAAATACCACCAAAAGAAAGAAACCGCAGGGGCGATCAAATACCACCAAAAGAAAGAAACCGCAGGGGCGATCAAATACCACCAAAAGAAAGAAACCGCAGGGGCGATCAAATACCACCAAAAGAAAGAAACCGCAGGGGCGATCAAATACCACCAAAAGAAAGAAACCGCAGAGGCGATCAAATACCACCAAAAGAAAGAAACCGCAGGGGCGATCAAATACCACCAAAAGAAAGAAACCGCAGGGGCAATCAAATACCACCAAAAGAAAGAAACCGCAGGGGCGATCAAATATCACCAAAAGAAAGAAACCGCAGGGGCGATCAAATACCACCAAAAGAAAGAAACCGCAGGGGCGATCAAATACCACCAAAAGAAAGAAACCGCAGGGGCGATCAAATATCACCAAAAGAAAGAAACAGCAGGGGCGATCAAATACCACCAAAAGAAAGAAACAGCAGGGGCGATCAAATACCACCAAAAGAAAAAAACCACAGAGGCGATCAAATACCACCAAAAGAAAGAAACCGCAGGGGCGATCAAATACCACCAAAAGAAAGAAACCGCAGGGGCGATCAAATACCACCAAAAGAAAGAAACAGCAGGGGCGATCAAATACCACCAAAAGAAAGAAACCGCAGGGGCGATCAAATACCACCAAAAGAAAGAAACCGCAGGGGCAATCAAATACCACCAAAAGAAATAAACTGCAGGGGCGATCAAATACCACCAAAAGAAAGAAACTGCAGGGGCGATCAAATACCACCAAAAGAAAGAAACCGCAGGGGCGATCAAATACCACCAAAAGAAAGAAACCGCAGAGGCGATCAAATACCATCAAAAGAAAGAAACCGCAGGGGCGATCAAATACCACCAAAAGAAAGAAACTGCAGGGGGGATCAAATACCACCAAAAGAAAGAAACCGCAGGGGCGATCAAATATCACCAAAAGAAAGAAATCGCAGGGGCGATCAAATACCACCAAAAGAAAGAAACCGCAGGGGCGATCAAATACCACCAAAAGAAAGAAACCGCAGGGGCGATCAAATATCACCAAAAGAAAGAAACAGCAGGGGCGATCAAATACCACCAAAAGAAAAAAACAGCAGGGGCGATCAAATACCACCAAAAGAAAGAAACCACAGAGGCGATCAAATACCACCAAAAGAAAGAAACCGCAGGGGCGATCAAATACCACCAAAAGAAAGAAACTGCAGGGGCGATCAAATACCACCAAAAGAAAGAAACAGCAGGGGCAATCAAATACCACCAAAAGAAAGAAACCGCAGGGGCGATCAAATACCACCAAAAGAAAGAAACCGCAGGGGCGATCAAATACCACCAAAAGAAAGAAACCGCAGGGGCGATCAAATTCCACCAAAAGAAAGAAACCGCAGGGGTGATCAAATACCACCAAAAGAAAGAAACCGCAGGGGCGATTAAATACCACCAAAAGAAAGAAACAGCAGGGGCGATCAAATCCCACCAAAAGAAAGAAACAGCAGGGGCGATGAAATACCACCAAAAGAAAGAAACCGCAGAGGTGATCAAACACCACCAAAAGAAAGCTCTATTCGTGGTAGAAAAAGGACGTCAATTTTGTTTGGGAGACACGACCGCACGACTGCGCAATCGTCAGTTAAAGCGACGTAGTGCCGAATCGCAAAAAGTGGTCTGGTCTTAAGCCAGCAAAATGGTGCGGGGCTGAAAGTGGTTAATACGTGGCTTATCACAGTTGAGCTAAGGGGGGAAGTTGGGGTTTCACCTGCTGGGGTCCCGGATGACGATGAAGAGCTGGCAAGGCAACACTCTTCACACTCCGCCAAAACCAGAAATCCATTTCCGAAGGGAATTGCTCTTTAAAAAAAAAAAAAAAGTGACTAATATGGTTATTGCTTTTTTGCACAAAGGAACCAATTAGCATATTGACTGCAGTAATAACACTGTTTTAATTATGTTTTAAAAAATTAAGATCCAAATTAACTTTGACTTTAAATATGAACAACATGAAAGCTCCCTTCTCCTTTTTTGTCTCCCGGAATTCACAGCCACCCGCGAGTTAGCCTCTATCTACGACGCGCAATTTCAATTATCCTAAATTGTTTTACACGAGATGGCAGCCGAAAACTTGTGATCTGTCAGAATGCAGTGAGTGTCTAATTGAAGAGACAGAGCAGTGTCCTTGCTATCTATTAACGGAGAACCCCCATCCCCATTTCTCAAATGTTTTTACAGATAATGAAAATATCATTTTAATTATATTCCTGGTAAAAGCCGCACATTTTTTTTTTTTTTTTTTTTTTTTATACATATATTTGCTTTATTTGCTGTTGTGTGAATACATAGAGGCAAACATGTTACATAATGGGAGAATTAATTCAGAAGTTATCTGTTAAAGCGGAAATCTCTATCAGTTGCCGAAATAAATAATATGTTTTCAGCGATTGAGACCCGGGAAAGCGTGTCTAAATATAACTCCGATGAGACGTAGAACACGTTTCGAAGATAAAATCCTAAAGATATTAGAAATGGAGAGAATTAGACATGTGCAATTCGTTTCGTTTTTTTTTTCGTTTTTTGATTTTTTTCGTTATTTTGGTTCGTTCGTTTTCGTACGAATGAACGAATCGTTCGAATCGTACGAATCCGATTAACGAATCATTCGAATCGAACGAATCCGAAAAACAACGAAAATCCGAAAAAAACAAATTAGAAACAACGAATGTACTAATGAAGAAAATCCGAAAAACTAACAAAAAAATTCGTACATTCGTAACTTTTTTTTTCGATTCGTAACTTTTTTTTTCGATTCGTAACTTTTTTTTCGGATCGTAACTTTTTTTTTTTTTCTCGAATGGATTGAACAAAAAAATTCATACATTCGTAACTTTTTTTTCGATTCGTAACTTTTTTTTTTTCGATTCGTAACTTATTTATTTATTAAAATGTAATAATAGCATACACATTACATAAAATTATGAATTATGCTCCGATTACGAATCTACGAATGTTACGAATGTTACAAATGTACAAATAAATACGAATGCGCCTGAAAATTAAACTAACGAAAAAACGAATCAACGAAAAAATAACTCTTACGAATGTACGAATCGTTACGAATACGAACACCGACGACTTACGAATCGTTACGAATCAACGGAAGCGAAAAAAAACGAAAAAAAAAAAAAAAAAAAAACGATTTTTTTTCGGAAACGAAAAAAACGAAACGAAAATAAACTAATTTTTTTGTTGTGCACATGTCTAGAGAGAATGAATTGAGAGGCACCATAGGAAGACTGAATCGGTGAGAACTACATGAGTTCAATGCTTCATTGGTCCGAAAAGGGCCGGGTTGATCAACTGTCATCCCACGATAGAAGATGAGGTAAGTATACTGAACAAAGATCTATTTTAGAGCTTCGTTTAGGACCACTAAACTCTTCTTTAGGAGGATTACTGTACTATACTCATGCGTCCTGATGAAGCTTAACTTCAGCGAAACGCGTTGACACACAAGGATTTCCTTTTCATTGGATTTTTCAAGCAAGAGTACTGTAATTGCTTCGTGTACAGTTGATCCGATAAGCACCATGATATTTGTTTTTATCAAATTCTTTGTTTTAAAAGATTATGTATAATAACATTAACCAATTCCCACCCTCCCTGCCTATAGCAAAATGATGGCCGGTCATGCAACACTGTACTCAAACAAAATTTTTAGCATTTTGTTACCACACATAAAGCTTTCTTTTGGTGGCATTTGATCAATTCTGGGGTTTATATTTTTCGCTAAACAAATAAAAAAAAAGACAGAAAATTTTGAAAAAAAAAAAAGTTTTTCTTAATTTCTGTTATAAAATTTTGTAAAAAAGTAAGTTTTCTCCTTCGCTGATGGGCACTGATGAGGCTGCACTGACGGGCACTTATAAGGCGGCACTGATGAGGCTGCACTGATGGGCACTTATAAGGCGGCACTGATGAGGCTGCACTGACGGGCACTTATAAGGCGGCACGGATCCGTTATCCTGACTGGACTTCATATGATATCTTTCAGGATAATGAGCCGGGAGACACCCGCGGGGGAGCGCAGTGTGGCCATCACTGTTGTGGTGTGTCAGTCTGACACACCGCAACTCCGATCTAGGTGAAGAGCCTCTGACAGAGGCTCTTTACCATGTGATCAGCTGTGTCCAATTACGGCTGATCACGGTGTAAACAGGAAAAGCCATGTATCGGCTTTTCCTCTATTGCGTCTGACAGACGCGAGTAGAGGAGAGCCAATCGACTGCTTTCCTGACAGGGGGGGTCTGCGCTGATTAATTATCAGCACAGCCCCCCCCCAGAATGCCCACCCAGGACCACCAGCGATGCCAATCTGTGCCCACAACATATGCCAATCAGTGCCCATCACTAATGTCTTCCAGTGCCTGCTTATCAGTGATTCCCATCAGTGCTATCTATCAGTGTCCATCAGTGCCACCCATCAGTGTCCATCAGTGCCACCTATTAGTGCCGCCTATCAGTGCCCATCAGTGTCACCTATAAGTACCCATCAGTGTCACTTATCAGCGCCCATCAGTGTCACCTATGAGTGCCCATCAGTGCCGCCTATTAATGCCCATCAATGCCACGTATCAGTGCCACTTATCAGCAGTGATGTAAGTAACTGAGTTAAAATAAACTGAGTTACGTAACGCAGTTACTTTAGAGGGTAACGAGTAATCTAACTGATTACTTTTCCCCTCATGGTAACTCAGTTCCCATTACTTTGGCTTAGTTACCCCAATTACATCTACCGCCACTAGATGGCAGTAGTGTAATTCCGGTGTCCTGACGAAAAAGTTCCCCCGCCAGATAAGGACCCCCTGTACTGCGCAGGTGCAGGGCTTGCGCAGTACGAAGGACTACGGAGCTTCCGAAAATTGCAGAACCTAAACAGCTCTGAGTGAACTCTACACCGCGCAGGCGCAGTTAACATGTAATTGTACGAGGCGATGCCGCACGCTCCTGATGCTCGTGCTACTCTGCAAGGGGCGTCTATCGTGTAACTAAGGGGCGTGTCTAGTATTACTGTAACCAAGGGGCGCATTTATTATTATTGTTATATATCGAGCTCTGCCCATTAATTTAACATTCACCCTCTTCTGTAGACATCCGCCCCTTACACGATATAATAATAATAGACCCGCCCCTTACACGATAAAATAATAATAATAGACCCGCCCCTTACACCATATAATAATAATAATAATAGACCCGCCCCTTACACAATATAATAATAATAGACCCGCCCCTTGCTTACACGCTATAACAGATCTGCCCCTTGGTTAGAGTAATAATAGAGCAGCCCCTTAGTTACACGTATAGAATATTAAAAAAAAAAGTCAGTTACTTTGCTGAGTAACTAATTACTTTTCCAATGTAGTAACTGATTTACTAACGCAATTACTTTTTGGGAGAAGTAATTTGTAAATTAACTAATTACTTTTTTAAAGTAAGATGACCAACACTGCTTATCAGTGCCGCCTATCAGTGCCAATCAGTGCTGCATATTAGGGCCCATCATAAGTACCCACCAGTGCCACCTCATCAGTGCCGCCTTATAAGTGCCCGTCAGTGCAGCCTCATCAGTGCCCATCAGTGAAGGAGAAAACTTACTTTTTTACAAAATGTTATAACAGAAATGTGGAAAACCTTTTTTTTTTTTTTCAAAAATTCTTTTTTTTATTTGTTTAGCGAAAAATATAAACCCCAGAAGTGATCAAATACCACCAAAAGTCAACTTTATGTGTGGGAACAAAATGCTAAAAATGTTGTTTGAGCACAGTGTTGCATGACCGCGCAATTGTCATTTAAATAGCGACAGCCCTGAAAGCTTAAAGTTGTCTTGGGCAGGAAGGGGGGGAAGTGCCCAGTATGGAAGTGGTTAATAAGGACCCTTGTCTGGCCTATATATTATGGTGTCTGTCGAATGTTCAAAGAAGATTCGATGGAGCAGCTAAACTGTACGACGCTGTATAGTTTAGCTGCTCCGTCGAATCTTCTTATAACTTTCGACAGACACCATAAGCCAAAGATTTGACGTTTGTATGTTTTTCGATGCTTTGTCGAATCTTTGTTGTTCATGTTGAATGTATATAGTTCAATCAGAAAATGGACTGGTGATGGTGATCACTGATCAGACAGGTAACAAGATAGGGTATATAGAATCTATATAGAATCTCAATCTATAATATAGATAATAGATAATACAACACGGGCAGCCTCTGAGGCTATCACAACACTAGTATCACTATCAAGTTCACAACACTAACACAATAGCAGATTATTAAGAAAAAGTTAGGTTGAACTGTAGTTTGCTTCACTATTGTTCTGCTGCTGTGCTTATGTTTGCTAAATAATTCAGGTTCTCTGACAAACGGACCAGCTAAGATTGACTGTCTTCTGAAATGATTCAGTGTGTGTCTCTCTCTGCTAGCAATCGTAAGTGAAAGTAAGTTGGCTGTACGTGTGTACTTAGTTCTAGCTATTTTACTGCTCCTCCTCTTTGGTTACAATCAGCCAATAACATTCATCATCATCATTATTTTTATTTTACTTCCCCCACCCAATTCCAGCAGCGATCTTTCCTCTCTATGTCAAATCTTTTCTCTCTATGTCAAATCTTTTCTCTCTATGTTGAATCTTTTCTCTCTATGTCGAATCTTTTCTCTCTATGTCAAATCTTTTCTCTCTATGTCCAATCTTTTCTCTCTATGGTGAATCTTTTCTCTCTATGTCGAATCTTTCCTCTCTATGTCGAGTCTTTCCTCTCTATGTCAAATCTTTTCTCTCTGTGTCAAATATTTTCTCTCTATGTTGAATCTTTTCTCTCTATGTCAAATCTTTTCTCTCTGTGTCAAATATTTTCTATCTATATTGAATCTTTTCTCTCTATGTCGAATCTTTTCTCTCTTTGTCAAATCTTTTCTCCTTATGTCGAATCTTTTCTCTCTATGTCCAATCTTTTCTCTCTATGTTGAATCTTTTCTCTCTATGTCAAATCTTTTCTCTCTGTGTCAAATATTTTCTATCTATATTGAATCTTTTCTCTCTGTGTCAAATCTTTTCTCTCTTTGTCGAATCTTTTCTCCCTATGTCGAATCTTTCCTCTCTATGTCAAATCTTTCCTCTCTGTGTCAAATCTTTTCTCTCTATGTTTAATCTTTCCTATCTATGTCAAATTTTTTCTCTATAATGTCTATAATGTCGAATCTTTTCTCTCTATGTCAAATCTTTCCTCTCTATGTCAAATATTTTCTCTCTATGTTGAATCTTTTCTCTCTATGTCGAATCTTTCCTCTCTATGTCAAATCTTTTCTCTCTTTGTCGAATCTTTTCTCTCTATGTTGAATCTTTCCTCTCTATGTTGAATCTTTTCTCTCTACGTCTAATCTTTTCTCTCTATGTCAAATCTTTTCTCTCTATGTCAAATATTTTCTCTCTATGTCGAATCTTTTCTCTCTATGTAGAATAATCTTGGACTAATAGAGTTAAGGTCAGGCACATTCGACCACAGGTTCGATGGACACAGATTGTTATTGTCAGCGTCATGTCGAATCTCTTATCTATATCGAACTGTTGTCACAACGAAAACGAAAATAAAGCATTTGTTTATGTCGGATCTTTCGTTTTTCGGATTCTGCACGAAAACACCTGAAATTCAGAGGAAAATTAATGCACATGTCTAGCATACAGTAAGATTGGAATTTCATAAACCAAGCTTGACTAATTGCATCCATCCTATGGCTGTGTTTATCATACGGCGCTCCTGCAGTAGAATTCAGGGCGGCATGGTTATTGGGGCAGAACCAATTCTGCACACAATGTAAAACATTTTCTTTATTTGGTTTGGCTCCTTTGCTTATCTCTGGACATTTGTCCCCATATACAATAAGGGAACTGTAAGGGGAAGGGGTGCAGGGGATATTGAGAGGAATCATAAGACTTATTATTGCTCAGGAAAGGTGAAATAATTTCTTATCTCTTTTGTTTGGTGGTCTGTATAGCTGGAACGTAGGTTTGCATATAAATTAAACCACATGCTGCCCCTGGTAGCTCTTTCTAGCATTAGCTTTTACTAAAATAATTGGACCCAATTAGAAGTGGGCTTTACAAAAGGGTGTCTTCATTCGAGTGAACCAAAGGCAGCATGGTGCCTCCATATGGGACTGCACGGGCACCCCTACAAAATATTGAGATCATGTTTTTGCAGTGAAGGTTACTATTAATGATACAGGCATGATAAAGGCATTTTAGACTATTGTGCATTTGAGGAAAGCCCTTTTCTGTTGGCACAGCATGACTGGGGTTCCGTACACTGAGCCAACTCCATGAAGACATGGCACATTTATAAAGCAAGGAATTTAACATTTGGCAAGCTCTCTCTGTAGGTGAATCTTCTAGACCTATGTGTTTTACCACCTGCCGACTGGGGGGGCGACAGGTGCGGGCACGGCAATGTACATGTGCATTGCCGGCTTGCTGCTGAGTTTGGGGCGCGCATGCAAGCCGAGTTTGGCAGCAGATTTAAGCCAATCATTTTGGCTGAAACCTACAGATCAGCAATTAAGTGGGTAGGCACATCTAACTGGAGCCACTTACAGACTGTAGCAGAGGAACTTTGTCTTTCAATGATGCCAACTGCTTCTGAAGCGAGGAGCGGGTTATGCAGCCTGGCTGGTCCACACCCAAATGGGAGGCTTACTGAGAGGGCATAGCACTTTCCCTTCTCCTCTGGAACCTCTCCCTGTTGCTATGCACTGTCTGGGACACACGGAGAACTTGTCCCTTAATTAACCACTTGCACAATGTATGGCAAATCAGGAAGCAAGGGCCTTAACCGCTTCCCGACCGCCTCATTTAGATATACGTCAACAGAATGGCACGGGCAGGCAAAAGCACGTACCTGTACGTCCCCTTTAATTTGCCTGCCCGGGGGGCGCGCGCGTGCCGCCAGCGGCGCGCCCGCGACCAGGTCGGGAGCTCCATGACCACGGCCGCGGGACCAGCGGACCCGATCGCCGCTGGTATCCCGCGATCGGGTTACGGAGCTGAAGAACGGGGAGAGGTCTATGTAAACAAACCTCTCCCCGCGCTTCCTACACTGACTGTCAGTGATCGGCGGTTCCCTGTCATCGGGAACGCCGATCAATGACGTCAGACGTACAGCCACGCCCCCCTACTGTAAAAAAAAAACACAACACGTCACACTGACTCCTCCCGCCCCCTAGTGGTTAACCCCCTAACTACAACTGTCATTTACATAGGAATCAGTGCTATTTAAATAGCAGTGATTGCTGTATAAATGACAAATGTCCCAAAAATGTGTCAAAAATGTCCGATGTGTCCACCAAAATGTCGCAGTCACAATAAAAATCGCTGATCGCCGCCATTACTAATAAAAAAAAAAAAATATTAATAAAAATGCTATAAAACTATCCCCTATTTTGTAAACGCTATAACTTTTGCGCAAACTAATCAATAATCGCTAATTGCGATTTTTTTTACCAAAAATATGTAGAAGAATACGTATCGGCCTAAACTGAGGAAAAAAAATGTTTTTTTTATATATTTTTTGGGGATATTTATTATAGCAAAAAGTAAAAAATATTGCATTTTTTTCAAAATTGTCGCTCTATTTTTGTTTATAGCGCAAAAAATAAAAACCGCGGCGATCAAATACCACCAAAAGAAAGCTCTATTTGTGGGAAAAAAAGGACGCCAATTTTGTTTTGGAGCCACGTCGCATGACCGCGCAATTGTTAGTTAAAGCGACGCAGTGCCGAATTGCAAAAAGGGGCCTGGTCCTTTGGCTGCCAATTGGTCCGGGGCTGAAGTGGTTAAATAGGCTCTGCCCTCACCTAAGATAGCCGTAGAACTCACAAGGGGCACCTGCGTCCAATTGGACAGCTGTTCCCCTGGTGACCGCAGGAAGTCATATAAGAACCAAGTCCCTCAGGACTTTATTCCCCTTCTGCATTTCCACTTCGGTCAAGCACCACCAACAGTGGAGAGTACAGACTGCAGCTGCCTACGGCCTCTATCAGGTATGTAACAAAAGCCACTCAGAAAAGTGGAGGCTGTTATTGCCACAAAGCAGGGTAACTCTATATTAATGTATGTGATTTTGGAATGGGATGTCCAATAAGTTGTGATGGTCAATTATCCACAAACTTTTGGCTATAAATTGTATATTGCAAGTAACTCTACAGCACTTTGCAGGCATAAGAACACCAAACTTCACACTTACCTCATTACCTAAAACTTTATTAAAAAAGAATGCAGATTTACATAAAGATTCCTACAAAACAGAAATCAGACTCACCTGGGATTTGTAAGTGTTTGAGAGATGCGGTTCATTTTGAAATGATGATTCTAGGTTCTCATCATAACAACCAGCCATTGGTTTTAATTAAATATTATTGCCACACAATCCGCGCACGAGACCGGCAAAGTGAGAAATAATTATTATTCCTCATTTTCCTGCTGCCGTTTACCAGCGTTGGAGCTAATTAAAATAAATTAAATTTGGACGACTTTAGAAAGGTAGATCAATATGTGCTGTATTACAGGAGGCAGGCGCAACACGAAAGGTAATATTTGTAAAGTGTCCTTTTTTTCTTTTTTTTTTTCCCCTGTAGAAAATTACTGCCATCCGTCTTCAAATCAAGCCTGACTGCTGTGACTTGTACGTCCACGTTGTGCTTTTTATTGTGTTTCGGAGTTAGCTGGAGTTCTGCATTTTTCTCAAAATTAATTTTGTAGAGAAAAAAAAAAAAATAGAAGAGAGCGGACAACAGGTTCAAAAAGTTTGTCCCTGCTGGAGACGACTTCAACTTGTTCTCTGCTAGGAACAGAATCCCTTTTCCCTATTTCTTTTTTCTATTACCGTATTTATCGGCGTATAAGACGCATCGGCGTATAACACGCACCCCAAGTTTAGGAGGGCATTTTAAGGAAAAAACGTTTTAGGAGGGAAGTTTAGGGGGAAAAAAAAACTTACATTTAAGCGTCATTTGCAACTTGCCCAGCGTCATTTGCAGCCTTGCCCAGTGTCATTTGCAGCCTTGCCCAGCGTCATTTGCAGCCTTGCCCAGCGTCATTTGCAGCTTGCCCAGTGTCATTGCAGCTTGCCCAGTGTCATCGTAGCTTGCCCAGTGTCATTGCAGCTTGCCCAGTGTCATTGCAGCTTGCCCAGTGTCATTGCAGCTTGCCCAGTGTCATTGCAGCTTGCCCAGCATCATTGCAGCCTTGCCCAGCGTCATTGCAGCCTTACCCTATTTCTTTTTTCTATTACCGTATTTATCGGCGTATAAGACGCATCGGCGTATAACACGCACCCCAAGTTTAGGAGGGCATTTTAAGGAAAAAAAAAAACGTTTTAGGAGGGAAGTTTAGGGGGAAAAAAAAACTTACATTTAAGCGTCATTTGCAGCTTGCCCAGCGTCATTTGCAGCCTTGCCCAGTGTCATTTGCAGCCTTGCCCAGCATCATTTGCAGCCTTGCCCAGTGTCATTTGCAGCCTTGCCCAGCATCATTTGCAGCCTTGCCCAGCGTCATTTGCAGCTTGCCCAGTGTCATTGCAGCTTGCCCAGTGTCATCGTAGCTTGCCCAGTGTCATTGCAGCTTGCCCAGTGTCATTGCAGCTTGCCCAGTGTCATTGCAGCTTGCCCAGCATCATTGCAGCCTTGCCCAGCGTCATTGCAGCCTTGCCCAGCGTCATTTGCACCCTTGCCCAGTGTCATTTGCAGCCTTGCCCAGCATCATTTGCAGCCTTGCCCAGCGTCATTTGCAGCCTTGCCCAGTGTCATTTGCAGCCTTGCCCAGCGTCATTTGCAGCCTTGCCCAGTGTCATTGCAGCTTGCCCAGTGTCATTGCAGCTTGCCCAGCGTCATTGCAGCCTTGCCCAGCATCATTTGCAGCCTTGCCCAGCGTCATTTGCAGCCTTGCCCAGCGTCATTTGCAGCCTTGCACAGTGTCATTTGCAGCCTTGCCCAGCGTCATTTGCAGCCTTGCCCAGTGTCATTGCAGCTTGCCCAGTGTCATTGCAGCTTTCCCAGTGTCATTGCAGCTTGCCCAGCGTCATTGTAGCTTGCCCAGTGTCATTGTAGCTTGCCCAGCGTCATTTGCAGTCTTGTCCGGGTTTAAATTTCCCACCGCCGAGACGCTCTGTCGCGTGCGCTGCCGAAAAAGACCGAAGCGCCGCCGAAAAAGACCGAAGCGCCGCCGAAAAAGACCGAGCCGACTGTTCGGCTCCGCTCGCGGTCCAGCCTCCCTGCTGTTTCCGTAGCGAGCGCAGGGAGGCGGGACTACGAACGGAGCCAAACAGTTGGCTCGGTCTTTTCCGGAGCAGCTTCGGTTTTTTTCGGCCGCGATTGCCATTTTCGCCATTTTTTTGGGGGGGTATCGGCGTATAACACGCACCCACGACTTTCCCCCGATTTTAAGGGGGAAAAAGTGCGTGTTATACGCTGATAAATACGGTACTTATTTTTCTGGTGTATTAAAACTTTTATCATGGGCCTATGGTGAAAATATACCTGACCATCGCACCCACACTATATGGCCAAAAGTACTCCAAATGATTGAGTTGTGTGTGTAACCCCCTCCCTGTTCGTGTAGGTTGCGAGGTAAATTTAGTTTAGGTCCTCTGTAATCAGTGGAGCAGGGGTTGATTGATCTAGTCTGCTCCGCGGTTCAGAGGCTTCTGGTCTGATTGCTTCACCTTGCATTCTAGAGGATTCTAGAATTACAGTGGGAGGAAGAATAGAAAGGCAGTCTGAATATTTATGGGGACCCCAAGCCAACCCCTGGAGAGGTGTCCAGCGGTTGGCTGGATAGCCCATACAGTGAGGGGAAAAAATATTTGATCCCCTGCTGATTTTGCACGTTTGCCCACCGACAAAGGAATGATCAGTTTATGATTTTAATGGTAGGTTTATTATAACAGTTAGAGACAGACTAATGCCCCGTACACACGGTTGGAAAATCCGACCACAAAATCCATCAGATTTTTTCCAACGGATTTTGTCCGATACTGGTGTTGCATACACACGGTCGGACAAAGTTGTTGGAAAATCCGATCATTCTGAACGTGGTGACGTTCGTTGCGTACGACGGGACTACGTAGAGGCTAGTAGCCAATAGCTTTGGTCTTGTAATGTGATCTGAGCATGCGTGGCACTTTGTCCGTCGGAATTCGCTACACACGATCGGAAAAAGTCCGATGTTGTCGGAAAATTTGAGAGCAGGAGATAAAACTTTGTCCGACGGAAAAAGTCAGATGGAGCCTACACACGGTCGGAATTTCCGACAACATTGTCCGATAGGACATTTTCCGTCGGAAAATCCGACCGTGTGTACGGGTCATAACAACAACAAAATCCAGAAAAACGCATTTCAAAAAATGTATAAATTGATTTGCATTTTAACCGCTTCCCGACCGGCGCGGCCGGTCGCGGGTCCCGCGATCGTCTCACGGGAAGGCTGAACGGGGAGATGCGGAAATAAACAGCATCTCCCCGTTCTGCCTAGCAACTAGTGAATGTGATTGGAGCAGAGATCAGCATTCACTAGCTGACAGCCACGCCCCCCCACAGTTAGAAACAGGCCTCTAGGAACATGTAACCCCTACACTGCCACCTAGTGGTTAACCCCTTCACTGCCAGTGTAATTTACACAGGAATCAGTGCATGCTGATTGCTGTATAAATGACAATGGTCCCAAAAATGTGTCCAAAATGTCCGATGTGTCCGCCATAATGTCGCAGTCACAATAAAAATCGCTGATCGCCGCCATTACTAGTAAAAAAAAATTATTAATAAAAATGCTATAAAACTATCCCCTATTTTGTAAACGCTATAACTTCTGCGCAAACCAATCAATAATCGCTTATTGCGATTTTTTTTACCAAAAATATGTAGAAGAATACGTATCGGCCTAAACTGAGGAAAAAAAAAGTTTTTTTATATATTTTTGGGGGGATATTTATTATAGCAAAAAGTAAAAAATAATGTGTTTTTTTCAAAATTGTCGCTCTTTTTTTGTTTATAGCGCAAAAAATAAAAACCGCAGGGGCGATAAAATACCACCAAAAGAAAGCTCTATTTGTGGGGAAAAAAGGACGTCAATTTTCTTTGGAAGCCACGTCGCACGACCGCGCAATTGTCAGTTAAAGCGATGCAATGCCGAATCGCAAAAAGTGGTCTGGTCTTAAAGTGGAAGTAAACCCTCCTATCGTTTTCAGCCAAGGAAGCTGCCATCTTTGCCTCTGTTTAATCTTCAACTGCCACAGTGCTGCACATGTGATCCGTTATGACACCAGCCATTGGATGGTTTGACTGTTTGGTTGAGAGCACAGCCAATGTGCAGTTAGCATTCACGGCATGCCTTTTTTTTTTAGACTGTTAAATCGATGGGTTTACTTCCGCTTTAAGCCAGCAAAATGGTCCGGTCTGAAAGTGGTTAATGAGTGAAAAAAATATTTGACCCTTTCACAAAACATGACTTGGTGGCAAAACCCTTGTTGGAAATCACAGAGGTCAGACGTTTCTTGTAGTTGGTCCCCAGGTTTTCACACATCTCAGGAGGGATTTTGCCCCACTCCTCTTTGCAGATCCTCTTCAAGTCATTAACCAGCTGAGATCCGCGCTATAGCCGATTGACGGCTTCAGCGCGGATCTCATATGCCGGGACTACGTCTATTGACGTCGTCCCCTTCCCTGGCTCCCCGCGCGCTCTCGTGAGCGCGCAGCGGGGAAAATCTGTGTTGGCCGTGTCCCCTGGACACAGCCAATCACAGATCGCTGTAAACGGCCAATCACAGCGGCCGTTTACAGCGCGATCGCCTCCTCCAATGAGAGATGATCTCAAATGTAAACATATGAGATCATCTCTCATTGCCGGCTTTCTCTCTCCTCACACCGAGACAGCGAGTCAGTGAGTGTCAGTGAGTGAAATCCAATAATAAAAAAAAAAAAAAAGTGCCCAAAAAGTGCCCAAAAAGTGCCCAAAAGTGCCCAAAAGTGCCCAAAAGTGCCAACAGTCCCTATTGGTACACACAGCTAGTGCAATCTGTGCCCAGCTGTGTGCATCTGTGCCCGCCTGTGCCCGCCTGTGCCCGCCTGTGCCCGCCTGCAGCTTGAGATCAGTGCGCATCTGTGCCACTTCATCTGTGCCACCTCATCAGTGCCCATCTGTGCCACCACATCAGTGCCACCTCATCAGTGCCCATCTGTACCAATCCGTGCCCATCAGTGCCGCCTCATCAGTGCCCATCTGTGCCACATCGATCAGTGCCCATCTGTGCCACATCGATCAGTGCTCATCTGTGCCACCTCAACTGTGCCCATCTGTGCCACCTCAACTGTGCCCATCTGTGCCACCTCAACTGTGCCCATCTGTGCCACCTCAACTGTGCCCATCTGTGCCACCTCAACAGTGTCCATCTGTGCAATCAGTACTCAGTACACATCTGTGCAATCAATCAGTGCACATCTGTGCCGACTCATCAGTGCCTATCAGTGCCCACCTGTGCCACCGCATCAGTGCATATCTGTGCCCACCTGTGCCGCCTCATTAGTACAAATCTGTGCCCACCTGTGCCACCTCATTAGTGCCTATCTGTGCCCACCTGTGCCGCCTCATCAGATCACATCTGCGCTGCAAAAATGTCCAAAAGATCTTATTCCGCCGAGGAGGCATACCAAATTCTCTCCACGCCCGACGAGAGCTACGGGGAGCTCTCTATGTCGGATTCCATTTCCAATTCCGGTTCCGAATCTGACCCGAATTATGATCCAGTCCTCAGTAGCGAAACACTGAGTGACTACTCAGAGGATGAAGTTGCTCGGCCCCCCAAACGAAGGCGTTCTAGTGAGGCAGTGCCATCTACCAGCACCGCAGTGCCACCTACCAGCACCGCAGTGCCATCTACCAGCACCGCAGTGCCATCTACCAGCACTGCAGTGCCACCTACCAGCACCGCAGTGCCACCTACCAGCACCGCAGTGCCACCTACCAGCACCGCAGTGCCATCTACCAGCACCGCAGTGCAAAGTCCAAGTACCAGTGGGGTGTCACCTCAGCCCCAAAGGGTTAGGACCCGATCCAGCCTTCCCTATGCCCTTCAGTACCCTTTGTGGCTTCCTGCTAATTCAGGAGAAGCCAACATTCCCCCTTTCACTGCCCAGCCAGGAGTCCAGGTGGACACGGAGAATTTTACCCCAATCGATTTTTTTCATTTAATTTTTACGGAGGATTTGTTAGGATCAATCGTGGCCCAGTGTAATCTTTATGCCCAACAATTTATTTTGAAAAACCCAACTTCATATTATGCCCGTCCCTATGAATGGAGAGACCTAACGGTGGAGGAGTTCAAGCTTTTTTTAGGCCTCACACTCAATATGGGACTCGACAAAAAAAATCAAGTGCGTACCTATTGGTCAACCCACCCCCTCCACCACATGCCGCTCTACTCCGCTGTAATGTCCAGATCCAGGTATCAAATGATAATGAGGTTCCTACATTTCAGTGACAATTCCCAGTGCCTTCCCCGAAATGACCCAAAATACGACAGACTTTACAAAATTCGGCCACTTATAAATAAATTTTCCCAAGCATTCTCCCAGCTTTTTACCCCGGACCAACATATATGTGTGGATGAGTCCCTCATAAAATTTTGCGGCAGGCTTAAAATTAAGCAATTTATCCCCAGCAAAAGGGCCCGCTACGGGGTGAAGTTATACAAATTGTGTGAACGAGCCACAGGGTACACATATTCATTTATAGTGTACGAAGGGAAGGACACCCAGCTGCAGCCCCCTAATTGCCCGGATTACTTAGGATGCGGCGGGAAAGTTGTTTGGGACCTTGCCTACCCCCTACTGGATAAAGGATACCACCTGTATGTAGATAACTTCTACACATCCCTGCCCCTGTTCCACAACCTCCACCGGATGAAGACGCCAGCATGTGGCACTGTAAAGAAAAATCGGAAGGGCTTTCCTCAAAGTCTTGTGAACAAGACTTTGAGAAAAGGAGAAGCGGCAAGTTTGCGGAATAAGGAGATTCTGGCAGTGAAGTGGAGGGACAGAAGGGATGTCTACATGTTGTCTTCTATCCACAACGATACGTTCGTGGAGATCCCCAGAAGGAGTGGCCCCATAAACAAACCAAAATGCATCTACGACTACAATTTGTTCATGGGGGGAGTCGACTATAACGATCAAATGATGCAACCGTACCTTGCCATAAGAAGGACATGCTACTGGTACAAAAAAGTTGCCATCTATCTTTTTCAATTGGCCTTATACAATACATTTGTACTTTACCGTAAATCCACCCAAAACCCCAAACGCTTCTTTGGCTACCAGGAGGAAGTTTTCACCACCCTTATATTCCCAAACGGCCCACCAGTAAATATCAGATCAGATGTTGTTAGTCGACTCTCCGAGCGCCACTTTCCTGATAAGATCCCTCCCAAACCAACAGGACAAAGACGTCAAAAAAGATGTAAGGTGTGTACCAGAGCAGGAGTCAGAAGAGACACATCTTACTATTGTGCAGAATGTCCTTCCCAACCAGGCCTCTGCATAGGTGACTGTTTTCGCCGTTACCATTCTTCAGTAAATTTTTAGTTCCTCCCTTTACACACCGTCACACCCCTTATGCCACTGCCTGCTCTGTAAATGACCCTGGCTTGTTATACGACCATGCTTCTGCCTGCCGATTCTATACCTACCTCTGCCTGATCTGGAACTGACCCTGGCTTGTTATACGACCATGCTTCTGCCTAACGATTCTGTACCTACCTCTGCCTGATCTGGAACTGACCCTGGCTTGTTATACGACCATGCTTCTGCCTAACGATTCTGTACCTACCTCTGCCTGATCTGGAACTGACCTTGGACTGTTTGACCATGATATTTGCCTGCCTCTTGGACTGATCTTGTACCCTGCTACTGGACTAGTGGGATTCAACACAGGGGTCTCACATATGTGAGGGGCTCCAGAAATGTTTTTCTGGATGAAGAAAACAATTTTTTTGTTTTCTCAATCCTAGATTAGGGTCTGGAGGCTCGGAGGCTTCAAAGAGATTTGGGTGGGAGAAGCCTCTACCCCTGTCCCCCTTCTGTCCTGAACGAGGCCCTACTTGCACTGCCTGCTGCCTGTAGGACTTACTGCCGCCATGCCTCTGTCTGTCGCACTAACCACACCACATGGACCTGCCTACTACCAGGACCAATATTTTTGGCACTGCTGACAATATCTCTGCACTGACCCTGGACTGTATATGAACAGTATCCCTGCCTGCTGCCTGAAAAATTGTGTTCGCTGTTGCTGACCAAGTCCCTGCCTGCTGCCTGGACCAGTGCTATCCTCCTGTGGACAACTGCGCTACTACAACCACAGGTAAGCTTTTGTTTACCCTTTTCTCAGCATAATGTATTTTGGGGTGTAATTCTTGGTATGTGCATGCTATGTGTCCCTTTAACACCTGACAGTGTTCCTTGCATGTTGGGCCTCTGCATGTGGCCAGGCTGTGTGAAAGTCTCACACATGTGGTATCGCCATACTGAGGAGGAGTAGCAGAATGCATTTTGGGGTGTTATTTTTGCTATGTAAATGCTATGTGTTGAAAATATCTTATAAACCGACAACTTTGTGTAAAAAAAAATGCGTTTTTATTTTTTTCCACATTTTCCCAAAACTTCTGGAAAAAAATGAACCGTTCAAAAGACTCATTATGCCTCATAGATTATACGTTGGGGTATTAGCTTTCCAAAATGGGGTCATTTTATGGGCGTTTCCATTGTCCTGGTGCTCCAGGGCCTTCAAAATTGTAATAGGTGGTTGAGAAATGAAATGTGCGATTTATGCTCCTAGAATGCCTGAAGGTGATACTTCAATGTTAAGCCTTTGTATGTGGTCAAGCTGTATAAAAGTCTCACACATGTGGTATCGTTATACTCAGGAGGAGTAGCAGAATGTATTTTGGGGTGTTATTTTTGCTATGTAAATGCTATGTGTTGGAAATATCTTATAAACCGACAACTTTGTGTAAAAAAAAATGCGTTTTTATTTTTTTCCACATTTTCCCAAAACTTCTGGAAAAAAATGAACCGTTCAAAAGACTCATTATGCCTCATAGATTATACGTTGGGGTGTTAGCTTTCCAAAATGGGGTCATTTTATGGGCGTTTCCATTGTCCTGGTGCTCCAGGGCCTTCAAAAGTGTAATAGGTGGTTGAGAAATGAAATGTGTGATTTCTGCTCCTAGAACACCTGATGGTGCTCCCTGCATGTTGGGCCACTGTATGTGGCCAGGTGGTGAAAAAGTCTCACACATGTGGTATCGTAATACTCAGAAGGAGCGGCAGAATGTATTTTGGGGTGTGATTTGTGGTATGCACATTCCATGTGAGAGAAATAAGCTATTACAATGACAATTTTGTGAAAAAAAATTAAAATTAAATAAAATCTTAATTTTGCAAAGAATTGTGGGAAAAAAATGACAACTTCAAATAACTCACCATGCCCCTTACTAAATACCCTGGAATGTCTACTTTCCAAAAAGGGGTCATTTGGGGGGCATTTATACTCTCCTGGCTTGTTAGGGTCTCAAGAAATGAGATAAGCCTCAGTACATCAGACATAATCTTTTTTTTATGATTTGCACCATAGCTTGTAGACTCTATAACTTTCACACAGACTACATAATATCCACAAATTTGGGTTATTTTTACCAAAGATATGTAGCAGTATAAATTGTGGCCAAAATTTATGAAGAAAAATTTCAAATTTGCAAAATTTTATCACAGAAACAAAGAAAAATTCATTTTTTTTCAAAATTTTCGGTCTTTTTTCATTTATAGCGCAAAAAATAAAAAGCCCAGAGGTGATCAAATACCACCAAAAGAAAGCTCTGTTTGTGGGAAAAAAAGGACAAAAAAATCATTTGAGTACAGTGTTGCATGACTGAGTAATTGTCATTCAAAGTGTGAGAGCACTGAAAGCTGAAAATTGGTCTGGTCACGAGGGGGGTTTAAGTGCAAAGTAATCAGGTGGTTAAAGCGGGGTTCCCACTTAAAAAAAAAAAAATTAAAAAAGTCAGCAGCTACAAATACTGCAGCTGCTGACTTTTAATAATCGGACACTTACCTGTCCCAGGGTCCAGCGACGCGGGGGATCGAAGCCCCGCTCGTCCCCCCCTCTGCTCGGTGGCGCCGGCATTTTAACTGTGGGTGCCTGGCTGTGGCTTTACAGCCGGCCCACCCACTGCAGATGCGCGAGCCGCGTGTCGCCACTGGCCACGCAATCATCTGGGACCGGTCACGTGTCCCAGATGAATGACAAGAGGGAGGGGGGAGAGGCGATCTCCCTTCCTGTGCCGTGGGAAGTGACATCAGGAGCCCAGGCACCACTACGAGGGACCCTGTCATTCAAAGTGCGACAGCGATGAAAGTTCCTTTCTCTGTAGCCTCATCTGCACTGAATATGAATGAACAAGAGACAGAGACTCTGTTTCCATCGGCTCTCAGGTGCCGCTGCCACCATTGGCCACCATCGGCTCTCAGGTGCTGCCGCCACCATCGGCTCTCAGGTGCTGCCGCCACCATTGGCCACCATCGGCTCTCAGGTGCCGCTGCCACCATTGGCCACCATCGGCTCTCAGGTGCTGCCGCCACCATCGGCTCTCAGGTGCTGCCGCCACCATTGGCCACCATCGGCTCTCAGGTGCCGCTGCCAACATTGGCCACCATCGGCTCTCAGGTGCTGCCGCCACCATTGGCCACCATCGGCTCTCAGGTGCTGCCGCCACCATTGGCCACCATTGGCTCTCAGGTGCTGCCGCCACCATTGGCTCTCAGGTGCTGCCGCCACCATTGGCCACCATCGGCTCTCAGGTGCTGCCTCCACCATTGGCCACCATCGGCTCTCAGGTGCTGCCGCCACCATTGGCCTTCATCGGCTCTCAGGTGCTGCCGCCACCATTGGCCACCATTGGCTCTCAGGTGCTGCGCTTTCTGAATGGCCTGGCGGCGGGAAAGGAGGAGGGGGGCCGAAAGTCAAAAACAGATACTCACTCCCCCCTGAAAGGTGCCAAATGTGGCACTGGGGGGGGGGGGGGGCAGATAAGCAGATTTTCCCTGAGGACAACAAGAGCAATGTAACAGGCAGAACATTTTATTTGCAAACTTGCTTGATTTTTCGGACTATAATAAAGGTGCTAGGGTATCTTGAAAGCGGACTTGTTCTTTAAAGCTGATTACATCCCTCCATGGGAAGCAAAGCCAGTCAAGTGGCACAAATACATTGCTGACATAATTCATGCACCTCTGAATTACTGCAGCACACGCCTGTACTTATAACCAGTGACCCAGCATGGTGAACTCAATCATTAACATCACACAAGCAGTAGATGTCTTCCTTCCTGGCAGCCCACCCACACCTTTCATCACTGCTCACTGACACACAACACAGTCCCCCAGTATGCACTGCTCAGATGCACACACCGGGGCTAATGTAAAATTGAGAGAAAACAGCTGAGCTCCCCACAACCAGAATGCAGAACTGGAGGAATGACAGCTGGCTTTTGATTGGTTGATGTGAGCAACACAGTCATTTTCCTTTCTTTTTATAAACTAGCCTAGAAAAATGTGTAGACCTGTAATAATTAGGTGCGTAGTGATGGCACAAGAGGCTGATATTCTTTAACAATATATTCAAGCCAGACCAGGCGGTGTTCAACCCTAACCAAAAATGTAATACAGTGGAACCTCGGATTACGAGCATAATCCATTCCAGGAGAATGCTCGTAATCCAAAGTACTCGCATATCAAAGCGAGTTTTCCCCATTGAAGTCAATGGAAACGAAAATAATTTGTTTAGCATTGACTTCAATGGGATGCAATACCGCATGCGACCAGAGGCAGGGGCGGGGCGCCAGAGAGCCTCAGAAACGGCCGAAAAGGCCTGAGCATGCTTCGGCTGACCTCGGCAAACCTCAGAAAGACTCCGTTCACGAGCCTTTCCAAGGTTTGCTGAGGTCAGCCGAAGTGTGCTCGGGCCTTTCCGTGCATTTCCGGCTCTGTTCGGCTCCGGGGCCCCCCACCTCAGGCCAAAAGCGGTACTGCACACCGCTTTTGGCCTGAATCCTGCACGTTTTGCGAGACTGAGTTAGGATTTTTAGAAAGACAGTGCTCGTTTTGCGAAACGCTTGTGGCTCGTGACAACCGGGTGACTCGCAAACCGAGGTTCCACTGTATATTGCAAGCTTACCAATCATTAGATGTGGTGTCTGCATTAGTTTTCTGTTTTCACCTGGTGAGCTGGCCAACAAAATACCTCCTGTTTTATAGTGCCCCTAACTCTGGATAAAGGAGCAACAGAGACACCTTTGAACAGCGCCATTGTCAGTCTAGGGGAGAGGGAAGTATTAGAATTACTAGCGTATTTAGATACACTAAACAAAGTGAAGCCTTCAATCCTGTGTCCAGGTCTTATTAGAGACTGGCAGGCTGTGTGAGTGTGCAGGTGTCAGAAACCATGAATCAGACTGAGACAGAAGTACAGTTAAATAACACTTGTGTAATAATAATAAAAAAGGTAAACAGAGTAAACGTAGTCCAAACATAGCCAGAGTTCAGGAACCGGAACAGATAGTCACACAAGCCAAAATGTCAGGGAACCAGAGATGAGCATAGTAGAACAGCAAGCAGGATCTGGAGCCAGAAGGAATGTCAGCCAAGCAAGTCTTTACCGGAACACAGGAAAGGGTCTCTAGAGATGTGACCAAGGCGAAGGCAGAGATCATCTGGACTGGACGGCTTAAGTAGGCAGGACTAATGAGCATGATATCATCAACAGGTGAGTCACTGTGGAGAGATAGGAGCTGGCAATTAGCCGACAGCTAAGCAACCAGCTCAGAGAAGGAAGGGCTGAGCCCAGCCCTGACAACAGATCTGTATCCCCATTATTAGCACCCTCCTAGTTAGGCTGCTAAGATTCGTTTTTGGCTCCTGATATAACTAGAGGAGTAGTAATTGTTTGGTCTGGTCTGTTCTGGGCTTCACAGGTTGATAGTTTGATTGCTTCCCCCTGCATATAGAAAAAGTTTCTAGAGCTTAGGGGGGGGGGGAGAAGTCATATGACCAGCTTGAATATAGAACAGGGCCTAGCCAAACCCTGAGGAGGTGTGTCCAGTTGGATCCCTGAGGAGAGTGCCTTTTCCCTCCTGAGGGAATGGATCAGTCAGCTGCCAGGAGAGAGACTTCTTTGCGTCCTTTGGATTGGATGCTGGGTATCTTTTCAAGGGGCTGCACCAATGGACTGATCTTGTTCCAGGATTTTGTGAGTAGAGCCTCCTGTCTGTGCTAAAGCTACTTCATGGTCCCCAGCTGTGACTCTATCTAGCTGTATCTGTGCTAACGCTACTTCATGGTCCCCAGCCATGAACATAATTAGCTTTATCTGTGCTAACGCTACTTCATGGTCCCCAGCTGTGACCCTATCTAGCTGTATCTGTGCTAACGCTACTTCATGGTCCCCAGCTGTGACCCTATCTAGCTGTATCTGTGCTAACGCTACTTCATGGTCCCCAGCTGTGACCCTATCTAGCTGTATCTGTGCTAACGCTACTTCATGGTCCCCAGCTGTGAACCTATCTAGCTGTATCTGTGCTAACGCTACTTCATGGTCCCCAGCTGTGACCCTATCTAGCTGTATCTGTGCTGAAAAAAAAAAAACAGCTAATTCATGGTTCCCCCCCCCCCCCCGCTTTCACACTGTGGCTGGTCCAAGTTTCTGATCCACGTTTGGGCAGGCTGTTATGCTTTTACCCAAACGATCAGTGCCACAGGCTATAGCCGGCAACACTGATCATTGTATTCTGATGTTCTTTAGCCCATACATTGACCACTGATCATTAACCATTTTTTTTGTTCGATCAATTAGCAGGTTGAACAAAAAAAATTATCTGATTCTCTCATCCATGGGCGTCCCTCCCGAGCAAGGTGTCCGCACATGGATACTCAGGGCTGATCCTGGGCGGGTGCACTGCGCCCAAGCACAGCAAGCTGCCGCAAAGGGGGGTGCTGAAGATGTGGCAGTCACTTATTGTTACATTCAGCAGCCACGGCACCGCCTCGACTCCCTAGGCTCTCTTATTGCACTGTCCGCTGGCCTCTCTGTTGCCTGCTTCACTGGCAGTGGTTGCTAGACTCGCCTGGCGTCTAGCAACCAGTGACATCAGCTCACCACCCACCTCCTTCATCTTCTCCAGGCAGCATGGGTCAGAGCCTGAGGGAAGAAAGGGAGCACGCTTGAAGAACTGAGTGTAAGCTGTGCACCTGCACCAGCACGCTCCTGAGTCCCCGCCTCCCCACCCCGGGTTCTGTATTTTTTTCCTCAGTTTAGGCCGATACGTATTCTTCTACATATTTTTGGTAAAAAAAAATTGCAACAAGCGAATATTGATTGGTTTGCGCAAAAGTTATAGCATTTACAAAATAGGGGATAGTTTTATGGCATTTTTATTAATAATTTTTTTTTTACTAGTAATGCGATTTTTATTGTGATTGCGTCATTATGGCAGACACATCGGACATTTTTGGAACCATTGTCATTTATACAGCAATCAGTGCTATACAAATGCTTCCTTTGTAAATTACACTGGCAGTGAAGGGGTTAACCACTAGGGGGCAGTGTAGGGTTTAAGTGTGTCCTGGGGAGTGTTTCTAACTGTGGGGGGCATGGCTACATGTGGCACGTCACTGATCATAGCTCCCGATCACAGGGAGCAGAGATCAGTGACAATGTCATTAGGCAGAACGAGGAGATGCTTGTTTACATTAGCATCTCCCCGTTCTTCCTCTCCGTCAAGCGATTGCGGGTATCCCCGCGGCAATCAAGTCTGCCGGACCCGCGTCCCGGCTCACTGAGCTTGCCACGGACCGCCTCTTAAAGGGTCACGTACAGGTACGTTTGTTTGCCTGTATGTGCCCTTCTGCCGCAGTATATCTGCGTGAGGTGGTCGACAAGCGGTTAAGTGGTTAAACTTCCTGCATTTACACGTTGTTGAAAACTTGGCAGACTGGCCGGATTTCTTCTTTACAAACAAAAGAGTATCCATTTGATCTAATAAGGAAGCGTTAGTTACAATGTTTCATATTAAAAACTTGGCAGACTGCCCTGATTTTTTCTTTACAAACTGAAGTGTATCCCTTTGATCTAAGAAGGAAGCGTTAGTTACAATGTTTCATATTAAAAACTTGGCAGACTGCCCAGATTTTTTCTTTACAAACAGACGTGTATCCCTTTGATCTAAGAAGGAAGCGTTAGTTACAATGTTTCATATTAAAAACTTGGCAGACTTCCCAGACTTTTTCTTTACAAACAGAAGTGTATCCCTTTGATCTAAGAAGAAAGCATTAGTTACAATGTTTTTTATATTAAAAACTTGGCAGACTGCCCAGATTTTTTTTTTACAAACAGAAGTGTATCCCTTTGATTTAAGAAGGAAGCGTTAGTTACAATGTTTCATGTTAAAAACTTGTCAGACTGCCCGGATTTTTTCTTTACAAACAGAAGTGTATCCCTTTGATCTAAGAAGGAAGCGTTAGTTACAATGTTTCATATTAAAAACTTGGCAGACTGCCCGGATTTTTTCTTTACAAACAGAAGTGTATACATTTGATCTAAGAAGGAAGCGTTAGTTACAATGTTTCATATTAAAAACTTGGCAGACTGCCCGGATTTTTTCTTTACAAACAGAAGTGTATCCCTTTGATCTAAGAAGGAAGCGTTAGTTACAATGTTTCATATTAAAAACTTGGCAGACTGCTCGGATTTTTTCTTTACAAACAGAAGTGTATCCCTTTAATCTAAGAAGGAAGCGTTAGTTACAATGTTTCATATTAAAAACTTGGCAGACTGCCCGGATTTTTTCTTTACAAACAGAAGTGTATCCCTTTGATCTAAGAAGGAAGCGTTAGTTACAATGTATCATATTAAAAACTTGGCAGACTGCCCGTTTTCTTTTGACAGCTGAGAGAGCAGATAAGTCTCTCCACTTTATGAAAGAATCGGCAAACTCTGCAATAGAGATCGTCAGGGGGGTTGTATCGAGATTGCGATTTTTTAACAATTAATTGTGCAGCTCTACTGGAGACTGGGGCATGTATCGTACATCCTCCATGTGTCTTCTTCCAATAATCAAGATCATATTGATCGGTTAGTAATGTAAGTGACCGTGGAAGGTGGAGGAACAGTCCATCAAAAATTGTTCAGTAATGCAGGGGCTAAAACACCCTCTGGCTTCCTATATCTCATGGAGGGGGGGGGGGGGCTATATTTGCTTGCTTATTGTGACTTATAATGAAATTCAGTTTATCTCAGCAGTTGTTCAGCAAGAAAGAGAGGGCCGGATCGCAATGCACAGCAGGAGAATGATAGAGGAGGGCCGGGCATGACCGTGTGTCTATGACACACAGGGAGGAAATTTGGGGGGTGTGGCTGTAGGACGGTAGGCCAATAGCGGCAGGGGGGCGAGGCCGTATAAACAGGGGGCGTGGCCGTAGGAGTTCAGTCAGTCAGTTCAGTCAGTTGGCGGTGTTTTTGTTTGTTGGTCAGTGACGGCAGCAGTGATGTAGGTGGTAAGTGTGTGGGGGGCTCATCATTAGATGGCCCCTCCGGTGTGTGGGGGGCTCATCAGTAGATGGCCCCTCCGGTGTGTGGGGGGCTCATCAGTAGATGGCCCCTCCGGTGTGTGGGGGGCTCATCAGTAGATGGCCCCTCCGGTGTGTGGGGGGCTCATCAGTAGATGGCCCCTACCTGTACGTCCCCTTTAATTTGCCTGCCCGGGGGGCGCGCGCGCGCCGCCAGCGGCGCACGCGCGACCCGGTCGGGAGCTCCGTGACCACGGCCGCGGGACCAGCGGACTCGATCGCCGCTGGTATCCCGCGATCGGGTTACGGAGCTGAAGAACGGGGAGAGGTCTATGTAAACAAACCTCTCCCCGCGCTTCCTACACTGACTGTCAGTGATCGGCGGTTCCCTGTCATCGGGAACGCCGATCAATGACGTCAGACATACAGCCACGCCCCCCTACTGTAAAAAAAAACATAACACGTCACACTGACTCCTCCCCGCCCCCTAGTGGTTAACCCCCTAACTACAACTGTCATTTACATAGGAATCAGTGCTATTTAAATAGCAGTGATTGCTGTATAAATGACAAATGTCCCAAAAATGTGTCAAAAATGTCCGATGTGTCCGCCAAAATGTCGCAGTCACAATAAAAATCGCTGATCGCCGCCATTACTAATAAAAAAAAAAATATTAATAAAAATGCTATAAAACTATCCCCTATTTTGTAAACGCTATAACTTTTGCGCAAACTAATCAATAATCGCTAATTGCGATTTTTTTTACCAAAAATATGTAGAAGAATACGTATCGGCCTAAACTGAGGAAAAAAAATGTTTTTTTATATATTTTTTGGGGGTAAGTAAAAAATATTGCATTTTTTTCAAAATTGTCGCTCTATTTTTGTTTATAGCGCAAAAAATGAAAACCGCCGGGGCGATCAAATACCACCAAAAGAAAGCTCTATTTGTGGGAAAAAAAGGACGCCAATTTTGTTTTGGAGCCACGTCGCATGACCGCGCAATTGTTAGTTAAAGCGACGCAGTGCAGAATCGCAAAAAGGGGCGTGGTCCTTTGGCTGCCAATTGGTCCGGGGCTGAAGTGGTTAATAAAAGGCCGTTGTCGGCCATTTACTCCAAAGCATGGTGTGGTCTATCATTTTAGGTTAAGTAAAAGGTATTATGGGCTTTATCAGCCTGGGGGTATTATATAGGCTACACAGGTCATGCTTACTGTACTCTCTGACATACTAAGAGCTGCTAAAGAAAGAAGCCAATCTCCCATATAAGAAATATGGGATATTTGGCGGGAGAGATGTTGCTCGGCAAGGTCCCGGCCGGCCAGCCCGGCGCTCAGTAATATAACAAAGGCATAGCTCACCTTACCGCCAAGCATGGGGGGGGGGAGGACTCCCCACCCTGCCCCATCCAGCCCATTTACTGTAATCCTCCAGCTACTCAAAATACGCAGAAGGGAACTATTAAAGCGTTGACTCTCCGGCGCGATCCTCGCTGGCAGGCTCACATGTTTAAATAAATGCCTCTTTTATGTGATGTCCAGATGTTCTCTAGACACATTAAAGGGATCTGCAATTAGCCTGGAAGTACAGGCCTGCCCCGTAGGACTGCGGCGAATGGAAAGGGTTAAAGGTGCTGCGATAATTGGGAGAGCGCTGATATCGAGCACAGCCATCATTATGTGGCCAGCTTTCTGGAATGACATCAATATTCGCAGCAGGATAAATACAAATCAAGGAGCGCCGGCTTCCTTTGCCGTGTTTTCAACACTGCCGACTTACCGATTCTTCCCGACTTTTTAATCCTCATTCATACGCGTTGTAGTGTTTGACACTCCTCTGAAAAGCGATTGGCAGTGGAACGCTTTTCAGAGGCGTTTGACAAACGATATGTTGCCTCCTTACCCATGGGCGTCCGCAGAACTTTTTTCAGGTGGGGGGCATCATTTTAAGGTCACCAATGCTCTGACCTTTTTGACAATGTCATTATCACATTATTACGGTCAGAGACTGCAGACATGGTACAAGAGACTGTCAGAGACTGCAGACATGGCCCAAGAGACTGTCAGAGACTGCAGACATGGCCCAAGAGACTGTCAGAGACTGCAGACATGGCCCAAGAGACAGTCAGAGACTGCATACATGGCCCAAGAGACAGTCAGAGACTGCATACATGGCCCAAGAGACTGTCAGAGACTGCAGACATGGTACAAGAGACTGTCAGAGACTGCAGACATGGCCCAAGAGACAGTCAGAGACTGCAGACATGGCCCAAGAGACAGTCAGAGACTGCAGACATGGCCCAAGAGACTGTCAGAGACTGCGGACATGGCCCAAGAGACAGTCAGAGACTGCAGACATGGCCCAAGAGACTGTAAAAGACTGCATACATGGCCCAAGAGATGACCAGAAACTGCATACATGTGGGGGGGGGGTGACAAAGAGAAAAGGGGTGAGAGAGAGAGAGGAGTGTGACAGAGAGAGACGGACGGGGGGTGAAAAAGACAGAGGGGAGAGAGAGAGAGAGAGAGGTTATGGGGTAATCACTCCTGATCCGATCCCTGATTCCAGGGGGGGGGGGGCACTTGCCCCCCTTGCCCCTACCTGCGGACGCCCATGTCCTTACCGTCTGCTTTAACCTTCAAAATGCAGACCTACTGGCTGCATCACAGCCCCATTCACTCGAATGGGCTGCGGTCATACTGGCAACGGCATATGGGCAACTGAATGGGCCTCTTTCACCCTGGAAAGGACGCATGGGTATGTGACTGGGTCTCATTCAGTGGCAGTACCGCCTGCCAAAAGCATCATGCCATTCAGTTCTTGCTGCTACTATGAGGGCAAAGCATTGCGGCATGGGTACAGCCCTGAATGGCTACATTTGTTTGTTTAGGTGGGCAGTCGGGTAAGGCAGTAAAACTGGAGCTCACTTGCTGCTTTTACCACCCATCCCCCCCCCCCCCCCCCCCCACTGTATGAATGAGCCCTAAGGGCTAGACATGTGCAATTCGTTTATTTTTTTTTCGTTTTCCGTTAAATTCGTTATATTCGTTCATTCGTTATCGTACGAATGAACGAATGATTCGCTAAAAATTATCGAATTACGAATTATCGAATCGAACGAATATGAAAAACAACGAAAATCCGAAACAACCAAATTAGAAACAACGAAACTACGAAAGAAGAAAATCCGAAAAACTAAAACAGGAACAACGAAAATCAAAATGAACGAAAAAATTCGTACATTCGTAACTTTTTTTTTTTTTTGCGATTCGTAATTTTCCGTCTCTTACAATGGCGCTGCTTAACGTGCTTCGAATGGATTGAACAAAAAAATCGTACATTCGTAACTTTTTTTTGCGATTCGTAATTTTCCGTGTCCCTTACAATGGCGCTGCTTAACGTGCTTCGAATGAATTGAACGAAAAAATTCGTACATTCGTAACTTTTTTTTTTTTTCGATTCGTAATTTTCCGTGTCTCTTATAATGTAATAATAGCATACACATTACATAACATTATGAATTTTGCTCCGATTACGAATCTACGAAAACAATGTTACGAAAGTACGAATAAATCAATCTAACGAAAGTGCGAATGTAACCAAATCTATGAAAATACGAATGCGTCCGAATTTCGAATAAACGAAAATTAAACTAACGGAAAAACGAATCAACGAAAAAATAACTCTTACGAAAATACGAATCGTTACGAATACGAACACCGACGACTTACGAATTTACGAATCGTTACGAATCAACGGAAACGAAAGAAACGAAACAAAACTAAACTAATTTTTCTATTGTGCACGTCTAGTTACAACCAAAAACGTAAATGTATTTTATTGGGATTTTATGTGATAGACCAACACAAAGTGTCACATAATTGTGAAGTGGAAGGAAAATGATAAATGTTTTTTAATTATTTTTTATAAATATGTGAAAAGTGTGGGGGGGGGGCATTTGTATTCAGCCCCCTTTACTCTGATACCCCCAACTAAAATCTAGTGGAACCAATTGCCTTCAGAAGTCACCTAATTAATAAATAGAGTCCACCTGTGTGTCATGTAATCTCAGTATAAATACAGCTGTTCTGTGAAGCCCTCAGAGGTTTGTTAGAGAACCTTTGTGAACAAACAGCATCATGAAGGCCGAGGAACACACCAGACAGGTCAGGGATAAAGTTGTGGAGAAGTATAAAGCAGGGTCGGGTTATAAAAAAATCTCCCAAGCTTTGAACATCTCACGGATCTCTATTCAATCCATCATCGGAAAATGGAAAGAGTATGGCACAACTGTAAACCTACCAAGACATGGCCGTCCACCTAAACTGACCGAGCCGGGCAAGGAGAGCATTCATCAGAGAAGCAGCCAAGAGGTCCATGGTAACTCTGGAGGAGCTGCAGAGATCCACAGCTCAGGGGGGAGAATCTGTCCACAGGACAACTATTAGTCGTGTTCTCCACAAATCTGCCCTTTATGGAAGAGTGACAAGAAGAAAGACATTGGAGAAAGAAAGTCATAAGAAGTCCTGTTTGTAGTTGGTGAGAAGCCATGTGGGGGACACAGCAAACATGTGGAAGAAGGTGATCTGGTCAGATGAATTGAACTTTTTGGCCAAAAATCAAAATGCTATGTGTGGCGGAAATCTAACACTGCACATAACCTTGAATTCACCATTCCCACTGTGAAGCATGGTGGTGGCAGCATCATGTGGTGGGGATGCTTTTCTTCAGCAGGGACAGGGAAGCTGGTCAGAGTTGATGGGAAGATGGATGGAGCCAAATACAGGACAATCTTAGAAGAAAACCTGTTAGAGTCTGAAAAACACTTGAGACTGGGCGGAGGTTCACCTTCCAGCAGGACAACGACCCGAAACATACAGCCAGAGCTACAATGGAATGGTTTAGATCAAAGCATATTCATGTGTTAGAATGGCCCAGTCACAGTCCAGACCTAAATCACATTGAGAATCTGTGGCAAGACTTGAAAATTGCTGTTCACAGACGCTCTCTATCCAATCTGACAGAACTTGAGATATTTTGCAAAGAAGAAGGATGGGGAAAAAATGTCCTCTCTAGATGTGCAAAGCTGGTAGAGACATCCCCCAAAAGACTTGCAGCTGTAATTGCAGAGAAAGGAGGTTCTACAAAGTATTGACTCCGGGGGGCGCCATACAAATGCCCCCCCACACTTTTCACATATTTATTTGTAAAAAAAAATTGGAAAACCATTTATCATTTTTCTTCACAATTATGAGCCACTTTGTGTTGGTCTGTCATGTAAAATCCAAATAAAATACTTTTACGTTTTTGGTTGTAACCTGACAAAATCTGGAAAATTTCAAGGCATATGAATACTTTTTCAAGGCGCTGTAATGCCGCGTACACACGATCGGAAATTACGCCAGCAAAAGTCCGATGAGAGCTTTTGGTCGGAAAATGCGACCGTGTGTGTAGGCTCCATCGGACTTTTGCTGGCCGAATTCCCGCCAGGAAAAGATTGAGAGCAGGTTCTCAATTTTGCAGTCGGAAAAAAACTTCTGTCTGTAACAATTCCGATGCGCAAAATTCCTACGCATGCTCGGAAACAATTAGACGCATGCTCGGGAGCATTGAACTTAATTTTCTCGGCTCGTCGTAGTGTTGTACGGTCACCGCGTTCTTGACGGTCGAAAGTTCAGAGAACTTTTGTGTGACCGCGTGTATGCAAGGCAAGCTTGAGCGGAATTCCGTCGGAAAAAACATCCACGATTTTTCTGACGGAAAATCCGCTCGTGTGTACGCGGCATAAGCCTAGACAAAGATACTGACTGGATTAAGGACAGCTTTTTAGATTAGATGGATGGATGAATGGTCAAAGATGGATGTTTGGTAGTAGATGGATAGATATATAGATAGATAGATAGATAGATAGATAGATAGATAGATAGATAGATAGATAGATAGATAGATAGATAGATAGATAGATAGATAGACACACAGACTGTAGTAGTTGGATGGATAGATGGTTGGTTGTAGAGATATGGGTGAATGGTAGTGGATGGATGATAGATAGATTAGATAGATTAGATATATAGATATATTAGATATATAGATATATTAGATAGATAGATAGATAGATAGATAGATAGATAGATAGATAGATAGATAGATAGATAGATAGATAGATAGATAGATAGATAACATAGATAGATTACATAGATAGATTAGCTAGATTAGCTAGATTAGATAGATAGATAGTTAGATAGATGGATAGATAGATGGATAGATAGATAGATAAATTGTAGTAGCTAGATGGATGGCTGGATGAATGAATGGTTTGTTGTAGAGAGATAGATGGACGGTAGTGGATGAATGATAGATAGATAGATGGATATATTAGATGGATAGATAGATAGATGGATGGATAGATAGATAGATATATTAGATAGATAGATAGATTAGATAGATAGATTACATAGGTAGATTACATAGACAGATTAGCTAGATTAGATAGATAGATAGATAGATAGATAGATAGATAGATAGATAGATAGATAGATAGATAGATAGATAGATAGATAGATAGATGAATTGTAGAAGCTAGATGGATGGCTGGATGAATGAATGGTTTGTTGTAGAGAGATAGATGGACGGTAGTGGATGAATGATAGATAGATAGATAGATAGATAGATAGATAGATAGATAGATAGATGGATAGATAGATAGATAGATGGATAGATAGATGGATAGATAGATAATGTATTTATTGGCGTATAACACGCACCTTTTCACTCTGAAAATCGGGTGCAAATAGTGTGTGCGTGTTATACGCCAATACTGCAATTTTGGCTGCCGTGGGGGGGGGGGGGGTCGGGACGAGCGCCGTCAGATTACATACAGTGAGGATTTCCTGTTTACTCTGCGGCTTCTGTAATAGGAAGTCCCGCCTCCTGGGCCGGCATTGGACCACTGTTCTGTCTATCATAGAAGCCGGTTCAGGAGGCGGGACTTTGTATTAAAGAGGCCGCCAAGTAAACAGGAGATTCTCACTGTATGTAATATGACGGCGCTCGTCCCGCCCCCCTCCCTGTCTCCTCTGAGACAGCAATAATCTGAGGTGAGGCTGCAGATGGGCATTGATCAGGCTGCATTAATGGGCAATTGTAGGGCTGTAGATGGGCATTGGTCAGGCTGCATTGATGGGCAATTGTGGGGCTGTAGATGGGCATTGGTCAGGCTGCATTCATGGCAATGGTGAGACTGCATATGGGCATTGATCAGGCTGCAGATGGGCATTGATCAAGCTGCATTGATGGGCAATTGTGAGGCTGCAGATGGTCATTGATCAGGCTGCATTGATGGGCAATTGTGAGACTGTAGATGGGCATTGATCAGGCTGCAGATGGGCATTGATCAGGCTGCATTGATGGGCAATTGTGAGGCTGCAGATGGAATTGATCAGGCTGCATTGATGGGCAATTGTGAGGCTGCAGATGGAATTGATCAGGCTGCATTGATGGGCAATTGTGGGGCTGTAGATGGGCATTGGTCCGGCTGCATTCATGGCAATGGTGAGACTGCATATGGGCATTGATCAGGCTGCAGATGGGCATTGATCAAGCTGCATTGATGGCCAATTGTGAGGCTGTAGATGGGCATTGATCAGGCCGCATTGATGGGCAATTGTGGGGCTGTAGATGGGTATTGGTCAGGCTGCATTCATGGCAATGGTGAGACTGCATATGGGCATTGATCAGGCTGCAGATGGGCATTGATCAAGCTGCATTGATGGGCAATTGTGAGGCTGCAGATGGGCATTGATCAGGCTGCATTGATGGGCAATTGTGAGACTGTAGATGGGCATTGATCAGGCTGCAGATGGGCATTGATCAGGCTGCATTGATGGGCAATTGTGAGGCTGTAGATGGGCATTGATCAGGCTGCATTGATGGGCAATTGTGAGGCTGTAGATGGGCATTGATCAGGCGCATTGATGGGCAATTGTGAGGCTGCAGATGGAATTGATTAGGCTGCATTGATGGGCAATTGTGAGGCTGCAGATGGGCAATTGTTAGGCTGCAGATAGGCAATGGTGAGGCTGCAGATAGGCAATGGTGAGGCTGCATTGATGGTCACTGACCCTTATTTTGCTTCAAAGTTCTTTATTTCAAATTTAAGTTTTTTTCCTGAAACTTCCCTCCTAAAATGAAGGTGCGTCTTATACACCTGTAAATGAATGGTTTGGTTTGTTGTAGAGAGATGGATGGATGAATGGATGATCCTAGATAGATAGATGAATGGATGATCCTAGAGAGATGGATGGATGAATGGATGATCCTAGAGAGATGGATGGATGAATGGATGATCCTAGAGAGATAGATGGATGAATGGATGATCCTAGATAGATGAATGGATGAATGGATGATCCTAGATAGATAGATGGATGAATGGATGATCCTAGAGAGATAGATGGATGAATGGATGATCCTAGAGAGATGGATAGATGGTAGTAGATAGATAGACACATGAACATTTCTTTGCTGTGTGTATTTATTATAGTTGTAGGAGTTATGGACTGCACAGGCTTGTCGGAGGGGCCCGGGGCCCCTGAGGTTCTTTCCTATGACCTGTCCAGATGATGGGAAGTTGGACTGTGCAGAGCGGCAGACAGCTGTCACAGAGACAATGCTCCATCCAAGGTCATCTCATTGTCAAGGTCAATGATGGAATGTCTCCGGCTGGCCCTCTTGGTTCTCACACTTGGGTTGGTGTTCAGTCCTGATGGCTCTCCAGTGGCCAGGAGGCTGAGCGTGTCATAGTCTGGGGATTTCCATGGCCGGGGAGGGGAGGAGGAGGGGGTTGGGACACACATTGCATATTCCAGTGGCAGGCCTCATCATAGTCTGCATGCTGTCACATGGATTTGGTCATCCATTCATCATCTGGACGGTGTCTGGGGTACGATGGCCCTCCCCGTCCTCCCATTGTTCAGCTGTGACCCCAGGCAGGGAGGGGGAGCAGTCCAGACACCAGGACCAGGGCTGTGCAGACTGTGGGAAGACCCCATTAGAGGGGACAGAGAATGACAGGGCAGCCTCTTCCCTCTGGCAAGGGGGGGGGGGAGATGACTGATGGCTTGGAGAGCCCCCATCCCACCCCACCCCCCACTTCTGTGCTGGTTATAGCCGATGATCCCATGCATTCTTCTCGCTGTCCATGCTGCATGAGAAGCGCAAAGCCTGGGGGACCCTCAGACATCCAAGAGGGGCCACCACCTGCTTCCCGATCAGCGGCACAGGCCCAGACACTCTGCCCTCCATGTCAATGAATGGAATCCGTACAACACAAATAAAAATGACACCGGCAGTCAATGGCTGCTGCTCTAAGGGGGGTGGGCAATAAAAACCCGATCGGACTGGGAGCGCGGACATATGCTGCGCAAAGCTAGACGTGATCTATTCATGATGGGCAAATGTCACAGATCTGCCTCTGTAGATAAATCTCATTTATATGGCGCTGACATAGACGGCGGCGTGGAATCTTCATCCCAATAGAGCATTTGAAGACACCATTGCCCGGTGGTCAGTATTCGTAATTAATTTATTTATTTATTACAGGATTTATATAGCGCCAACAGTTAAGCAGCGCTTTACAATATAAAAAGTAATAAGAAGTATGTGGCGCTAAAAAAGTAATAAGAAGTATGTGGCGCTAAAAAAGTAATAAGAAGTATGTGGCGCTAACTAAAACGTGTCAATAAAACAACACAAATAATATACCTGAAGCACGTACCTAATGATTAGACATGTGCACAATAGAAAAATTTGTTTATTTTCGTTTGTTTCTTTCGTTTCCGTTGATTCGTAACGATTCGTAATTCGTAAGTCGTCGGTGTTCGTATTCGTAACGATTCGTATTTTCGTAAGAGTTATTTTTTCGTTGATTCGTTTTTCCGTTAGTTTAATTTTCGTTTATTTCGAAATTCGGACGCATTCGTATTTTCGTTGATTTAGTTACATTCGTACTTTCGTTAGATTGATTTATTCGTACTTTCGTAACATCGTTTTCGTAGATTCGTAATCGGAGCATAATTCATATGTTATGTAATGTGTATGCTATTATTACATTGTAAGAGACACAGAAAATTACGAATCGAAAAAAAAAAAGGTTACGAATGTACGAATTTTTTCGTTCAATCCATTCGAAGCACGTTAAGCAGCGCCATTGTAAGAGACACGGAAAATTATGAATCAAAAAAAAAAAAAGTGACGAATGTACAAATTTTTTCGTTAAATCCATTCGAAGCACATTAAGCAGCGCCATTGTAAGGGACACGGAAAATTACGAATCGCAAAAAAAAAAAAAAAAAGTTACGAATGTACGAATTTTTTCGTTCAATCCATTCGAGGCACGTTAAGCAGCGCCATTGTAATTTTATTCGAAATTCGGACGCATTCGTATTTTTGTAGATTTAGTTACATTCGTACTTTCGTTAGATTGATTTATTTGTACTTTTGTAACATCATTTTCGTAGATTCGTAATCGGAGCATAATTCATAATTTTATGTAATGTGTATGCTATTATTACATTGTAAGAGACACGGAAAATTACGAATCGAAAAAAAAAGTTACGAATGTACGAATTTTTTCGTTCAATCCATTCGAAGCACGTTAAGCAGCGCCATTGTAAGGGACACGGAAAATTACGAATCGAAAAAAAAAAAAAAAGTTACGAATGTACAAATTTTTTCGTTCAATCCATTCGAAGCACGTTAAGCAACGCCATTGTAAGAGACACGGAAAATTACCAATTCAACAAAAAAAAAAAAAGTTACAAATGTACGAATTTTTTCGTTCAATCCATTCGAAGCACGTTAAGCAGCGCCATTGTAAGAGGCATGGAAAATTACGAATCGAAAAAAAAAAAAAAAAAAGTTACGAATGTACGAATTTTTTCGTTCAATCCATTCGAAGCACGTTAAGCAGCGCCATTGTAAGGGACACGGAAAATTACGAATCGAAAAAAAAAAAAGTTACGAATGTACGAATTTTTTCGTTCAATCCATTCGAGGCACGTTAAGCAGCGCCATTGTAAGGGACACGGAAAATTACGAATCGAAAAAAAAAAAAAAAGTTACAAATGTACGAATTTTTTCGTTCAATCCATTCGAGGCACGTTAAGCAGCGCCATTGTAAGAGACACGGAAAATTACCAATTCAACAAAAAAAAAAAGTTACAAATGTACGAATTTTTTCGTTCATTTTGATTTTCGTTGTTCCTGTTTTCGTTTTTCGGATTTTATTCTTTTGTTGTTTCTAATTTGGTCAATTCGGATTTTCGTTGTTTTTCGGATTCGTTCGATTCGAACATTCGTTATTTGTTAAAATTTTTTGCGAATCATTCGTTCATTCATACGATAATGAATGAATGAATATAACAAATTTTAACGAAAAATGAAAAAAAAAAAAAAAAAAAAACAATTGCACATGTCTACTAATGATAATTCTTCAATGCGACATCAAAAATCGATCAGAATAATAATAATGTATAGACCCAATAATGCAAAAATACAATAAATAGATCCAATAAGACTCTTAACCACTTCAATACCAAGGAGGTCATATGACATTGAGTGGGGATATCTGAATGATGCCTATAGCTACAGACTCCATTCCGATATCAATCTTTCCGGACGGCGATTCTGTGCACGATAAGAACGATCGGCAGTTCCGCCGATTGATCGTTCTTATAGGCAACGGGAGGGGACTCCCCTCCCCTCCCGCCGCCATCCGGTGCTTCTCCGGGCTCTCCCGTGCCATCGGGGGCCCGGAGAAAGAATCGCCCGCCGCCGGATGACGAGCATAGAGATTTCCGGTGACCAGATGGTCACCAGTCATCTCTATGACCGTCGGAGGCCCGGGCGCGACGTTATGACGTCACGCCCGGTACCGGGAAATAAACAAAGCCGCGGCTGTCAGCATGAGATCAGTTAAAACATTTTTTACCAATCTCATGCTTTCCAGCCTGGAGGAGAGATGTGGAGGTCTTATTGACCACACATCTCTCCATAAAGAGGACCTGTCACATACATTCCTATTACAAGGGATGTTTACATTCCTTGTAATAGGAATAAAAGTAGGATTTTTTTTTTTTTTTTAAAAGTGTAAAAATAAAAAAAAATTAAGTAAAAAAAAAAATTTTTTTTTTAAAAACGCCCCTGTCCCCGGTAGCTCTCGCTCAGAAGCGAACGCACACGTAAGTCCCGCCCACATATGTAAACGCCGCTCAAACCACACATGTGAGGTATCGGCGCGTGCGTTAGAGCGCGTGCAACAATTCTAGCACTAGACCTCCTCTGTAACTCTAAACGGGTAACCTCCGAAAAAATTTCAAGCGTCGCCTATGGAGATTATTAAGTACCGAAGTTTTTGGCGCCATTCCATGATTGTGCGCAATTTTAAAGCGTGACGTGTTAGGTATCTATTTACTCGGCGTAACATCATCTTTCATATTATATAAAAAAATTGGGCTAACTTTACTGTTTTGTTATTTTTTAATTCATGAAACCGTTTATTTTTTTCCAAAAAAAAGGCGTTTGAAAAATGATTGCGCAAATACCGTGTGAGATAAAAAGTTGCAATGACCGCCATTTTATTTCCTAGGGTGTCTGCTAAAAAAAAAAAAAACATATATAATGTTTGGGGGTTCTGAATAATTTTCTAGCAAAAAAATGATGATTTTTACATGAAGGAGAGAAGTGCCAGAATAGGCCCCGGTAAGTGGTTAAAGTGCATAAAAGTGAAAAAAAAAAAGTCACATAAAATGAAAAAAATGGCATAAAGTAAAAAAAAAAAAAAAGCCGCATAAGGTTGAAAGAAATTGCAAAAAAGTGAAAAAAAAACACACTAAATATATAAATAAATATATAAATGTCCAACAAAGTGCAATACGATTCCAACGTAAACGAAGACAAATCTTCATATAACAGTTCATGAAAAAAAAATAAAAGTGCATGTGCAAGTGTAAATGAGCTCTAAAGCTCCCCCCACACCTTACAATCTGATTGTACAATCTCCTTTAAGGCCGGTTCAGATGCAAAAACGCATGGACAGTGGGTTATATGGGCCCCAATGGCCTTGTTCACATCAGTACGGACGCTTCCAGTGCATTCCAATGCAGAAACAAAAGTAGAACAGCTGCATTTTTTTTTTCTGCAGTGGACTGTACTGGAACATGGCAAAACGCATCAAAAACGCACCTCAATGCAGTAATGCACCCGGACACACATGTAGAAGAAAATAAGAGAGGAAAAGCGCAATAGAATGCATCAAAAACGTGTCAAAAACGCACAGGAACGCATCACAAAAGCTCACGCAGAAACGCATCCAGACTGGGTTCCTGTGGTGTGAACTGGTTCTTAAGGAGATCGAACACTGTACAATCTGATTGTAACCTCCACTCTGTAGTACAAGGACATACCTGATTGGATACAAACTGAAAGCATTGCTTAGGCCAGCCATAGACGGATCGAAATTCATCCAGCTCAGCAAGAACTACAAGAATTTCTGGGCCTCTATGGCAGTGCCGGGTTTATATTGGGGGCAAAAGGGTCAACGGCCCTGGGACCCCTGACAACAGGGGCCCCTCTCTATACAAAATTTATATAAAACAATATAAATAATTATATAAAGTAAATAATAAAAAAATATATAAAATATATAATAATCAAATTTACTTTCTTTTATTAAATGTATCTTGGGAAGTAATATTTTGCCGGCAATCATCTGTAAAAGGTCTTACTCTGGACTGGTACATTGTATCGTTTTAAAAAACGAATTTTGGCAGTGAAACTGTATGTATGTGTGTGTCTATGTGTATGTGTGTGTGTTTGTGTGTATGTGTGTGTCTGTGGATGTATGTCTGTGTGTGTGTATTTGTGTCTGTGTATGTGTGTCTGTGTGTGTCTGTGTGTGTGTGTGTGTGTGTTTCTGTCTGTGCCTGTCTGTGTATGTGTGTGTGTGTGTGTGTCTGTATGTCTTAGTGTGTGTGTGTATGTCTGTGTGTGTGTGTATGTGTGTGTGTGTGTGTGTGTGTGTGTCTGTCTGTGTATGTGTCTGTGTATGTGTATGTCTGTGTGTGTGTGTGTGTGTGTGTGTGTGTGTATGTGTGTGTGTGTATGTGTGTGTGTGTCTGTCTGTCTGTGCCTGTGTATGTGTGTCTGTCTGTGTGTGTCTTAGTGTGTCTGTCTGTCTGTGTGTGTGTGTGTGTCTTTGTGTGTTTGTGTGTCTGTCTGTGTGTGTATGTCTGTGTGTGTGTGTGTGTGTGTGTGTGTATGTGTGTGTGTGTGTGTGTGTATGTGTGTGTGTGTCTGTCTGTCTGTGCCTGTGTATGTGTGTCTGTCTGTGTGTGTCTTAGTGTGTCTGTCTGTGTGTGTGTCTGTCTGTGTCTGTCTGTGTGTGTGTCTGTGTCTGTCTGTGTCTGTGTGTCTTTGTGTGTTTGTGTGTCTGTCTGTGTGTGTGTGTCTTTGTGTATGTGTGTGCCTGTCTGTGTATGTGTGTCTGTCTGTCTGTGTATGTGTGTATCTGTGTGTGTATGTCTGTGTGTGTTTGTGTGTCTGTCTGTCTGTGTATGTCTTTGTGTGTGTGTCTGTGCGTGTATGTGTGTCTGTGTATGTGTGTCTGTCTGTCTGTGTGTGTATGTGTGTCTGTGTGTGTATATGTGTATCTGTGTGTGTATGTTTGTGTGTGTGTATGCCTGTGTGTGTCTGTGTCTGTCTGTGTGTGTCTGTGTGTGTCTGTCTGTCTGTCTGTGTATGTCTTTGTGTGTGTGTCTGTGCGTGTATGTGTGTCTGTGTATGTGTGTATGTATGTGTGTGTGTGTCTTTGTGTGTTTGTGTGTCTGTGTCTGTGTGTCTGTCTGTCTGTGCCTGTCTGTTTATGTGTGTCTGTGTATGTGTGTCTGTCTGTGTGTGTCTTAGTGTGTGTGTCTGTGTGTGTGTGTCTGTCTGTCTGCGTCTGTCTGTGTCTGTGTGTCTTTGTGTGTTTGTGTGTCTGTCTGTGTGTGTCTTAGTGTGTGTGTGTCTGTGTCTGTCTGTGTCTGTGTGTCTTTGTGTGTTTGTGTGTCTGTCTGTGTGTGTGTGTCTTTGTGTATGTGTGTGCCTGTCTGTGTATGTGTGTCTGTCTGTCTGTGTATGTGTGTATCTGTGTGTGTATGTCTGTGTGTGTTTGTGTGTCTGTCTGTCTGTGTATGTCTTTGTGTGTGTGTCTGTGCGTGTATGTGTGTATGTATGTGTGTGTGTGTCTTTGTGTGTTTGTGTGTCTGTCTGTGTGTGTGTGTGTGTCTGTCTGTGTGTGTGTGTGTCTGTGCCTGTCTGTGTATGTGTGTCTGTCTGTGTATGTCTATGTGTGTGTGTGTGTCTGTGTGTATTTGTGTGTGTGTATGTGTGTCTGTCTGTGTATGTCTATGTGTGTGTGTGTGTCTGTGTGTATTTGTGTGTGTGTATGTGTGTCTGTGTGTCTATGTGTGTGTATGTCTATGTATGTGTGTCTGTCTGTGTGTGTCTGTCTGTATATGTGTGTGTATGTGTGTATGTCTATGTGTGTCTGTCCATGTGTGTGTTTGTATATGTGTGTATGTATTTCTGTGCGCACACCTGACCTCACAATGACAATGTTGTGTCCTGCATTCTAAAAATGTGTGACTGTCACTGAGAATGTAAACCAACTCTGTGCATAAAGGGCCCCCAGAACCTGCACTGCCCAGGGCCACCGTAGGGCTAAATCTGGCTCTAATCTATGATGGTTGTACTGAAGTCGATCTATCAATTGACTTCATTACAGCCAGCCTGTCGAGTTTTTCTCGCGAGATCACTGCCGGTGGCTATAACCGCCAGCAGTGATCATTGTATTCTGATGGCAGGGAAACCTCCCACTGTCAGAATACAATAGCACAGCGGGAGGGAATCCAGCAATTTTCATGCCTTCAACCTATGAATGAAGGGAAGAAAAATGTATAATGTTTGGCTTGCTTTAGGGTTTTCCTTATGTTGTGTCGTTAGGTGGCCACACACTATACACTCTGATTGTACAATCTTTTTAGATCAACTATCAACTATGTAGTGCCAGGACCTGCCTGGATACAAATGGAATGGATTGTTCAGCTTTGTCCTCAGATTACATACACTATATTGTCAAAAGTATTGGGACACCGGTCTTTACACACACATGAACTTTAATGGCCTCTCAGTCTTAGTCCGTAGGGTTCAATATTGAGTTGGCCCACCCTTTGCAGCTATAACAGCTTCATCTCTTCTGGGAAGGCCGTCCACAAGGTTTAGGAGTGTGTCTATGGGAATGTTTGACCATTCTTCCAGAAAAGCATTTGTGAGGTCAGGCACTGATGTTGGATGAGAAGGCCTGGCTCACAGTCTCCGCTCTAATTTATCCCAAAGGTCTTCCATCAGGTTGAGGTCAGGACTCTGTGCAGGCCAGCCAAGTTCCTCCACCCCCCAAACACGCTCCTCCATGTCTTTATGGACCTTGCTTTGTGCACTGGTCCAAATCATTTGGTGGAGGGGGGATTATGGTGTTGGGGGGGGAGATTATGGTGTGGGGGAGGGGGGATTATGGTGTGGGGGTTGTTTTTCAGGGGTTGGGTTTGGCCCCTTAGTTCCAGTGAAGGGAACTCTTAATGCGTCAGCATACCAAGACATTTTGGACAATTTCATTTTCCCAACTTTGTGGGAACAGTTTGGTGACGGCCCCTTCCTGTTCCAACATGACTGCCACCAGTGCACAAAGCAAGGTCCATAAAGAGATGGATGAGTGGGTTTGGGGTGACTGGCCTGCACAGAGTCCTGACTTCAACTCACTCATCCATGTCTTTATGGACCTTGCTTTGTAGACTGGTGCGCAGTCATGTTGGAACAGGAAGGGGCCGTCCCCAAACTGTTCCCACAAAGTTGGGAGCATGAAATTGTCCAAAATATCTTGGTATGCTGACGCCTTAAGAGTTCCCTTCACTGGAACTAAGGGGCCAAACCCAACCCCTGAAAAACAACCCCACACCACAATCCCCCCTCCATCAAATGATTTGGACCAGTGCACAAAGCAAGGTCCATAAAGACATGGATGAGCGAGTTTGGGGTGGAGGAACTTGACTGGCCTGCACAGAGTCCTGACCTCAACCCAATAGAACACCTTTGGGATGAATTCGAGCGGAGACTGCGAGCCAGGCCTTCTCGTCCAACATCAGTGCCTGACCTCACAAACGCTCTTCTGGAAGAACGGTCAAACATTCCCATAGACACCCTCCTAAACCTTGTGGACGGCCTTCCCAGAAGAGTTGAAGCTGTTATAGCTGCAAAGGGCCAACCCAATATTGAACCCTCCGGACTAATGCCCCCGTACACACGGTCGGAAATTCAGACGGAAAAGGACCGATCGGATTATGTTGTCGGAAAAGCCGATCGTGTGTGGGCTCTATCGGATTTTTTCTGTCGGAAATCCCGACGGGAAAAATTTGAGAGCAGGATCTAAAATTTTCCGACAAAAAAATCAGATCGCGTGTAGCGAATTCCGACGGACAAAGTGCCACGCATGCTCAGATCACATTACAAGACCAAAGCTATTGGCTACTAGCCTCTACGTAGTCCCGTCGTACGCAACGAACGTCACCACGTTCAGAACGATCGGATTTTCCGACAACTTTGTCCGACCGTGTGTACGCAACACCAGTTTCGGACAAAATGCGTCGGAAAAAATCCGATGGATTTTGTGGTTGGAATGTCCGATCGTGTGTACGGGGCATTAGACTGGGATGCCATTAACCGCTTCCTGACCGTCTCACGCCGATATACGTCGGCAGAATGGCACGGCTGGGCAAAACCATGTACCTGTACGTGGTCCTTTAAGAGCCCAGCCGTGGGTCGAGTGCGCGGCCGCCCGCTCGCGACCCGGTCGGGAGCTCCGTGGCCGCGGGACCAGCGGACACGATCACCGCTGGTGTCCCGCGATCGGGTCACAGAGCTGAAGAACGGGGAGAGGTCTGTGTAAACAAACCTCTCCCGCGCTTCCTACACTGCCTGTCATTGATTGGCTGTTCCCTGTCATTAGAAAAGCCGATCAATGACATCAGACGTAAAGCCACGCCCCCTACTGTAGAAAAAACACAACACATCACACTTAGCCCCTCCCCGCCCCCTAGTGGTTAACTCTTTCACTGCCAGTGTCATTTACACAGGAATCAATGCATTTAAATAGCACTGATTGCTGTATAAATGACAATGGTCCCAAAAATGTGTCAAAAATGTCCGATGTGTCCGCCATAATGTCGCAGTCACAATAAAAATCGCTGATCGCCGCCATTACTAGTAAAAAAAAAAAAATATTAATAAAAATGCTATAAATCTATCCCCTATTTTGTGAACGCTATAACTTTTGCGCAAACCAATCAATAATCGCTAATTGCGATTTTTTTTAACCAAAAATATGTAGAAGAATACGTATCGGCCTAAACTGAGGAAAAAAAATGTTTTTTTATATATTTTTTGTGGATATTTATTATAGCAAAAAGCAAAAAATATTGCATTGTTTTCAAAATTGTCGCTCTATTTTTGTTTATAGCGCAAAAAAAAAAATAAAAAACGCAGGGGCGATCAAATACCACCAAAAGAAATCTCTATTTGTGGGAAAAAAAGGACGCCAGTTTTGTTTGGGAGCCACGTCGCACGACCGCGCAATTGTCAGTTAAAGCGACGCAGTGCCGAACCGCAAAAAGGGGGCCTGGTCCTTTGGCTGCCAATTGGTCCGGGGCTGAAGTGGTTAAAGTTCATGAGCGTGTAAAGGCAGGCGTCCCAATACTTTTGGTAACATAGTGTATTTTTATTTTTTTTGGTAAAGGTGAACTTTGCCTTTACGTGTCACTTTAAGAACAGCGCCAACTTTGACAGCCGCCCCCCCCCCCCCCCCCCCGGTGCCATAAACTTGCGCCTTCTCATAAACTTCCACCCCACAGCCAATCAGCGGGTCTGGGATAATTAGGGCAACATTCTTGGCGGGTCCTCCACATACGGGAACCCCCCCCCCCCTGAAGGCCCCTTTTCTGTAATTTGCATGTCTCTAACATTTCAGAGTTGTTTAAAGGTGGGAAAAAAAAAGAAAAACAGAGAAAAGACGTAAAAATAACCCCCCCCCCCCCCCCAGAAAAGCCCCGGATGGGAGGAAGGTGAGCGCCGCTCTCATTTATCACCCCAAATAATCCAACAACAAGGTCCAGATGTTCTCCTGCCTGGAATGTCTGTAATGTCATCAATGGTCACATCCCCCGCCCTCCATACATTATATATGGAGTCTCTGCCGTATTTATGCTTTGTATACACCGGTTGGGGCAGAAGGAAAACCCTTTATACGTTAGTGCCGGAGACCAGAACTTGCTGCCCCCCCCCTTCATAGAACTCGATATTTTCCAGGGCCTTCTACAACCGGCCTGAAGAGGCATAAACCTCAACGAATGGCCAACGTAGGCAACCTCGGCCCACCAGCTGGGGTGAAACTACAAATCCCATCGTGCCTCTGCCTCGGGGAGTCATGCCTGGGATGGTCAGGGTCTTGCAACGTCTTGTAGTTTCGCCGCAGCTGGAGGGCCGAGGTTGCCGACCCCCTGCCATACACGGTACAATCTGACCATACAATCTCTGTGCAGTCAACATTAGCTCTACTGACGCCATGTAATAGGAGGACCTACCTCATCTAGTCAATCAATCTGTATCCAATCAGGCAAGCCCTTGTACTACATAGTTGTTGGTAGATTTAAAAGGAGATTGTACAATCAGATTGTAATGTGTATGGTGATGCTAAGTTGGTGGAGCTCCTTCCAATCCGGTACCCAGGGCACACCCCCCCCCCCCTTCCTTCTTAGTTTCAGCCATGGGAGGATAAGCTGGCTTTCAGCTGCTGCAAGAGGAAAAATACAACCGTTAAGTTCTAGGAAATGCTGCCCCCGCCACCCCTCCTGCCCAGGAGTGACAGGGAGGCCCCCTCTCAGTGTGGCACCCATGTGGCACATGGGGACAGCCGCGCCCCCTCTCAGTGTGGCGCCCATGGGGCAAATGGGGACAGCCATGTCCCCTTCTCAGTGTGGCGCCCATGGGGAAAGCCACGCCCCCTCTTAGTGTGGTGCCCATGGGGCACATGGGGACTGCCACACCCCCCTCTCAGTGTGGTGCCCATGGGGCACATAGGGACAGCCACACCTCCCTCTCAGTGTGGCATCCATGGGGCACATGGGGAAAGCCACACTCCCTTTCAGTGTGGCGCCCATGGGGACAGCCACGCCCCCCTCTTAGTGTGTCGCCCATGGGGCACATAGGGACAGCCACGCCCCCCTCTCAGTGTGGTGCCCATGGGGCACATAGGGACAGCCACACCTCCCTCTCAGTGTGGCATCCATGGGGCACATGGGGAAAGCCACACTCCCTTTCAGTGTGGCGCCCATGGGGACAGCCACGCCCCCCTCTCAGTGTGGCGCCCATGGGGCACATGGGGACAACCACGCCCCCCTCTCAGTGTGGCGCCGATGGGGCATATAGGGACAGCCACGCCTCCCTCTCAGTGTGGCATCCATGGGGCACATGGGGACAGCCACGTCCCCCTCTGTGTGGCGTCCATTGGGAAAGCCATTCCCCTTCTAAGTGTGGCGCCAATGGGGAACATGGGGACAGCCACGCCCCCTCTCAGTGTGGCGCCCATGGGGACAGCATGGGGCACATAGGGACAGCCACGCCTCCCTCTCAGTGTGGCGTCCATGGGGCACATGGGGACAGCCACGATCCCCTCTCAGTGTGGCGCCCATGGGGCACATGGGGACAGCCACACCCCCCTCTTAGTGCGGCGCTCATGGGGCACATGCGGACAGCCACGCCTCCCTCTCAGTGTGGCGCACATGGGGACAGCCACGCCCCCTCTCAGTGTGGAGCCCATGGGGCACATGGGGACAGCCACGTCCCCCTCTCAGTGTGGCGCCCATGGGGCACATGGGGACAGCCATGCCCCCCTCTCAGTGTGGCGCCAGGGGCACATGCCCCCCCCCTCTAGTTTTGGCCCTGCCCCATGCATACATTCATCATTTTTATTTTGTTGTTCAAGCAGCAGATTAAACAAAAAAAATAATAATATTGAATGTGTGGATGGGGGAATTCTTGACTGTGCTATTGTGTGCTGACAGCAGGGAGCCTTCCCTATTGTCAGAATACAATAGTACTTTTTGATAGATAAAAAGTGCATTTTATATACAACTATATAGATAAGACCGAAATGAGGGACAAATGTTAGTGTAGGACATTTTTAGCTTGGCTGAGGGCCAAGCCTGAGCTGTAAATCTGGGTCAGGGTTCAGTGACTCAGTGGCTGGGTGACTCATCCTGGCCGCTTCTCTGGTACCTCCCCCTGTTTTCTGGGACATTGGAGAATGTTCTGGACATAGTGGGCAGAAGTTAGGAGGAACTGCTTGGAATATTTATAAGGGGGTCTCAGCAAATCCCTAGTAAAGGGCTGGCAGGGGACAAGCCAACTCATAAATAGACACGAGTCCTGCCAGGGAGGGGCAGTCAGGTGTAAGATGGAGAGCTGAGGAGGCTGTTGTGGCTCTTGAGGGTGCCCCTAGTCGGGGGGGGGGTGACTTTAGGTCTGAGGCTCGGGTGCTGGAAGATTGTTTTAGGAGCCCTGTTGGGAGGCTTTGGTGAAATATCAGGGGGTATAAACAGACCCCTGATTTCTCACTTTTAAACAGAGAAAGGGACTGAGGACAGAGATTCCCCGGTTCCCTTCTCTCCAGCCTCAGTTGCACTGGCCTTTCCCCCACTCTCCATCCTGAAACATCCCCTGCAGCACCCAGCGGTAAGCTGGCAGCGCTGTGGGCAGGGGGAGGCATGTGGGGGGACCCAGGCAGCAGGGGGGAATATCCACCACACAGGGTGTTTGGGGTGTGCCCAGGCACACCTGGCACACTCCATGCGCACACCTATGCCTGAAGGGCTAGTGAAAGGGGCATCTGCAGCCAGGTGGGTTGACAGTGCCTAAAGAGGCGGTGCTGGGATCAATAGCCACAGGAGTGATGCCAGCTGGACACTGAAACTCTGAGCCTCGGGATCCTGCCTGTAATGGGCAATTGCTCCATCTGACTGTGTGTCACTGTCAGGTATACACAGTGTTCCAGGTTCTACAAGTGAGTGCTGGAGTGAGGAAGAGGAGCTGTATATAGAGACTGTATATAGGAGAAATTGTCCCTGAAGCTGTTGAAGTCAAACGGCACCCCATAACCTCCCATCCCTATCCAATTTATTAACCCTCAAAAACAAAGTCACGGACTGTTCTTTGTCTCTGAAGTGCCTGTGAAAATGTGGTGTGCCTGGCTTATGGTGCCCACGTGTCCCGAAAATGCCCGGGACAATCCCGCAATTAGCAGGTCTGTCCCGGGTCCGGGGCACCCTCATTCTGGGACAATAGTGTGCCCCGGAATTGCCCCCTGGCCCTGGACCGATCTGATGTCCTCTAAAATATCCCTCACATGGCTGCTGTCTCTCACTGACAGCCTGTGGTGGACCCCTGGTTGGTGAGACCCCTTTTACACGAGCCGTTGGCTCAGTGGTCAAATGGTTGCTAGCTGCCGCTCCGCCTCGCATCTAGCAACCAGTGACATCACGAGGAGGAGAGAGACAGAGCCCCAGCATTCACAGCGGGGAAGATTTAACTTCTTCCTCTGCGCCTACTGATTAGCTCCACCCACCTCCTCCCTGCATCGTTCAGCCAGCAGCATGCAGAAGTGCCCAAAGGAGAGAAGAGTTTTGTAGAAAGGCAAGTGAATCCAAAGCGCTCACCATGGACAGATCGGGGTTAAAATCCTCAGTCAGCTCTCCCCCAGCAGCCAGCATTCTGTGCTGAACTGTCAGCACTTCACAGGAGCTCTGAGTGTGTGTCAGCCTGGAGCTATCACTGCTAAGAGGACAGAAGGCAGATAAGGGGTCTGCAGAAGAGGAGAGGACACTGACAGGTGAGATGGAAGGAGGACACATCCTTAGATATCGGAGCAGGGTTCATGCTGGGATGTGACCCCCCCCCCCCCCAAAGTGAAGGACTACAGGTCCCAGCATGAACCCCTTAGAGTTGAAGATGTGACACCCCCCCCCCCCCCGGCCAATAAGCCGCATGTGAGGAATCAGCAGCCAGTGGTGGGAGGGGCGTTCACTTTCCCGGGGCTCAGGTGTGTCGGACTGGTGTCAGGCTATAGGTGACAATTGGCACACTGCATCTGGTGGCAGGCTACGGGTGAAAAGTGGTACACTGCATCTGGTGGCAGGCTACGGGTGAAAAGTGGTACACTGCATCTGGTGGCAGGCTACGAGTGAAAAGTGGCACACTGCATCTGGTGGCAGGCTACGGGTGGAAAGTGATACACTGCATCTGGTGGCAGGCTACGGGTGGAAAGTGGTACACTGCATCTGGTGGCAGGCTACTGGTGGAAAGTGGTACACTGCATCAGGTGGAAAGTGGTACACTGCATCTAGTGGCAGGCTATAGGTGACAAGTGGCACACTGCATCTGGTGGCAGGCTAAGGGTGAAAAGTGGCACACTGCATCTGGTGGTAGGCTATGGGTGAAAAGTGGCACACTGCATCTGGTGGCAGGCTACGGGAGAAAAGTGGCACACTGCATCTGGTGGCAGGCTACGGGTGAGAAGTGGCACACTGCATCTGGTGGCAAGCTACGGGTGGAAAGTGGCACATTGCATCTGGTGGCAGGCTACGGGAGAAAAGTGGCACACTGCATCTGGTGGCAGGCTATGGCAGAAAAGTGGCACACTGCTTCTGGTGGCATGCTACAGGAGAAAAGTGGCACACTGCATCTGGTGGCAGGCTACGGGTGGAAAGTGGCACACTGCATCTGGTGGCAGGCTACAGGAGAAAAGTGGCACACTGCATCTGGTGGCAGGCTACGGGAGAAAAGTGGAACACTGCATCTGGTGGCAGGCTACGGGTAAAGTGGTACACTGCATCTAGTGGCAGGCTACGGGAGAAAAGTGGCACACTGCATCTGGTGGCAGGCTACAGGAGAAAAGTGGCACACTGCATCTGGTGGCAGGCTACGGGTGGAAAGTGGCACACTGCATCTGGTGGCAGGCTACGGGAGAAAAGTGGCACACTGCATCTGGTGGCAGGCTACGGGAGAAAAGTGGAACACTGCATCTGGTGGCAGGCTACGGGTAAAGTGGTACACTGCATCTAGTGGCAGGCTACGGGAGAAAAGTGGCACACTGCATCTGGTGGCAGGCTATGGGTGGAAAGTGGCACACTACATCTGGTGGCAGGCTACGGGAGAAAAGTGGCACACTGCATCTGGTGGCAGGCTACGGGACAAAAGTGGCACACTGCTTCTGGTGGCAGGCTACGGGTAAAGTGGCACACTGCTTCTGGTGGCAGGCTACGGGTAAAGTGGTACACTGCATCTGGTGGCAGGCTACGGTTGGAAAGTGGCACACTGCATCTGTTGGCAGGCTACGGGAGAAAAGTGGCACACTGCATCTGGTGGCAGGCTACGGGAGAAAAGTGGCACACTGCTTCTGGTGGGCAACGGTGGCAAGTGAAATTCTGCATCTGTTGGCAGGCAATGGGTGGCAAGTGGCACACTGTATCTGGTGGCAGGCAACAGTGGCAAGTGGCACACTGCATCTGGTGGCAGGCAACAGTGGCAAGTGGCACACTGCATCAGGTGGCAAGTGACAAGCTCAGGGTCCCCACTGATTCTGCATTATGGTGAGTTGAACAATTTCATTATATATTACAATGTAGTACAACACCAGCCATTTGCCCGACAAATCACCCCCGCGGCCGAATTCCCCGTCAACCCCCGGGACTACATTCCTCCAACCCCCCCCCCCCATCTTTTTTTGGGAAGGGGGGAGGTGTCCCTGAATGGCAGTTTGGAAATGTGGTCACGCTAGCCTGGCTGTGCAGGGTGGGGCAGCCCAGTTTACTTGTGGCTCCTTAGGGGGTGCCCGCCCTACACTTTTATGTAGCAGCCTCGGGTAGAGTGAAGGAGAAGACTACAGAGTGACAGCTGTGAGTCTGTTGGGGCTTCTGGTGTCACATAAAAGATGGCGGCTCGCCAACAGCAGTCTCAGGGCTCTTGGACGTCTACACGGGATTTTACAGGAAAATAATGCACTTAATATGGTAAATACACATATAATCTCATGGGAAGATTTTCCCTGGAAGCTGTCACCTGACCTACTGTGGTCGTCCATGCGTGGTCACGTGACACTGCAGTTATAAAATGAGGACACAGATGGCCACTATGTAGCCGTTCTTTGAACTGGCAGCTGCTGAGATTAAAAAAAAAAGAATGATATTTTTCATGTCGGAGTACTTCCTCTTTCTGTTCTGATTTTCACTGGTCGGATGGTCACCTTCCAACCAGACTTTTACCATTCCGGAAGAGCAGAAGGCATCCCAGTGCTGCTCAGCCTTATTTACATGAAGAAATACAATGTACCTCACACACCTGCCACGCAGGAAATGAAAATATATAACTTTAAAGCAGAACACCAACTAAAAACAAAATGAAAAGCCCGTTAAAGGATAAAATAGAAAAAGCATCTTTTGCTGCAAAAATGATCTTCAATCTGGAGCTACAGCTTGCAGTACTTCCCTCCCACCACTAGATGTCTTTAGTCTTCCCAGTTGAATGATAACCAAAGCAGTGGTAAAACCACTGGAAAAAAAAAAATCCTGCAAGACAATTGCATAATGTGCTAGTATCAGTGGCGGCTGGTGCTCAAATTTTTTGGGGGGGCGCAAAACAAACATCCTCACTGTGCCATCAAACGCTGTCACTGTGCCCCAAACGCTGCCACTGTGCCCATTAAATGCTGCCACTGTGCCCATTAACGCTGCCACTGTGCCCATCAAATGCTGCCACTGTGCCCATCAAATGCTGCCACTGTGCCCATCAAACGCTGCCACTGTGCCCATTAATGCTGCCACTGTGCCCATCAAATGCTGCCACTGTGCCCATCAAACGCTGCCACTGTGCCCATTAAATGCTGCCACTGTGCCCATTAAATGCTGCCACTGTGCCCATCAAATGCTGCTACTGTGCCCATTAAATGCTGCCACTGTGCCCATCTAACGCTGCCACTGTGCCCATCTAACGCTGTCACTGTGCCCCAAGTGCTGCCATTGTGCCTCAAATGCTGCCACTGTGCCCATTAAATGCTGCCACTGTGCCCATCTAACGCTGCCACTGTGCCCATCTAACGCTGCCACTGTGCCCATCTAACGCTGCCACCGTGCCCCAAGTGCTGACACTGTGCCCATCTAACACTGCCACTGTGCCCATTAAATGCTGCCAATGTGCCGGCACTTACCTTGTCAGGCGGCGAGCGGTGTCTCCTCATCGACCCGACATCTTCTCCCGCGCTCCTCCTGTCTTCTGCAGTGATTGGACGCCTAGGCTTCCAATCACAGCGCCTGTGACTTCAGCCAATCAGGGGACCGGTAACACAGACCGGCAACCTGATTGGCTGAGAGGCGGGTCTGTGTTAGGGAAGCGATGTATTCGCTTCTCTAACACAATACTGTGTAAGCAGCGAACGCAAAGCACTGCGCCCGCTGTTTACACTTATGGAAGCCTATTAGAGCACACCGCTCTAATCAGGTCCCCTATTATAGCTTACAGCTCTAATAGGGCGCTTCCAAAAACACACCCCCCCCCCGCTGTAATTCAGATGCCCGGCGCCCGACAAGGGGCCGGACACCTGAATAGGGGTCGGCAGCGGTGACAATAGATAGATGCATGCAATGCATGAATCTATCTATTGGTGATAGAGCGGTGCAGGAGAGGGGGGGCGGCGCTCCTGCGCCCTCTATGTACGCACCGCCACTGGCTAGTATGCATCGCATTTTAGCACATTATGAAATACTTACCTTAGAACTAAGCCCCCGCAGCGGTGCCCGGTCACTGCTGCGGGGGCTGACATGTTTCTCCAGCGTTTCTTCTGGGTTTGCGGGCTCTGTCGCTGTGAGCGGCCAGAGCCACGATGATGTCACTCCTGCGCGCAGGAGCCCTCGGTTCCAGCAAGAAGCTCTGAAGTTACCGCACAATACACCAGACCTTCAGACGTCAGCGGCATGCAGCAGGGTGAATATCTCCTAAACCGTGCCCGTTTAGGAGATATTCATTTCACCCTTATTATAGGCTTACCTGTAGGTAAAAATAACAGAGCGGTGTATACAACCCCTTTAACCTCTTGGCGCTGGTCGCATGCAAATATGCGCCTCTAGGTGGGTGGGCCTTGTGCCAAGCGGCTCCATATTTGCGTGCATTAGTGCCACATGGCTCTTTATCCATTTCATCGCCTGTTTATAATCACAGCTGGTCACGTGTAAATGTGGAAGTGCCGTTTATCGCCTTTCCTCGCCTCACACTGACGGAGTGTGTGGTGAGGAGAGCCAATCAGTGGCATCTCCTCGCAGGGGAGACCAGTGCAGGTACTCAGGGCACTGATTACAGTAAAGCACCAGCAGTGCCCATCAGTAACCCCAACCAGTGCCCATCAGTGATGCCAAATCAGTGCCCATCAGTGATGCCAGTCAGTGCTGCCTTTTAGTGCCCATCAGGGCCTGCTCATTAGTGCTGTCTATCAATGCCAATCGTGGCACCCATCAGTGCCGCCTATCAGTTCCTACTATTGCCACCTATCAGTGACACTAATCAGTGCCCGTCATCGACCCCAAATAGTGCCCATCAGTGACCTCAAATCAGTGCCCATCAGTGATGCCAGTCAGTGCCCATCAGTGCCTTTTAGTGCCCATCAGGGCCTGCTCATTAGTGCTATCCATCAATGCCAATCAGTGGTGACCATCAGTGCCTCCTATCAGTGCCCACTATTGCCACCTATCAGTGCCCATCAGTGACCCCAATCAGTGCCCATCAGTGACCCCCAAATAGTGCCCATCAGTGACTCCAAATCAGTGCCCATCAGTGATGCCAGTCAGTGCTGCCTTTTAGTGCCCATCAGGGCCTGCTCATTAGTGCTGTCCATCAATGCCAATCAGTGCTACCCATCAGTGCGTCCTATCAGTGCCCACTATTGCCACCTATCAGTGCCCATCAGTGACCCCAATCAGTGCCCGTCAGTGACCCCCAAATAGTGCCCATCAGTGACCCCAAATCAGTGCCCATCAGTGATGCCAGTCAGTGCTGCCATTTAGTGCCCATCTGGGCCTGCTCTTTAGTGCTGTCCATCAATGCCAATCAGTGCTGCCCATCAGTGCTGACTATCAGTGCCCACCAGTGCTGGAAGTGGACGCATCGCGATACCGGAAGTGACGTGAGAACGGCGAACGATCGCCATACTGTTGCTTGTTTGAGCATTTTATCTATTTTTATGCTGTAAAGGTCCATCTTTATGGTTTTTTAATAAAACTTCACCAAATTTAAAAAAAAAATACTACACCATTGGAGGCATCCTTTTCTTTTTTTTCTTCCCTGTGAGCCCTTCCAATATTGGAATATCTAGATGGGGAGATGGAAGTTTTGCATAGTCTGACCTGGCTATAGGAGCGGAGGACACCCTGGTGGTGAGCAGTGGAGAGGAGTTTGACCAATATTACCTTACGCTGATTTTATATGGAATAGGGGTGAGAGTTCTGGGAGCTCGTTTTGGGATTATACACTTGTGGCTTCACCATTCACCCACCCGATAGAATCTGCGAGAAGGCTCAATGTATTATAAGGAGTCATCTATTTGAGAAACATCCAGTTAGAGACTTTATAAAGATACCTTTAACAGAATTTTTTACCGGTTAACCGATTAAGGACCGCCTCCTGCACATATACGTCGGCAGAATGGCACGGCTGGGCACATCAACGTACAGGTACGTTGTCCATTAAGTGCCCAGCCGTGGGTCGCGTGCGCTCCGCCGGCAGGGGGCTCGCGACCCTGTCCTGAGCTCCGTTACCGTGGCCGTGGGACCAGCGGACCTGATCGCCGCTGGTGTCCCGCGATCGGGTCACAGAGCTGAAGAACGGGGAGAGGTCTGTGTAAACAAACCTCTCCCCGTGCTTCCTACACTGCCTGTCACTGATCGGCTGTTCCCTGTTATAGGGAAAGACAATAAGTGACGTTACATGCCAAACCACGGCCCCCTACAGTAAGAAAACACACACAGGGCTCACTTAACCCCTCCCCGCCCCCTAGTGGTTAACTTCTTCACTGCCAGTGTCATTTACACAGGAATCAGTGCATTTAAATAGCACAGATCGCTGTATAAATGACAATGGTCCCAAAAATGTGTCAAAAATGTCCGATGTGTCCGCCATAATGTCGCAGTCACAATAAAAATCGCTGATCGCCGCCATTACTAGTACAAAAAAAAAAATATTAATAAAAATGCTATAAAACTATCCCCTATTTTGTAAATGCTATAACTTTTGCGCAAACCAATCAATAATCCCTAATTGCGATTTTTTTTTTACCAAAAATATGTAGAAGAATACGTATCGGCCTAAACTGAGGAAAAAAAGTTTTTTATATATATTTTTTGGGGATATTTATTATAGCAAAAAGTAAAAAAAATGCATTTTTTTCAAAATTGTCGCTCTATTTTTGTTTATAGCGCAAAAAATAAAAACCGCAGAGGTGATCAAATACCACCAAAAGAAAGCTCTATTTGTGGGGGAAAAAGGACGCCAATTTTGTTTGGGAGCCACGTCGCACGACCGCGCAATTGTCAGTTAAAGCGACGCAGTGCCGAATTGCAAAAAGGGGCCTGGTCCGGGGCTTAAGTGGTTAAAGGATCGACACACGGACTCATTCGTATATATTTACTTATCTATTTTCCCTGATTTTTATATGTATTTCTCCTGGTTGCCCAGTTATTCGCTTGATTGATTTATTTATCACATATTTATGTTTGTTATTATACAACATTCCATACTCATTTTACCCATTTTTTAGGTGTGTGCTTTATACCTGTGCGCAAGATCACTTTCTTTTATAATGCACATGCTGTGCCACAAGATGAATAGCAACATTTTTCTAAATGCACCTGTATAGTGTTTTTTTTTTTGTCAAGGTGGAGGTACTCTTTAAGGAATGCTGTGACTTGTAGTTCTACCTCCACCAAGCAGGCAATCTTTCGGTTCCAGGCTGGGGATGTGTGGTAGTCGGGGGGTTGTACGGTAGTCGCAGGCCTCCACGGAGCACTTGAGCGTCATCTGTGTGTGTATCAGTTAAAGTGCAGCTATTTTAGGTCAGAGTAAATAAGTCATGCTCTGTACACCCCGAGCTTTGTACAAGTGCTTTCAGCTTGTTAATAATACATGGCGCTGTCCATTATAGGGTCTCTGTGTGCCCGTGTTTAGATGGAGAGGCAGTCAGGCAGAGAACCCTTCTCTTGCCCATATCTTGCCTTAATGTTCTAAAGAGAGGGCACAGGGCCGTACAGGAGGAATGACCTGAGCGAGGGGCGAGAGGGCCCTTCTCTGATCATCCTGCCACATGCATCATTTATGAGGGATTACTCCATATATAGAACGCCCGCTGGCATCTTTCCTACACCCTAGCACAGGCAAATGTACCAGAGCGCCACCAGGAGTATTAATTATCCAGACTGGGAGGACGGCGGTCTGTCTGACCGTCCGTCTTTCTCTCTGCTCCTCGGTCTTATATCAATTCTTCTATCTACCTGCCCATCTGTATTGCTTTTCTATGTCTGTCCGCCCCTCCGTCTCATATCTCTGTCCATCTGTCCATCTTTTTGCATGTCTGTCTACCTATCTCTCTAAAGCTGGCCATGCCCTGTAATGCCTCGTACACACGATAGGATTTTCCGACAACAAAATCCCATGGTTTTTTTTTCCGACGGATGGCTGCCGGCTAACAAAGTACAATAGTGGCAGCTGCCGGCTGTTAAAATACAATAGCGGTGGCTGCTGGCTGTCAAAATACAATAGCGGTGGCTTCCGGCTGTCAAAATACAATAACGGCGGCTGCTGGCTGTCAAAATACAATAGTGGTGGCTGCTGGCTGTCAAAATACAATAACGGTGGCTGCTGGCTGTAAAAATACAATAGCGGTGGCTGCGGGCTGTCAAAATACAATAGTGGTGGCTTCCGGCTGCTAGAATAAAATAGCAGTGGCTGATGATTGTCAAAATGCAACAGCGGCGACTGCCGGCTCTCAAAACAACAGCCCCGGGTTTCAGAATTCTCCCATCCATACTGATTAGTTTGGAATGGGATGCAGGCTGTCTAAATATGATAGCGGCAGCTGCTTGCTGTGAAAATACAACCGTGGTGGCTGCCGGCTGCTAGAATAACATAGCAGTGGCCGATGACTGTCAAAATGCAACAGCGGTGGCTGCAGACTCTCAAAACAACAGCCTCGGGTTTCAGAATTCTCTTATCCACACTGATTAGTTTGGAATGGGAAAACTGATAGATTTCTCTCATACAGTGCATGGCCAGCTTTAGAGAGCTAGGTAGACAGACATGCAAAAAGATGGACAGGCTCCTGGCTGTAAAAAATACAATATATATTGTCAAAATACAATAGTGGCAGCTGCCAGCTGTTAAAATGCAATAACAGTGGCTGCTGGCTGTCAAAACACAAAAAACGGCTGCTGCGGGCTGTCAAAATACAATAGTGGCAGCTGCCAGCTGTAAAAATACAATAGCGGTGGCTGCTGGCTTTCAAAGTACAATAGTGGCAGCTGCTGGCTCTCAAAATACAATAGTGGCAGCTTCCGGCTGTCAAAATACAATAGCGCTGGCTGTCAAAGTACAATAGTGGTAGCTGCCGGCTTTCAAAATACAATAGTGGCAGCTGCTGGCTGTAAAAATGCAATAACAGCGGCTGCTGGCTGTCAAAATACAATAGTGTTGGCTGCTGGCTGTTAAACTACAATAGTTGCGTCTGCCGACTGTTAAAATGCAATAACGGTGGCTGCCGGCTGTCAAAATACAATAGTGGTGGCTTCCGGCTGCTAAAGTAAAATAGCAGTGGCTGATGACTGTCAAAATACAACAGCGGCAGCTGCCGGCTCTCAAAACAACAGCCTCGGGTTTCAGAATTTTCCCATCTGTTTAGTGTGGAATGGGAAAACTGAAAAGATTTCTCTATCGTACACACGATCGGACATTCCGACAACAAAATCCCATGGTTTTTTTTCTGATGGATGTCGGCTCAAACTTGTCTTGCATACACACGGTCGCACAAAGTTGGTCGGAAATTCCGAACGTCAAGAATGCGGTGATGTACAACACAAACGACGATGCAGAGAAAGGGAAAGTTCAATAGACAGTGCGGCTCTTATGCTTGATTCCGAGCATGCGTGGCACTTTGCGTGTCGGAATTGTCTACACACGATCGGAATTTACGACAACGGATTTTGTTGTCGGAAAATTTAAGAACCAGATCTCCAATTTTGTGTGACGGAAACTCCGATGGAAAATGTCCGGTGGGGCCTACGCACGGTCGGAATTTCCGACAACAAGCTCGGGTTTGGAATCATGTGTCCGGGTTTCAGACTGCCTGAAACCTGGACACACGATTCAGACTGGACTATGGCTTCCTAGCAGGGTTGCCAGCTGCAGTTGTCTAAGCTGATAGTGTCTGTTACACTCTCTATTACACTGCCCAAAGCTAGCACTAACAATCCCCCCCCCCCAAACACACACACAGACGGGAGAGGAGAGAGGGCTCGAACTGCACCTCTTCCTCCCGCCCCTACCCCTCTGTGTCTGCCCACATTCCAATCCCTGGCGATGTGCCTCAAAAAAGGAACGTGGGGGCTGGAAAATTGAAGTCCAGAAGTCTCAGATACATCTGGATGAGAGGTGCCGACTGCCAATGGGTGAGTGAGCTCACCATCCATCCCTGTCTGTGATTTGAAATCTCCCCCCTTCTCTCTCCTACCTCTGAGTGAGTACACTAAGGTAAATCAGGGTTCTCAGAAAACCCCTTACATCAGAGTTCCCCTTTACAACAGAGGCCAGCGTGTTCCCCCTTACATCAGAGTCCTCTCCGTACATCAGAGTTCTCAGTGTTCCCCCTTAGATCAGGGTTCTCAGAGCATCCCTTACATCAGAGTTCCCTTTACACCAGAGGCCACAGTGTTCCCCCTTACATCAAATTCCTCTCCGTACATCAGAGTTCTCAGTGTTCCCCCTTAGATCAGGGTTCCCAGAGCATCCCTTAGGTCAGAGTCCCCAGTGTTCTCCCTTACATCAGAGTCTGCAGAGTCCCCCCTTACAGTGAAAGGGAACTCTGCAAGTTCAGATGTAAAAGGGGAACTCTGTGGACTCTGATGGGCGACATGGATGGGCACGGATAGGTGGCACAAATTGGCACTGATAGCTGGCACGGATTGGCATAATTAGGCGGCATGTTGGGCATGGATAGGCGGCACAGATGGGCATGGATAGGCAGCACGGATGAGCATGGATGGGCACTGATAGGCAGCATGGATGGGCACTGATAGGTGGCACGGATGGGCACTGATAGGTGGCCACGGATGGGCACTGATAGGCGGCATTGTATTGTATTGTACTGATTGATGCCAATCAGTGCCAAACAATAATGCATGCCAATCAGTGATGCCCATTGTGGGCACTGATTGGCATCCATTGTGGGCACTGATTGGCATCCATTGTGGGCACTGACTGGCATCCCTTGTGGTCTAGGGTGGCATACCTGGTGCTGGGTATCCCTGGTCGTCCAGTGTGGGCATCCTCGGGGGGGGCTGCGCTGATAATCAATCAGCACAGACCCCCCCTGTTAGAGGAGCAGCCGGTCGGCTCTCCTCTACTCGCGTCTGACAGACGCGAGTGAGGAAAAAACGATCAACGGCTCTTCCTATTTACACTGTGATCAGCCGTGATTGGACACGGCTGATCCCATTTCAAAGAGTCTCCGTCGGAGACTCTTTACCGAGATCGTAGTTGCTGGGTGTCAGACTGACACACCGCAACAAAGATCACCGCGATTCGTGCCCCCAGGGGCGCGCAGCGGCACAAAATCCTGAGGACGTCATATGACGTCCGGTCAGGACTTTGAAACCACTTTGCAGCCGTCATTCTCCTATAGGGCGGGCGGCAAGTGGTTAAGGAAGACTGGGCGACCTCCAGGCCCACCTGCCCCTTATCTATCCATTAGGATGCATGTGCTTCCACTGTGGAGACGCTCATAAATTTAGGACAAAGCTGCCCCTTTGTGCTTGGCCAGGGCAAGGGCAAGGGCAAGATATTTAACATTGACTCACCCCTATGGCCCACTCCCCCTAAAAAATCTCTCAAGGATACGATTTGTTTTCATTCCCTACATTCCTGATTTGGCGATACAATGTCATGTTTTAAATAATGACTATTGCATTATTGTTTCAAAATCATAAAAGTAAAGTATAATTATGGCCTTGCCCGCTTTAGTTTTCACAAAACATTAGAGTGAGCAGCTACAACAATGCCACGGTGAACAATAGGAAATTGTGTGCTGTAGATTGGCAATACATTAGCCGCCTTGTGCAGATTTTATTCACAAATCAGGGTAAACAGAGCATTGCCTGCCGAGCAGCATTCTTTACACATCACCTTGGGGCATAATAAATAATTGACGTGGCATTCAGACTTTAGGCTGATACCTTGACAAGCTACTTAAAGACAGTTACTCACTACAAATAAGTCTGTTTTCAGATAAATTTCAAGAGGTGTGAATAATAGGCTGAGACAGGGTTTTTTTTTTACCAAAAGCAATGCTCCAGTCAAAATTGAAACTTACTAGTACTCAATGTGAACCGAAGGACTAAGTATAATTTATAAAACGTGAATGTATTTTGGAAAATCATTAAATACTTTTATATCTATTAACCACTTACCCACTGGGCACTTAAACCCCCTTCCTAACCAGACCAATTTTCAGCATTCGGTGCTCTTACACTTTGCATGACAATTACTCAGTCATGCAACACTGTACCCAAATTAATTTTGTGTCCTTTTTTTCACACAAATAGAGCTTTCTTTTGGTGGTATTTAATCAACGCTGGGTTTTTTATTTTTTGCGCTATGAATCAAAAAATACTGAAAATTAGTTAAAAAATTTCTATTAAAATTTATTGCAGAGTATTGGCAGAGTATTGGCGAGTACTGGCAAGTATTGGCAGAGTATTGGCAGAGTATTGCAGTATTGCACAGTATTGATAGAGTATTGCACAGTGGTGGCAGAGTATTGCACAGTGGTGGCAGAGCATTGCACAGTGGTGGCAGAGCATCGCACAGTGGTGGCAGAGCATTGCACAGTGGTGGCAGAGCATTGCACAGTGGTGGCAGAGTAGGCAGTGTGTTGCACAGTGGTGGCAGAGTATTGCACAGTGGTGGCAGAGTATTGCACAGTGGTGGCAGTGTATTGCTGTCACTGACCAGCGCTGTGGACACTACACATTCAGCCCACAGCGCTGGTCCCATCTCTCCCCCTCTCCGCTTCTCCCCTCTCACTGTACCGATCGGTACAGAGAGGGGAGGGAGGAACCGGCGTCATGACGTGACGCCGGTTTGTGTACATGTGATCGCTCCGTCATTTGACGGAGCGTTCATGTGGTAAACGGCCGCTATCAGCGGCCGTTTACCGGGATCCATGATGCGCCAGGTCCTCGGGACACGGTGGTCACGGATGTTCCCGAGTGCAGGGGGCACGCGGGAGCAAGTTTCTGGGAGGACGTCCGTAGGACGTCCACTCAGGATAAGCCGACCGCGCTGTAGCCGTCTTTCGGCTATGGTCCGGTCGGCCTGTGGTTAAAATAATCCCTAGTTGAGAGTTGAGTTGAGAGGAACCCTAATATAGCACGGTCTTACCCCAAAGGGTACTGACGATAATAACAGCTCTGTAGCTGTTCCCTGCATCGTGGGCGTAGGACATAGGCGTGCGCACAGGGTGTGCCCAGGCACACCCTAATCACCCTGTACAGCACAGATTCTCTCTACTGCCCTGCCCCCCCTTCCCCCCACAGTGCTTCCGGCTTCCTTCCTCACCTCTCCCACCGGCTGCTGCTATGGGCACACACAGGGGGATGTTTTAGGATAAGTGGGGAAGGGGCCGGTAAATATGTGATTTACTGGCCCCTTCCCTTTCTGAGTGACACAGTGAGTGATCGGTAGCGTGTGTTTGAGCTTTGGGGTGCACACCCTAATCCAATAGGCTGCGCACACACCTATGGCGTAGGAGATAGTGAGGGATCACAGAATTCTTGCAGAAGGGGTAGAGCTGACCATGAACCATACGAGAGAAAAGAGAGAGATCGGCACCTGAACATTAACTTCAGGGGGAGAGAAGAGACAGCATGACAACCGGCTGTGGACCAAGACAGGAGACGGTGGGGAAGGTGACAGGGCATGAAGGGGAGAAAGGACAGCTGACCAAAGACACATTGATAGAATGACCAACGAGGAAAGAGAAAGGAAACAGTGAATTAGATGGTCAAGTACTGGGACAGTAAGAGAAAGATAAAAATAGAGCAGAGATGATCCTGGACCGAGCGATGAAAAAAAAGAGACTGTGTGATCAGATTATAGACAGGAGGAAGTTAAGGAGGGAAGGTAGACCACAGATGATCCTGGACTGGTGGAAGAGAGAGGAGAGTGTGATCTGATCATAGAGAAGGTAGATGATTCTAGACTTGGGGAAGAGAGGAAACAGTATGAACTGTTCATGGAGAAGGTAGATAATACTGGACTTGGGGAAGAGAGGATGTGATCTGATCATGAAGAGAGTAGATGATCCTGGACTTGGGGAAGAGAGGATGTGATCTGATCATTGAGTAGGTAGGTGATCCTGGACTTGGGGAAGAGAGGAGACAGTGTAATCTGATCATGGAGAAGGTAAATGATCCTAGACTTGGGGAAGAGAGGAGACAGGGCAACCTGATCATGAAGAGAGTAGATGATCCTGGACTTAGGACTAGGGGAGACAGTGTGATCTGTTAATGTAGAAGGTAAATGAACCTGGACGTGGAAAAGAGAGGAGACGATGTGATCTGATCATGGAGATGGTAGATGATTCTGAACTTACTGAATAGGGGAAACCATGAGATCTGATTATGGGGATGGTAGATGATCCTGAACTTGGGAAAAAGAGGAGGCAGTGTTATCTGATTATGAAGAGGGTAGATGATACAGCATTTGGGGAATAGGGGAGAAAGTGTGATCTGTCAATGTAGAAGGTAGATGATTCTGGACTTGGAAAAGAGAGGAGACCGTGTGATATGATCATGGAGAAGGGTAGATGATTCTGGACTTTGGGAAGAGAAGATGTGATCTGATCATAGAGAAGGTAGATGATCCTGGACTTGGGGAAGAGGGGAAACAGCATGAACTGTTCATTGAGTAGGTGGATGATCCTGGACTTGGGGAAGAGAGGAGAGACAGTGTGATATGATCATGGAGAGGGTAGATAATTCTGGACTTTGGGAAGAGAGGATGTGATCTGATCATAGAGAAGGTAGATAATACTGGACTTGGGGGAGACAGGGCAACCTGATCATGAAGAGAGTAGATGATCCTGGATTTAGGAATAGGGGAGACAGTGTGATCTGTTAATGTAGAAGGTAAATGAACCTGGACGTGGAAAAGAGAGGAGACGATGGGATCTGATCATGGAGATGGTAGATGATCCTGGACTTGGGGAAGAGAGGAGACAGCATGAAATGTTCATGGAGAGGGTAGATGATCCTGGACTTGGGGAAGAGAGGAGACAGTGTGATCTGATTAGGGAGATGGTAGATGATCCTGGACTTGGAAAAAAGAGGAGACAGTGTTATCTGATCATGAAGAGGATAGATGATCCAGGACTTAGGGAAGAGAGGAGACAGTGTGATTTGATTATGGAGAGGGTAGATGGTCCTAGACTTGGGGTAGAGAGGAGACAGTGTGATCTGATCATTGAGTAGGTAGGTGATCCTGGACTTGGGGAAGAGGGGAGACAGTGTGATCTGATCATTGAGTAGGTAGGTGATCCTGGACTTGGGGAAGAGAGGAGACAGTGTGATCTGATCATGGAGAGGATAGATGATCCTGGACTTGGGGAAGAGGGGAGACAGTGTGATCTGATTAGGGAGATGGTAGATGATCCAGGAATTGGGGAAGAGAGGAGACAGCATGAAATATTCATGGAGAGAGTAGATGATCCTGGACTTTGGGAAAAAGAGGAGGCAGTGTGATTTGATTATGGAGAGGGTAGATAATCCTGGATTTGGGGAAGAGAGGAGACAGTGTGATTTGATTATGGAGAGGGTAGATAATCCTGGACTTGGGGAAGAGAGGAGACAGTGTGATTTGATTATGGAGAGGGTAGATAATCCTGGATTTGGGGAAGACTGGAGACAATGTGATCTAATCATAAACAGGTTTTTAAAGAGGTTTCAGCATTTAGCTGTTGATGGTCATTGGTAGAAAAGGTAGCATGGGGCTAAGCATGGTTGGAGAAATGTAGTGTGGCTGTTGGGGAAAAGCGGACAGTAGAGCGAGAGCGGTCCATGGACAGAGGAAGCAGGGAAATGTTCTTGTTGCTGAGGTGTGGAGGGGAACACGGAGCAGAATCTGATCATGTTTCACTGGAAAAGCATGCCGAGGAGGAACTGATCACAGGCTAAAGAGTGAAAACAAAGTAGTCAGAGGAGCTGACAGTTGTCAGGGAGGATTCAGGTATGAGCTCAACCCCCCTTCCTTCTGCAACCCATCTCTCATCTTCCAATTTTTGTGTAATAAGGGCTAAAGTGAGTTCAAAAACAGGGCAGAGCTACAACCAGGGAGCACTCCGCCTGGATTTTTGCCATTAGATGAGGTTTTAGAAAATATATACACTTAGCCAAAATAGCTGTCATATTACAGAGACTGTTGCGAAATACTGCTGACCTTACAGAGAAGCCGTGCAAATCACCAGAGTGCACTTAGCAGACATACTGCATCATCCCGCAAGGAAGCCAACGTCATTGATAGCAACATTGACTCCATGTCAGGTAACCCATCGGAGTCATGATTAGTTACATAGTTAATCAGGTTGAAAAAAGACACAAGTCCATCTAGTTCAACCATAGAAATAAATAATAATAACATACAATCCCATATACACAATCCCGTACCCACAGTTGATCCAGAGGAAGGCGAAAAACCCTTTCCAAAGCTACAGCAGGAGAAAAAAATTCCTTCCTGATCCCAGAGAGGCAATCAGATTTTCCCCGGATCAACTTTTACCTCTAATGCCGCGTACACACGGTCGGAATTTCCGATGGGAGTAGACATGTGCACAACAAAAAAATTTGTTTATTTTCGTTTCGTTTTTTTCGTTTCCGAAAAAAATTAGTTTTTTTCGTTTCGTTTTTTTCGTTTCCGTTGATTCGTAACGATTCGTACATTCGTAAGTCGTCGGTGTTCGTATTCGTAACGATTCGTACATTCGTAAGAGTTATTTTTTCGTTGATTAGTTTTTTCGTTAGTTTAATTTTCGGACGCATTCGTATTTATTCGTACATTCGTAACATTCGTAGATTCGTAATCGGAGCATAATTCATAATTTTATGTAATGTGTATGCTATTATTACATTGTAATAATTTACGAATCGAAAAAAAAAAGTTACGAATCGTAAAAAAAAAGTTACAAATCGTAAAAAAAAAGTTACAAATCTAAAAAAAAGTTACAAATGTACAAATCTTTTTGTTCAATCCACTCGAAGCACGTTAAGCAGCGCCATTTGTAAGGGACACAGAAAATTACGAATCGAAAAAAAAAGTTACGAATCGAAAAAAAAGTTACAAATGTACAAATTTTTTTGTTCAATCCACTCGAAGCACGTTAAGCAGCGCCATTTGTAAGGGACACGGAAAATTACGAATCAAAAAAAAAAGTTACGAATGTACGAATTTTTTTGTTCAATCCACTCGAAGCACGTTAAGCAGCGCCATTGTAAGAGACACGGAAAATTACGAATCGAAAAAAAAAAAAAAAGTTACGAATCGAAAAAAAAAGTTACGAATGTACAAATTTTTTTGTTCAATCCATTTGAAGCACGTTAAGCAGCGCCATTGAAAGAGACACGGAAAATTACGAATCGAAAAAATAAAAAAAAGTTAGGAATCGAAAAAAAAGTTACGAATGTACGAATTTTTTTTTTCGTTTTAGTTTTTCGGATTTTCTTCATTAGTACATTCGTTGTTTCTAATTAGTTTTTTTTTCGTATTTTCGTTGTTTTTCGGATTCGTTCGATTTGAATGATTCGTTAATCGGATTCGTACGATTCGAATGATTCGTTAATCGGATTCGTACGATTCGTTCATTCGTACGAAAACGAACGAACGAAAATAGCGAAAAAAAACAAAAAACGAAAAAAAAACGAAACAAATTGCACATGTCTAGATGGGAGCTTCTCATCGGATTTTCCGACCGTGTGTACGCCCATCTGTCTTTTTCTGTCGGAATTTCCGACGGACTTTGGATTGAGAACCTGTTCTTAATTTTTCCGATGGAAAACCTTTCTATCGGATTTTCCGATCGTGTGTATGCAATTCCGACGCACAAAATTCCGACGCATGCTCGGAAACCATTCGACACATGCTCGGAAGCATCAAACTTCCCTTTTATAGTGCTGTCGAACGTGTTGTATGCCGCTGTGTTACTGACCGTCGGAATTTGGTGTGACTGTGTGTAGGCAAGACAGTTTGAGTGAAATTCCGTCAGAATTCCGACGGGAAAACCATCAGAGCTTTTTCCGACGAGAATTCCGATCGTGTGTACGCGGCATAAGTGTCGGTACCCAGTTATATTCTGTACATTTAGGAAAGTATCCAGGCCTTTCTTAAAGCAATCTACTGAGCCGGCCAGAACCACCTCTGCAGGGAGTCTATTCCACATTTTCACAGCTTTAATGCCGCGTACACACGGTCGGATTTTCAGACGGAAAATGTCCTATCGGACAAAGTTGTCGGAAATTCCGACCGTGTGTGGGCGCCATCGGACTTTTTCCGGCGGATTTTCCGACGGACAAAGTTTTATCTCCTGCTCTCAAATTTTCCGACAACAAAGTCCTATCGGACTTTTTCCGATCGTGTGTAGCGAATTCCGACGGACAAAGTGCCACGCATGCTCAGATCACATTACAAGACCAAAGCTATTGGCTACTAGCCTCTACGTAGTCCCGTCGTAGGCAACAAACGTCACCACGTTCAGAATGATCAGATTTTCCGACAACTTTGTCCGACCGTGTGTATGCAACACCAGTGTCGGACAAAATCCGTTGGAAAAAATCCGATGGATTTTGTGGTCGGAATTTCCAACCGTGTGTACGGGGCATTACTGTGAAGAAACCTTTCCATATTTGGAGATGATTTCTCTAGACATAAGGAGTGCCCCCTTGTCCTCTGTGATGACCGTAAAGTGAATAACTCAACACCAAGTTCACTATATGGACCCCTTATATATTTGTACATGTTGATTATATTCCCCTTATGCCGCGTACACACGATCGGAAATTCGGCCATCAAAAGACCGATGAGAGCTTTTGGTCGGAAATTCCGACCGTGTGTATGCTCCATTGGACTTTTGCTGGCGGAATTCCCGCCAGCAAAAGAATGTGAGAGCAGGTTCTCAATTTTTCGGTCGGAAAAAGTTCAGATCGGAAATTCCGATCGACTCAATTCTGATGCACAAAATTCCTACGCATGCTCGGAAACAATTCGACACATGCTCGAAAGCATTGAACTCGGCTCGTTGTAGTGTTGTACGTCACCGCTTTCTTGATGGTCGAAAGTTCAGAGAAATTTTGTGTGACCGTGTGTAGGTGCTAGGAACCTCAAAATTTGGTGTGCAAACCCAGTGGAACAACACTACAACATATCCAGCTGGAGTTCCTAGCACCAAGTAGCCCATGGATATGTTGTAGTGCTGGTTCCACTGGGTCTGCCCAACCCAGTTGCACCAAGTGGCCCCGAGATACGGGGGCCCAAAAGTCCGTCAATTGTGTCCACCTGCAGCAATGTCATTTCGGGACCCTTTGGGTCCAGAGACCCCAAATTCTGGCTGAAGCTAGGGGGCATCTAGGAACCCTTAACTACAGAGTTTGAAGTTTGGGGGACCTACGGCTGCAAATGGGCACAGTGAGGCATGCAAATGGGCACAGTGAGGCATGCAAATGGGCACAGTGAGGCTGCAAATGGGCACAGTGAGGCATTTAAATGGGCACAGTGAGGCATTTAAATGGGCACCGTGAGGCATTTAAATGGGCACAGTGAGGCTGCAAATGGGCACAGTGAGGCTGCAAATGGGCACAGTGAGGCTGCAAATGGGCACAGTGAGGCATTTAAATGGGCACAGTGAGGCTGCAAATGGGCACAGTGAGGCTGCAAATGGGCACAGTGAGGCATTTAAATGGGCACAGTGAGGCTGCAAATGGGCACAGTGAGGCATGCAAATGGGCACAGTGAGGCTGCAAATGGGCACAGTGAGGCATGCAAATGGGCACAGTGAGGCTGCAAATGGGCACAGTGAGGCATGCAAATGGGCACAGTGAGGCTGCAAATGGGCACAGTGAGGCATTTAAATGGGCACAGTGAGGCTGCAAATGGGCATTGTTGACACTCTTTTCCACTTACAGTAGCTGCGCATTTCTCACCCTAGGCTTATACTCGAGTCAATACGTTTTCCCAGTTTTTTTGGTGGTAAAATGAGGTGCCTCGGCTTATATTCGGGTTGGCTTATACTCGAGTATATACGGTATATAAAGTATTACCAAATCCACAATTTGTATATAATTCCATTAATATCAATCAGTAAATGGCGCTCTCCGTAAATTCAGGTGCATTAAATGGAGTTTGACAAAGTTAACTCCGTCAGACGCGCTTCGTCAGAATCGGAGGTAATTTGCGGCCCAAGTAGCCATTAAGGCCCATTCATCCGACATTCCCCTAGACAGCCTACAATTTTTTCGCACTCGCGCGCCTTACAATTTAGCATTAGTTAATGAACGCTCCTATTATACAGTTACCAAAATACGATCTGCATTTTTTTTTTTTTTTTCATTAAAAATGTCACTGGAAGTCCAGTTCCCCGGCGCTCGAGCGATTGAAGGCACCGCCGGGCCGCGCATAACTTTTGATATTAATTAAATTGAAGGATGACAGCGGTGTAGAAAGAAAAAAAATATAAAAATGGCAGTACAATTTTGTTGCTTATAAAAAATGACCTTTTCTCCAGTATTTGTTCTTCTGTAAAGAACTGGTCATTACTTGAAATTACTGCGAATTTTCAATAAAGCTTCAACGCTGGAGTCAATTTGTGACTTTAGACGGAGAGAGATGTTTTGTAATGAACAATCTCGTATTATCAAAGCCTTTACTTTATCACAGCTGGGAGCCCAGAATTCACAGAGCCAGACTGAAAACAAAGGTAGCGCAAATCTCACCGCCCTCGCACCGCTTTTCTCGCGTTTTGATATTCGCAGCTCTTTTTGTTATCATCACCCCCAAGTATGTATAGATCATCTTAATATTCAAATATTCAGGGAAGGGCAATGAATATACAGGCATTCATTGTATGGGGGGGGGGGGGCCCTATAGGGGCCAGGCAACAGAATTCAGCACTTACCCCCATCGGCGGCGGGTGGCAGCGTGGTGCAGTGGCTCCGTGTCCTCTCCTCCATGGTGGCTTCCAGCTCCTCCCCTCCTCGGCATCCAATAGGATCGCCTGTCCTTTCAGGCAATTGGGTGACCGGTGTCAAAACCCACTTCCTGATTGGCCGGGAGGAGGATCAGTGTTACAACAGTGAATATTCATTTGCTGTTGTAAGTCACCTGGGTGGGATCGGAGTGCACTCTCTGCGACCCGAGCCCACCCTATGTTGAAGCCTATTAGAACATATTAGAGCCTCTGGCTCGAAATCAGTGCTTCAAAAAAAGTAAAGCCCCTCTGCATTGGAATCCATTTGCCAGTGTCCTGAAAGGGGCTGGACGCATGGATGGGGGTGTGGCGATGGACAGGGGGGGCGGCACCCATGTGTCTTTAATGGAAGGGCCGCCCTCTGTGTTAACTATTGGCGTGAGTTTGAAGGACTTCTTCCTTGTTCTGAGATGTATACCGTATATACTCGGCGGCGGGAGTCCTGAAAGGGGCCGGACGCATGGATGGGGGTGGGGCGATGGACAGGGGGGGGGCGGCACCCGTGTGTCCTCAATGGAAGGGCCGCCCTCTGTGTTAACTATTGGCGTGAGTTTGAAGGACTTCTTCCTTGTTCTGAGATGTATACCGTATATACTCGGCGGCGGGAGTCCTGAAAGGGGCCGGACGCATGGATGGGGTGTGCCGATGGACAGGGGGGGGGGCGGCACCCATGCGTCTTCAATGGAAGGGCCGCCCTCTGTGTTAACTATTGGCGTGAGTTTGAAGGACTTCTTCCTTGTTCTGAGATGTATACCGTATATACTCGGCGGCGGGAGTCCTGAAAGGGGCCGGACACATGGATGGGGTGTGGCAATGGACAGGGGGGGGGGGCGGCGCCCGTGCCTCCTCAATGGAAGGGCCGCATCTGGGTTTTACCCCCTTCCTGGCCAGACCATTTATTGCAATACGGCACTGCGTTACTTTAAAAAGGAGTTCCCATTATAAAAAAAAATTTAAAGTCAGCAGCTACAAATACTGCAGCTGCTGACTTTTAATAATCGGACACTTACCTGTCCCAGGGTCCAGCGATGCGGGGGATTGAAGCCCCGCTCGTCTCCCCCTCCGTTCGGCGCCGGAATTGTAACTGTGGGCACCCTGCTGTGGCTTCACAGCCGGGCACCCACTGCGCATGTGCGAGTGGCAGCGGGCGCCGTGATTGGCCGCACAATATCAATATCAAACTCTTGATATTAAAGAGGAAGTAAACCCTAATGGGTTTACTTCCTCTTTGTCTCCCTGCAAAGGTAAAGCATAATGGAATACTACTAGTAGTCCACTATGTGTCACTTACCTGACACAGGAGCCTGCGAAGTCACCGCTGTCCCCTTGTGTACGGAGCCTCCATCTTCTTGGTGGGTCTCGCTGCTCCAACACTGTCATTCGACGGAGCCGCGATTACATCACTCCCGCACATGCACAGCGGCTGCGCACTAACAGCGGCACGCTCAGCGCATGCGCCGTAGACAGCGGTGCCTGTCTTTTGGCAAATATCTCCTAACCCTGTAGGTTTAGGAGATATTTCTTGGACCTACAGGTAAACCTTAATCTAGGCTTACCTGTAGGTCAAAGTGGTTTGTAAGGGTTTACTTCCACTTTAATTTAACATTGTAAAGCTTACATGGGGTTTTATGGATTGGGGTTTTGGGGATTGGGGTTTTGGGGATTGGGGTTTTAGGGATTGGGGTTTTGGGGTTTAGAGTTTTAGGGATTGGGGTTTTGGGGACTGGGGTTTTAGGGATTGGGGTTTGGGTGATTGGGGTTTGGGTGATTGGGGTTTGGGTGATTGGAGTTTTAGGGATTGGGGTTTTGGGGATTGGAGTTTTAGGGATTGTGGTTTTAGGGATTGGAGTTTTAGGGATTGGAGTTTTAGGGATTGTGGTTTTAGGGATTGGAGTTTTAGGGATTGGAGTTTTAGGGATTGTGGTTTTGGGGATTGGGGGTTTAGGGATTGGGGTTTTGGGGATTGGGGTTTTAGGGATTGGAGTTTTAGGGATTGGAGTTTTAGGGATTGTGGTTTTAGGGATTGGAGTTTTAGGGATTGGAGTTTTAGGGATTGTGGTTTTGGGGATTGGGGGTTTAGGGATTGGGGTTTTAGGGATTGGAGTTTTATGGATTGGAGTTTTATGGATTGGAGTTTTAGGGATTGGGGTTTTAGGGATTGGAGTTTTAGGGATTGGAGTTTTAGGGATTGGGGTTTTAGGGATTGGAGTTTTAGGGATTGGGGTTTTAGGGATTGGGGTTTTAGGGATTGGAGTTTTAGGGATTGTGGTTTTGGGGATTGGGGGTTTAGGGATTGGGGTTTTGGGGATTGGGGTTTTAGGGATTGGAGTTTTTAGGGATTGGAGTTTTAGGGATTGTGGTTTTAGGGATTGGAGTTTTAGGGATTGGAGTTTTAGGGATTGGGGTTTTAGGGATTGGAGTTTTAGGGATTGGGGTTTTAGGGATTGGGGTTTTGGGGATTGGGGGTTTAGGGATTGGGGTTTTAGGGATTGGAGTTTTATGGATTGGAGTTTTATGGATTGGAGTTTTAGGGATTGGGGTTTTAGGGATTGGAGTTTTAGGGATTGGAGTTTTAGGGATTGGGGTTTTAGGGATTGGAGTTTTAGGGATTGGGGTTTTAGGGATTGGGGTTTTAGGGATTGGAGTTTTAGGGATTGGGGTTTTAGGGATTGGAGTTTTAGGGATTGGGGTTTTAGGGATTGGAGTTTTAGGGATTGGGGTTTTAGGGATTGGGGTTTTAGGGATTGGGGTTTTAGGGATTGGAGTTTTAGGGATTGGGGTTTTAGGGATTGGAGTTTTAGGGATTGGGGTTTTAGGGATTGGGGTTTTAGGGATTGGAGTTTTAGGGATTGGGGTTTTAGGGATTGGGGTTTTAGGGATTGGGTTTACATCTACTTAAAAGGCAAAGGTGCACCCTAAAAAAGCTAGTATTTTAACAGAAACATGTTGTGGCTCTGGTATATGGAGAGGAAAGTGCAGAGCTACGTTGTTCTTCATCTCCTTTGGCTGATTTTAGTCCAGGAATATAATTTCCTCATTTGCATTTTCTGGTGCCCGAAACTGTCCCCCCCCCCACCCATGGAGTGTCTGCCCGTCCTACACCATCGCTCCTGACAGCTGAGCCCCAAGTGAACGGAACGCTCGCATTCCTCCAGCAGCCTCACTCCACATTATTCTCCTGGATAAGTGACTGAAGCCAGAATGGGGACAATTTGACCTTTATTAGCCAAGTGAACTGTCACCGTCACCTCAGGTACAGAACTAATGACCAAGTAAGCAGAGCTGAGGAAGTTTGACAGTTTACAGAGATGTCCAAAAATATGAACGGGACTTCATTCGGGGCTTGGGAGGAAGGGAGAGGAGCAGCACAATCGTTTAACCACTTCAGCCCCGGACCAATTGGCAGCCAAAGGACCAGGCCCTTTTTTGCGATTCGGCACTGCGTTGCTTTAACTGACAATTGCGCGGTCGTGCGACGTGGCTCCCAAACAAAATTGACATCCTTTTTTTCCCACAAATAGAACTTTCTTTTGGTGGTATTTGATCACCTCTGCGGTTTTTATTTTTTGCGCTATAAACAAAAAAGGGCGACAATTTTGAAAAAAAACGCATTATTTTTTATTTTTTGCTATAATAAATATCCCCCAAAAATATATATATAAAAAAAAAAAAATTTCCTCAGTTTAGGCCGATACGTATTCTTCTACATATTTTTCGTAAAAAAAATCGCAATAAGCGTATATTGATTGGTTTGCGCAGAAGTTATAGCATTTACAAGATAGGGGATAGTTTTATAGCATTTTTATTAATATTTTTTTTTTATTAGTAATGGCGGCGATCAGCGATTTTTATTGTGACTGCGACATTATGGCGGACACATCGGACATTTTTGACACATTTTTGGGACCATTGTCATTTATACAGCAATCAATGCTATTTAAATGCACTGATTCCTGTATAAATGACACTGGCAGTGACGGGGTTATCCACTAGGTGGCAGTGTAGGGGTTAAGTATGCCTAGGGGTGTGTTTCGTACTGTGGGGGGGGCGTGGCTGTCAGCTAGTGAATGCTGATCTCTGCTCCAATCACAGGGATCAGAGATCGGAGTCACTAGTTGCTAGGCAGAACGGGGAGATGCTGTTTATTTCCGCATCTCCCCGTTCAGCCTTCCCGTGAGACGATCGCGGGTGTCCCCGCGGCGATCGAGTCCGCGGGACCCGCGACCGGCCTCACGGGGGTCCCGAGCGGCGCGCGCCCGATGGCACAGCGGCATCTTAAAGGGGACGTATTTATACGCTCTTATGCCTGTCTGTGCCATTCTGACGACGTATATCGTCGTGCGCCGGTCGGGAAGCGGTTAAGGGAACAGTGACATCTAAAAGAAAAAAAAAACAGAAACTGTTGTAAAAATGTGAAAAATAATATCCAATTAAATGTACTTTGAACAATGCCGTGAGATACACTATATTGTCAAAAGTATTGGGACACCTGCCTTTACACGCACATGAACTTTAATGACATCCTATCTATTTAGATATTGTTACGCTGAGTAAATTGATACCCAACTTCAAAATTGCGCCTGCTCGTGGAATGGCGACAAACTTTTACCCTTAAAAATCTCCATAGGCGACGTTTAAAAAAATTCTACAGGTTGCATGTTTTGAGTTACAGAGAAGATCTAGGGCTAGAATTATTGCTCTCGCTCTACCGATCGCGGCGATACCTCACATGAACACTGTTTTCATATGTGGGCGCTACTCACTTATGCGTTAGCTTCTGCGCGCGAGCTCAGCGGGACGGGGCGCGTTAAAAAAAGTATGCATATCTCACACCTGAGGGGCCACTAGGGAAGCAGACAATCGCTGTAGTAGTTGGTGCTACTACAGCGATAGCCGCGACCCTCCAGTTCCTGCACAGATTCTGTACAAAATGACATTTATAGAATGCATTGTACATTTTTTTCAATGAACACAAATCATTCTCTGATTGGATGAGGGGCAAGGACATCACGATCTCTGCCTCATTCAATCAGGGATTTCCATGTGTTCACAAGCGGTTGTTACCCTAACATTTCATGTTCCCGATATGTTCCCGCTGTACCATGTCCTTGTAGCGCTGACCCCCGAAGGAGCTGCTGGTTAGATTTGGGCTTACCGTCACCTTCTTGACCTCGTGGTTGTCTGGGGGTTTCCCGAGGTAGATGGTCCAAAGAACTGCAGAGACCGGCACTGGGTTCGCTTTAGGGATTTTTATTTGCAAAATGGTAGACAAAACACAAAGGGTTTAGGTAGGAAGTTCAGGGACTCTTGGAACTGCTTAACCACTTCAATACCGGGGGGGGGGGGGGGGGGGGGGGGCACTTACACACCTTCCTGCCCAGACCAATTTTCAGCTTTCAGCGCTGTCGCACGTTGAATGACAATTACGCGGTCATACAACACTGTACCCAAATGAAATTTTGATCATTTTTTCCCCACAAATAGAGCTTTCTTTTGGTGGTATTTGATCACCTCTGCGGTTTTTATTTTCTGCTAAACAAATAAAAAAAGACCGAAAATTTTGAAAAAAAAAATATAGATTTTTTTTTGTTTCAGTTTCGAAACTTTGTAAATAAGTAAGTTTTCTCCTTCACTGATGGGACTGCACTGATGGGCACTAATAAGGCAGCACTGATGGACACTGATGAGGTGGCACCAATGAAGTGGCACTGAGGTGGCATTGATGGGCACTGATAGGCGGCACTGATAGGCAGCACGGATGGGCACTGATAGTTGGCACAAATTGGCACTGATAGCTGGCACGGATTGGCATGGATAGGCGGCACAGATGGGCATGGATAGGCGGCACAGATGGGCATGGATAGGTGGCACAGATGGGCACTGAAAAGGGGCACGGATGGGCACTGATAGGTGGAACGGATAGGCACTGATAGGTGGCACGGATAGGCAGTGATTGGCATCCATCAGTACAAAACAATGCTGCCTATCAGTGCCAAACAATAATGCATGCCAATCAGTGATGCCCATTGTGGGCACTGATTGGTATCCATTGTGGGCACTGATTGGCATCCATTGTGGGCACTGTGTGTCATCCCTGGTGGTCTAGGGTGGCATACCTTGTGCTGGGCATCCCTGGTGGTCTGGTGGCGTCCCTGGTGGTCCAGTGTGGGCATCCTCGGGGGGGGGGGGGGGGGGCTGCGCTGATAATCGATCAGCACAGACCCCCCCTGTCAGAGGAGCAGCGATCGGCTCTCCTCTACTCCCGTCTAACAGATGCGAGTGAGGAAAAGCCGATCAACGGCTCTTCCTATTTACACTGTGATCAGCCGTGATTGGACACGGCTGATCACGTGGTAAAGAGTCTCCGTCGGAGACTCTTTACCAAGATCATAGTTGCGGGGTGTCAGACTGACACCCTGCAACAACGATCGCCGCAATGTGTGCAGCAGCTCGAAATCCTGAGGACGTCGTATGACGTCTGGTCAGGATTTTAAACCACTTTGCCGACGTCTTTTGACAATAGGGCGGGTGGCAAGTGGTTAAGGCCCCTTTCACACTTATACGACTTGTCCCACGATTTGGGACTGCAAAGTAGCATGACAAGTCGTTCCCCATGATTTCCAATGACAGCCATTCATATTAGTACGACTTCAAAGTAGTCCCTGCACTACTTTGGTCCGATTTCGATGACACTTACACAGGCGTTCCTTGAAATTGCGGAGAAAGCGTGGCAAAATCGCAGCAAAAATCGTGCCTGCGAATCGTGGCAAAATCGCCCGACTTTGAAGTCGCAAAAGTATGAAGACTGAATGTCTCTCACTATGAAATCCAGGGAATAGCCATTCACAACTGGATATTACAGCTATCGGATAAATCTCCTCTCAGCAGATTTAGCAGCCGATAGGTGATTCAGATAAAGCAAAGTCTCTGCCACAGACTTGGTTGTAACCGAAGGATATATGAAGTTAGAGAACCCCCATACAGTACCAGAATCTTGCAGCCGGTCCGGCGATACCGTATGAGTGTGGATTAACCTGGTGTCTTTCAACTTAGCTTCAAGGCTCTTGCCGAGCAGCCAGCCTTGTGCATGGCCCTCTCCCGAAGAGTCCTCCCCTGGTTGTGTTCGCAGTTGCTGGGCCTCTCCAAAACCGAGACGGCACCGGACCACCTTAGAATCCTCTTTCCAGTTACTGCGCCTCGAGCTAGCCAGCCCCGAGACTCGGAAACTGATGAATCCGCACCCCAGGCCATGAGGGTCAGGAGGACCAGGACCAAACAGACAGTAAGATCTTCTGGATCAGAACCCCCGAAGCACGTGACCTCAGCACCTTAAGTTCCCCCTCCCAGAATGCACAGCGAGGCAACACACTCACTGGTTGGTTCCGAGAGAGATTGGCACCCAATGCGTCCAACCGGACTGCGTTCTTGTGCTTGCCAGAGGTGATACCGACACCTATGGCCAAGCAGAACACAGTGCAGTCCAGCCAGACTGGTACTGAGGCCATAATTTAGAACAATTAACCCCAAAACCCAACTATGGTTTTAGGAACATTTAAATTTACAAAACATATAGCACATACTCATTAGGAGCCCGGCGCTACATACTCCCCCTGGCAATTTAGACAATGTCCCCGTCATCTGGCTAAGAAAAAACTTCTAATCCTAGAAAAATTTGAGTACCTGAACTTTAGGGTTGGGAATGGGAAAGGGAAGAAAAATATAAAACACATTTGAACATAGCAATGTAAAAGCGGTTGATACAAACAGATTATTCATACACCACCCGATTCCTGCCTATCTATACCACCCACTCTCCGGAAGTTTGGGTGGTCCTGGCATGCTCGTCAGGAGCCCGGAGCTATATACTTGAGAATGAGAAAGTATCCTGTTGCTTCCTTTGTGTGAACTCCCTGGTGTTCCTGCCAGTCCCTCTGCTTCCCTAATAAAAACTGACCACTCTAAGCAGGAGAGCTTAGGTCAGTTCTCTAGCTATGCTGGGAACTCGGTGCACTCTCCTCCAATGATCAGACTTGTCCTGACGCGCCCCACTGCACAGCCATTCACTGGGAAGCTCAGTGTTCCGCTGCTGCTGCTTCTGAGTGATCACTTATAAAAAAAAAAAAGAGGAAAACATATTTATAATGTTTTTTTTTTTATATCTATACAAAAATGATTTGCTTTTCATTTCTATTTTAAACTGAATATATCCTGACTTCAACTGACGAAACGCGTCAGAGTCGTGACCTACCGGAAGTGACGTCTGCGCCTCAACGTGCGCTCCAGCCTTTATTGACCTTTATTAGCCAAGTGAACTGTCACCGTCACCTCAGGTACAGAACTAATGACCAAGTAAGCAGAGCTGAGGAAGTTTGACAGTTTACAGAGATGTCCAAAAATATGAACGGGACTTCATTCGGGGCTTGGAAGGAAGGGAGAGGAGCAGCACAATCGTTTAACCACTTCAGCCCCGGACCAATTGGCAGCCAAAGGACCAGGCCCCTTTTTGCGATTCGGCACTGCGTCGCTTTAACTAACAATTGCGCGGTCGTGCGACGTGGCTCCCAAACAAAATTGACGTCCTTTTTTTCCCACAAATAGAGCTTTCTTTTGGTGGTATTTGATCGCCCCTGCGGTTTTTATTTTTTGCGCTATAAACAAAAAAGAGCGACAATTTTGAAAAAAAAAAACGCATTCTTTTTTATTTTTTGCTATAATAAAAATTCCCCAAAAATATATAAAAAAACATTTTTTTTCCTCAGTTTAGGCCAATACGTATTCTTCTACATATTTTTGGTAAAAAAAATCGCAATAATCGATTATTGATTGGTTTGCGCAGAAGTTATAGCGTTTACAAGATAATTTTATAGCATTTTTATTAATAATTTTTTTTTTTATTAGTAATGGCGGCGATCAGCGATTTTTATTGTGACTGCGACATTATGGCGGACACATCGGACATTTTTGACACATTTTTGGGACCATTGTCACTTATACAGCGATCAGTGCTATTTAAATGCATTGATTCCTGTGTAAATGACACTGGCAGTGACGGGGTTAACCACTAGGGGGCGGGGAGGGGTTAAGTGTGCCTAGGGGTGTGTTTCGTACTGTGGGGGGGCGTGGCTGTCAGCTAGTGAATGCTGATCTCTGCTCCAATCACAGGGAGCAGAGATCGGCGTCACTAGTTGCTAGGCAGAACGGGGAGATGCTGTCTATTTCCGCATCTCCCCGTTCAGCCTTCCCGTGAGACGATCGCGGGTGTCCCCGTGGCGATCGAGTCCGCATGATCCGCGACTGGCCTCACGGGGGTCCCGACCGGCGCGCGCGATGGAATGGCGGCATCTTAAAAAGGACGTATTTATACGCCCTTATGCCTGTCCGTGCCATTCTGCCGACGTATATCGCCGTGCGCTGGTTGGGAAGCGGTTAAGGGAACAGTGACATCTAAAAGAAAAAAAAAACAGAAACTGTTGTAAAAATTTTGAAAAATAATATCCAATTAAATGTACTTTGAACAATGCCGTGAGATACACTATATAGTCAAAAGTATTGGGACACCTGCCTTTACACGCACATGAACTTTAATGACATCCTATCTATTTAGATATTGTTACGCTGAGTAAATTGATACCCAACTTCAAAATTGCGCCCGCTCGTGGAATGGCGACAAACTTTTACCCTTAAAAATCTCCATAGGCGACGTTTAAAAAAATTCTACAGGTTGCATGTTTTGAGTTACAGAGGATGTCTAGGGCTAGAATTATTGCTCTCGCTCTACCGATCGCGGCGATACCTCACATGAACACCATTTTCATATGTGGGCGCTACTCACATATGCGTTAGCTTCTGCGCGCGAGCTCGGCGAGACAGGGGGCGTTAAAAAAGTATGCATATCTCACACCTGAGGGGCCACTAGGGAATCAGACAATCGCTGTAGTAGTTGGTGCTACTACAGCGATAGCCGCGACCCTCCAGTTCCCGCACAGATTCTGTACAAAATGACATTTATAGAATGCATTGTACATTTTTTTCAATGAACACAAAGCATTCTTTGATTGGATGAGGTAGACAGGAGGGGGCAAGGACATCACGATCTCTGCCTCATTCAATCAGGGATTTCTTTGTGTTCACAAGCGGTTGTTACCCTAACATTTCATGTTCCTGATATGTTCCCGCTGTACCATGTCCTTGTAGCGCTGACCCCCGAAGGAGCTGCTGGTTAAATTTGGGCTTACCGTCACCTTCTTGACCTCGTGGTTGTCTAGGGGGTTTCCCGAGGTAGATGGTCCAAAGAACTGCAGAGACCGGCACTGGGTCCGCTTTAGGGATTTTTATTTGCAAAATGGTAGACAAAACCCAGTCCCTCAATGAAGGACAGCGGGTTTAGGTAGGAAGTTCAGGGACTCTTGGAACTGCTTAACCACTTCAATACCGGGGGGCAATTAAACCCCCTTCCTGCCCAGACCAATTTTCAGCTTTCAGCGCTGTCGCACGTTGAATGACAATTGCGCGGTCATACTACACTGTACCCAAATGAAATTTTGATCATTTTTTCCCCACAAATAGAGCTTTATTTTGGTGGTATTTGATCACCTCTGCGGTTTTTATTTTCTGCTAAACAAATAAAAAAAAACCGAAAATTTTGAAAAAAAATATAGATTTTTTTGTTTCAGTTTCGAAACTTTGTAAATAAGTAAGTTTTCTCCTTCACTGATGGGCACTGATAAGGCAGCACTGATGGACACCGATGAGGTGGCACTGAGGTGGCATTGATGGGCACTGATAGGCGGCACTGATAGGCAGCACGGATGGGCACTGATAGTTGGCACAAATTGGCACTGATAGCTGGCACGGATTGGCATGGATAGGCAGCACGGATGGGCATGGATGGGCACTGATAGGTGGCATGGATGGGCACTGATAGGTGGCACGGCACGGATAGGTGGCACGGATAGGCACTGATAGGCAGCATTGTTTTCTACTGATGGATGCCAATCAGTGCCAAACAATAATGCATGCCAATCAGTGATGCCCATTGTGGGCACTGATTGGCATCCATTGTGGGCACTGATTGGCATCCATTGTGGGCACTGTGTGTCATCCCTGGTGGTCTAGGGTGGCATACCTTGTGCTGGGCATCCCTGGTGGTCTGGTGGTGTCCCTGGTGGTCCTGTTTGGGCACCCTCGGGGGGGTCTGTGCTGATCGATTATCAGACCCCCTGTCAGGTGAGCGGCCGATCGGCTATCCTCTACTCGCGTCTAACAGACGTGAGTGAGGAATAGCCGATCACCGGCTCTTCCTATTTACACTGTAATCAGCCGTGATTGGACACGGCTGATCATGTGGTAAAGAGTCTCCGTGAAAGACTCTTTACCAAGATCGTAGTTGCGGGGTGTCAGACTGACACCCCGCAACAACGATCGCCGCGATGCGCGCCCCCGGGGGCGCGCAGCGGCTCGAAATCCTGAGGACGTCGTATGACGTCCGGTCAGGATTTTAAAACCACTTTGCCGCCGTCTTTTGACAAGTGGCAAGTGGTTTAGGCCCCTTTCACACTTATACGACTTGTCCCACGATTTGGGACTGTAAAGTAGCATGACAAGTCGTTCCCCATGATTTCCAATGACAGCCATTCATATTAGTACGACTTCAGGTCGTTCCGACTTCAAAGTAGTCCCTGCACTACTTTGGTCCGATTTTGATGACACTTACACAGGCATTCCTTGAAATTGCGGAGAAATCGCGGCAAAATCGCGCCAGCGAATTGTGGCAAAATCGCCCGACTTTGAAGTCGCAAAAGTGTGAAGACTGAATGTCTCTCACTATGAAATCCAGGGAATAGCCATTCACAACTGGATATTACAGCTATCGGATAAATCTCCTCTCAGCAGATTTAGCAGCCGATAGGTGATTCAGATGAAGCAAAGTCTCTGCCACAGACTTGGTTGTAACCGAAGGATATATGAAATTAGAGAACCCTCACACGGTACCAGTATCTTGCAGCCGGTCCGGCGATACCGTATGAGTGTGGATTCACCTGGTGTCTTTCAACTTGGCTTCAAGGCTCTTGCCGAGCAGCCAGCCTTGTGCCTGGCCCTCTTCTGAAGAGTCCTCCCCTGGTTGTGTTCGCAGTTGCTGGGCCTCTCCAAAACCGAGACGGCACCGGACCACCTTGGAATCCTCTTTCCAGTTACTGCGCCTCGAGCTAGCCAGCCCCGAGACTCGGAAACTGATGGATCCGCACCCCAGGCCATGAGGGTCAGGAGGACCAGGACCAAACAGACAGTAAGATCTTCTGGACCAGAACCCCGAAGCACGTGACCTCAGCACCTTAAGTTCCCCCTCCCAGAATGCACAGCGAGGCAACACACTCACTGGTTGGTTCTGAGAGAGATTGGCACCCAATGCGTCCAACTGCGTTCTTGTGCTTGCCAGAGGTGACACCGACACCTATGGCCAAGCAGAACACAGTGCAGTCCAGCCACACTGATACTGACACCAGAATTTAGAACAATTAACCCCAAAACCCAACTATGGTTTTAGGAACATTTAAATTTACAAAACATATAGCGCATGCTCATTAGAAGCCCGGCGCTACATACTCCCCCTGGCAATTTAGACAATGTCCCCATCATCTGGCTAAGAAAAAACTTCTAATCCTAGAAAAATTTGAGTACCTGAACTTTAGGGTTGGGAATGGGAAAGGGAAGAAAAATATAAAACACATTTGAACATAGCAATGTAAAAGCGGTTGATACAAACAGATTATTCATACACCACCCGATTCCTGCCTATCTATACCACCCACTCTCCGGAAGTTTGGGTGGTCCTGGCATGCTCGTCAGGAGCCCGGAGCTATATACTTGAGAATGAGAAGGTATCCTGTTGCTTCCTTTGTGTGAACTCCCTGGTGTTCCTGCCAGTCTCTCTGCTTCCCTAATAAAAACTGACCACTCTAAGCAGGAGAGCTTAGGTCAGTTCTCTAGCTATGCTGGGAACTCAGTGCACTCTCCTCCAATGATCAGACTTGTCCTGACGCGCCCCACTGCACAGCCATTCACTGGGAAGCTCAGTGTGCTGCTGCTGCTGCTTCTCAGTGATCACTTATAAAAAAAAAAAGAGGAAAACATATATTTATAATGTTTTTTTTTTTATATCTATACAAAAATGATTTGCCTTTCATTTCTATTTTAAACTGAATATATCCTGACTTCTTCAGTCGAAGTCAGGATATGACGAAACGCGTCAGGGTCGTGACCTACCGGAAGTGACGTCTGCGCCTCAACGTGCGCTCCAGCCAGCTAAACAACCAGGAAGCGAACCGCTCTACACAGCGGACGCGCGGCTCTTGTTCCGGCGGACGCCAACAACTAACAGGCAGTGCACTTAATTTTAAATGCTTCATGTAATTTATTCTTTGGGCCTTTTTATTGAAATAAACGTGTCAGAACTGTACTATGCTGTATGGATGTTATTCTTTCATGTATGCTGGGAACCATGGCCTAACACCCTGACACCTAGTGGTAGATGGGAGAAGAGCGGTGGAGAAGGTGATCTGTCTTGGTGATTATAAGGCTCTTAATAATCCCAGTTCTGGTGAGTGCATCCCTAAAGGGGAGATTTGGCCACACGTGGTGAAAATTATTTTAGGGGGCGATTTCAGAGACGTCTCTGCGGGCTTCTGCACAGATGTCTATTGCACCCCGAAGTTGTCAAAAGTAGTACGGAAACTACTTTTGGAAATCGGTGCCATTGCCGGCAACAGCCGCCGATTTGACATGTCAAATCGCTGCAATGTGAACCAGGGCTAAAGGTTTACCGAGCCTTTAGGCCGGGTTCACACTGGTACGACATACACTCCGACATTGGGAGTGCATATGTTGCATGACGTGTATAAATCTATAGTTCCTTATGATAGACGTCTTAACCGGTCTGACACAAGTCGGTGCGACTTTGAAAAAGGTTCCTGCACTACTTTGGTCCGACTTCAGTCCATTGAATATCATTGAAGTCAGATCATCATCTTAACTGATCCAACTTTGGCATGCGATTTGTGCTCTGAGGATCTTGAAGGAGAACCCCATCCCGAAATAAAAAAAAAAACGCATAGGATTCTCCTTCCAAGACCATCCCAAAAAATTGGTGTGGGGTCCCCCCAAAAAATCTTTATCCAAGCACGCAGCCTGGCAGGTCAGGAAAGGGGGGGGGGAGCGAGTGTCCCCTCCTCCTCAACCATACCAGGCCACTTGCCCTCAACATGGGGGGGGTGGGTGCTTTGGGGCAAGGGGGCTCTGCGGGCCCCCACCCCAAAGTACCTTGTCCCCATGTTGATAGGGACTTGGGCCTCTTCTCGACAACCCTGGGTGGTGGTTGTGGGGGTTTGTGGGCGGGGGGCTTATCAGAATCTGGAAGCTACCTTTAACAAGGGGGCCCCCACCCTATGTGAATGAGTATGGGGTACATTGCACCCCTACTCATTCACCCAAAAAAGTGTCAAAAATAAAAACAGTACACAGGTTTTTGACAAAGTAATTTATTAAACAGTGCCAGGGTTTCTTCACCTTCCGTTTTTTTTCTCTTTCTGGTGATGTCTTCATCCTTCGGTTATTCTCCCTTCGCTGATGACTTCTTCCTCCGGTTCTTCTTGCTGCACTGATATCTTCTTCTGCTGTCGGTTCTTCTTTCTCCGCTGTCTTCTTTATCTGCCGATTCTTCCTCTGATCTTCTCCCAACGCTCGCACCCGCTGTAATGTTAGGTCCGGCGTGTGCCATAACTTATATAGCCATGGGGCGTGGTCACCCAGAGAGTCAGGCTGCAGTTGCCCCGTGAGGCCGGGTTCACACTGGTACGACAAACGCTCCGACCTTGGGAGCTCATGTTGCATGACGTGTGAAAAATCAATGTTTCCCTATGGGAGACGTCTTAACCGACTTTGAAAATGCTCCCTGTACTACTTTGGTCTGACTTTGATCCCACTTCAGCCCATTGACTATCATTGAAGTCGGATCAAAGTCGGATCCTTGTCCTAACCATCCGACATTGTGTTATTTCCTGCTCCCTGCTGTAGCCCCTCCCATTGTGTGTTAGTTTTGATTGGTTAAAGGACAAGTTGTACTACCTGAAAAGTTGGATCAAAGTAGTATCCTGTTCATGAAAGTCGGATGGATGTATGACCAACAGTGTTGGTCATCTTACTTTAAAAAAGGAATTAGTTAAGTTACAAATGACTTCTCCCAAAAAGTAATTGCGTTAGTAACTCAGTTACTACATTGGAAAAGTAATTAGTTACGCAGCAAAGTAACTGTGACAGGGGTGGCAGCGATGATACTTGAGGGGTGGCAGTGGTGGTACTTGGGGGGTGGCAGTGGTGTACTTGGGGGGTGGCAGTGGTGTACTTGGGAGGGTGGCAGTGGTGTACAGTACTTGGGGGTGTGGCAGCGGTGGTGGTGCCATCCTTTCCCACCACCACCACCTCTTACTGATCCCATCCCCCACCACCCCTGATCTCATCCCTACCCTATCCTCCCCCATCCCCTCTGTTGTAGAAGTGATGGTGGGTAGGGATGGGATGGGATCAGTAAGAAGCAGAGGTGGTGGAGGACTTGGGATGGATCGATTGCACTGCAATTCGAATCGTCAGACAGTCACTTATGCCGCGTACACACGAAGGGACTTTGTCCGCCTGACCTAGTCCAGCGGACAATCCGCCTGACTTTCCAGCTGGGCTTCGGCGGACTTGACCACACACGATCACGCTAAAAGTCCGGCGGTTCACGCGATGACGTACAGCACGTACGACGGGACTACAAAAAGAAAAATACTTGCTACTGAGCATGCGTCCTTTTTGGTCCGCCGGACCATACTACAGACGACCGTATTGTCCGCCGGACTGCCAAGTCCAGCGGATAATTTTAAAACAAAACTTAAAATCTAGTCCGTCGAAGGCCCACACGAGGGGATTGTCCGGCGGACTCGAGTCCAGCGGACAATCCCGCGGGATAGTCCCTTCGTGTGTAGGCGGCATTACTTGAATGCCTCCAGGGATGCCTTTCCTCATGGGGGGAGAGAGAGAGAGACCCTCCCCTTCACTCGATTGGTGTCAGCTGACTTCATTTTTCAGTGTCCGCCCCGCCTCCCTACATTCTCTCTCTCTCTGGATAGGCGGGGCGGGATGGAGCGGTCCAGACAGTCTCTCTGAGTCTCAGCCTCTTCTCAGCTCAGCGGGCGAAAAGCTCCCCTCCCCCGCGGCGGAACGAACGGCCAGGCAGCTCGGCCACGGCGGGCCTCCCGGGCTGTAGATGTAATTGTGGTAACGCCGCCCAAGTAATGGGAACTGCGTTACCATGAGAAGAAGAGTAATCAGTTAGATTACACGTTACTCTCTAAAGTAACTGCGTTAAGTAACTCTGTTTATTTTAACTGAGTTACTTACATCTCTGATAACCAAGGTAGGACCAATGTCGCAGAGCAAAGTAGGATGAAAGTCGTACTACTGTCGCGTAGTATACCCTGTTTCCCCGAAAATAAGACCTAGCGTGATTGTCGGTGATGGCTGCAATATAAGCTCTACCCCCCAAATAAGCCCTAGTTAAAGTCCCTGTAGGTCTTATTTTCAGGGTAGGGCTTATTTGGGGGGTAGGGCTTATATTGCAGCCATCACCGACAATCAGGCTAGGTCTTATTTTCGGGGAAACCGGGTAGTGTGAACCCGGCCTAAATCACAATCTGACGCACACAAACAATCACCGAGAAATAATGCAACACCACAATTCATTTACGTCTCTTTTTAATGATGATTTCAGAAGGGGGGGGGAGTAGCTTTGAAAATGTTTCGCTACCATGAGAACCAGAGGAGCCAAGAATCAACCCTGACCTGTCACTTGGGAGAATTACCCCCCAGCCCCTCCAAAACTGCTCTGGTTAAAGCTTTGTGTGAACCCGTACGCCTCCGAACTCCCAGTGACTGAGCGTGCTGTAATGTGATTCACTGTCATAAAATATATACTGTATATATATCTTCTTTTTTTTATTTTATTTACACATATATATTAACTTAAACCAACAGCTTCTATCACTTCAAGGGCCAGCATTTTCGTGAACGTAAACCTGTCTCCAACTAAAAATATTAAAATGTATACAAGCCGAGGTCTCCTTCAGTTCAAAAAAAAAAACGCATGACAACAGGGGTCAGCGATCCAGGCTGCAAAAGCTAATGTCAATCTCGGCCCCGCCCATCCACGCCCCATGAGCCTCCCTATTGGTTTGAAAAGCCATTCACAATATTAAAGAATAGGGAAGCGTGGGAGGAGGCGGGACCTAGAACAACTTTCTAGAGCAAAGATGAAGATCTGCATTGTAGCTCCAGCTGTCTATAGTTGCGGATCTACAGATACCTTTGATGTAAACTTTTTTTTTTTTACTAAAGGTAACCTTGCTTGGGAGTATTTTTTTAAAGCGGAGCTCCACCCGCACAAAAAATATTAACAGTCAGCAGCTACAAATAGTGCAGCTGCTGACTTTTAATAAATGGGCACTCACCTGTTCCTGGTTCCAGCGGTGGAGGCAGAATGTGACGAGAGATCGCTCGTCTCTCAGCTGCCCCGCCGCCATCCTCTGTCAGGGAATCAGGAAGTGAAGACGCAACGTCTTCACTGCCCGGTTCCCTACTGCGCATGCGCGAGTCGCGCTGCGCACCTCTATTGGTCCCCGCTGTGTCCTGGGAACTGTGTTTCCCAAGACACAACGGGGCAGCTCCGGATAGGGGGCGGGACAGCTATACGGAAGTGGGTGCAGATACCTGTATTATACAGGTATCTGCACCCCCCTCCCCCCTGAAAGGTGCCAATTGTGGCACCGGAGGGGGGGGGGGGAATTGAAGTTGCCTCCAGGACAGGGGACTTCAGAAAAGGTTCCTGTACTACTTCAATCCGACTTCTACCCATTGATTTCAATGGAAGTTGCCTCCAAGTCAGATCCCCTGTCTTAAAGAGGAAGTAAACCCTGATGGGTGTTACTTCCTCTTTGTTTCCCTGCAAAGGTAAAGCATAATGGAGTACTGTGCATCGCATCGCATAGTAGCCCATTATGTGTCACTTACCTGACACAGGAGCCAGCAAAGTCACCGCTGTCCCCTTGTGTACGGAGCCTCCATCTTCTTGGTGGGTCTCGCTGCTCCGGCGCTGTCATTCGACGGAGCCGCGATTAATTCACTCCCGCGCTTGCGCACGGGAGCCGCCACTCGCGGCATATCGCCATTAACAGCGGCGCGCTCAGTGCGCCTGCGCGTCGCTGTCTACGGCGCATGCGCCGCAGACAGCGGTACCTGTCTTTTGGAAAATCTCTCCTAAACCGTGTAGGTTAAGGAGATACAGGGGGTCCCCGACTTACGAACGCCCGACCTACGAACATCCCCTACTTACGAACCGGGCGCTGCGGGGACCCTCCGCCAAATTCCCTCTGTCCTCCGGCCGTTCTGCGCATTCGCGGCCATACGGAGCCTCGGAAAATGCCGGCAAACTTCAGAAATGTCCGTAATTTGCCGCGCATGCGCAGAACGGCGTTAGACGGAACATCGGAAATGTCCGTAATTGTCGGTCTGCACATGCGCGGCCAACTTACGAACAATACTGACTTAAGAACAGGCGGGCAAGTCCCTAACGAGTTCGTAACTCGGGGACCCCCTGTATTTCTTGGACCTACAGGTAAGCCTTAATCTAGGGCTTACCTGTAGGTCAAAGTGGTCTGTAAGGGTTTACAACCACTTTTAACTGAAGCAACTTTCCGGGAAGTAAAAGTAGTAGTTTTCTAGGCAAACCCCTCCCTCCCACAGAGCTGATTATTATGTGATTGGCCACTGGCAAAGTCCCCTGTCCTGGAGGCAACTTCAAGCTGCCGTGTAAGTCGCCATGTGATTCAAACTCAAGTCGCGTCCAAGTTGCCTCCCAAAGTCGCGCTGGAAGTCGCGTTGGCCCTGCGTGAATGGACTCTCAGCAGGAAACGGTGGTGCCAATGATGACTGCTTTCTTGGAAATGTACTGCCCCAGATGCCTACAGAACTAAACTAAGTACTTTTCCTTATAACCAGCCAACTTCAGCAGGTTTGATTTCAGATAAGGTCTCAGACCTAACGCAGCTTTTATACTCGTAGTTGCTGAGCTGAAGGCTGCATGTCAAACAATCCCCTTCCGTACATAGGAATACATTTACTTTTAGGTTAGAAGCTTATTTTTGAATGTGTTCAATGCCAGTTAAGCAATGAAGAATGCAGGTACCCTGTTGGCAGTCTAGGAATGCATTATCTTTACAGTGATCAAATGACTACAAACCCATCCTAAATCAGGAGCTTAGGGAACTGAATAAAGATGACCACTGCCTACTTAGCCATGACCTTAATCCACAAAACCCAAGGCCAAGAAAAATGAGAAGTGCCAGTGTGCCACGCCAGCCTCTGATGAGATCTGCAATGCTTCGAGAACCAGAGGGACCCCTCCATCATCATCTACCAGTCTGCAGATTGATCTAACTCAATAAAGAGAACTCCAACTCCTAATTCCACACTACGATGTAACCACCACCCATTGGTAGCCCCATTGTAAACAACTGTGGCGTTAACCTGCTGTAAGAAAAACATGGTGGCTGCCCTCGATGCCCACCTCCTGAAAAGCTATCAGCTAGGCTGTTCGGCTGAACCACTGACTGATTCTGAAACATTAACTCAGGAAAATTAAGGGAATTTAGTAGGCTGAAAAAAAAGTCTCTATCTAAATACTTGTTCAAGGCTAGTGGCTCAAAGTAATGGTGCATGACCCCAAGCAACAGGAATATTCTGAAAGGGATATCGAAAGCCTTTTCTCACAAAAAGAAGCTAGTAAAAGTAGATTTGTGGGCCAGGCTATGGGTGTTCAAAATATTAACGTATTCTTTAGTAAATAGGCTGTGAAATTTGCTCTGTATCAACCTCTGTAGCTACAGGCACTGTAAAGCAATAGATCCTCAATGTGTACAGGAAAAAGACTACCATTATTTCAGAGACTTATTTAGCTCGCCTCGGTCACTTGGCAGCCAGCCAATCACAGAGCAGGTGCACAGGAAAACAGGAGAGCATGTTGAGGACTGACTTGTAAGGTTTCCAGGCTTCTGTTGGAAAATGAATTACTCCACAGTGCCTGCAGCTACCAAGCTCAATGAGAGCTTCTTTCAAAAGCCCATTAACTGCTTTACTTCCTGGAGCGAGCGAAAGCCTGGGGAACCGAGGCGCCTATAACGGTCCCCTGCCTCCGCACCTCCAAGACCAAGGCAGGATCTTTGGCTGGGCGGATAAAAAAAAAACTCCGGACCCCCCCCCCCACCCATCAGAGGATGGCCCCAAGGGATAAAGGCAAAACAAAAAAAACAATACAGGGGGTCCCCGGGTTACGAACCCCTTAGGGACTGTCCTGTTTGTAGTTTGGAAATGTTCGTAAGTCGGCCGCGCATGCGCAGAACGACAATTACGGACATTTCCGATGTTCCGCCGAATGCCGTTCTGCGCATGCGCGGCAAATTACGGACATTTACGATGTTTTCCGTCATTTTCCTGGCCGCGCATACGCAGAACGGCCGATTGCCGCGCAAAATGGCAGAGGGTCCCCGCAGCGCCCGGTTCGTAAGTAGGATATGTTCGTAGGTCGGGCGTTCGCAAGTCCGGGACCCCCTGTAAAAAGGTATGCTTGGAAAAAAAAATAAAAAATCCCACACTAATGCCCCATACACACGGTCGGATTTTCCGATGGATTCTGTCCTATCGGACAATGTTGTCGGAAATTCTGACCGTGTGTAGGCACCATCGGACAGTTTCCATCGGATTGTCCGACGGACAAAAGTCTATCTCCTGCTGGATAAATTTTCCGACAACAAAGTCCGATCACACCAATTCCGATCGTGTGTAGCGAATTCCGACGGACAAAGTGCCACGCATGCTCAGATCACATTACAAGACCAAAGCTATTGGCTACTAGCCTCTACGTAGTCCCGTCGTAGGCAACAAACGTCACCACGTTCAGAATGATCGGATTTTCCGACAACTTTGTCCGACCGTGTGTATGCAACAGTGTCGGACTAAATCCGTCGGACCAAATCCGATGGATTTGGTGGTCGGATTTTCCGACCGCGTGTATGGGGCTTTAGAGAAAGCGTAGCGCACCCAAGGTTCCCCACAGCTCTTCCACCATGGAGGAGGAAACACTACAAAAGAGGCTATGGTGGAAATGTCCTGCCTTTTAAAGATTGCGACTGCTGCGTTTCCTAGGAAAAGTGGGTGGAGCTACGCTCTCTCCGGGGGGCTGTCCTGAAAGAGGATTTGGGAAAATAGGTTTTAAATAATTTTTAATGCCTTTATAGCCTGGCCACAGTTCTACCTAAACTGTTATTGATAAGAAGCAAGATGAAGAAGTCAAAGCTGTAAGACACCACATCCCAAATATAGAAAATTCAGAACACGGGGCTGGGAGGTAACAAACCTCGGGACTTTTAACGGTGTCAAATATAGAGGTCAAAACGCCAAAAGTAATTTAAAAATACAAAGATTTTTATTACAAAATGATAAAAACATGAGAAAAAAAAGAGCAATAATACATCCATAACAGAGGATAGATAGATTAAACATGTGTGTATAAGGCACTACCACTCTCGACATGTTTCAGTCGTTAGAATTTCTTCAGGAGATTAATGGAATGACTCTTAAATGCTGAAATAACAAAATAGAGTAATGCCCCGTACACACGGTCGGAAATTCCGACCACAAAATCCGTCTGATTTTTTCCGGATTTTGCCCGACACTGGTGTTGCATACACACGGTTGAACAAAGTTGTCGGAAAATCCGATCATTCTGAACGCGTTGACGTTCGTTGCGTATGACGGAACTACGTAGAGGCTATTAGCCAATAGGCTTGGTCTCGTAATTTGATCTGAGCATGCGTGGCACTTTGTCCGTCGGAATTCTCTACACACGATCGGAAAAAGTGCGATCGGATTTTGTTGTCAGAAAATTTGAGAGCAGGATCTCAATTTTTTTTTCCGACGGAAAAAGTCAGATGGAGCCCACACACGGGCGGATTTTCCGACAACATGGTCCGATCGGACATTTTCCGTCGGAATTTCCGACCGTGTGTACGGGGCATAAGAAACATCTCATGACTGCATATAAAGTAAAAGCATCATAACAAAAAAGAGATTTTCTTTTTATCTTTTTGTTATGATGCATTTACTTTATATGCAGTCATGAGATGTTTCTTACTCTATTTTGTTATTTCAGCATTTAAAAGAGAGTCGTACCATTAATCTCCTGAAGAAACTCTAACGAGTGAAACATGTCGAGACTGGTAGTGCCTTATACACACCTTTGAATAATCTATCTATCCTGTTACGGATGTATTATTGCTCTTTTTTTCTCATGTTTTTCTCACTTTGTAATAAAATCTTTGTATTTTTATATTACTTTTGGCGTTTTGACCTCTATATTTGACACTGTTAAAAGTCCTGAGGTTTGTATTTAATTGTTAATTAACTTGCAACTACTGTCTTTTGAGCAATAAAACCAATATACTAATGTAAGTGATCTCTTCCTCATTCTCAATGCCATAGGCGTTCCGATAAACAATTATATGTCATTTGGTAGACACTTAATTTCCAGTTTGAGAAAAGATGAGCGAACATAATCTTCCTGTTAAAGTGAACTGTCCGATCCCTCCGATCTATTCTTTGCTTATACACACACATAAAGCTCAGCTATCCAAAATGTTCAGAATCCACAATACACAAAAAAAGAAAACGGCCTGATAACGGCCTCTTTTTATGAGATACGCCTCCATCCCCATAGTACATACAATAAAAACAAAACAATATCCTGTGGGACTTTAAATGAGGTGATCATAATGGTCAAGACAAGTAAACAAGGTATATATAGAGTATATAACATCTCAAAATGTATTTGAAAATGTGAGATGAAAGAGCGAATGGAAAAAGGAAAGTTTGCCACGCCAGTACCCCCCGCCTAAATCCCCGGACGGCCGCAGCAGACTCCGCCCCTAACGCCATACATGAGGTGGCTAGAGCACGAGCTTGCCACCATGTGGCAGCGCACAAGCGCGGGCCCCGCCCGCCCGCCACCTGGATGACACACTACACCCATAAAAATTAGACATAAACATCGCATAAACTCATAAAAGGAGTACAAATGACTTCCAGACGTAGCCATATGCAATAGTGGCGGTGCAAGGTATACATATACATCTGTAACTTGACGCGTTTCGCGAGCTCGGGCCGCCGCCCGCCTCCAGGATGACACACCACACCCATAGCGCGGAGACACCGCGAACGCCCCCGCCCATGCGGAAACCATGCTTCTACACCTGTGTAGTGTGTCATCCAGGTCACGTGGTGGCGAGCACGCGATGGGCTTGTGCCCTAGCCACCTGTCATATGGTGTTAGGGGCGGAGTCTTCTGCGGCCGTCCGGGGATTTAGGCGGGGGTACTGGCGTGGACAATCCATTCCATTCGCTCTTTCATCTCACAGACGTGAGGATATACCACACTGGTAGGCACCATGACATTTGTCAATTTTGGACACATGGTTATACTTGTACACTTCTCTACCTCTATACACTACCTGTGCGGGCCATGTACCCGCACTCTTCACATCCTCCTTCACCTGGATGATCTGCTACGATCTTCTTTGCCCACTGATTTCCCCACACGGTTTGTCTTTCTTACTCTTCCTTTCGCCTTCCTGTATCCCTGCCCATATTTATTCCTCATAATTTTATACTCCCAGTTTATTGGTTTTACCTACCAATGGACTTATACACACACATATATATTTCGTTACAGTGGTCCCGTAATGTATAGTCAAAGGGACACAGCTCTCCTTATACAACTTCTTTGCCATGCTCGCCCTCCGCCTGGCTTCCGTTTGGCTGCTGCGGGTCCCACCCCTTCCCGCTCCTGGTTGGGTCAGTCCTTGGAACCAATTAACCATTAAGTACGGGGCTTCTGGATCAGGCCCCCTGCTTTTGTCCAACTACAAACTATACTGTATGCTATATCTCATTTATACTTTATCCTTACAGACATCTTATATACCGTATATACTCGAGTATAAGCCGAGTTTTTTAGCACATTTTTTGTGTGCTAAAAATGCCCCCCTCGGCTTAAACTCGAGTCAAGCACTTTTCTGCAGCAGAGAATTACATTTTCGGAACCGACTTTGGGGCCCTGTATCTCGGGGCCATTTGGTGTGCAAATTTCAAAACTTCAAACTCTGTAGTTAAGGGTTCCTAGATGCCCCCCTAGCTGCAGCCAAAATCTGGGGTCTCTGAACTCAAAGGGTCCCAAAATGACATTGCTGCAGATGGAAAACAGATGACCGACTTTGGGGCCCCGTATCTTGGGGCCACTTAGTGCTATGAAACCCAAATTTGGTGTGCAAACCCAGTGGAACTAGCACTACAACATTAACATTATACATTCCTAGCACCAAGTGGCCCCAAGATACGGGCTCCCAAAATCGGTTTGGCAAATGTCATTCTCTGCTGCAGAAAAGCGCTTGACATTTTCGGAACCGATTTTGGGGCCCCCGTATCTCGGGGCCACATGCTGCTAGGAACCCCATCTGGATATTTTGTAGTGCTAGTTCCACTGGATTTGCACACCAAATACGGGGTTCCTAGCACCAAGTGGCCCCAAAGTCGGTCAACTGTGTCCATCTGCAGCAATGTCATTTCGGGACCCTTTGGGTCCAGAGACCCCAAATTTTGGCTGCAGCTAGGGGGCATCTAGGAACCCTTGACTACCACGTTTGAAGTTCAGGGGACCTATGGCTGCAAATGGGCACAGTGAGGCATGCAAATGGGCACAGTGAGGCTGCAAATGGCCATTGTTGACCCTCTTTTCCACCTACAGTAGCTGCGCATTTCTCACCCTAGGCTTATACTCGAGTCAATACGTTTTCCCATTTTTTTGTGGTAAAATTATGTGCCTCGGCTTATACTGGAGGATATACGGTGCACATCAACTCCTGAAGAAGCGAGTAGAGCTCGCAAAACGCGTCGTGTTACAGGTGTATATGTATACCTTGCACTACCACTAATGCATTTTACTATGGTTGTGTCTGGAAGTCATTTGAACCATACTGTTTTTATGAGTTTATGCGATGTTCATGTCCAACTTTTATGATGACAATTATACAATTTTCAAACGCATTCCGAGATGTTATATACTCCTATATACCTCGTTTACTTGTCTTGGCCATTATGATCACCTCACGGGGTCGATTGTTTGTTTTTTTATTGTAAAGAATCCACAATACCAGCAGTCATGTGTCAGTATCATTACAGCCATTCACTCATATGCAATAGTGCTCAAGGGGCTCCATTGGAAATAATCGCTATACCAGGTCGTACCTGCAGGTGGATATTGTTGTATTAGAGAGGGATGCTTTTTTATCTCTGCATTGGAAAACCCTTAATATTCTTCAAACTAATGGTAAACTTGTCATAAAAATTGAAAAAATCTAAAAAAAAAAAAAAATAAGTCAAGTAAATGATTTTTTTTTTTTAAGTGTAAATCTCCTTCACGCAACTTCTTGCAGGTCCAGCCACCTATCTATACTGTGTCATCAGCAAAATATTTTCCACGGTGCTTGCAAAAAGCGTAAGATGGCTTGATAGATCCAATCCATGGACATGCCAATTGTAGCCTATTTCGGCCTTATTCCTTTAGACAGGTACCCAAAATGGAGGAAAGAAAAGTGCCGGCATTGCCCACAGCAGCTGGCAGTGGTCTGGGACTGTTTTCAGAATGACAGCTCACCGGCAGCCAGACAACGCAAAAAAAACGTTTTCTTTCCTCCATGCACTTCTTTTAAGGTCAACATAAAAAAAAAAAAAAAACAACAAAAGCAGCAACATCTTTATCTGCCAAAAACTTAACAAGTGAACACAGCAATGAAACTGCACTTTTTTCAAAAAAAAAAAAAAACCTCTGTATTTCTAAATCTCAAAGTCCAAAAATAGTTCACAATTGCACTTTAGACTCGTCGGGGAACTCCGCAGAAATCTCTTTGGCGTCTTTGGTGGCTTCCTCCTCCTCCTCCGGGAGGACGGCGGCGCTTTCAGACTTGGTCCCATTGAGCAGAGAGTCTTTCCTGTTGATGTAACCGTTCTCGGCGAATTCGGAGATGGCGAGGGCCTCCTGGATTTTGAGCTCGGCCGGATCCATGTCTTCTTCGTCGAGGTTCCGTAGCACCAGGGGAAGTTTGGAGCCTGAGGAAGTGTTCTCCAAAAAGGCAATGTTGCTTTCCTCGTATTTCGGGAGGGGGTCGCCATCCTCCAGCCGTTTGCTGTACAGCTTGCGGCTGTCGGAAGTGCCCTTTACGGCTTTCTCCAAGATCTCCTTCTCCACCAGACGCAGCTTTACAGCCATTGCTGCGCGCAGCGATAGGTCGCCATGCTCTAATAGGTGTTTATCTTCCTAAAAGGAGAAGAAAAATAAAAATGAAAGAAATTGCGCAAAAATACTAAAAAGCATTGGATTGCCATGGGCTAATAAAAGCAGCCTTAACCGCTTAACTACCCACTGCACATAAACGGCCGGGTGGGAGCCTTCTACTTCTGATAGGACGTTCCTGAACGTCCTTCAGAAGTAGGGGGATCGCACCCCCGCAGCAGCGCGATCCCGATGCGCTCGTGTCACCCGGACACAGCGCATCTCGGATCGGCAGGAGGGCTCTGTGATTGGCCCTCCTGATCACATGACGGCCGTGTCCAATCACAGCCGTCATGTGATGTAAGCAAACAGCCGGTTGCTAGGCAATCGGCTCTCCTCTCCTCACACGGAAGTCATCGCTGAGGAGAGGAGAGCGGAGGGGATCGCTGCAGCCGGCTGGTGATCAGTGAATATGAGCTGTTTTTTTACAGCTTTTTACTCACTGATCACCAGTCTAGTGTCCCTAATACACACATGTCCCCAAAACACACATGTCCCCAAATAATAAAAACACAAGTCCCCCACATATGTCCCAGTAAAATCACATGTCCCAATGATTATCTGCACACATATGTCCGTGATCACCTGCACACATCTGTACATGATCATTTGCGTACATCTGTCCGTGATCACGCGAACCAATTATTATACACTTAAAGTGGAAGTAAACCCTCCTATCGTTTTCAGCCAAGGAAGCTGCCATCTTTGCCTCTGTTTAATCTTCAACTGCCACAGTGCTGCACATGTGATCCATTATGAGACCAGCCATTGGATGGTTTGACTGTTTTGTTGAGAGCACAGCCAATGTGCAGTTAGGATTCACGGCATTCCTTTTTTTTTTAGACTGTTAAATCGATGGGTTTACTTCCGCTTTAACAGAACTTTTTTTTTTACTAAAAACATGTAGCAGAATACATTTTGGCTTAAATTTATGACAAAATTAGATTTTATTGGATTTCTTTTAAAATAGAAAGAAGAAAATATTGTTTGTTTTCCAAATTTCCGCAATTTTTTCACTCATAAATCGCAAAAAAAAACAAAAACGAAGTCGTGAATAAATACCACCAAAATAAAGCTCTATTTGTGCAAACAAAATGATAACAATTTCATTTTGGGTACAGTGTAGCATGACCGCGCAATTGTCATTGAAAGTGCGAGAGCGCTGAAAGCTGAAAATTGGTCTGGGAAGGAAGGGGGCGAAAGTGCCCGGTATTGTAGTGGTTAAGGACCGCCTCCTGCACATATACGTCGACAGAATGGCACGGCTGGGCACATCAACGCACAGGTATGTTGCTCTTTAAGTGACCAACCATGGGTCACGCGCTCGCGACCCGGTCCTGAGCTCCGTGGCCGTGGGACCCGATCACCGCTGGTGTCCCGCGATCGGGTCACAGAGCTGAAGAACAGGGAGAGATAAGTGTAAACAAACCTCTCCCCGCGCTTCCTAGTGACACTGTCACTGATGATCTGTTCCCTGTCATAGGGAAAGCCGATCAGTGATGCTGAATGTCAAGCCACGCCCCCTACAGTAAAAAAAAACACACAAACGTCACACTTAACCCCTCCCCGCCCCCCGTTAACTCCTTCACTGCCAGAGTCATTTCCACAGGAATCAGTGGATTTGTATAGCACTGATCGCTGTATAAATGACAATGGTCCCAAAAATGGGGGAGGGGCTACGAGTGACACGTCACTGATCTCTGCTCCCGATCACAGGGAGCAGAGATCAGTGACAGTGTCACTAGGCAGAATGGGGAGATGCTTGTTTACATTAGCATCTCTCCGTTCCGTATCCCCGCGGCGATCGAGTCTGCGAGACCCGCGACCCAACTCACGGAGCTTCATGCAGGCACCTGCACACCCACCGGCCCTTCTGCCGCAGTATATCTGCATGAGGCGGTCGGAAAGCGGTTAACTGACAATTGCGCGGTCGTGCGACACTGTACCCAAAAAATGTATGTAATTTTTTTCACCACAAATAGAGCTTTCTTTTGGTGGTATTTGATCACCTCTGCCATTAAACAAAAAAAGATAGACAATTTTGAAAAAAAAAAACAACATAAAAACATAAAAAATTCAAATAAAATACTATTAAAAATATATATTTTTTACTTTCTGCTATAAAACATACAATACACATGCCCTGATTCCTGTGTAAACGACACTGGCAGTGAAAGGGGTTAACCACTAGGTGGCAGTGTAGGGTATAAGTGTGTTCTAGGGGTGTGTTTCTAACTGTGGGGGGCGTGGCTGTGTGTGACACATCACTGATCTCTGCTCCAATCACAGGGAGCAGAGATCAGTGACACTGTCACTAGGCAGAACGGGGAGATGCTCGTTTACATTAGCATCTCCCCCCATTCTTCCTCCCCCGTGAGGCGATCGCGGGTACCCCCGCGGCGATCGAGTCCGCGGGACCCGCGACCCGACTCACGGAGCTTGCCGCGTGTGCCCACCGGCCGCCTCTTAAAGGGCAACCTACAGGTACGCGATTCTGCCTGTACGTGCCCTTCTGCCGCAGTATATCTGCGCGAGGCGGTCGGGAAGCGGTTAAACGGAAAAAAAAAAAAAAACACATCTGTGTTACAAATACATGTGTTGCCCGTAACAATGCAAAACAAAAAATGGCAGTTGGCACACGAGGCCCTAAGGAGTACCTCTACGGTGGTTCTGTAGGTCTTCAGCAGCAGTGAAGCTCTCGCCTCCAGGAAAGTCCACAGCTTGATCTCATTGTCCCAACTGACCGGAAACTCGCTATTCCCCAGAGTGAAGATCTTATCGATCGCATGCTCTCCGATCAAGTGTTCCTTCAGCTCCTCTGCAAGGGAGGAAAAATCCAAAGTTAGATTATAGGAAGCCACACAAATGGACCCAAAATCCCTTCGCTTGTCCACAGAAACCTTCCTCCAATCTTTCCGAAGAACAGTCAAGGCCACATCAGAGAGATGACGCTCAGATTCTACCAGTCTTTACATCTCTCCACACCTGACCGGCCTATTGGGCCCAAGTCCTTATATTCATAGAAGGCTTAACCACTTCAATACCGGGGGGGGGGGGGGGGGGGGCACTTACACAGAATTCACAATGAAAGAGGAAAGGGAAGGTATGCATACGTGAAGAAATGGTTCATATGGGATAGGTAGGCCACATTGTGCATGTCACAATAGGCCACATATAATTAGGTTACACATTATCTGTATGAGGGATAGGTGCTCCAATAAGACGTCCTAATATGACGTCTATATGATATATAAAAAAAACAAATAATTTATATACTAGAATCAGAACAATATTCTTTCAACCCTCTCCCTCTTTTGGACTATCGATGCAGGAATTGGGTTCTATCCCCCTTCCCCTTGTCCCGAACGCCACCCGACCCAATCAGCTGCGGCTGGTCAAAACACGTGTGACCCCCTGTAAGCCCTGCACCCGGAAATTTGTTGCCTGGTTCACTCCGACCGGTGGGGAAGTGCCTCGGGGCCGCATGGAGAAGGAGAATCATTTTTAGAAAGACCCTCAAGTAAAGAAGCCTATGATATCAATCACACAGACTTGGGTAAATATATAAAGCTCCATTATAATGGTTGATGCTATTATTTACCATGTATAGTTACCAAGAGATGACTGCATTTATTTCATGCTTACAAGCGTGTTATACCATTATGTTTTATATCCCAGCAGACAAAGACATCTTTTCTAAAAAAGTAATCCTCTGAAGAAGACTTACACAGATAATAGTTGAAACGCGTCAGGTTCTACTTTTTGTTTCCTTTTTGCTTCCAGCAAATATGATACTTTGAAAAGCACTGCTTGTCTATGTAACACTGTATGTCTTATTATATGATCGCTGTATGGCATTCTTGAAGTGAGGCTCATGTCTTTTAAACCTATTGTCACAGTGGTGTCAATACAATAAAACATTTATTCTTTTATCTTTGACTTATGTCGTATCAATTATCCCACTTTATATACTGTGCTGCCTAAAAACCCCACTTTCCTCTTTGGGGGGGAAAACTTCTCTTTTTTAGTTTACTCTCAAGGGGTGAGCAGCAATCCATACTCCTAAACAAGTGTCATTTTCCCCCTTTTTCTGCTTACACACCTTCCTGCCCAGACCAATTTTCAGCTTTCAGCGATGTTGCACTTTGAATGACAATTGCGCGGTCATACAACGCTGTACCCATATGACATTTTTATAATCTTGTTCCCACAAATAGAGCTTTCTTTTGGTGGCATTTGATCACCTCTGCGGTTTTTTATTTTCTGCTAAACAAATAAAAAAAGACCGAAAATTTTGAAAAAAAATACGTTTTTTTTTTTTGTTTCAGTTTCAAAACTTTGTAAATAAGTACGTTTTCTCCTTCACTGATGGGCACTGATGAGGTGGCACCAAGTGGCATTGATGGGCACTGATAGGTGGCACAAATTGGCACTGATAGGTGGCACAGATGAGCATGGAGAGGTGGCACAGATGAGCATGGATAGGTGGCACAGATGAGCATGGATAGGTGGCACAGATGAGCATGGATAGGTGGCACAGATGAGCATGGATAGGTGGCACAGATGAGCATGGATAGGTGGCACAGATGAGCATGGATAGGTGGCACAGATGAGCATGGATAGGTGGCACAGATGAGCATGGATAGGTGGCACAGATGAGCATGGATAGGTGGCACAGATGAGCATGGATAAGTGGCACAGATGAGCATGGATAGGTGGCACGGATGAGCATGGATAGGTGGCACGGATGAGCATGGATAGGTGGCACGGATGAGCATGGATAGGTGGCACGGATGAGCATGGATAGGCGGCACGGATGAGCATGGATAGGTGGCACGGATGAGCATGGATAGGTGGCACAGATGAGCATGGATAGGTGGCACAGATGAGCATGGATAGGTGGCACAGATGAGCATGGATAGGTGGCACAGATGAGCATGGATAGGTGGCACAGATAAGCACGGATAGGTGGCACGGATGGGCACCGATAGGCGGCAAGGAGGGGCACCGATAGGCGGCACGGATGGGCAATGATAAGCGGCACGGATGGGCACCGATAGGCGGCACTGCAGTGTAATGTATTGTACTGATGGATGCCAATCAGTGCCAAACAATAATGCATGCCAATCAGTGATGCCCAATGTGGGCACTGATTGACATCCATTGTGGGCACTGACTGGCATCACTGGTGGTCTAGGGTGGCATACCTGGTGCTGGGCATCCCTGGTGGTCTGATGGCGTCCCTGGTGGTCTCGTGTGGGCACCCTTGGGGGGGGGGGGGGCTGCACTGATAATCAATCAGCACAGACCCCCCCTGTCAGAGGAGCAGCCGATCGGCCCTGACAGACGCGAGTGAGGAAAAGCCGATCACCGGCATTTCCCATTTACACTGTGATCAGCCGTGATTGGACACGGCTGATCACGTGGTGAAGAGTCTCCGTCGGAGACTCTTTACTGAAATCGTAGTTGCGAGATGTCAGACTGACACCCTACAACAACGATCGCCGCGATGTGCGCCCCCGGGGGCGCGCAGCGGCTCAAAAACCTGATCACGTCGTATGACGCCCGGTCAGGATTTTGAAACCACTTTGCCGCCGGCATTCTGCTTTATGGCGGGCGGCAAGTGGTTAAAATGTGGATACCCCGAAGCAGACCTTCTCCATGCTTTCTGGACATGTCCCAGGATCAAACAATTCTGGAGAACATTCAATATTGGAGCTATAGAAATCTTTTATAATAATAATAATAATAATAATAATCCACATCTGGTCATTCATGTAATTATTTGATATAAAAAGCATTCCTGGTAGTGGGATTGCCAAAGACTGCAAAAAAAACTCCTTCCCATCATTTCCCCTTGTGGCCAGAAAGACTATTTTGCATAAATGGACTTCTATGCTGGGTTCACAAATCCCTTTGCAGTGAAAATGAAGCGGCATGTTACATTCAGTTACTGCTGCAAACAGGATCGTGTCGTGACTGTGGCGCAGTGGGTTCGGCATTTTAAGGATTCAGGCTCGGTTTCCGCTAGTGCGACTTCTCATGCGATTTGGGACTGAAAAGTCGCAGGACAAGTCGTACCCCCCCATGATTTCTAGACACGTGCACAACAAAAAAATTTTCGTTTTTTTAGTTTCCGAAAAATATTTGTTTTTTTTTTGTTTTGTTTTTTTCGTTTCCGTTGATTCGTAACGATTCGTACATTTGTAAGTCGTCGGTGTTCGTATTCGTAACGATTCGTACATTCGTAAGAGTTATTTTTTCGTTGATTCGTTTTTTCGTTAACATGTGTTGTAACAATGTAACATTCGTAGATTCGTAATCGGAGCATAATTCATAATTTTATGTAATGTGTATGCTATTATTACATTTTAATAATTTACGAATCTAAAAAAAAAAAGTTACGAATCGAAAAAAAAAGTTACAAAATGTACAAATTTTTTTGTTCAATAGAGACACGGAAAATTACAAATGGAAAAAAAAAAAAAAAAGTTACGAATCGAAAAAAAGTTACGAATGTACGAATTTTTTTGTTCAATCCATTCGAAGCACATTTAGCAGCGCCATTGTAAGGGACACGGAAAATTACCAATTCAACAAAAAAAAAAAAAAAGTTACGATGTACAAATTTTTTTCGTTCGTTTTCGTTTTTCGGATTTTCTTCATTAGTACATTTGTTGTTTCTAATTAGTTTTTTTCGGATTTTCGTTGTTTTTCGGATTCGTTCAATTCGAATGATTCGTACGATTCGTTCATTCGTACGAAAACGAACAACGAAAATAACGAAAAAAAACGAAAAAAAAACTAAACGAATTGCACATGATTTCCAATGAGTACCATTCATATCTGTTGCGACTTCAAGATGCAGCGACTTCAATGTAGTCCCTTCACTACTTTGGTCCCACTTTGATGCGACTTGAGGTCCATAGACCTCAAGAATACACAGGCATTGCTTCAAGTCACGGCAAAAATCGCGCGACTTTGGGGACGCAATAGTGGAAACATAGACTAAAGGATAAATTCACCTTTTGCAACATGTCACACCCATATTCAGGGTGTACCATGTCACATGTTACAAATTCACCCCCCCCCCGACTCCCAGATGTGACAGGTGGCGAGGGATCTTCTCCCCCCGCTCTCTGTCATAATCTGCAAAGAACGCGGCTCTGCAGGGCTCCGCTCCCGCCCAGCCATGTCACTCGTTCACAGAGATCTGTGAATAGAAAACGACCTCCGGCAGCCTTTGCGGCTGTCAGGGTGTAGTTTTCAATGAAGTAACATGGCGCTGTTGGGCGCTGCGGTAGTTCATTGATGCTCCCTTCTAGTGTATAACTGCTTTGCCATACGATGTACAGCCAAACAACTTACACACAGAGCCTGCAATAGCACCCATGATCTGCTGATTGTGGGGGCAATGCTTTCCAGGCTCCCAATAATAAAAAGAAATAACATTTTTTTACCTGAAAAAAAGATGTGCCATCTATTTTTTTTTCTCAAAAGTTGAACTTATCCTTTAACCACTTGCTTACCGGGCACTTAAACCCCCCTCCTGCCCAGACCAATTTTCAGCTTTTGGCGCTGTCCTACTTTGAATGACAATTGCGCGGTCATACAACACTGTACCCAAATGACATTTTTATAATCTTTTTCCCACAAATAGAGATTTCTTTTGGTTGTATTTGATCACCTGTGCGTTTTTAATTTTTTGTTAAATTTTTTTTAAAAAAAAACATTTTTTTATATTTTGTTGTAAAATTTTGCAAAGGGGTAATTTTTCTCTGTCATTGATGTACGCTGATGAGGCGGCACTGATGGGCACAGATAGGTGGCAGTGATGGGCATTGAGGGGTGGCAGTGATGGGCACTGAGGGGTGGCAGCGATGGGCACTGAGGGGTGGCAGCAATGGGCACTGAGGGGTGGCAGCAATGGGCACTGAGGGGTGGCAGCAATGGGCACTGAGGGGTGGCAGTGATGGGCACTGAGGGGTGGCAATAATGGACACTGAGGGGTGGCAATAATGGGCACTGAGGGGTGGCAATAATGGGCACTGAGGGGTGGCAGTCATTGATAGGTGGCACTCATGGGCATTGATAGATGGAACTCATGGGCACTGATAGGTGGCAATCATGGGCACTGATAGGTGGCACTCATGGGCACTGATAGGTGGCACTCATGGGCACTGATAGGTGGCACTCATGGGCACTGGCAGGGGGTACTGGTGTGCACAGAGGATGTGCCTCCTTCCTCTTCGGGACCGATGTCCCTTGAACATAAGCCGATGATCGGCTTTTTTTTCTCCTCATGCTGTCAGTGTGAGGAGAGAAAAAAAAAAAATTACCAAGCTTTTGTTTACATCATGTGATCAGCTGTCATTGGCTGACAGCTGATCACATGGTAAGGGGTCGGGATCTGCCCCTTACTCAGATAGGCGATCACCCGAGTCTCAGTGACTCTGTGATCACAGCGCGCACGCGGGGAGCGTGCAAAGGGGAGGCCGTCATAGGACGGCCTCCCGGAAATTCAGGTCCGCGCTGTGGCCGTCATTCGGCTACAACGCAGACGTCAAGAGGTTAAACGCCTTCTTAAGCGCAATCCACCTTGGATCGCTTTTCAGAGGGGGGGGGGCGACAGTATAGCTACACATATGAACAAGCAGCAATACTGAGCAGGAAACAGAATTCAGAATATTAAGGCAGTGCAAAGAGCTATGATATGGAAAAGCTAATAGAGACCAAATTTCAACTCGAGCAACCAGAACTTTGCAAAGTGGATTCTGATTCCTCATTAGATTGGGGTAAGTAAAAAAAAAAAAAAAAAAAAAAGTAAAAAAAAAAGACCAATTGCAGGGGATGCTCAAAGGCAGGATCATTATTTGCTTTTACCAGGATATCTAAATAAAACAAAAAATACAACTGGTCATATTGCTATAGTTAAAGTGAAGTTGCAGCCAAAAAATAAATAAAAAAATCATAATGTTCCTAAAAAAAAAACATTTGGAAATTATTTTTTTTTTAACACACCTCTAAATGGCTGTTGCTAGGGGGTCCCTCAGTCTGCCTCCTTCAGTGCCTGGGCTGGTGACATCACTTCCCCTCGGAGCAGGAAGGGCCCCCTCCCTCTTGTCAATCATCTGGGACACGCGACCGGTCCCAAATGTTTCGCGGCCACTGATGTGAAGCCACAGCCGGGTGCCCACAGTTACAATGCCGGCGCCGCCGAGTGGAGGGGGGGGGGGGGTTTGGACGAGCGGGGCTTCGATCCCCCGCATCGCTGGACCCTGGGACAGCTAAGTGTCCGATCATTAAAAGTCAGCAGCTGCAGTATTTGTAGCTGCTGACTTTTAATTATTTTTATTTTTTTAAATGACAACACTGTTTTAACTGCATCCGGCCACAGCAGACTCAGATCATCTCACCTTCACTCATGCAGAAGACTCTCAGAAATGCCAGCAGCTGAGCGGATATCGGAGACTCGGTGACATGCAGAGCAAACACACTGGACCTGTAAAAAGAAAGAGGACGATCAGCATCTGACAGGATAATCAGGACACCAAGTCAAAACAAAATGCCAGCTCGATGATTGGACAATGAAGGAGCAGCAGGCCGATGACCTCCATAGTGTCTAGTCTCCTTACCAGCAGACGACAACTGAGGGGCCAAGAGGTGATGGAAGACTACAGGGTCACCTCACAGAAACTTCTCAACATACCATATATACTCGAGTTTAAGCCGACCCGAATATAAGCCGAGGCACCTAATTTTACCACAAAAAAATGGGAAAACGTATTGACTGAGTATAAGCCTAGGGTGAGAAATGCGCAGCTACTGTAAGTGGAAAAGACGGTCAACAATGCCCATTTGCAGCCATAGGTCCCCCGAACCTCACACTCGATAAGTTAAGGGTTCCTAGATGCCCCCTAGCTGCAGCCAAAATTTGGGGTTTCTGGACCCAAAGGGTCCCGAAATGATACTGCTGCAGATGGACACAGATGACTGATTTGGGGCCCCGTATCTCGGGGGCCACTTAGTGCTAAGAACCCCCAAATTGGTGTGCAAACCCAGTGGGGTTCCTAGCACTAAGTGTCCCCGAGATACGGGGCCCCAAAGTCGGATTCGGAAAATGTCAAGCACTTTTCTGCAGCAGAAAATTACATTTTCCGAACCGAATTTGGGGCCCCGTATCTCGGGGCCACTTGGTGCTAGGAACCCCAAATTTGATGTGCAAACCCAGTGGGGTTCCTAGCACTAAGTGGCCCTGAAATATGGGGCCCCAAAGTCAGTTCGGAAAATGTCAAGCACTTTTCTGCAGCAGAGAATAACATTTTCCGAATAGACTTTGGGACCCCGTCTCTCGGGGCCACTTGGTGCTAGGAACCCCAGCTTTTAGATATGTTGCAGTGCCAGGTTCCACTGGGTTTGCACACCAAATTTCGGGGGTTCCTAGCACTAAGTGGCCCCGAGATACGGGGCCCCAAAGTCGGGTTCGGAAAATGTCAAGCACTTTTCTGCAGCAGAGAATGACATTTTCCGAACCGACTTTGGGGCCCTGTATCTTGGGGCCACTTGGTGCTAGGAACCCCAAATTTGGTATGCAAACCCAGTGGGGTTCATAGCATTAAGTGGCCCCGAGGTGCGGGGCCCCAAAGTCGGTTCGGAAAATGTCAAGCACTTTTATGCAGCATAGAATGACCTTTTCCGAACCAACTTTGGGGCCCCGTATCTCGGGGCCACTTGTTGCTAAGAACACCAGCTTGCAGTGCTAGATCCACTGGGTTTGCACACTAAATTTTGGTTTCCTAGCCCTAAGTTGCCCCGAGATATTGGGCCCCAAAGTTGGTTCGGAAAATGTCATTTTCTGCAGAAAAATGCTTGACTCCAGTATAAGCCGAGGGGGGGGGGGGGGGGGGGGCATTTTCAGCGCACAAAAAATGTGCTGAAAAACTCGGCTTATACTCGAGTATATACGGTAACTCACAGGACTAACCCTGGCTGCGTCACACCATTGAACACAACGCTACAGCAAGGTTTGCGGTCCAGCAATGGCTACACAAGAACAGATGTACCAAAGAAAAAGGCAGCGAAAATGCAACTTACGTGGGGATGCCGGCCCGGGCGAGGACCTCGGCCTTCATGGCGTACAGCCGGTCGCTCTTACTGACGCCCAGCTTTATCTTCACCCGGTCATGAGCATTGTTTTCAAAGAAGAATCCGTTATGGATGACAAACTCTGCGTTGGACCGAGTGCCGTAAAAAATGTAAATCTGCGTTTGGACGAGAGAGAAAAAGGCGAGATAAGAAAGACTGAATGACAAAGAAAGAGGAAAGCCCAACATAAAATATATCTTCTGCATTGGGACGAGAGATACTCACCGCTCTGTTTATCCAACAATGATAGCGAAATAATTATTATCCATCTCCCACCCCGTAAAAGTGATTGTGTGGTTTATGTGCGAGACGCTTATTCGATCCATAAAAGGTTTCTTATGTGATGCTGGCAGGCGCAGACAAGCAGACAACGCCAACGACAAGTACAGGGAGCCCTGAGCTGCGTGGTGGACAGGATATTAACCGCTTCCCGACCGCCGCATGTAAATATACGTTGCCAGAATGGCACGGCTAGGCAAAAGCACGTATATATACGTCCCCTTTAATTGCCTAGCCGTGGGGTCACGCTCGCGACCCGGTCGGGAGCTCCGTGACCACAGCCGCGGGACCAGCGGACCCGATCGCAGCTGGTGTCCCGCGATCGGGTCACAGAGCTGAAGAACGGGGAGAGGTCTGTGTAAACAAACCTCTCCCCGCGCTTCCTACACTGAATGTCACTGATCGGCTGTTCCCTGTCATCGGGAAAGCCGATCAGTGACGTCAGACGTACAGCCACGCCCCCTACTGTAAAAAAAAAAAAACACAACACGTCACACTAACTCCTCCCCGCCTCCTAGTGGTTAACTACTTCACTGCCAGTGTCATTTACACAGGAATCAATGCATTTAAATAGCACCGATTTCTGTATAAATGACAATGGTCCCAAAAATGTGTCAAAAATGTCCGATGTGTCCGCCATAATGTCGCAGTCACAATAAAAAAAATTGCTGATCGCCGCCATTACTAGTAAAAAAAAAAATATTAATAAAAATGCTATAAAACGATCCCCTATTTTGTAAACGCTAAAATTTTTGCGCAAACCAATCAATAATCGCTAATTGCGATTTTTTTTTACCAAAAATATGTAGAAGAATACGTATCGGCCTAAACTGAGGAAAAAAATGTTTTTTTTATATATTTTTGGGGGATATTTATTATAGCAAAAAATAAAAAATAATGCATTTTTTTCAAAATTGTCGCTCTATTTTTGTTTATAGCGCAAAAAAAAAAAAAACCGCAGGGGCGATCAAATACCACCAAAAGAAATCTCTATTTGTGGGAAAAAAGACACCAATTTTGTTTGGGAGCCACGTCGCACGACAGCGCAATTGTCAGTTAAAGCGACGCAGTGCCGAATCGCAAAAAGGGGCCTGGTCCTTTGGCTGCAAATTGGTCCGGGGCTGAAAGTGGTTAAAGAGGAGGTGCACCCAAAAAAAAAAAATAAAAAAAATAATAAAAGCCAGCAGCTACAAATACTGCAGCTGCTGACTTTTAATAAATGGACACTTACCTGTCCAGGGTGCCCGCGATGTCGGCAGCCGAAGCCGAGCAATCGCTCGTCTCTCGGCTGCCCCCGCCGCCATCCTAGGTGAGGGAATCAAGAAGTGAAGCGTTGCGGCCTCACTTCCCGGTTCCCTACTGCGCATGCGTCCTAACTGGTCTCCGCTGTGTTCCGGGACCTGTGTGTTTCCCGGAACACAGCGGGGGGGGGGGGGGGGGGTCGGGTTGACGCGAAGGGGAGTGACTCCAGCGGGAGTCTATTCCTGGAAGTGTATGTAGATACCGGTATTATACAGGTATCAGCACCCCCTCCCCCCTGAAAGGTGGCAAATGCGACACCGGAGGGGGGGGGGTGGTTCTGAGAAGCGGAGGTTCACTTTTAGTGTGAACCTCCGCTTTAAGCTTATTTTTGCAATTTTGATGCTCTCTGATACATGTGCATCCTTGCAGACGTTTTCTAGACATGATTTCAAGGGGCTGAGTTGAGAACGTAGTGTGAAATACCCCTATACAGACCGCGCTGATCCTCCGGATGTTCCACTGTTGTGGCTTTTGTTTGCTCCGCCTCCTCAGCTCCTAATAAAAATGCCATAAAACGATCCCCTATTTTGTAAACGCTATAACTTTTGCGCAAAACAATTTTTTTTACTAAACATAAGTAGAAGAATACGTATCGACCTAAACTGAGGAAAAAATTTTTTTTTTATAAAATATTTTTTGGGGGATATTCGTTATAGCAAAAAGTAAACAAAAAATTTTTTTTCAAAATTTTTTTTTTTTTTTTTTGCGCTATAAACAAAAAAATTCAAACAGCAGAGGTGATCAAATACCACCAAAAGAAAGCTCTATTTGTGGGAAAAAAAGAGACGTCAATTTTGTTTGGGAGCCACGTCGCACAACCGCGCAATTGTCAGTTAACCACTTCAGCCCCGGACCAATCGGCAGCCAAAGGACCAGGCCCCTTTTTGCGATTCGGCACTGCGTTACTTCAACTGACAATTGCGCGGTCGTGCGACGTGGATCCCAAACAAAAATTGGCGTCCTTTTTTTCCCACAAATAGAGCTTTCTTTTGGTGGTATTTGATCGCCCCTGTGGTTTTTATTTTTTGCGCTATAAAAAAAAATATAGCGACAATTTTGAAAAAAAAAAATGCTATTTTTTTACTTTTTGCTATAATAAATATACCCCAGAAATATATAAAAAAACATATTTTTTCCTCAGTTTAGGCCGATACGTATTCTTCTACATATTTTTAGTTAAAAAAAATAAAAATCGCAATTAGCGATTATTGATTTGTTTGCGCAAAAGTTATAGCGTTTACAAAATAGGGGATAGTTTTATAGCATTTTTATTAATATATTTTTTTTTACTAGTAATGGCGGCGATCAGCGATTTTTATTGTGACTGCGACATTATAGCGGACACATCGGACATTTTTGACACATTTTTGGGACCATTGTCATTTATACAGAAATCAGTGCTATACAAATGCACTGATTCCTGTGTAAACGACACTGGCAGTGAAGGGGATAACCACTAGGTGGCAGTGTAGGGTATAAGTGTGTCCTAGGGGTGTGTTTCTAACTGTGGGGGGCGTGGCTGTGTGTGACACGTCCCTGATCTCTACTCCCGATCACAGGGAGCAGAGATCACTGACACTGTCGGACTGGCGGACACATCGGACATTTTTGACACATTTTTGGGACCATTGTCATTTATACAGAAATCAGTGCTATTTAAATAGCACTGATTCCTATGTAAATGACAGTGGCAGTGAAGGAGTTAACCACTAGGGGGCGGGGAGGAGTTAGTGTGACGTGTTGCGTTTTTTTTTTTACAGTAGGGGGGCGTGGCTGTACGTCTGACGTCACTGATCGGCTTTCCCGATGACAGGGAACAGCCGATCAATGACAGCGATTTTTATTGTGACTGCGACATTATGGCGGACACATCGGACATTTTTTACACATTTTTGGGACCATTGTCCTTCATACAGCAATCAATGCTATTTAAATGCATTGATTCCTGTATAAATGACACTGGCAGTGAAAGAGTTAACTACTAAGGGGAGGGGAGGGATTATGGGCTGTGACGTCAGTGTGTTTTTTTACATTAGGGGGGCGGGGCTGACGTCTGACGTCATTGATTGGCTTTCCCGATGACCGGGAACAGCCGATTAGTGACAGTCAGTGTAGGAAGCGCGGGGAGAGGTTTGTTTACACAGACCTCTCCCCGTTCTTCAGCTCTGTGACCCGATCGCGGGACACCAGCGGCGATCGGGTCCGCTGGTCCCGCGGCCGTGGTTCACGGAGCTCCCGACCGGGTCGCGAGCGCGCAGGCGGCGGCGCGCGTGACCCCCACGGCTAGGCAAATAAAGGGGACTTATATACAAGTCTTTTTGCCTAGCCGTGCCATTCTGTAGACGTATATCTACAGTGGGCGGTCGGGAAGCGGTTAAAAGCGACCGCAGTGCCGAATCGCAAAAAGTGGTCTGGTCTTTGGCCAGCAAAACGGTCTGGGGCTGAAAGTGGTTAAAAAAAAACAAAAAACAACGTGAGTTGTTTATGCTACACGGTACCTTAAACTATATCTTATCCTGTTTGGTCTTAGATCTAGATGAAATGTACGGTAATGTATCGGTGTGGCGGAGAGCGTTGCCTTTTGAGGATAATTGGCGTACTAAATCAGATAACGTGGGCAGATTCCTTCTGCTTGCACATAAAGGGGAATTTTCGATCAGGTTATTTATAAACAGATGTATGTGAATATTCTCAGGCTGTATAAGAAGTGGCAATAGTAATTATTCCGGCTCTCTGTAGACATCCCTCAATTGCCCTCCAGCTACAAAACTCACAATATGGTTCTTAATTCACAAATGGTCCTCTCTCTCTCTCTCTCTCTCTCTTTGCCACATCTTACCTGTTCTCCGGCTTTAAACTCCTGCAACGCCACGCACTCGCATCGGTCATCCTCTAAATTATAACCGGTAGTTATCTAAGCAAGAAGGGGAAAAAAAAAAGAGAAAAAAAAAAAAGAAAAAAGTAATGAATAAAGATTTCAACTCATTAGATAGTATTTTACCTGCAGGGAGATCGTCTCTTTAGACGGCATGAAACATTAATGAAAATCATTCAACGTGCGACTCTCTGTTCCACCTGACGTGACAGGTTTGGAGCTGAATATTTTATGAAACCTACTGGGGGATCACAAACACGCCGTATTAAAGAGAAGCAAAACTGGGTTCTCATTTAACACCTGCTTGCTGCAGCCGTTCTGCTGAAGGTGCCAGCGGGAGGATGGGCGCAAGATGGGGTTTTATTTCGCGAGGTACTGCAAAGTGCACGAAAGAGATTTCAGATTAAAGGGGACCCCGTCATAACAAAAAAAAAAGGACCTTTTATGCCAGTGATGGCGAACCTTGGCACCCCGGATGTTTTGGAACTACATTTCCCATGATGCTCCCCCTACACTGCAGCGTGCCAGAGCATCATGGGAAATGTAGTTCCATTTCTGGGGTGCCAAGGTTCGCCATCGCTGTTTTATGCCATCGCAAATTTCCTTCTGTGCGGTTCCATTACTTGGTGACGTGCTTTTCGGGCATCAGAAAAAACATGTCGTTAACCACTTCCCACCCGGACAATGTATATAAACTGGCGGGTGGGCGCTCTCTCCTGAGTGGATGTTCAGGAACGTCCCTCAGAAGGAGGGGGATCGCGCGTGCGTGCCCGCGCAGCGACGCGATCCCGATGCGCTTGTGTCACCCGGACACGGCGCATCTCCGATCGGCAGAAGGGCTCTGCGATTGGCCCTCCTGATCACATGACGGCCGTGTCCAATCACAGCCGTCATGTGACGTAAACACAGAGCTGGTTACTAGGCAATCGGCTCTCCTCTCCTCACACAGAAGTTGTCGGTGAGGATCGCTGCAGCCGGCTGGTGATCAGTGAGTATGAGCTGGGTTTTTTTACAGCTTTTTACTCACTGATCACCAACAGTGCTTGTGCGGTGTAATTTGGCCCTTTGCGTTACCTGAAATACCTGGCTGAGCCTGTCTGTTCTGCCCTCCCCACCTGTAAACTGACCACGGTTTATCATGGCTGCTGAACCCCCGACACTGTGGTCAGTTTACGTGCTTCCGTCTTCCGAAGCCCTGCTCTGTCCCCCCTCCCCTCCCTGCCTGTCAGCTCTGTGTCAGCGCGTGTCCCCCCTCCCCTCCCTGCCTGTCAGCTCTGTGTCAGCGTGTGTCCCCCCTCCCCTCCCTGCCTGTCAGCTCTGTGTCAGCGTGTGTCCCCCCCTCCCCTCCCTGCCTGTCAGCTCTGTTTCAGGGCCTGCCCCCCCTTTCTGCTGCTGAAATAACTTTGTGATTATCAGGCAATCCCCTGCCTTCCATATTGTCCTGTATCTATTCCTTATTAAAAAAAATGCTGTTATATACCTTATTTGCTAGCGCTGCTCAAGTGACCGGCCACCTCTCTCCTCCCGATTGACATCAGTGGGGGGATTCTCAGCCCCTCCCACTCTGGCTGTCATATCGGGAAAGACGAGATGTGGCCGGTCACGTGAGCGCCAAGTGGCGCCAGCAAATAAGGTATATAACACCATTTTTATTTATTTTTTGCACATATACAGGACACTTAGCATTCTGGAAGCCTGATAACCACTTTAAAGAGGAGGTCCACCTGAAATTTTTTTTTAAAAGTCAGCAGCTACAAATACTGCAGCTGCTGACTTTTAATAAATGGACACTTACCTGTTCCTGCGGTGTCGGCAGAAGATGACGAGCGACCACTGGTCTCTCGGCTGCCCCCGCCGCCATCCAATGTCAGGGAATCAGGAAGTGAAGCTTGCGGCTTCACTGCCCGGTTCCCTACTGCGCATGCGCGAGTCGCGCTGCGCGTCGTTATTGGTCCCCGTTGTGTCCTGGGAACTGTGTTTCCCAAGACACAACGGGGCATCCTAGGAATTTGGGCGGGGCAGCTCCGGCTATCTCCTCCCGGAAGTGGGTGCAGATACCTCCCCCCTGAAAGGTGCCAATTGTGGCACCGGAGGGGGGGGGGGGAGGAATCCGATAAGCGGAAGTTCCACTTTAGGGTGGAGATCCGCTTTAAGATATAACACCTTCTTCCTTTGGAACCACTTTAACCCTTAAAGCAGCTAAAAAAAAAAGTAGCTGCTGACTCTTAATAAGTACACTTACCCTCCCAGGGCGCCCGCGATGTCGGTAGTGGAGGCCGAGATGTCCCTCGGCGATCCGGATCCAGCACCGCCATCCTCAGTAAGGGAAACGGCTTCCTGTTTCCTACTGCGCATGCGCGAGTCTAATTTGTGAATGGGGAACGTGATGTGTTGTGGGACACAGTTCCCATAACACACCGCGCCCCATTCACTAGAAGACGGAAGGAGAGAAGATCACCGCGGCGCTGGAAGAGGCAGATTAGGACGATCTGCCTAGCAACAGCCATTTCTGGTAAGTAAAAAAACATTTTTTTTTTTTTTTTTTTTTCATTTTAAATTGTTAAAGCGGTGTTTCACCTTACAAATTTTTTTTTTAAAAGTCAGCAGCTGAAAAAAAAAGTAGCTGCTGACTTTTAAGAAGTACACTTACCCTCCCAGGGCGCCCGCGATGTCGGTAGTGGAGGCCGAGATGTCCCTCGGCGATCCGGATCCAGCGCCGCCATCCTCAGTAAGGGAAACGGCTTCCTGTTTCCTACTGCGCATGCGCGAGTCGGCGCGCGGCCTACTGCGCATGCGCGAGTCTAATTTGTCAATGGGGAACGCGATGTGTTGTGGGACACAGTTCCCATAACACACCGCGCCCCATTCACTAGAAGACGGAAGGAGAGAAAATCACCGCGGCGCTGGAAGTGGCAGATTAGGACGATCTGCCTAGCAACAGCCATTTCTGGTAAGTAAAAAAAATAATTTTTTATTTTTTGTTTTCATTTTAAATTGTTATTAACATTTTTTTAAAGTTTTTTTTTCAGGGTGTCCCACCGCTTTAAGCTGAACCCCAACACTAAACCTAACACTTTACATAACAACAGCCATTAAAACACTCAACCCTAATTGTAAACTTCCCACTCCACAAACCCCCCCCCCCCCCCTTCTCAAACACGAACTTGTCTGTCAAAATTGGGGCGGTAAAAATCATGTCCCACAAGGAGATTTAGATTCAGTGCTGAAAAGGTACTAATCCTTCTGAAAGTTTCCACCTCCCTTAAGACTAGTTGGGTTTAGGCTGGAATTCCACTTTAATTAGCCAGTCCCAGCCCAGATAACAGTTAAATAGGTCAGGAATTCCGACTTCCACAAGTGCCACCTGCTCTGGGTCAGTTGGTTCAATAAGTAGGGAAGCAGATGGATCAACATGACAGCCATGGGAGTCGAAACTTCCGAAGGAGTTTGGCAATGCCATTTCTCTTGGCAGCGTCACTCGTTGTCCAGCCAGTTAATTACTTCTGATTGGCTGCTTGCTAGAATATTGCGTGCTGCTAATCAGCTTGGCTCTTTACACTTACTTGTATTGAATAGTCTAAAAAGTAGGGCTGTTACTGATTACAATTTTCTTGTTCGATTAATCGATTTTTTTTTTAATCGATTAATTGACTAATTTCGATTAATTATAACGCACATACAGATCCAACTACTTTTAGCTGATCTCCTTGCATTGCAACTCTGCATTAGTCAGTGGTAAATGTGGTATACACTATATACAATCACCCGACACTAGTTAGTTTCCACAATCCATGACTTAACTTCACAGTTCACACAAATACGTTTTAAATTCAAACTGTAGCACTGACGGAAGTCATTTCTTTCCCACAGTAGCGTGACAATCCCTCCACCTCCGGTCTAACTAATCACTCTCACCTTATGGCATGGACCCCTGTGCAAACAAGGTGGTCATGCAAGCGGGTATCAAAAGGGTTAACACGGACCATAAACTTCTCTCACGTCTCCTTAGATCTCAGCAAGAACGCCAGGTCATGGGTAGAAAGAAAAGATCTAAGTGCTCACCGCTTAAGTATAAGATTTCATTTTTGTGTTCAATCAGAACTTCAACGTCACCGGACTCCTCCCCCCTTCCCTTCGTTAGCAGACGGAGGTACTTGGGGAAGAGGGGAGGAGTCCGGTGACATCGATGTCCGTGACATCACCGGATCTCCGACGGAACTCCCTAAAGACCCGGAAGCTGGCGGAGAGGGGAGTACCGATCAAAAGAATTTTGATGAACAAAAAAATGAATCGATTAATCAAGGAATTAATCTTTAATTTCCACAGCCCTACTGAAAGATATAAAAAGCAAGCATCTTTTGTGCCATTATTATGTGACACTGTGGAAGCTCCCGGCTTCTGGAAAAGTACAGCTGCATTGACCTCAACGAAAGGAAGACTTCCGACCCATCAGTAGGTCAAAGGTCAGCACTAATATAACGCGTTTCCCTGAAAATAAGCCCGGGTCTTATATTAATTTTGGCAATCAAAAATACAGTAGGGCTTATTTTTGGGGTAGGGCTTGCCATTTAATCGTGACAGCCTTGCCCATCATTGGAGCACAGTATGATCAGTGTCCATCTGCAGCCTTGCCCATCATTGGAGCATAGCACGAGCAGTCACGCCTCCCGCCATTGGACCGGTGTTATGTCCATCATAGGAGCCGGGCCAAGGGGCGGGACTGCGAGATAAGTACACAGGACATCCGGCTCTGTCTATCTCTGCGGCGCTCGTTCCTTCCTCGGCAGGGGAAAAGACTGATATGCACCACTAATCATCCTACAAACAGCGGCAAATTAAAACAGATGGGCACAAACCATGCTCCAATGATGGGCAAGGCTGCAGATGGACACTGATCATGCTATACTCCAATCGTGGGCAAGGCTGCAGATGGACACTGATCATGCTATGCTCCAATGATGGGCAAGGCTGCAGGTGGACACTGATCATGCTATGCTCCAATGATGGGCAAGGCTGCAGGTGAACACTGATCATGCTATGCTCCAATGATGGGCAAGGCTGCAGATGGACACTGATCATGCTATGCTCCAATGATGGGCAAGGCTGCAGATGGACACTGATCATACTATGCTCCAATGATGGGCAAGGCTGCAGATGGACACTGATCATTCTGCAATGATGGGCAAAGCTACAGATGGACACTGATCATGCTATGTTGCAATGATGGGCAAGGCTGCAGATGGACACTGATAAAGGCTGCATTGATGGGCATTTAAAAATGTAAGTTTTTTTCCTTAAACTTCCCTCCTAAACTAGGGGTGCATGTTATACGCCGATAAATACGGTACATTTTTCACATGCTTCATAAATTTATGGACTCATCAATAGATATTTCTACCAGCCCTTACTAAACACAGAAAAGAAAGCATCACTTACCAGGCCATTGGTGTGGTTACACATGTCCCAGAGCGGAATTAATGCCAGAGTCACCCGTGAACCATCCTCTGTAGGGATCTGATTCTGACGCGTCATGACGGAGGACACCGCCCATCTGCAACCAGGAAAACACATGTTGACATATGTATGCTTGTGCAGTAAGAAATCAAACTCAAAGCACTGGAGATACACTCTACTGCAATGTGAAAATTAGGTATAGAAATAGTCTTATGTCTTTTTTGTAGACTTCCTCCATCCAATAAAAAAACTATTTTTGCCATTACCTTGGTGCATTAACATTCTCCAGTAATGAGCCTGGAGGTTGCCAGACCTCCTGCTGAAAATGCTAGCTGCCTGGCTGTCAAAGCTGACCCTCTAGATTCTAAAGTTTGAACCACTGAACCAAAACAAGTGAGCCAATAAGAACTCCTGACTTTGTCAATCTGTACATACCTGCTTCAGGTCAGAAAATAAGCTACTGGGTTAGAATATACCGGCTTTAGGTAGGTAATACCTGAAGGACAATTTGCACGTCTAATGCCGCGTACACACGGTCGGAATTCTCGTCGGAAAAAGCTCTGATGGTTTTCCCGTCGGAATTCCGACGGAATTTCGCTCAAACCGTCTTGCCTACACACAGTCACACCAAATTCCGACGGTCAATAACACCGCGCCATACAACACGTTCGACTGCACTATAAAAGGGAAGTTTAATGCTTCTGAGCGTCGAATTGTTTCCGAGCATGCGTCGGAATTTTGCGTGTCGGAATTGAATACACACGATCGGAAAATCCGATATAAAGGTTTTCCGTCGGAAAAATTAAGAACAGGTTCTCAATTGAAAGTCCGTCGGAAATTCCGACAGAAAAAGACCGATGGGCATACACACGGTCGGAAAATCCGATGAAAAGCTCCCATCGGACTGTTTCCATCGGAAATTTCAACCGTGTGTACGCGGCATTAGACAAAATTGTACAGATATGAATGATTTAAAAAATAAATAAGCCGATATGATTAAGAATAGATTTTTAGAGAAAGGATATGATGAGGAAGATCCTGATAAAGGTATTCATTGTGTATTAGATTATGATCGGGATAGTTTGTTATAAACAATTAGAAAATCTGAGTCTGGTGATAATAGGACTAGTCCCTCTGTATAACTTATTCTAAATCAACACTATACAGTGAGAAAATTATAATGCCGCGCACACACGATCGGAAATTCGGCCAGCAAAAGACCGATGAGAGCTTTTCATCGGAAAATGCGACTGTGTGTAGACTTCATCAGATTCCGACGCATGCTCGGAAGCATTGAACTTCATTTTCGTGGCTCGTCGTAGTGTTGTACGTCACCGCGTTCTTAACGGTCAGAATTTGGTGTGACCGCGTGTAGGCAACACAAGCTTTAGCGGAATGCCGTCGGAAAAACCATCCAAGGCTTTTCCGACGAGAATTCCGATCGTGGCATTAGAGAAACACTGGGTTATTTTGAAAAATTCTAAAACCCAGGAAACATCTTAGACGGCTTTTAGACCAAGCCGCGGCCGGCGGTAAAGCGGTGCTATTTTACCATCGTTTTAGCGGGACGGTTTTAACCCCCGCTAGCGGCCGAAAAGGGGTTAAATCCGCCCACAAAACGCAGCCAGAGTGGCGTTTTGCCGGTGGTATCGCAGCGCTGCCCCATTGATATCAATGGGGAGTAGCGGTGGAGGAGCAGAGGAGGAGCGGTGAGTTCACCGCACACTGGGGTGCATGGAGCAGCTTTTTTTCAGGCGCTATACATGCGCTATTTTTAGCGCTGTAGCACCTTAAAAATGCTGGCAGTGTGAAAGGGGTCTTACCTGATAAACCTGTTCTGATTTTTAAGAAAGCCCCTAGCCTTGGCAATTACATAGCCCCTAATGTAGTTGAACGTCCTAAACAGATGAGCACGTTTGGTGGTCTAAAAGTTTTTTCTCTCTTGTTGTAGATGTCAAGTATGTAAACATGTTGGGCAGAACATTGTAAAAAAGGGAAAATACATCTAGGGTTACTGATAAGAACTTCACTGTAAAAGCATTTTATGATGTGTTCCACCAGACATGTAGTGCATCTTCTGCAATGCCCGTGTGGTTTACAGTACGTGGGCACTGCAGGTGAGAATAAATGAACATATAAATAATAAAAAAGGCTTTTGTGGACACAGGCTGTCTAGACATTATGCCAGCTGCCACACTAAACATCTCTCCAGTTTAAAATGTGTGGGCACAGATAGATTTGTTTTACATTGGCGGAGTAGTAATATGATGTGTGAACTTTCTAAACTGGAAACCAGATAGGTTTTTGATTACGCTTATATATCCCATATGGTCTAAATGTAGAGTGGGACCTTCAATAGATTTATTAATAGCCGATTTAAAATTTCTAATAATTTATTTATAATTTAGTAGGATTTTGAAATCGTATTTTAATGTATGGTAGTTATTGTGAGTGGCCATGTAAATGGAGGCGTATTTGTTTTATTATGGAACTATTTATAGGCTGTAAATATTTGTTTGACCACCAGATGGCAATATTTTTGATGAAATATATGCTTTAATAGTCGGGTATGCATTTATTTAATATTACATTTTGAGTTTTTACTGTGACTTTTGTGATTTTGGACCATCGTAAAATGAGATTATGAATTGAAATTGCAGTCCCATGTGGAAAAAGCGGCTTCCATTGGTGGCGGTGTGACTATATGAGCGATCCATCGGCATAGTCAGCTGATCCTCTTGGGAATGTCTTCCTATACTGAAACACGTTGGGGCTGGACTACAGCAGACGTCATCATGCTCCAGGACCCGCGGCTGCTCTGTTTGTGTGGTGGAGGAGTCACATAAGCCACAGAGGAATATGTCTGTTCACCGAGTTCTGTCTCAGCACAATTTAGGCCCCTTTCACACTTGTGTGACTTGTCCTGCGACTGGGGACTGCAAAGTTGCAAGTCGTACCCCATGACCATTCATATCTGTGCGACTTCAAGTCACACCGATTTCAAAGAAGTCCCTGCACTACTTTGGTCCGACTTTGATGAGAGTTGATGTCCATAGACCTCAAGTTTACACAGGCATACCCTGAAATCGTTACGAAATCGCAGCCGCAAAATCGTGCCGAAAGTCGCGATAGTGTGAAAGGGGCCTTAGACATGTTGTGTTTTTTTGCACATCCATGGAATGAACTTTGACACTTGTTATGAATTTTCTACATGGATTATTCATTAGTATATTTGCACTATTCATGATAATTTGTATGGAAAAGGAATGTATTATAAGCAGTGCAATTATTACGATTTTGCCAGGTGTGTGGTATTTTCACAATTGAATTGAATATTTGTAGATACAGGGCAACAATATTTAGTGTAACAGCCAGGAAACAGACATTTTACAAAGGTGGTCAGCAGTGAAAGCCCCCTCATTTCTCTTATGACAGGTGACACAATTATGACACATTCACATAGGTGCACAGGCCCATACAGTAAGGTGATGTGCGTGTGTATGCATCCAGAAGTGACAGATGTTCAGTGCAGCAGCTGACCGTGTTAAAACTCAATGACAGGCTGACAGATGCAGCAGCTTTATGGATCTCCCTACACATTGTAATAGCTATATAGGTACAGGGGTGAATGCATGGCCCTGAACGCAGACTGTAAAACCACTTGGATGTGTGGAAAGATACAGGCGCTCCGGTCACTGATCTTTAAAAAGCTTCTGGCGGCGGCTGCACGGAGCATCTGTCACTAGTGGGAGCATAACCAGACACACAAACATACAATATAGGGGCCTCAGTGCCCATGTGAATGAGACATTGAGGGACAGCAGCAGGGGCCTATGGTACTTACTGCTCCCAAACTCCTGTGAGGAGGGACTGGGGAGCAGGGCCAAGCCCAGTGGGCACTTGCCCCGGGCGCTGTGTTGAATGGGAGGCACTACCGAGTTTCCCGCTCCTTACTGACAGGAATGACTGCAGTGTTCCTCCTGTAAGAAGGAACAGCGGACAATAGCTGCTGCTTGAGGGAGAATTCAGCTTTCCCCTCCCTACAGCCTGCATGGTGTGGAAAAGAGCTGATGCTGCACTGGTGAGGAAGGAGGGCAGACTGTCTTTTCTCTCCCCATCATGTTACATGACCAGAGATAGGAGGGAGACACTGTGAGTACCAATCTCCTAGTACAAGGGGGAAAGGTGGCAACAACTCGGGAGCATGGGGACACCTGATGCAAAGAGTGGACTCTACTGGGGACACCTGATGCAAAGGGTGGACTCTACTGGGGACACCTGATGCAAAGGGTGGACTCTACTGGGGACACCTGATGCAAAGGGTGGACTCTACTGGGGACACCTGATGCAAAGGGTGGACTCTACTGGGGACACCTGATGCAAAGGGTGGACTCTACCGGGGACACCTGATGCAAAGGAGGTCTCTACCGGGGACACCTGATGCAAAGGGGGACTCTACCGGGGACACCTGATGCAAAGGGTGGACTCTACCGGGGACACCTGATGCAAAGGGTGGACTCTACCGGGGACACCTGATGCAAAGGGTGGACTCTACCGGGGACACCTGATGCAAAGGGTGGACTCTACCGGGGACACCTGATGCAAAGGGGGACTCTACTGGGAACACCTGATGCAAAGGGGGACTCTACTGGGGACACCTGATGCAAAGGGGGACTCTACTGGGGACAACTGATGCAAAGGGTGGACTCTACTGGGGACACCTGATGCAAAGGGTGGACTCTACTGGGGACACCTGATGCAAAGGGTGGACTCTACTGGGGACACCTGATGCAAAGGGTGGACTCTACTGGGGACACCTGATGCAAAGGGTGGACTCTACTGGGGACACCTGATGCAAAGGGTGGACTCTACTGGGGACACCTGATGCAAAGGGGGACGCAATTCACCATATTCACCCTGGGCACTGGATGACCTTTTCCTAGCACTGCAAGGGAGTAGCTTACCGATGCTTTGTGCTTGGAAGCAATGCGCACAGGTGCCTCCACAGCACTGGTCTTGCTAGGGAGGCACCTGGAGGAAGAGGGAGAGGACAGACCAGTGAGGGACCATCAAAGTGGCAAGGGACCGCTCTGTGCAATATCGTTGCACAGAGCAGGTAAGAATATCACCTTTTTGTTGTTTAGTATTACTTTAAACACCACAGTTCAGTCACACCTCCCCCCCCCCCCCCCAAGACTATTACAATGAAGCAGCAGACTAAAGAGCTCATTCCTCTGCTCACAATGCTCTCTCCACCCATTAGCATGTCCCTTGTTAGCACATGTGCTCTGCAGCACACCTGACTGGCTACTAATGCTGACCCTCTCCCAGTTTGAATGCTGCTGTATATGGTAATACAAGAGGCTAGTACCAATTCATATTCATGTTATTTCTAAATGCATTTAGTAATGTTAATGCAACTACATTACTTCTCTTGTATATCTGCCTGGAGTTCAGCTTTAAACAAAAACGCCAAGGACTGTCTAGCTCATTCTAAAGTCGATAAACGAAAGCTAACCCTCCCCCTCCTTGGGTGCTTTTATAAAGCGATGGAAAAAATAAAAAACAACCAACCTGTAGTCATCAAACGTGAAAGCGTCCTTTAGGGGCAGCTTGCTGGCATTAGGATGAGTCTGAGGGCAAGAAAGAGAAGAAGAAGAGAAAACCCATCAGAACACACTGTGCAAAATTTCATCACTTTCCTTCCTAACAAGAGCCAAATGAAGCGGGAGGTGCCCGGCGATGTAACGCAGGGATCATCATGCTATTATGTTCTCATACATCAACGTCAACTTAATTTGTTGTGCCCAGCAGCTTCCATTAATCTGCGTCTCCGGATTCTGAGACGGCAACTCGCAGGCAGCGCAACTTTAACGATATAAAGGTGGACGCTGCGGACAGGCAAGCGGCCATCATTTATACATGTCAGCCAGGAAGCAAGAATTAATTAGGCATTTCAGCTTACGCTCTCTAAACAAATGTTTCAAAGAAGGGTTTTTTTTTTTTCCTCTCCCTTTTTCCCTCAGAAATTTTAATTTTCAATTTCACACTGTGGCAGGCATCGAAGTATTAAAGGGATCGTTCCAAAATCCTTCGTCGCTTTATTCTACGGGTTAGAAAATTAGCAGCTTTTTTTTTTTTGGTGAGACGGAGCGATCGGCGGCTTTGATGTGTACAAGTAACATTTAGAGGGGGGGTTGGATGTACCGACTAGAGCGCAACTTGAGTCTTTGTGGTGGCGGAAGCCATTTTGAACGCAGCAATGGTCGCCAATCCTTTATATAAAACCATTATAAAAAGTTTGGTCTCTCCTCTCATAAATGCTTTGCCACCGACATCCATCGCCACTTCACCAATGTACGTTCTGGAAAAAATTGTAGGCTTAGCGTGGACTGCACATATATGAAGAGGGGAATTTATATTATATGCCGCATCCTATAATCGAGAAAAAGGGAGGGGGGATCCCCTATGGGTTGGACTTTTAAGGCATAAAAACTTTTAACCCCAGATTGAAAACTAGATAGTATAAATTGAAAAACGTTTATTACAAAAAATTGATATATAGAGTATTAACATACATAAAAATATATATAAAGCTAAAAGAAGAACTGGAATGTTCACACAGTACTTAATTTGCAAGGTACAAAGTATGAATGTATGAATGTATCGCATAAAGATTATCTCACACCCGACGCGTTTCGGAGATTGGTAGTTTCCTCCTTTTTCAGGAGGTGAGAGTATAACAACATTCCTATTGTATAGAAAAATATAATAATAAAGTAATATATCAAAATGTAGGTACCTATACATATAGTAACAGTTACAAAAACGAAAACGTTTATATAAACATAAGAATAATGGAACAGGGACTCACAATGGATCAAAATACCGTGTACAGGAGCATTCCAAGTTGATTTAAAAGCAACGGCTGGGAGGAGGAGCTTCTTCACCTTATATTCTCTTGAGTGGCATTGTTTGACAAGGAACGAATACCTGTCAAAAAAGAGAGGGGGAGCCAGGCATCCAAGAGGGTGAGGGATGCCACAGATTGCTCCGATTGTTGGAATCTGTGGCATCCCTCACCCTCTTGGATGCCTGGCTCCCCCTCTCTTTTTTGACGGGTATTCGTTCCTTGTCAAACAATGCCACTCAAGAAAATATAAGGTGAAGAAGCTCCTCCTCCCAGCCGTTGCTTTTAAATCAACTTGGAATGCTCCTGTACACGGTATTTTGATCCATTGTGAGTCCCTGTTCCATTATTCTTATGTTTATATAAACTTTTTTGTTTTTGTAACTGTTACTATATGTATAGGTACCTACATTTTGATATATTACTTTATTATTATATTTTTCTATACAATAGGAATGTTGTTATACTCTCACCTCTGAAGTAGGAGGAAACTACCAATCTCCGAAACGCGTCGGGGGTGAGATAATCTTTATGAGATACATTCATACTTTGTACCTTGCAAATTAAGTACTGTGTGAACATTCCAGTTCTTCTTTTAGCTTTATATATATTTTTATGTATGTTAATACTCTATATATCAATTTTTTGTAATAAACGTTTTTCAATTTATACTATCTAGTTTTCAATCTGGGGTTAAAAAAGTTTTTATGCCTTAAAAGTCCAACCCATAGGGGATCCCCCCTCTTTTTTCAATATACGTTCTGGAGGTCCTGATCTACGTATTGTAAGGCAGCCTTTCTGAAAGTGACGAATGTCTAAGGCCCCTTTCACACTTGTGTGACTTCAAAGTCGCGCGACTTTGCCGCGATTTCAAAGAATGCCCGTGTAAAAGGGCTGTACAGACGATCGGACTTTTTGACAACAGACATGCAAATTAGCTGTTTTGGACCAACATCCGACCGTGTGTACGCTCCATCGGACCAACTTTTTCAGTTTTCCCCTGACTTTTGTTGGCTGTGCGAAACGGACCAACTTTCTCACAACAAAAGTCCGATGGAGCAGAGTCCGACCGTGTGTACACAAAGCCATCGGACTTTTGTACAAAGTACAAACACGCATGCTCAGAACCAATGCAAAAGATCAGACAGCAATACAGAAGTTGACCAAAGGTGGCGCTGTAGTAATTGAACGTCCTCTTTTGAAGTGTCGTCAGTACGTTGAAACGTCACTACGTTCGTGTTTGTTGCCTAAAAGTCCGACCGTGTGTATGCAATACAAACTTGGGGCCAACGCCCTTTGTACAAAAATCCACGGGAAAGTTTGTACAAGTCCGATCGTGTGTATGAGGCTTAAGTGGCATCAAAATCATACCAAAGTAGTGCAGGGACTACTTTGAAGTCGTACTAATATGAATGGCTGTCATTGGAAATCACAGGGAACGACTTGTCATGCTACTTTGCAGTCCCAAATCGTGGGACAAGTCGTATAAGTGTGAAAGGGGACTAAGGGCCCGTTTACTTCTTCGCAAGCCATATTTTTTTTTTTTTTTTTTTTTTTGCGATACGGCACTGTGTCGCTTTAACCGCTTAAGTCCCGGAAGGATTTACCCCCCTTCCTGACCAGAGCACTTTTTGCGATTCGGCACTGCGTCTCTTTAACTGACAATTGCGCAGTCGTGCAAAGCGGCTCCCAAACAAAATTGACGTCCTTTTTCCCCCCACAAATAGAGCTTTCTTTTGGTGGTATTTGATCACCTCTGCGGTTTTTATTTTTTTGCGCTATAAACAAAAAAAGAGCGACAATTTAAAAAAAAAAAAACACATTTTTTACTTTTTGCTATAATAAATATCCCCCAAAAATATATATAACATTTTTTTTTTTCCTCAGTTTAGGCCGATACGTGATTCTGCCTGTACGTGCCCTTCTGCTGCAGTATATCTGTGATCAGGAAGCGGTTAACTGACAATTGCGCTGTCGTGTGACGTTGTACCCAAAAAAATTTATGTCATTTTTTTCCCCACAAATAGAGCTTTCTTTTGGTGGTATTTGATCACCTATGCCCCCCCCCCCTTTTTTTTTATTGCGCTATAAACAAAAAAAAAAGACAATTTTGAAAAAATAAATAAAAAACCCCCATAAAAAATAAAAATAAAATACTATTAAAAATAAATATTTTTTACTTTCTGCTATAAAAAATACCCAATAAAAAAAAAAAAAATCTAAAAAAAAAAAATCTAATTTCTTTATCAATTTAGGCCAATATGTATTCTGCTACAGGTTTTTGGGAAAAGAAAATCCCAATAAGAGTATATTGATTGGTTTGTGCAAAAGTTATGGCGTCTACAAACTATGGGATAGAGTTATGGATTTATTTATTTTTTTATCGTTTTTAACTGGTAATGGTGACGATCAGCGTTTTTTTGCGGAACTGTGACATTGTGTCAAAAAAGTGACACCAAGACCCCTTTCACACTGAGCCTCCCCGGGCGTCAGCTGTAAAGCGGCCCTATTTTTAGTGCAGCTTTACCGCCGTTTTAGCGGCGCTATTTGACTGCTAGCGGGCCGGTTTTAACCCCCCCGCTAGCGGCCGAAAGGGGTTAAATCCGCCCACAAAAATGCAGCTGTTTTCAATGGGGAGGAGCTCCTACACCGCTGCAAAGAAGCTGCTGGCAGGACTTTTTGTGACGCCCTGCCAGCGCAGTGCCCCAGTGTGAAAGCACTCGGCTTTAAAAGTGGTTGTAAACCCTTTACAACCACTTTAAACTACAGGCAAGCCTATAATTAGACTTAATTAGACTTTCCTGTAGCTGCACTGGATATCTCCTGAACCTGCACGGTTTAGGAGATATCCCTGCATTTGCATGCGTCGATGTCATGTGGCACATGCGCACTTAAGCCAACTGATGCAATGGCGCGTGCGTGCTGTTGCTTCAGTTGTACTGTGCCGTTCCCGTTTTATTTTTGCAGGGTGGTTTACTTCCTCTTTCACACCGGGTTTGCAGCTGAGGCTTTTTTCAAGCGCTTTACAGGTGCTATTTTTAGTGCTGTAGCGCCTGAAAAATGCCTCCAGTGTGAAAGGGGTCTAAGTGGCACTTTTTTGGGGACCAGTGACACCAATACAGTGATCAGTGCTAAAAAAAAAAAAAAAAAATGCACTGACACTGTATATGACACTGGCAAGGAAGGGGTTAACATCAGGCGCGATCAAGGGGTTAAGTGTGCTCCCAGGGAATGCTTTCTAAGGGGGGGGGGGGGGAGGAGTGGATTCCCTGGATGAAGAGAGAGATCCGTGTTTCCGTTTAGCAGAAACACAAGATATCTTAATTCCACCCTGACAGAATGGCGGTCTGCCTTGTTTACATAGGCAGACCCGCCTTTCCTCTGAACAAGCCTATTGGCTCCTGCTGTGTCCAATCACTGTTGCCTATTGTTAGGTGGCACTGGCAGGGGGCACAGGTGGGCACTGATGAGCTGGCGTCAGCTCGCCATGATCGGGACTGATGTCCCTCTCACGGCCGCCGATGATCGGCTTTTTTTTTTTCTCCTTGCGCTGTTAGTGCGAGGAGGAAAAATAGCCGATTCCTGACTATGCTGTCATCACATGATCAGCTGTCATTGGCTGGGATCGACCCCTTACTCGTATCTGTGATCCAGCGAGTCTCACAGACTCACTGATCACAGAGCGCGCCGCGTGCGCCTTTCAGGGGGCGCGCAGGCAGCTCGTGCACGGGACCATGTCAATAAACATAGTGACGGCAAAGCAGGTCCGCGTTGTAGCGGTCATTCGGCTATAGCGCGGATCTCTAGAGGTTAAACTATGTAGAGGATTCTTTACTGTAAAAGCAGCAAGGATGTGGAATTCCCTTCCACAGGCGGTGGTCTCAGCGGGGAGCATCGATAGTTTCAAGAAACTATTAGATAAGCACCTGAGCGACCGCAACATACAGGGATATACAATGTAATACTGACATATAATCACACACAGGATGGACTTGATGGACGTGTGTCTTTTTTCAACAACACCTACTATGCAACTACCGTATTTATCGGCGTATAACACACACTTTTCCCCCCTAAAAATCAGGGGAAAATCATGGGTGTGTGTTATACGCCGATCCCCTGCTGATTCTGAGCCTTTAGGGCATTCTCTGAGGTTCCCGGCCGCTCTCGGAGGCTTTCAGCCGCTCTCAGAGGCCCGCGTGAGCCGGCGAGAGCGGCCGAGAAAGGCCGACGAGAACAATCGAGCGCCGCCGAGAAGGACTGGGGCAAGGCTGCAGGTGGAACTGGGGCAAGGCTGCAGGTGGAACTGGGTCAAGGCTGCAGGTGGAACTGGGTCAAGGCTGCAGGTGGAACTGGGGCAAGGCTGCAGGTGGAACTGGGGCAAGGCTGCAGGAAGGACTGGGACAAGGCTGCAGGAAGAACTGGGACAAGGCTGCAGGAAGAACTGGGACAAGGCTGCAGGAAGAACTGGGACAAGGCTGCAGGAAGAACTGGGACAAGGCTGCAGGAGGAACTGGGACAAGGCTGCAGGTGGAACTGGGACAAGGCTGCAGGTGGAACTGGGACAAGGCTGCAGGTGGAACTGGGACAAGGCTGCAGGTGGAACTGGGACAAGGCTGCAGGTGGAACTGGGACAAGGCTGCAGGTGGAACTGGGACAAGGCTGCAGGTGGAACTGGGACAAGGCTGCAGGTGGACAAGGCTGCAGGTGGAACTGACAAGGCTGCATTGATGGGCATTTAAATGTAAGTTTTTTTCCTTAAACTTCCCTCCTAAATTTGGGGTGCGTGTTATACGCCGATAAATACGGTATGTAACGACGACCTTCTAAAAATGCAAAAAAAAAAAAAAAAATACCATTATGGAAATAAAAGAAAACCTATTCTAAGACTTCCCAAGTCCATTTTCTTGCCTACCCTTGTCGGGCCAACAAAGGATATCGGGAGCTTCAAAAGGATGCGGCTGCTTTCTTGTTATGCTGAAAAAAAAAAAATGTAATCAAACACTTGGGCACGGCTGAGAGGAAATGTGAATACGCGGGGAGGCCTCCTACCACTGCTAATGAAGCCCCCGTGTTGTCCCCAGTTTTACTTCTGATGCATTAGCATCTCAAGTGCGAGGTAATTTATCATCGCTCACTGTAATGTACTCGCTGGCACTGCGTGCAGGACAGTAGGGGACGAGGTAAAAGTGGCTCAAACTATAAATCAATTATGAAACAAAAGCCGAGGCTCAGCGAGCAATTTGAGGAAAATTATACACTGCGCGACTGCCAATTGGGTGGGAAATTTTCCGTGGCTTCTTCTCCCACCCCCCCTTCCCCGCGTAAACCCTTTCATCGCCGCCTCGTTAAAAAGGGGCCCCCGGGGTCTGTCGTCCCTGACAGATAGTGAGGGATTTTGATCCACCGGGGTTTAAAGTGGAACTATGAGCAAAATAAAAAAAACAAACACGTGTGATGCAGTCAGGGGCGTTGCTAGGTCTACAAAAGATCTGGGGGTAGAGCCCATAGCAGCGTAGTAAAGAAAGTCATACGCTTGGGGGGGGGCATACACATGTATATACAGTAATATACGTGTGTGTATATATCCCCAGAGAGCCCCCCACTTACATCAGGGTCCCCAGAGAGCCACCCACTTACATCAGGGTCCCCAGAGAGCCCCCCACTTACATCAGGGTCACCAGAGAGCCCCCCCTTACATCAGGGTGCCCAGAGAGCCCCCCACTTACATCAGAGCTCACAGAGAGCCTCCCCCTTGCATCAGGGTTCCCAGAGAGCCCCCCACTTACATCAGGGTTCCCAGAGAGCCCCCCTTACATCAGGGTTCCCAGAGAGCCCCCCCACTTACATCAGAGCTCACAGAGAGCCTCCCCCTTGCATCAGGGTTCCCAGAGAGCCCCCCACTTACATCAGGGTTCCCAGAGAGCCCCCCTTACATCAGGGTTCCCAGAGAGCCCCCCCACTTACATCAGAGCTCACAGAGAGCCTCCCCCTTGCATCAGGGTTCCCAGAGAGCCCCCCACTTACATCAGGGTTCCCAGAGAGCCCCCCACTTACATCAGGGTCACCAGAGAGCCCCCCACTTACATCAGGGTCCCCAGAGAGTCCCCCACTTACATCAGAGCTCACAGAGAGCCTCCCCCTTGCATCAGGGTTCCCAGAGAGCCCCCCACTTACATCAGGGTTCCCAGAGAGCCCCCCTTACATCAGGGTTCCCAGAGAGCCCCCCCACTTACATCAGAGCTCACAGAGAGCCTCCCCCTTGCATCAGGGTTCCCAGAGAGCCCCCCACTTACATCAGGGTTCCCAGAGAGCCCCCCACTTACATCAGGGTTCCCAGAGAGCCCCCAACTTACATCAGGGTTCCCAGAGAGCCCCCCACTTACATCAGGGTCGCCAGAGAGCCCCCCACTTACATCAGGGTCGCCAGAGAGCCTCCCCCTTGCATCAGGGTCCCCAGAGAGCCTCCCCCTTACATCAGGGTCCCCAGAGAGCCTCCCCTCCCCTTGGGGTCCCCTGCAGAGACTCGGGCTATAGCCCCAAAAGCCACCCCCTAGCAACGCCACTGGATGCAGTCACTCAAAAAAAAAATGTTTTAATCCCCCCAGTTAACAGTTTTGTTACCTGCTGATACTGCCAATAGATTCATTATTTATTTATTTTTTCCTTCTTTAATTGCTTCAATACGGGGGGCACTTTCCTGCCCAGGCCAATTTTCAGATTTCAGCCCTGCCGCACTTTAACCACATGCCGACCGCGCTATAGTCGAAAGACGGCCACAGCGCGGTCGGCTTGTTCTAAGTGGATGTCCTACGGACGTCCTCCCAGAAACTTCCTCCCGCGCGCCCCCTGGGGCGCGCACTCGGGAACATCCGTGACCGCCGTGTCCCGAGGACCCGGCGCATCACGGATCACGGTAAACAGCCGCTGATAGCGATCACATGTACACAAACCGGCGTCACATCATGACGCCGGTTCCTCCCTCCCCTCTCTGTACCGATCGATACAGTGAGAGGGGAGAAGCGGAGAGGGGGACAGACGGCACCAGCGTTGTGGGCTGGATGTGTAGTGCTCACAGCGCTGGCCAATACACTGCCACCACTGTGCAATGCTCTGCCACCACTGTGCAACGCTCTGCCACCACTGTGCAACGCTCTGCCACCACTGAGCAACGCTCTGCCACCACTGAGCAACGCTCTGCCACCACTGTGCAATACTCTGCCACCACTGTGCAATAATCTGCCAATACTCGCCAATAATTTTTAATAGAAACAAAGAAATTTTTTTATTTTTTTACCGAATTTTCTGTATTTTTTAAATTATAGCGCAAAAAATAAAAAACCCAGCAGTGATTAAATACCACCAAAAGAAAGCTGTATTTGTGTGAAAAAAAGGACACAAAATTAATTTGGGTACAGTGTTGCATGACGGAGTAATTGTCATTCAAAGTGTGAGAGCACCGAAAGCTGAAAATTGGTCTGGTTAGGAAGAGGGTTTAACTGCCCAGTGGGTAAGTGGTTAAATAACAATTTCACTGTCATGTAAAGGTTGTGCCCTTTGAGACATATATAGCTTTCTTCTAGTGGTATTTAATCACCACTGGGTTTTTTTTTTTAATTCGCAATAAAAATTAAAATTTGTAAATACTGTATATACTCGAGTATAAGCCAAGTTTTTCAGCACATTTTATTTGTGCTGAAAATGCCCCCCTCGGCTTATACTCGAGTCAAGCATTTTTCTGCTTTGGGGCCCCGTATCTCGGGGCCGCTTGGTGCTAGGAACCCCAAATTTGGTGTGCAAACCCAGTGGAACCAACACTACAACATATCGAAGCTGGGGTTCCTAGCACCAAGTGGCCCCTCAGATACGGGGCCCCAAAGTCAGGTCGGAAAATGTCATTCTCTACTGCAAAAAAGTGCTTGACATTTTCCGAACCGACTTTGGGGCCCCGTATCTCGGGGCCACTTAGTGCTAAGAACCCCAGCTTTGGATATGGTGTGGTACTAGTTCCACTGGGTTTGCATAGAAAATTTTGGGTACATAGCACTAAGTGGCCCAGAGATACTGGGCCCAAATTCGGTCAACTGTGTCCATCTGCAGCAATGTAATTTCGGGACCCTTTGGGTCCAGAAACACCAAATTTTGGCTGCAGCTAGGGGGCATCTAGGAACCCTTAACTACAGAGGTTGAAGTTCGGGGGACCTATGGCTGCAAATGGGCACAGTGAGGCTGCAAATGGACACAATGAGGCTGCAAATGGGCATTGTTGACCCTCTTTTCCACTTACAGTAGTTGTGCATTTCTCACCCTAGGCTCATATTCAGTCAATAAGTTTTCCCAGTTTTTTGTGTGTAAAAGCCAATACTCGAGTATATACAGTAAGTAATTTTTCTCCTTCACTGATGTGCACTGATGAGGAGGCACCAATAGGCTGCACTGAAGGGCACTGAAGGGCACTGATGAGGAGGCACCAATAGACTGCACTGAAGGGCACTGATGAGGAGGCACCAATAGGCAGCACTAAAGGGCACTGATGAGGAGGCGCCAATAGGCTGCACTGAAGGGCACTGATGAGGAGGCGCCAATAGGCTGCACTGAAGGGCACTGATGAGGAGGCACAGATAGGCTGCACTAAAGGGCACTAATGAGGAGGCACCAATAGGCTGCACTGAAGGACACTGATGAGGAGGCACCAATATGCAGCACTGAAGGGCACTGATGAGGAGGCACTAATATGCAGCACTGAAGGGCACTGATGAGGAGGCACCAATAGGCTGCACTGAAGGGTACTGATAAGGAGGCACCAATAGGCTGCACTGAAGGGCACTGATGAGGAGGCATCAATAGGCTGAACTGAACAGCACTGATGAGGAGGCACCAATAGGCTGCACTGAAGGGTACTGATAAGGAGGCACCAATAGGCTGCACTGAAGGGCACTGATGAGGAGGCATCAATAGGCTGCACTGAAGGGCACTGATGAGGAGGCATCAATAGGCTGAACTGAACGGCACTGATGAGGAGGCACCAATAGGCTGCACTGAAGGGCACTGATGAGGAGGCACCAATAGGCTGCACTAAAGGGCACTGATGAGGAGGCACCAATAGGCTGCACTGAAGGGCACTGATGAGGAGGCACCAATAGGCTGCACTGAAGGGCACTGATGAGGAGGCATCAATAGGCTGCACTGAGCGGCACTGATGAGGAGGCACCAATAGGCTGCACTGAAGGGCACTGATGAGGAGGCACCAATAGGCTGCACTGAAGGGCACTGATGAGGAGGCATCAATAGGCTGCACTGAGCGGCACTGATGAGGAGGCACCAATAGGCTGCACTGAACGGCACTGATGAGGAGGCACTAATATGCAGCACACAAAATAGCGATAAAGCATTTCTTTTCTAAAGCGGGAGAAGGCATAGAACCTCTGCCAGGTGTTACTTACCCTCTATGTCTACATTTAGGTGGATCCCTTAACCTGTTTTCCCACCCACAACCTGTGCATCAGCCTGTGACAGAAAGGAGGGGAAATCTATTCTAAATGAGGACATCGTCTGCATTAAAGTGTTACTAAAGAATCTGCCGCAGCTGTGCATAGTAACCAATCAGCTTCTAACTTCAGCTTGTTCGATTAAGCTTTGACAATAGAACCTGGAAGCCGATTGGTTACTATGCACAGCTGCACCAGATTCTGTGTGCACCACTTTTAGTAAGGCCCCATTCACACTTGTGAAGATAAAGATTTTCTACATCCAGGCACCTTTGGCAATACATCAGGACACTGACCAATCATCAGTAATCAAATTATCGTATATAACATACATCACTAGACCCATTCCATTCTCTTTACTGGTACTGACCGCGCAATCGTCAAAACAGTGAACTTTCTGTATTTTAAAAAGAGGTAATTTTTTTGGAAGTAGGGGGAAGAGTAAGGCTGCTTTCACACTGAGGCGCTTTACAGGCGCTATAGCGACAAAAATATCGCCTGTAAAACGACTCCTGAAGTGCCGGCAAGGCGCTGCTGCAGCGGGGCTTTGCGGGGTCCCTTTAACCCTTTATCAACCATTAGCGGGGGTTAAAAGCACCCCGATATCGGCATAAAAAAAAAAACGATGGTAAAGCGCCGCTAAAAATAGTGGCGCATTACCGCCAATGCCCCAGTGTGAAAGTAGCCTCGTGCAAATGAATTAAAACAACATATATTTCCATAGACCAGAAAGATCTTTCGAAAAGCCACAGAAAAAGGAATAAAAGCAACTTTTCAGATTTGTGACATTCTACTGCCCTCTAGTGGTAAAATATGGCAATTGCAGACACCAGAAATCACTAGTTAACCTATATGCAGCCAAGCAAAGGGAGAGTACTCTGGTAAGTGGATACAGAACTTTTTTTTTTTTTTTTCTCTTTCTTAAATATGCTAAAATATTACTTAAGATAAAATATCACACCCCCATCAAATCATTCTCTGCAGCTATTACCTTTTGTACCACCACCCCGCCCCTTTAGAATGTAAGCTCTACGAGCCGGACCCTCCTGTACCTTTTGTATTGAACTGTACTGTAATTGTGTTGTCCCCCCCCCTATACATTGTAAAGCGCTGCGTAAACTGTTGGCGCTATATAAATCATGTATAATAATAATAATTACTTAAGTAACCATATACACCAGGGATATGCAATCAGCAGACCTCCAGCTGTTCCAAAACTACAGGTTCCATCATGCCTCTGCCTCCGGGTGTGATGCTTGTGGTTGTCAGAGTCTTGCTATGCCTCATGGGACTTGGAGTTCTGCAACAGCTGGAGGTCCGCTAATTGCATATCTCTGATATACACATTCAGGGGTTCCTTACATGAACTTTTCAGTTCTATGAGTTCTGAGGGTCACCTAGGGAGTTTTTAATATCTTTAGAAATGATATTGGGTCTGGGATTAAAAGTACAATTTCCATCTTTGCAGATGACACCAAGCTATGCAGTGGAATAACGTCCTTACAGGAGGTCTCCTATTTACAAGCCGACCTCAATGCTCTGTCTAATTGGGCGACTATGTGGCAGATGAGGTTTAATGTTGATAAATGTAAAGTTCTGCATTTGGGGGCTAAGAATATGCATCATACATACTAGGGGAGTACAATTGGGGGGATCCGTAGTGGAGAAGGATCTGGGGGGATCCATAGTGGAGAAGGATCTGGGGGGATCCATAGTGGGGAAGGATCTGGGAGGATCCGTAGTGGAGAAGGATCTGGGGGATCCGTAGTGGAGAAGGATCTGGGGGGATCCGTAGTGGAGAAGGATCTGGGGGGATCCGTAGTGGAGAAGGATCTGGGGGAATCCGTAGTGGAGAAGGATCTGGGGGGATCCGTAGTGGAGAAGGATCTGGGGGGATCCGTAGTGGAGAAGGATCTGGGGGGATCCGTAGTGGAGAAGGATCTGGGGGGATCCGTGGTGGAGAAGGATCTGGGGGGGGATCAGTGGTGGAGAAGGATCTGGGGGGGGGATCCGTAGTGGAGAAGGATCTGGGGGGATCCATAGTGGAGAAGGATCTGGGGGGATCCGTAGTGGAGAAGGACCTGGGGGGATCCGTAGTGGAGAAGGATCTGGGGGGATCCGTAGTGGAGAAGGATCTGGGGGGATCCGTAGTGGAGAAGGATCTGGGGGGAGTCTATGGTGGAGAAGGATCTGGGGGGATCCGTAGTGGAGATGGATCTGGGGGGATCCGTAGTGGAGAAGGATCTGGGGGGATCCGTAGTGGAGAAGGATCTGGGGGGATCCGTAGTGGAGAAGGATCTGGGGGGATCCGTAGTGGAGAAGGATCTGGGGGGATCCGTAGTGGAGAAGGATCTGGGGGGATCCGTAGTGGAGAAGGATCTGGGGGGATCCGTAGTGGAGAAGGATCTGGGGGAATCCGTAGTGGAGAAGGATCTGGGGGGATCCGTAGTGGAGAAGGATCTGGGGGGATCCGTAGTGGAGAAGGATCTGGGGGGTCCGTAGTGGAGAAGGATCGGGGGGATCCGTAGTGGAGAAGGATCAGGGGGATCCGTAGTGGAGAAGGATCTGGGGGGATCCGTAGTGGAGAAGGATCTGGGGGATCCGTAGTGGAGAAGGATCGGGGGGATCCGTAGTGGAGAAGGATCGGGGGGATCCGTAGTGGAGAAGGATCGGGGGGATCCGTGGTGGAGAAGGATCTGGGGGGGGATCAGTGGTGGAGAAGGATCTGGGGGGGGGATCCGTAGTGGAGAAGGATCTGGGGGGATCCATAGTGGAGAAGGATCTGGGGGGATCCGTAGTGGAGAAGGACCTGGGGGGATCCGTAGTGGAGAAGGATCTGGGGGGATCCGTAGTGGAGAAGGATCTGGGGGGATCCGTAGTGGAGAAGGATCTGGGGGGAGTCTATGGTGGAGAAGGATCTGGGGGGATCCGTAGTGGAGATGGATCTGGGGGGATCCGTAGTGGAGAAGGATCTGGGGGGATCCGTAGTGGAGAAGGATCTGGGGGGATCCGTAGTGGAGAAGGATCTGGGGGGGATCCGTAGTGGAGAAGGATCTGGGGGGATCCGTAGTGGAGAAGGATCTGGGGGGGATCCGTAGTGGAGAAGGATCTGGGGGGGATCCGTAGTGGAGAAGGATCTGGGGGGGATCCGGAGTGGAGAAGGATCTGGGGGGGATCCGTAGTGGAGAAGGATCTGGGGGGATCCGTAGTGGAGAAGGATCTGGGGGGATCCGTAGTGGAGAAGGATCTGGGGGGATCCGTGGTGGAGAAGGATCTGGGGGGGGATCAGTGGTGGAGAAGGATCTGGGGGGATCCGTAGTGTAGAAGGATCTGGGGGGATCCGTAGTGGAGAAGGATCTGGGGGGATCCGTAGTGGAGAAGGATCTGGGGGGATCTGTAGTGGAGAAGGATCTGGGGGGATCCGTAGTGGAGAAGGATCTGGGGGGATCCGTAGTGGAGAAGGATCTGGGGGGATCCGTAGTGGAGAAGGATCTGGGGGAGTCTATGGTGGAGAAGGATCTGGGGGGATCCGTAGTGGAGATGGATCTGGGGGGATCCGTAGTGGAGAAGGATCTGGGGGGATCCGTAGTGGAGAAGGATCTGGGGGGATCCGTAGTGGAGAAGGATCTGGGGGGATCCGTAGTGGAGAAGGATCTGGGGGGATCCGTAGTGGAGAAGGATCTGGGGGGGATCCGTAGTGGAGAAGGATCTGGAGGGATCCGTAGTGGAGAAGGATCTGGGGGGATCTGTAGTGGAGAAGGATCTGGGGGGGATCCGTAGTGGAGAAGGATCTGGGGGGGATCCGTAGTGGAGAAGGATCTGGGGGGGATCCGTAGTGGAGAAGGATCTGGGGGGATCCGTAGTGGAGAAGGATCTGGGGGTTTTGGCAGATCATAAGCTCAATAATAACATGCAATGCCAAGCTGCGGTTTCCAAAGCAAGCAAAGTCCTTTCTTGTATAAGAGAGGTATGGACTCCAGAGAGAGAGATATCATCTGTTCAAATCATTAGTAAGACCTCATCTGGAATATGCAGTTCAGTTTTGGGCTCCGGTTCTCAAAAAGGATATGGGGGAACTGGAGAAAGTGCAGAGAAGGGCAACCAAACTGATAAGAGGCATGGAGGAGCTCAGCTATGAGGAGAGATTAGAGGAACTGAATTTATTCTCTCTTGATAAGCGGAGAATAAGGGGGGATATGATCAACATGTACAAATATATAAGGGGTCCATATAGTGAACTTGGTGTTGAGTTATTCACTTTACGGTCAACACAGAGGACAAGGGGGCACTCTTTACGTCTGGAGGAAAAGAGATTTCATCTCCAAATACGGAAAGGTTTCTTCAGAGTAAAGCCCCAGTTTTTCCTTCAGATTGACCAAAACCTTATAATATGAGGTCAAACCTTAGGAGTTTCAATTTGTATGCAATCAGGCAGGCCCTTCTACTACATGGTTTTGGAAAACCTGAAGGAAAAACTCAGCAGAAAAATTGATAGTGTGTACGGGGCTTAAGAGCTGTGAAAATGTGGAATAGACTCCCTCCAGAGGTGGTTCTGGCCAGCCCAGTAGATTGCTTTGAAAAATGCCTGGATACTTTCCTAAGAGGGCTTTCACACCAAGCCGCCCATAGCATTAGTCGTATATAATAAAATAAAATAATAAAAAATAACTAAACATAGCAGCGTTCTACCGTCGGATTTGCGTTGCATTTCGGTCGCAAGCGGGGCGCTTTAAACCCCCGCTAGCTGCCGAGACAAGGTTAAAACTGCCCGCAATAGCAGCGCTTTGCCGGCGGTATAGCCGCGCTGCTTCATTGATTTCAATGGGCAGGAGTGGTAAACACACCGCTCCTTCACCGCTCCAAAGAAGCTGCTGGCAGGACTTTTCCTGACGTCCTGCCAGCGCACCGCTCCAGTGTGAGAGCCCTCGGGCTTTCACACGGGAGACAATGGAGCAGCAGTTTGAGGGCGGACTGCAGGTGCCATTTTTAAACGCTATAGCGCCTGCAAAACGCCCTCGGTGTGAAAGGGGGTCCAAATGTAGAGAATATAACTGATACTGACATTTATAGGTAAAGTTGATCCGGGGAATATCGATTGCCTCTCAGGGGATCAGGAAGGATTTTTTTTTCCCTTGCTGTAGCAAACAGGTTGATGCTTTGCTGGGTTTTTCGCCTTCCTTTGGATCAACTGTGGGTATGGAATTGTGTGTACGGGATTGTATGATTTATATATATATATATATATAAAAAATGTTTATTGGTTGAACTAGATGGTCTTGTGTCTTTTTTCAACTCAACTATGTAGGGATCATACCCTATACACAGTGGTATATCCTTATACTATTGTTTTAGGAAAGCACCCTTCACTATGTTTTTTTTCTTTATATTACAACCCCTTCGAAATAAGAGTACAAATTTGTCTTTAACCTGTTGCCGACCGCCCACTGTCAATTGACGGCGGAGCGGTGCGGCTCTTGTGGCGGGCCGTCGTCATAGGACGGCGCTAGCTTTGCGACCACTAGGGGACCCGATGCGCGTGCCCAGCGGCCGCCGTGTCCGCCGGGCACCCGCGATTGCCCAGTAACTGAGCAGGATGTGGATCTGTGTATGTAAACACACAGATCCACGTCCTGTCACTGGAGAGGAGACCGATGGTATGTCCCTTGTACATAGGGACGCCGATCGGTCTCCTCCCCCAGTCAGTCCCCTCCCCCCACAGTTAGAATCACTCACATAGGGAACATATTAACCCCTGCAGCGCCCCCTAGTGTTAATCCCTTCCCTGCCAGTCACATTTATACAGTAATCAATGCATTTTTATAGCACGGATCACTGTATAAATATGAATGGTCCCAAAAATGTGTCAAAAGTGTCCGATATGTCCGCCGCAATGTCGCAGTCACGATAAAAAAAAAAAAAAAAAAAAAAATCGCAGATCGCCGCCATTACTAGTAAAAAATAATAATAATAAAAAATGCTATAAATCTATCCCCTATTTTGTAGACGCTATTACTTTTGCGCAAACCAATCAATATACGCTTATTGCGATTTTTCTTACCAAAAATATGTAGAAGAATACGTATATCGGCCTAAACCGAGGAAAAACTTTGTTTAAAAAAAAATAATAATTTGGATATTTATTATAATAAAAAGTAAAAAAATATTGCGTTTTTTCAAACGTATCCCTCTTCTTTTGTTTATAGCGCAAGAAATAAAAACCGCAGAGGTGATCAAATACCACCAAAATAAAGCTCTATCGGTGGGGAAAAAATTATAAAAATTTGGTTTGGGTACATCATTGCATGACCGCACAATTGTAATTCAAAATGCAACAGCGCTGAAAGCTGAAAAATGGCCTGGTCAGGAAGGAGGTGTTTGTGCCTGGTAGGCAAGTGGTTAAAGCGGAGCTCCACCCAAAAGTGGAGGCTCCGCTTGTTCATACAGGGTACCTGGTTTCGACAGGTACCCACTTCCGGGTAAAACTGCCAATCAGCGATCTACGACATTTCTGGCCTCTCCTCTCTCCCCAGCTGCCTTCTGAGACGCACACAGGTCCCAGAGGGCAGCTCATATGTGCCGCAGGAAACTGGCTGTGAAGCCTGAAGGTTTCACTGCTGGTTTTCCCTACTTACAATTAGAGGTGCACCTAAATTTCGACCGCCGAAACATATTGGCTAAAAACTGTGTTTCTTCCATTCGGCAAAAAAAAAAAAAAAGAGTGCCGATAAAAGGGAGTGGTCTGCCCCAGGTGCCGTACATTGCGGGGTGTGTCAGCCTGGCACACCGCAGTCCTCCCCTCCCTCTTCCTCACACAGAGCGGCGATCTCCCTGTGTCACGGAGCTGAATTGTCCGGGCGGCTGCAGTAACAAAGTCCCGCCTCCTATGATAGATGACAAACTGATCCAATGCCGGGAAATTGAATCAGTCTGACGTCTATCATAAGAGGCGAGGCTTTATTAATGCGACCGTCCGGCCCGGGCAATTCAAATCCAGCTCTGTGACACAGCGGGAGATCGCCGCCCTGTGTGATCCGGGCACTGGCGAGGCTGCATCTGGAGGGCACTGGCGAGGCTGCATCTGGAGGGCACTGGCGAGGCTGCATCTGTAGGGCACTGGCGAGGCTACATCTGGAGGGCACTGGCGAGGCTACATCTGGAGGGCACTGGCGAGGCTACATCTGGAGGGCACTGGCTAGGCTACATCTGGAGGGCACTGGCGAGGCTACATCTGGAGGGCACTGGCGAGGCTACATCTGGAGGGCACTGGCGAGGCTACATCTGGAGGGCACTGGCGAGGCTACATCTGGAGGGCACTGGCGAGGCTACATCTGGAGGGCACTGGCGAGGCTGCATCTGGAGGGCACTGGCGAGGCTACATCTGGTGGGCACTGGCGAGGCTACATCTGGTGGGCACTGGCGAGGCTACATCTGGTGGGCACTGGCGAGGCTACATCTGGTGGGCACTGGCGAGGCTACATCTGGTGGGCACTGGCGAGGCTACATCTGGTGGGCACTGGCGAGGCTACATCTGGTGGGCACTGGCGAGGCTACATCTGGAGGGCACTGGCGAGGCTACATTGATCTCTTGCATCACGCCTGTATCATGTTTGCTAGAGGTGCACCAAATGGAAATTTTGCTAATATTATTAGCAGTGTGTTTAAGTTTAATTAAGAGACTGCAGACATGATACAAGAGATGGTTAGAGACTGAGGACATGATACAAGAGATGGTTAGAGACTGAGGACATGATACAAGAGATGGTTAGAGACTGAGGACATGATACAAGAGATGGTTAGATACTGAGGACATGATACAAGAGATGGTTAGAGACTGAGGACATGATACAAGAGATGGTTAGAGACTGAGGACATGATACAAGAGATGGTTAGAGACTGAGGACATGATACAAGAGATGGTTAGAGACTGAGGACATGATACAAGAGATGGTTAGAGACTGAGGACATGATACAAGAGATGGTTAGAGACTGAGGACATGATACAAGAGATGGTTAGAGACTGAGGACATGATACAAGAGATGGTTAGAGACTGAGGACATGATACAAGAGATAGTTAGAGACTGAGGACATGATACAAGAGATGGTTAGAGACTGAGGACATGATACAAGAGATGGTTAGAGACTGAGGACATGATACAAGAGATGATTAGAGACTGAGGACATGATACAAGAGATGATTAGAGACTGAGGACATGATACAAGAGATGATTAGAGACTGAGGACATGATACAAGAGCCGATTAGAGACTGAGGACATGGTACAAGAGATGGTTAGAGACTGAGGACATGATACAAGAGATGGTTAGAGACTGAGGACATGATACAAGAGATGGTTAGAGACTGAGGACATGATACAAGAGATGGTTAGAGACTGAGGACATGATACGAGAGATGGTTAGAGACTATGGACATGATACAAGAGATGGTTAGAGACTGAGGACATGATACAAGAGATGGTTAGAGACTGAGGACATGATACAAGAGACGATTAGAGACTGAGGACATGATACAAGAGATGGTTAGAGACTGAGGACATGATACAAGAGACGATTAGAGACTGAGGACATGATACAAGAGACGATTAGAGACTGAGGACATGATACAAGAGACGATTAGAGACTGAGGACATGATACAAGAGACGATTAGAGACTGAGGACATGATACAAGAGATGGTTAGAGACTGAGGACATGATACAAGAGATGATTAGAGACTGAGGACATGATACAAGAGATAGTTAGAGACTAAGGACATGATACAAGAGATGATTAGAGACTGAGGACATGATACAAGAGATGGTTAGAGACTGAGGACATGATACAGGAGATGGTTAGAGACTGAGGACATGGTATAGGAGATGGTTAGAGACTGAGGACATGATACAAGAGATGGTTAGAGACTGAGGACATGATACAAGAGATGGTTAGAGACTGAGGACATGATACAAGAGATAGTTAGAGACTAAGGACATGATACAAGAGATGATTAGAGACTGAGGACATGATACAAGAGATGATTAGAGACTGAGGACATGATACAAGAGACGATTAGAGACTGAGGACATGATACAAGAGACGATTAGAGACTGAGGACATGATACAAGAGATAGTTGGAAACCTTTTATTTTGTTTTGTATTTTGTTCGCACCAGAATCGGATCGCATGGGTGTTCACACCCCTGCGGCCCGATTCTGCAAATCGCACTGCATTTTACAAAAACAGATTTCAGGGTGTTAACTTAACATACACTCTGCAATTGGTTCACATAAACCGGTTGCGATTTTGATGCGTGTGGAATCCGCAGCGAATTTGCACCGCACACCTAGTGTGACCCAAAGCCAAAAAGTGGAAATTTTTTGCCCAGAAATTAGCTTTAAAGTGGTGTGCTGGCAATTGTTGAGCATCATTTGTGCATTCCTCTCTCAAGGTCATGCTTTACGCTCCATTCACAGTTGTGCGACTTGAAAGTTGCACGATTTCCGGTGCAGCTTTGGGGTGCTACTTTAAGAATGTGACTTTACATTCTCTGAAGATGCATCAAAATACTGCAGGCACCTTCTCAAAATCACTGCAACGTTGAGCGGCACAGATCCGAGCAGGTGCCATTGAAAAGAATGGGATTCGCCTTGTCTGAAGTCGCACGACAAGTCCCACAAGTGCGAATGGAGACTGAAGCCCCCATACACACTATTAGATTTTCTGCAGATTTACCAAAACCATATAATACGAGGTCAAATTTTAAGACCCCTTTCACACTGGGGCGTTTTTCAAGCGCTTTAGCGTTAAAAAAAAAAACACCTGTAAAGCGATTGAAAGAAGCCTCATCTGCAATCCCAATGTGAAAGCCCAAATGCTTTAAGAGCCCTTTCACACTGCCAGCGCCCGAAAAACGCTCGTAAAGCACTGCTTAAACTAGCGGCGCTTTACCAGCATTTTTCGAGCGCTAGTGGGGCACTTTTAACCCCTGCTAGTGGCCAAATAAAGGGTTAAAAGCGCCCACAAAGCATCGCTGCCAAAAGCGATTTTTATGCATTTTGCAGGCGTTTCCCATTGATTTCAATGGGAAGGGGCGCTTTAGGACCCCTTTCACACTGCCAGCGTTTTTCTGGCGCTACAGCGCTAAAAATAGCGCCTGTATAGCGCCTGAAAAAAGCTGCTCCATGCACCCCAAGGGCTTTCACACTGCAGCGGTGCGCTGGCAGGGCGTCACAAAAAGTCCTGCCAGCAGCTTCTTTTGAGTTGAACTCACCGCTCCTCCACCGCTGCTCCCCATTGAAACCAATGGGGCAGCGCTGCGATACCGCTGGCAAAACGCCTCTCCGGTGGCATTTTGCGGGCGGATTTAACCCTTTTTCGGCCGCTAGCGGGGAGTTAAAACCACCGCACTAGCGGCAGAATGACGCCGCTAAAAAAAAAAACGCAGCGGTGGTAAAGCGGCGCTTTCATTCGCTTTTTTTAACGCTAAAGCGCCTGAAAAACGCCCCAGTGTGAAAGGGGTCTTATGTCCCGTACACACGGTCGGATTTTCCGACGGAAAATGTCCTATCGGACCATGTTGTCAGAAATTCCGACCGTGTGTGGGCTCCATCGGACTTTTTCCGGCGGAATTTCCGACGGAAAAAGTTTGAGATCCTGCTCTCAAATTTTCCGACAACAAAGTCCTATCGGACTTTTTCCGATTGTGTGTAGAGAATTACGACGGACAATAGGGGTGCAACGGATCAAAAAACTCACGGATCGGCTATAGCCTCGATCCTCGGACGCAACGAACGTCACCACGTCAGAACGATCGGATTTTCATTTTTTGGTTCAGCAAATAATAATTGAATTTGCAAAAACCTGTGAAAATTCCGCCACCATGTAGTCCCCACTGTAATATCCACGTCATCTCCCCCACTAATATCCACGTCATCTCCCCACTGTAATATCCACGTCATCTCCCCCACTGTAATATCCACGTCATCTCTCCCCCACTGTAATATCCACGTCATCTCCCCCACTGTAATATCCACGTCATCTCCCCCACTGTAATATCCACGTCCTCTCCCCCCACTGTAATATCCACGTCCTCTCCCCCCCACTGTAATATCCACGTCATCTCCCCACTGTAATATCCACGTCATCTCCCCCACTGTAATATCCACGTCATCTCCCCCACTGTAATATCCACGTCATCTCCCCCACTGTAATATCCACGTCCTCTCCCCCCACTGTAATATCCACGTCCTCTCCCCCCACTGTAATATCCACGTCCTCTCCCCCCACTGTAATATCCACGTCCTCTCCCCCCACTGTAATATCCACGTCATCTCCCCCACTGTAATATCCACGGCCTCTCCCCCACTGTAATATCCACGTCATCTCCCCACTGTAATATCCACGTCCTCTCCCCCCACTGTAATATCCACGGCCTCTCCCCCACTGTAATATCCACATCCTCTCCCCCACTGTAATATCCACATCCTCTCCCCCACTGTAATATCCACATCCTCTCCCCCCACTGTAATATTGGCTGGGTATCGGCTGGGTAATGCAGAGTATCGCAGAGTATTGGCTGGGTAATGCAGAGTATCGGCTGGGTAATGCAGAGTATCGCAGAGTATTGGCTGGGTAATGCAGAGTATCGCAGAGTATTGGCTGGGTAATGCAGAGTATATGCTGGGCAATGCAGAGTATATTGGCTGGGTAATGCAGAGTATATGCTGGGTAATGCAGGGTATATGCTGGGTAATGCAGAGTATATGCAGGGTAATGCAGGATATTGGCTGGGTAATGCAGGATATTGGCTGGGTAATGCAGTTTGTTTACAAGTGATCGCTCCGTCATTTGATGGAGCGATCACATTGTAAACAGGGGCCGGGTGTACCAAGATGGCCGCCGCTCCGGAGCTAGGCCGAAGCCGCTGCCTTTCCTAAGGCCGTCGGGTTTACCAAGATGGCCGCCGCCGCTCCGGAGCTAGGTCGAAGCCGCGGCCTTTCCTAAGGCCGAGGCCGCGGAGCGCTCCGCGGATCGCGGGGTGTGCCGATCCGAACGGGGTGACCCATTCGGATCACGGATTGGCGACGATCCATTGCACCCCTAACGGACAAAGTGCCACGCATGCTCAGATCACATTACAAGACCAAAGCTATTGGCTACTAGCCTCTATGTAGTCCAGTCGTACGCAACGAACGTCATCGCGTTCAGAATGATCGGATTTTCCGACAACTTTGTCCGACCGTGTGTTTGCAACACCAGTGTCGGACAAAATCCGTCGGAAAAAATCAGACGGATTTTGTGGTCGGAATTTCCGACCGTGGGTACGCGGCATAAGAGTTTCAATTTGTATGCAGTCAGGCAGGGCCCTTGCACTACATGGTTTTGGTCAATCTGAAGACAAAAAACTGCAGAAAATCTAATAGTGTGTATGGGGGGCTTTAGACTCTCTGGGCGGAATTTCTTGTCTGGGGGGATGGGACATCTGCACCAGTGACTGGTCACCACCAAGGCCTTGGTGTAGATTTCTGCGAGATCGCAAACCACCCCCCTTCCCGGCATCCTGATATAACAGGATCATCGGACATCGTATGATTACGCCCCAGGCATTAATAAAGTTTTTTTTTTTTTTTTTTAATTTTGCCTGCAGTTTAGAAATGTAAAATATATTATGTATAACGACTGCAATTGGGAAGAAGGACCAAAAAGCCTTAAAATCAAAAGATGATCTTTAACACTTTGTCTTCCGGCTCCTGTGTTCCGGAGGTCAATATGGATCTGATTTCCATCCTTCTAATATTCCGTTTTACCTTCTTCCAGCCAAGTAACATCTGAAAACTGGGAGGGGAGAGGAGCTGAAGGCTTTACGAGATGATAAATCCATTTTTATTAAATGAGAGCAACTCGGCGGTGCTGAGAAGCGATTTGGTAAACAGCCACATATATGGGCTCCGCTCCCCCGTTGCGACTTAATCAGAATATTAAATGGACCTGTTTACAAGATTCAAACAAGGAGCCGGAGCTGCAGGAAGATCCACAGTGCAATGCAGACACGTTACCGTCTACATCCCACCAATGTATGCCGAGGTATCAGAAGGAATACGGTGGTGTATTTTCAGTAGCACATTTCCAGTTATTACTGTAATGCTCAACTTTAACCCCTTAACACCGACTTCCTGACACTCTTTCGGTGGGCTTTAATGCTGGGTAATGTCGTGATTGGCTCTCGCAGCAGTCACATGATCAGGAGCCCGTCCAGCTGGCTCATGATCAGAAGCGGTGACAGCTCGGCCATCGTGCTGGGAGAGCACGCTCAGCACACAACCCCAAAAAGCCATCAACGCATGTGTGTCGCGGCTGGGCGCTAAAGCCCACATTTCCGGTTGTTGCAGTCAGTATGGGGTTAATATAGTTGTAGACGTCAAACATAGTTACTTAGTAAGACCCCTTTCACACTGGGGCGTTTTTTCAGGCGCTTTAGCGTTAAAAAAAAGCGCCTGTAAAGCGCTTGAAAGAAGCCTCATCTGCAATCCCAATGTGAAAACCCGAGTGCTTTAAGAGCCCTTTCACACTGCCAGTTCCCGAAAAACGATTGTAAGGCGCCGCTTAAACTAGCAGCGCTTTACCAGCATTTTTCGAGCGCTCGTGGGGCACTTTTAACCGCCTGCTAGTGGCCAAATAAAGGGTTAAAAGTGCCCACAAAGCGCCGCTGCTAAAATCGCTTTTCAGGCGTTTTGCAGGCGCTTCCCATTGATTTCAATGGGAAGGGGCGCTTTAGAAGCCGTGTATTCACCGCGCCAAAAGCGCTGCAAAGAAGCTGCTTGCAGGACTTTTTTTGACGCCCTGCCAGCGCAGCGCCTCGGTGTGGAAGCACTCGGGGCTTTCACATTGGGATTGCAGTTGCGGCTTCTTTCAGGCGCTTTACAGGCTTTTTTTTTAACGCTAAAGCGCCTGAAAAATGCCTGGAATACGCCCCAGTGTGAAAGGGGTCTTAGTAAGGTTGAATAAAGACACCAGTCCATCCTCAGTGAGTGTCTACAATTATCCCTATCCCTGTACATTGTGTCTCATTAAGATGCTCATCTATTTTATTATTATTATTTATTTAAGGTACCCATAGTGCACATAATCGCACACTCACATCGGTCCCTACCCCCAACTCGCATTCATATACTGGGGGCCAATTTTGGACAGAAGCCAATAACCTACCAGCATGTCTTTGGAGTGTGGGAGGAAACCGGAGTACCCGGAGGAAACCCACAAAGGCACAGGGAGAACGAGCAAACTCCAGGCAGGTAGTGTCGTGGTTGGGATTCGAACCAGCAACCCTTTTACTGCTGGTCGAGAGTGCTAACCACTACGCCACTGTGCCGCCCATGTAATATGAACAAAGTATATACCTCTATAATTTATACTTGTCTCAATTAAGCGCACCGTGCGTCATTTCTGTCTTCTGCCTCATCCCTCTTTTATCTGCATGAGTCACTTCTGACAAGTTTTACTGACACCAAGAGAAATATGGTGACAGGGGAGGGACCTCAAGCTGATTGGCAGCCTCAGCTCTTTTCCTGTGTGCTGTGGGAAAAAGGGGGGGGGGGCTGTATCCCTTCCCTCCAATCAGCTCTCAGAGCTCTCCTCACTGAGCTCTGCAGTGTGTAACTTCAGCTCCAGTCCCAACCCCCCCCCCCCCCCCCATTTTCATCGGAAAATGCGACCGTGTGTATGCTCCATTGGAATTTTACTGGCCGAATTTCCGCCAGCAAATGTTTGAGAGCAGGTTCTCAATTTTTCAGACGGAAAAACTTTCTATCGGAAATTCCGATCGTCTGTGGCAATTCCGATGCGCAAAATTCTGACGCATGCTCGGAAACAATTCGACGCATGCTCGGAAGCATTGAACTTAATTTTCGCGGCTCGTCATGGTGTTGTACGTCACCGCGTACTTGGCGGTCGGAATTTGGTGTGACCGTGTGTAGGCAACACAAGCTTGAGCGGAATTCCGTCAGAAAAAACAGCTTTTCTCGCCAGCTTTTCTGACGAGAAATCCGAGCGTGTGTACGCGGCATTTGGGTGTTCTGCCTGCCACATAAGCTTTGCCCCAGAGCACAGCCCTATGTAAAAATCTCTGGATGGGCAGAAATACAAAACCTTTGGGAAAGTAAAACGGCTCCCTTATATGCATTTCATGTGTGCCCTTCATCAGTCTGCCTTAAAGTTAGCATAGATATTTATAATGATTTAAAACTTAAATATTTAGATCTAGTTGAAGCCCAATTATGACTGGTTCTCTTTTTCCCCCCCAAGTTGAAGTAAATAAGGTTTGGAAAGACCGTGTAAAGAAAATGAAGCTTCTACCTGGGGAAGTCATCAGACTGTCCACCAGTGTAACAACTTGATAAGACAGAGAGGAATCTTATCGTTATATATGCTATCTGGCTGGGGAAGTGGGAAATGATGAATGAACAGGGCTCGGTAGATGCTGATTAGGTTATTCCCCGGTTGTGCGTACATGGAAAGCAGTTGACGTGTAGAAACATTACTAATGTTTGGAAGGCACAAAAGGGCCGATTGGGGCGATTAGGCTCCATTCTGCTGCCTCAGTGGAGGCTTGTCATTAGGTAAAAATCTTGTTTTCTGTCCTGGGACTCGTGTTAAGTATTTTCAAAGAGAAAAGGATACCGCAGAAAGTTTACTAAGTGAAATATTTAAAGCCGAACTCCAAGAAAACAGTTTCGGTATAACGACAGCAACACAAAGAAGTTTTATTAGCCAATGGATCTTGGATTATTTATTTATTTTTTTAAGTCCATCCCAAGCCAACACATTAAAGAATAACAAAAAAAAAAAAAAGATATAAAAATAGTTATAAAAATAGTTATAAAAAAAGCCCACTAAAATTTTTTTTTTAAAAGTCAGCAGCTACAAATCCTGCAGCTGCTGACTTTTAATAATCGGACACTTGCCTGTCCCAGGGTCCAGCGATGTGGGGGAGCGAAGCCCGCCCCCCCCCCCTCATTCCCCGCTCTGTTCGCGGGACGCCGGCATTCTTACTGTGGGCACCATGCCAGCAAAAGTCTGGACAGCAGACTTGGGTGAGCATACAAGATATATAGTGAAAAAACATGCCAAGCAGGTTCTAGGGAGGCAGGGTGGAGGGTATTTAAAGTGGTGTTACCACCAAAAAAAATAAAAAAATTGCTTAAAAATCATAAAAAAAAATCATTGGAAAAAATTTTGAAGCCACAGCCGGGGACCCACTGCGCATGCGCGAGCGGCGTCGTGATACGACGCTCAGTCATCTGGGACACGTGCCAGATGACTGTGCGGCACCGAGGGTAAGTGATGTCAGTGCCCGGGCAATGAAGGTGGCAGACTACGAGGGACCCCCTAGCAACAGGCATTTAGAGGTGAGTAAAAAAAATATTTTTTTCCAATTATTTTATTATTTTTTATGATTTTTAAGCAATTTTTCTTTTTTTTTTGGTGGTAACACCACTTTCACTTTAAATATTCTCCACCTCCATCCTGCCTCCCTAGAACCTGCTTGGCATGTTTTTTTCCCCTATATATCTTGTATGCTCACCGAAGTCTGCTGTTCAGACTTTTGCTGGCATGGCTCCTGGGCGCAGGAGACTGGTAATCCAATGCTGCAAGATGTGCCTGGCACCACCGTGATCTCCCCTCTTATGCTGATGTCATTGCCTACAGACTTGAGAGGACCCCAGTTCTGGAGAGCCAATAGGAAGTCTAGGCACCACTCGGACCTTGACATGAAAACCCGAAGGAGGCTCCTGCCTCCTGTGCACAGAATAACAACCTAGACCTGAACGGCACGTGACCACAAATTTAGAGATTTAGGTTTCCTTTAGCTTTTACAATAAAGATTAGTTAGAGGCAGGTAGGAATTTAACGGCTTCCGGACCGACCACCGCATATATACTGTGGCAGGGCGGCCCGGCTGCGTGAAACAACATACAGTGGGAACGGAAAGTATTCAGACCACCTTAAATTTTTCACTCTGTTATATTGCAGCCATTTGCTAAAATGTTCATTTTTTCCCCTCATTAACCACTTCTCGACCGGCGCACACAGATGTACGTCAGCAGAATGGCACGGACAGGCAAAAGGGCATACAGGTACGTCCCTTTAAGATTGCCGCCGTGTCATCGCGTGTGCGCCGGTCGGGACCCCTGTGAGTCCGGACGCGGGTCCCACGGACTCGATCGCCGTATGGATACCCACGATCGTCTCACGGGAAGGCTGAACGGGGGTATGCGGAAGTAATTTATTTATTATATATATATATATATATATATATATATATATATATATATATATATATATACATACACACACAACACATACATACACACACACACATACATACATACATACATATATATATATATAAATATATATATATATATATATATGCACCTATAAAGCCTGGTCCGCACCTATAATGCCTGGTCCGCACCTATAAAGCCTGGTCCGCACCTATAAAGCCTGGTCCGCACCTATAAAGCCTGGTCCGCACCTATAAGGCCTGGTCCGCACCTATAAGGCCTGGTCCGCACCTATAAGGTCTGGTCCGCACCTATAAGGCCTGGTCCGCACCTATAAAGCCTGGTCCGCACCTATAAGGCCTGGTCCGCACCTATAAAGCCTGGTCCGCACCTATAAGGCCTGGTCCGCACCTATAAAGCCTGGTCCGCACCTATAAGGCCTGGTCCGCACCTATAAGGCCTGGTCCGCACCTATAAAGCCTGGTCCGCACCTATAAGGCCTGGTCCACACCTATAAAGCCTGGTCCGCACCTATAAGGCCTGGTCCGCACCCATAAAGGTCTGGTCCGCACCCATAAAGGTCTGGTTCACACCTATGCATTTTTAGGTGCTTTTTGCAGAAACACACCTACAGTTCATTGAAAATGCTTTCCTATGGGACACGTTCACATCTATGCTTTTTTCACCCGCTGTGTTTTTTTTAGAAAGGGTCAGGGACTTTTTTTTTTTTAAAAAAACAACGGTGCTTTTTTTTTTTGCTTTTTTGCTTCAATATACATCAATGGAAAAGCTGCGTTTTTTTATTTGCCCAACAACAAATTGGCAAAAAAAAAAAAAAAAACATAAAAATGCAAAACGCTATTGTGTGCAGAAAAAACACAAAAACACACAGCAAATAGCACTGCAGAAACTGATCAAAGGAAAACTGCATAGGTGCAAACCGAGCCTAAAATTATTTCTATAAATGGGACATTCTTCCCTGTTGTGTGTACTACAACACTCAGCTGCAAAAAAAGATCCTTCAAATAGCCACCTCCTGGCTGCAAATGGTAAATACTATACACATTTGATTACCGTATTTATCGGCGTATAACACGCACCCCAAGTTTAGGAGGGCATTTTAAGGAAAAAAAGTTTTAGGAGGGAAGTTTAGGAAAAAAAAAACAAAAAAAAAAAAAAAACTTACATTTAAGCGTCATTTGCAGCCTTGCCCAGCGTCATTTGCAGCTTGCCCAGTGTCATTGTAGCTTGCCCAGTGTCATTGTAGCTTGCCCAGTGTCATTGCAGCTTGCCCAGCGTCATTGCAGCTTGCCCAGCGTCATTGCAGCTTGCCCAGCGTCATTGCAGCTTGCCCAGCGTCATTGCAGCTTGCCCAGCGTCATTGCAGCTTGCCCAGCGTCATTGCTGCTTGCCCAGCGTCATTGCAGCTTGCCCAGTGTCATTGCAGCTTGCCCAGTGTCATTTGCAGTCTTGCCCGCGTTTAAATTTCCTGCCGCCAAGACACCGCCGCCGAAAAAGACCGAGCCGACTGTTTGGCTCCGCTCGCGGTCCCGCCTCCCTGCTGTTTCCGGAGTGAGCGCAGGGAGGCGGGACTAGGAGCGGAGCTGAACAGTCGGCTCGGTCTTTTCCGGCGGCGATTCTGTCTTTTTCGGCGGCGCTCGCTACTTTTCGGCGCCGCTTGACATTTTTTGTCACTTTTTTTTTAGGGTATCGGCGTATAACACGCACCCACGACTTTCCCCCGATTTTAAGGGGGAAAAAGTGCGTGTTATACGCCGATAAATACGGTAGCTGCACTGGAAGGCATGGCCTCCAAATCTTCAGGCTGTCTTCCGCCAGTAGTTTGGTGGCCCTTAAATTGAAGCCTAAAGACCCTTTTCTCCTTGGATCTCAGCTTCCAAAGACGCACTTGTGACCGCTGCCGTCAGCGAGGCTGTTTGCCTAGGAGGTTGCAAGATTTATTCCAAACATGTTTCACACCTGTTTCTTCTCATCACACAGGGACACGGCGGCCGGGCTGGAAATGGCAGCTGCAAAGCATAAAATGTGTGTTTTACTCCCGATCCGTGAAGTCTGGCGGCCGGGCGCGGTTGGGACACTCTTCCCTCTTAGAACACAGCCATTTATGGGCAAGCCCCATGAGAAGAAGCAGAGGCCAGACACACACAGTTTATGAGAAGCAGAACAATCTCTAACCCTCAAGGCTGCCGGCCTTCTCCCCAGGATTCATTATAACTTGGCGCTTCACACCCACCTTATCCGGTGCAATAAAAGCAGAGGGGCCCAGATAAAGCCTTGTGTATAAGATACAGGCATTCCACACACCAAAGTGGAACGGAGGACAGATCTGGAGCGCCTTGGCATTCTGCAGGACTCAAAATGTCTGTGTGACCCAGTGCCCTGAACACGAGTGCTGCAGGAAGTTTACACCGAGGGCCCATTCATACCCGAATGTACAGAAAACACATGCGCATTGACATGCGTTGTGCATTTTGCTGTGCATTTTAATTTTTTTAATGCATTTTTTTTTTTACTATACAGGCTATAGGGTCAAAATACTTGGATTTTGACTTACCGTATTTATCGGCATATAACGCGCACTTTTCCCCCCTTAAAATCGGGGGAAAGTCGTGGGTGCGTGTTATACGCAGATACCCCCCCAAAAAAAATTGACAAAAACGGCAAGCGCCGCCGAAAAATAGCGAGCGCTGCCGAAAAAGACCGAATCGCGCCCGGAAAAAAACGAAGCGGCGCCGGAAAAGACCGAGCCGACTGTTCGGCTCCGCTCGCGGTCCCGCCTCCCTGCACTCGCTTCGGAAACAGCAGGGAGGCGGGACCGCGAGCATAGCCGAACAGTCGGCTCGGTCTTTTCCGGCGCCGCTTCGGTCTTTTTTGGTGGCGCACGCGACAGAGTGTCTCGGCGGCGGGAAATTTAAACCCGGACAAGACTGCAAATGACGCTGGCAAGCTACAATGACACTGGGCAAGCTACAATGACGCTGGGCAAGCTACAATGACACTGGGCAAGCTACAATGACACTGGGCAAGGCTGCAATGACGCTGGGCAAGGCTGCAATGACGCTGGGCAAGGCTCCAATGACGCTGGGCAAGGCTCCAATGACGCTGGGCAAGGCTGCAATGACGCTGGGGAGGCTGCAATGACGCTGGGCAAGGCTGCAATGACACTGGGCAAGGCTGCAATGACACTGGGCAAGGCTGCAATGACACTGGGCAAGGCTGCAAATGACACTGGGCAAGGCTGCAATGACACTGGGCAGGCTGCAATGACGCTGGGCAAGGCTGCAAATGATGCTGGGCAAGCTGCAAATGGCGCTGGGCAAGCTGCAAATGACGCTGGGCAAGCTGCAAATGACGCTTTAATGTAAGTTTTTTTTTTTCCCCTAAACTTCCCTCCTAAAACTTTTTTTCCTTTAAAATGCCCTCCTAAACTTGGGGTGCGTGTTATTTGCCGATAAATACGGTAAAAACCTTTTATTCAGTACAGGACACATTATTGCTTATTATTGAGTTTTGCTCCACCTTCAGCTTATCAGACACTTGCAGATAATAAAGCTCAAACCTAGCCCAGCATAACCCCTCCCACTCCCAGCATGCTTTTATTAGGAAGCATAAAGCAACGATCAAAAAGACTATGCGATTTCCCTGCAGCTGCGTTTTTGAAAAGGTGCGTTGTTTTTTTTTTGTTTTTGCACAGAAGCCCAATTACTTGATATGCCATTGGCAGGTGAACTGCAGTGTTAATTTTGTCGACTAAAACTGACTAAAACATTTTAGTCGACTAAAATAGGACTAAAACAAAAACAAAAAAATTAGATGACTAAAATAGGACTAAAATTACATTTTAGTCAAGACTAAGACTAAAACTAAATAGAAATTTGACGTCAAAATTAACACTGGTCTGTAGTGTGTGTTCATACCTCAATACCATAAATAATAACATATTCAATTTTTCACTCCAGCAGTATACGAGTTTGGAAATTGTAGAGAAATGCTTAAAGTGGGGTGCCCCGTAAAAAAAAAAAAAAAAAAAATTTAGAAGTCAGCAGCTACAAATACTGCAGCTGCTGACTTTTAATAAAATCGGACACTTACCTGTCCCGGGGTTCAGCGATGCGGGGGAACGAAGCCCCCCCCCTCGTTCCCCGCTCCACTCGTGGCGATCGGCATTCTTACTGTGGGCACCCGGCTGTGGCTTTAGAGCCGGGCACCCCCTGCGCATGCGCGAGCGGCGCCAAGCGCCGTGATACGCCGCGCAGTCATCTGGGACCTGTCACGTGTCCCAGATGACTGACTGAGGCGAGGGGAAGTGATGTCAGTGCCCGGGCACTGAAAGAGGCAGACTACGAGGGACCCCCTAGCAACAGGCATTTAGAGGAGAGTAAAAAAATAATTTTTTTCCAATCATTATTACATTTTTTTATGAATTTTAATCTATTTTTTTTTTTTTGGTGGAAACACCACTTTAAATAATGCATTAAAATGTAACTACACCCATTCGATTTTAGATGACTAAAATTAGTTTTGTGTCGATTTAAATTATTTTAGTCGACTAAAATGTACTGTAGATTTAGTCAACTAAATACGACTAAAACTAAAATAATTACTAAAATGCCATTTTAGTCCTAAGACTAAAACTAAATCGAAATTTGCTGCCAAAATTAACACTGGTGAACTGCATGCAAGTCTTAATTGTCGGAAATATAGGGGGTTCAACATTGAATAACTTAGGACACCTCCAAAGCCTGTCATTCAGACATCTGGGACAAATCAGGAGATGCGGCTCTTCCCCATGAATAGAACTTCTGTGGGGTATGATAAGTACAGTGTACTGAATGCGGCGGAATGGGGAGAGAGAGGTCCAACCCTTAAAGCGGGAGTTCCGACAAAATTTATTATTTTTTTTTAAGTCAGCGGCTATAAATACTGCAGCTGCTGACTTTTAAAATATGAACACTTACCTGTCCAAGGCGCCCGCTATGTCGGCACCTGAAGCCGATCTGTCGCTCGGCTCTTGGGTGCTGCCGCCGACATCTTCGGTATGGGAATCAGGAAGTACTTCCCGGTTCCCTACTGTCCCTGCTGTCTCTGGGACTTGTGTGTTTCCCAGCAGACAGCGGGGGGGGGGGGGGGGGGGGGGGGGGGGGGGGGGGGGGAAGGGCTGGGGGAAGTGGCGTAGATATCCGCAGATTCTGCGGCTATCTATGCCCGGAAGTGGGTCCAAATACCTGTATTATACAGGTATCTAGTCTACACCCCCCTCCCCCTGAAAGGTGCCAAATGTGACACCGGAAGGGTTCTGAAAAGTGGAGGTTCCATTTTTGTGTGAACCTCCGCTTTAATGGTCCTCAAGGCCAGGGACTTGTCCGAACCAGAGTGGCTCCACAACGTACTTCGCGGGAGTAAAACTTCTCTTCACACCAAGAAAGCCAAGCCATTAAAGCTAGTGACCATGAACTAGGGTGGAACATACGGGCCCTTGAGATAAAGGATCAGGAAGACCTAGCAGAGGCAACAGAGTGACAGAAGCCAATGTCTTAGTACCATGCCCTCCTGGCACAATTTGAGGAATGAGGATCACCGGAATGCCTTCCTTTTCTATCCTTCAGAGCAAGTGAGGCAGGAGCTTGAGAGTTGGGGGGAGGGAAGGCAAGATCCCATGGAGTCAGAAGGGTATTCACTGCAAAGGCCCCATGGTTCCAAGTCCTGTCCACTTTGTATTTAGAAGAAACGGCCGCACACCACTGAACATCTAAATCCTTTTTAGTTGGACATCCCAAAAACGACAGGATTTAGAATGCTGGGTAGACGCGCTTCGCGCACTTCACGTGCGCTTAGTCATTACCGATGACTAAATTCATTGTGTCTGCGGAGGCGAGCACCTACTGGATCATTAGGCTTCCTGGTCTCAGTTTGTTGTTGAACCTGGAAGCCAGAATGTCTACGTTGGGTGTCCCCAACTGGAGACAGTGTCCAAAACACAGGGTGGAGAGACCATTCTCCGGGATCCACACATTGGCAGCGGTGAAGTCCGTCAATGTTCCACACCTGGAATGTGTCCTTGCGATGAGCCTGCATTGAACTTTGCAAAACATTGCAGCTCAACACATCTGCTGAACGAACCCTTAAAGTGCATCTAAACCCAACAACAAAATCCTGATCTATTGCAACTTACAACCCTCAGATGTGGTGGCGACATATGTTTCCTTTTTCAGGGCTTTTTTAAATTTTCTCCTCATCACTTGGTGATCCCACCAGTAACATTCCCCCTGACCTGGGATGACCACGTTTACTCACTGTAATGTACCCATGGACAAACAGTGTTGTCACCCTCAGCCGATTTGGACTACTGACACCTCCATCTCACCTCATTTCCATTACAATGGAATGTCTTAAGGACAGGTAAGATCTGGTAAACTGGTGTTTTATATAAAACTTTCCTTATTTATGGAAAATATTTTACTAAATCAGGCACCTGAATGACATTGAGTTTGTTGGGCTCACTGTCTGCAATCATTGTGGCAGCCTGGATGAGTAACAGGTAAGCTGCAGTATATTGCATCTTTTTCTTGGATATAGGGTCAATTCACATTGACATGCACTAAAATGCAGACATTTCCATGCATTATAGTTGCATTTTGTCATGCGTTTTAGTGACTAGGGAAGACAAATTTGTATTCAGAGAATTTTTGTGTAGATTTTCCCCCCATTTTGTGTAAGCAGGATGTCTACCACAACAACCCTAATCATTGAGATAGCGCTGGCTGGTCAAGGTCAGGGTAAGGTCGAGTAAGAGACAGGGCGAAGGTGAGTATAGGGTCAGGGCGAGGGTGAGTATAGGGTGAGGGTGAGTATAGGGTCACGGTGAGGGTGAGTATAGGGTGAGTATAGGGTCAGGGTGAGGGTGAGTATAGGGTGAGGGTGAGGGCGAGTATAGGGTCAGGGTGAGGGCGAGTATAGGGTCAGGGTGAGGGCGAGTATAGGGTCAGGGTGAGGGCGAGTATAGGGTCAGGGTGAGGAGGAGTATAGGGTCAGGGTGAGGGCGGAGTATAGGGTCAGGGTGAGGAGGAGTATAGGGTCAGGGTGGAGGAGGAGTATAGGGTCAGGGTGGAGGAGGAGTATAGGGTCAGGGTGGAGGAGGAGTATAGGGTCAGGGTGGAGGAGGAGTATAGGGTCAGGGTGGAGGAGGAGTATAGGGTCAGGGTGGAGGAGGAGTATAGGGTCAGGGTGGAGGAGGAGTATAGGGTCAGGGTGGAGGAGGAGTATAGGGTCAGGGTGGAGGAGGAGTATAGGGTCAGAGTGGAGGAGGAGTATAGGGTCAGGGTGGAGGAGGAGTATAGGGTCAGGGTGAGGAGGAGTATAGGGTCAGGGTGAGGGCGGAGTATAGGGTCAGGGTGGAGGAGGAGTATAGGGTCAGGGTGGAGGAGGAGTATAGGGTCAGGGTGGAGGAGGAGTATAGGGTCAGGGTGGAGGAGGAGTATAGGGTCAGGGTGGAGGAGGAGTATAGGGTCAGGGTGGAGGAGGAGTATAGGGTCAGGGTGGAGGAGGAGTATAGGGTCAGGGTGGAGGAGGAGTATAGGGTCAGGGTGGAGGAGGAGTATAGGGTCAGGGTGGTGGAGGAGTATAGGGTCAGGGTGAGGAGGAGTATAGGGTCAGGGTGAGGAGGAGTATAGGGTCAGGGTGGAGGAGGAGTATAGGGTCAGGGTGAGTATAGGGTCAGGGTGAGGAGGAGTATAGGGTCAGGGTGGAGGAGGAGTATAGGGTCAGGGTGAGGAGGAGTATAGGGTGAGGATGAGTATAGGGTCAGGGCGAGGGTGAGTATAGGGTGAGGATGAGTATAGGGTCAGGGCGAGGGTGAGTATAGGGTGAGGATGAGTATAGGGTCAGGGTGAGGGCGGAGTATAGGGTCAGGGTGAGGGCGAGTATAGGGTCAGGGTGAGGGCGGAGTATAGGGTCAGGGTGAGGGCGGAGTATAGGGTCAGGGTGGAGGAGGAGTATAGGGTCAGGGTGGAGGAGGAGTATAGGGTCAGGGTGGAGGAGGAGTATAGGGTCAGGGTGGAGGAGGAGTATAGGGTCAGGGTGGAGGAGGAGTATAGGGTCAGGGTGGAGGAGGAGTATAGGGTCAGGGTGGAGGAGGAGTATAGGGTCAGGGTGGAGGAGTATAGGGTCAGGGTGGAGGAGGAGTATAGGGTCAGGGTGGAGGAGGAGTATAGGGTCAGGGTGAGGAGGAGTATAGGGTCAGGGTGGAGGAGGAGTATAGGGTCAGGGTGAGGGTGAGGGTGAGTATAGGGTCAGGGTGAGGAGGAGTATAGGGTCAGTGAGGGTGAGTATAGGGTGAGGGTGAGTATAGGGTCAGGGTGAGGGTGAGTGTCAGGGTGAGGGTGAGTATAGGGTCAGGGTGAGGGTGAGTATAGGGTCAGGGTGAGTATAGGGTCAGGGTGAGGGTGAGTATAGGGTGAGGGTGAGTATAGGGTCAGGGTGAGGGTTAGGGTGGGGTGAGGGACAGGGTGAGGGTGAGTATAGAGTCAGGGTGAGGGTGAGTATAGGGTGAGGGTGAGTATAGGGTCAGGGTGAGGGTGAGTATAGAGTCAGGGTGAGGGTGAGTATAGAGTCAGGGTGAGGGTGAGTATAGAGTCAGGGTGAGGGTGAGTATAGGGTGAGGGTGAGTATAGGGTGAGGGTGAGGGTGAGTATAGGGTCGGGGCGAAGTCAGGGTCGGGGCGAAGTCAGGGTCGGGGCGAAGTCAGGGTCGGGGCGAAGTCAGGGTCGGGGCGAAGTCAGGGTCGGGGCGAAGTCAGGGTCGGGGCGAAGTCAGGGTCGGGGCGAAGTCAGGGTCAGGGCGAAGTTAGGGTCAGGGCGAAGTTAGGGTCAGGGCTCGAGCGAGGTCAGTGTTAAGGTCAGGTTAGTGTTAGGGTCAGGCTTAGGAGAGACAAAATAAGTCATAAAAGCAAACATATTTTTTCCTTTACTTGTGCTGCATTGCGTTGACCTGTGTTGTGCTAAAATGCATACGTTTTATTTAAATTTTTTAAAACACAGGTCAACAGAGTGTTGTGGTGTGAACAAGACACATTTTCTTTTTTTTTTTTTTTAGGTGTCCTTGCATTGGCCTGCACTTTTCAGCTGCGCTAAAACGCAGATGAACGCACTCGTGTGAATCGGCCCTTAGATATATTTTCTGCTAAATGAAGACTATAGAAGGGAAGGGGGACACACATATCTACTACTGAGATCTGCATTGGATATATGAATGCGATTTTTGACACACGAAGCAGAGAGGAAGTTACACAATGCCATTCAGGATTCATTATATATACATATACTGTATATATCACAAATATAAATTCATAAACAGTACTAAATGAATACATTCAAACAGTATCATTACACCTATTAACTGAATAAAATTATCAGAATGAAAATGGTTTTCACTATAGTGGGTATGAGCACCACTGAACGAGACTGGTTGGCGCCATCATATACATTATATATAAAATAGGTGCAGCGCTAAGAAATGTCTATAAACCCTCTGATCGTCAAATGGGGGTAATAATCCTGTAATCCATAGGGTATAGCAGGAGAGCGTATAGGAGAGGATAACCACCAGCGGCACCCAGACACACCGTCTCTCAGACACACCGCCTCTTACCCTCCTCTTTGGACCCAAGTTACAGAGGTCAAATAGGCATTGCATAGGAGAGAAATCCCTCAATCAGCCACGATCGACCAGGCACCAGCAGACTGGAAGCAGGAAGGATAACAATCTCCGCACTCGATCCCCGTATTCACAACGTTGGATCCATACACATAGTTTAGCCCATGTAATAGAAGTAAATACCCCTCACGGTGCAGAATATTTAAAAGGATAATTTATTTGAAAAAGCAAGCGGTTTTCTACTCGCATGTTCCAAGCAAAAAGCAGGCACTGAATACTGCCTGCTTTTTGCTTGGAACATGCGAGTGCAACAAAGCTTGTTTTTTCAAATAAATTATCCTTTTAACCACTTCAATACCGGGCATTTTCACCCCCTTCCTGCCCAGGCCAATTTTCAGCTTTCAGCGCTGTCACACTTTGAATGACAATTGCACGGTCATGCGACGTTGTACCTAAATTCAATTTTGATACATTTTTTTTCCCCACAAATAGAGCTTTCTTTTGGTGGTGGTTTGATCACCTCTGCGGTAAAAAAAATTTGCGCTATAAACCAGAAAAAGAGAGACCCAATATTTATTACTTTTTGCTATAATAAATACATTTAAAAAAAAAACGATTTTTTTCTCAGTTTAGGCTGATACGTATTCTTCTACATATTTTTAGTATAAAAAAAAAAAAAAAAACGCAATAAGCGTACATTGATTGGTTTGCGCAAAGTTAGAGCGTCTACAAAATAGGGGATACATTTATGTAATTTTTATTATTAACTTTTTTTTGTACTACTAATGGCGGCGATTTTTATCGTGACTGCGACATTGCGGCGGACAGATCGGACACTTTTGACACTATTTTGGGACCACTGACGTTTTTTAAAAAGCGATCAGTGCTATAAAAATGCACCGATTACAGTATAAATGTCACTGGCGGGGAAGGGGTTAACACTAGGGGCATTAAATGTTTTTTTTTCTTCTAGGGAGTGATTCTAACTGTGGGGGGGAGGGGACTGATGAGGGGAGGAGACCAATCAGTGTTCTTATATACAAAAGGAACATACGATCAGTTCTCTTCTCCCCTGACAGGACGTGGATCTGTGTGTTTTTACACATATACAGATCCACGGCCCTGCTCTGTGATGAGCAATTGTGGACATCGAGGTCCCACGGGCACCGGGTCCCCAGTGATGCGGCACACGCGCGCGCACTCCTCAATGCCGGGAAGACAAAGACGTCATATGGACGTCCGCCCGGAGGGAGGAAGGGTTCCTAGTTTAGCCCATGTAATAGAAGTACTGTATTTATCGGCGTATAACACGCACTTTTTTCCCCTTAAAATCGGGGGAAAATCGGGGGTGCGTGTTATACGCCGATACCCCGCCGTTTGAAAGCTTTTCCGCTGTTTGGAAGCTTTTCTGCCATTCTCGGCTATCTTCGGGCCGTTCTCGGCTATTTTCGCCCGCTCTCGGCGGCTTTCGGAAAGCCGAAAATAGGCGAGAACGGCCGAAGATAGCCGAGAATGGCCGAGTGCGGCCAAAAAATACCCGAAAGCCGGCCGAGAACTAACGAGCGCCGCCGAGATACACAAGACATCCGCTCTTTATCTCGGCGGCGCCATTTTTAAAAGAAAAAAAGACAGACAAGGCTGCAAATGACACAGAAGCAGTCATTTGTAATCGTAGTCCACATTGCTACATGTGTAATATTTAAATAGTGCAAATGACAGACAATGCTGCAAATGACAGACAAGGCTGCAAATGACAGACAAGGCTGCAAATGACAGACAAGGCTGCAAATGACAGACAAGGCTGCAATGGAAGGCTGCAATGGAAGGCTGCAATGGAAGGCTGGAAATGACTGACAAGGCTGCAATGGAAGGCTGCAATGGAAGGCTGCAATGGAAGGCTGCAATGGAAGGCTGGAAATGACTGACAAGGCTGCAATGGAAGGCTGCAATGGAAGGCTGGAAATGACTGACAAGGCTGCAATGGAAGGCTGCAATGGAAGGCTGGAAATGACTGACAAAACTGCAAATGACAGACAAGGCTGCAATGGAAGGCTGCAATGGAAGGCTGGAAATGACTGACAAGGCTGCAAATGACAGACAAGGCTGCAATGGAAGGCTGCAATGGAAGGCTGGAAATGACTGACAAGGCTGCAAATGACAGACAAGGCTGCAATGGAAGGCTGGAAATGACAGACAAGGCTGCAATGGAAGGCTGCAATGGAAGGCTGGAAATGACTGACAAGGCTGCAATGGAAGGCTGCAATGGAAGGCTGGAAATGACTGACAAAACTGCAAATGACAGACAAGGCTGCAATGGAAGGCTGCAATGGAAGGCTAGAAATGACTGACAAGGCTGCAAATGACACTGACAAGGCTACATTAATGGGCATTTAAATGTAAGTTTTTTTCCTTAAACTTCCCTCCTAAAAGTTTTTTTCTTTTAAATTCCCTCCTAAACTTGGGGTGCGTGTTATACGTAGATAAATACAGTAAATACGCCTCATGGTGCAGTATATTTAACCACTTGCCTACCGCCGTATTGTAAAATGACGGGCGATAGGCAAGTGGTTAAATATACAGCACCATGAGGCGTATTTACTTCTATTACACTATGTGTATGGATCCAACGTTGTGAATACCGAGTGCGGAGATTGTTATCTATCCTGTATGCAGTCTGCTGTATCTGCTGGTGCCTGGTCGATCGTGGCTGATTGAGGGATTTCTCTCCTATGCAATGCCTATTTGACCTCTGTAACAAGGGTCCAAAGAGGAGGGTAAGAGGCGGGGCTGTCTGGGTGCGGGTGGTGGTTATCATCTCCTATACGCTCTCCTGCTATACCCTATGGATTACAGGATTATTACCCCCATTTGACGATCAGAGGGTTTATAGACATTTCTTAGCGCTGCACCTATTTTATATATATTGTTTTTTTTGTTGTTCACCAATATCGGCTGCTGGCTGCTTGTACCTTTATTGTTGTTATTTAGGGCAGCAGACACCTGTTTTTATGCCATCACACAAATACCTGAATGACTTTGTAGAAGTAGGCATACTGCCGTGCGGTGTTCTTGTACTGGCTGAATACATCATGTATGGCTTGTGTACACTGCAGGTAGTGAACTTCATCCTCCTCGAAGTACAAAGGAGTGTCATAGGTGCTGGGGAGGGTCTTTATGTACGGCAGCCAAAAGGAGGCGGGGTCGGCTCTCTCGCAGAGCAGGTGGAAGGCGAGGGTGATGTTCCCCATTGCTTGTAAAATCCGGTCCTGTGAGTACAGGGATCCTAAAAGAAAAAAACAAGCAGATTTACACTTCACATTCAGCTCTGAATGAATGAATGAATGAATGAATGACTTGTATAGCGCTACCTATGCGAACTGAATCGCCTCAGGGCGCTTTTTGCCACTGGTGTCCATCTGTGGTATAGTGCGGTCCTTGCCCTGTGGGGTCCCGACACGCTTACAAACACATACAACATACACATATTTTGGCCAATTTTATCAACAGGATCTAATTAACCTACCAGCATGTCTTTGGAGTGTGGGAGGAAACCGGAGTACCCGGAGGAAACCCACGCAGGCACAGGGAGAACATGCAAACTCCAGGCAGAAGGTGTCATGGTCGGGATTTGAACCAGCCACCCTATTGCTGCTAGGTGAGAGTGCTAACCACTACACCACTGTGCTGCAGCTCTCGTTTTCTTATAGGGAGTACATCACATTGGGGTTCGATTTACTAAAACTGGAGAGAGCAAAATCTGGTGCAGCTGTGCATGGGAGCCAATCAGCTTCTAACTTCGGCCTGTTCAATTAGGCTCTGACAATAAAATCTGGAAGCTGATTGGTTTCTATGCAGAGCTGCACCAGATTTTGCACTCTTTAGTTTTAGTAAATCAACCCCATTGTCACCTTTTTTTTTTTTAATAATGGTTTCGGGATACTTTTATTTTAGCTGTTTCTTTTACCATTGTGTGGCACTGGCTGGCAGGATTTTAGGCGGTGTGTATGTGTCACCTAGCCTTCTCATCCACAAATGGTATAGTGCAGTGCTGGCGAACCTTGGCACCCCAGATGTTTTGGAACTACACTTCCCATGATGCTCCTGCACTCTGCTGTGTAGTTGAGCATCATGGGAAATGTAGTTCCAAAACATCTGGGGTGCCAAGGTTCGCCAGCACTGATATAGGGCTACAGAATTTGTGTCCGATATGGAGAGAGACAACTTTTTGTATTCTCAGATCTTAACCATTTGCCGACCGCTGTCAGCAAATATACGTTGGCAGAGTGGCACGGCTGGGCAAAGTTACCTACCCGTAACATTACTTTGAATTTCCCGCCGCGCGTGCGCCTGCTGCAAGCTCCATGACCATGCCCGCGGACTCGATCGCCGCAGGGATACCGGCGATCGTGTCACGGAGCTGATGAATGGGGAGATGCCGATGTAAACAGCATCTTCCCGTTCTGCCTAGTGACAGGACACCGATCGTCTTCTTCCTGTCATCAGGAGCAGCGATCAGTGTGGTGTCACACACAGCCCATCCCCCAGACAATTAGAAACACTCCCCCAGGACACACTTAATCCCTCCCTAGTGGTTAACTTCTTCACTGCCAGTGACATTTTTACAGTAATCAATGCAATTTTATAGCATTGATCGGTGTATTAATGCCGGCAGTGTGAAAGGGGCCATAGAGAAAGACAGGGCAGCCATGCTCCTCCTGGCCCTGCTTGGCAGTCTGACCCCTGGGGATACCCGGGTTCCCTCACGTGTGTATTGGTTGTCCCCCCCCCAATGGTTTTTTCCAACTAGCGGGTTAAAGAAAAAAAATAAAAATAAATTGACAGATATCCGCATCAACACAAGCGATGTTGATACATGATATGATCTCTGCTGCTTATTGTATTTCCAATATACAGAAAACAGATGCTGGTTTTCAAGCATGGCTGACAGAAGTCAGTGAATAGACCAGCTTCTGTTGAACAGACAGTGGTACAAATATACCAAAAGTCGGCGGGTTCCCCCGCTGAACCGGCTGAATTTCGGTATATGTGTGTACTGGGGCTTTAGACTCAGCCAGGCTTCAAACATGTGAGCTGACTGATGCTCAGGACTCTCATTCTTGCTCTCTGTTAGGACAGCCTGCTGCTGGGTGGAAAATGCCGATAGAATAATAAAAAGTAACCAGAGCTGCCCGTTTGTGTTGGGAGAACCCATTGAGGGGCGCCTTGTTCACCAGGAACTGACCCGAGTTTAGTTAGCGGTTCGGACGAGCAGATGTTGTATGTTTGTTTTGTGCTATGGACCTGCTGTACAAATCCCTTCCGCACTTGGTGCTTGGTTGGTTTGTTGCTTCGCTGAACAAAAATGCTTTGACTGTTCCCGAGTTTCCCCGAGTTTCCCCGTCTTGCTCAGTTTTTCACTGCAACACCGGCTGAGCATGCCTCCCTCATTCAGGTCTTATTTACTGTATATACTCGAGTATAAGCCGAGTTTTTCAGCACATTTTTTGTGCTCAAAATGCCCCCCTCAGCTTATACTGGAATCAAGCACTTTTCTGCAGCAGAGAATGACATTTTCCGACCCCATATCTCGGGGCCACTTGATGCTAGTGACCCCAAATGTAGCATGCAAACCCAGTAGAAATATCACTACAACATATCCAAAGATGGGGTTCCTAGCACCAAGTGGCCCCGAGATACGGGGCCCCAAATACGGTTTGGAAAATGTTGTTCTCTGCTGCAGAAAAGTGCTTGACATTTTTTTCCGAAGCGACTTTGGGGCCCCTGTATCTCGGGGCCACTTGGTGCTAGGAAGCCCATTCTGGGTATGTTTTAGCGATAGTTCCACTGGGTTTGCATACCAAACTTGGTGTTCCTAGCACCAAGTGGCCCTAGGATACAGGGCCCCGATGTTGGTCAACTGTGTCCATCTGCAGCAATGTAATTTCGGGAACCTTTGGGTCCAGAGACCCCAAATTTTGGCTGCAGCTAGGGGGCATCTAGGAGCCCTTAACTATCAAGTTGAAGTTAGGGGGACCTATGGCTGCAAATGGGCACAGTGAGGCTGCAAAATGGGCACAGTGAGGCGTGCAAATGGGCACAGTGAGGCTGCAAATGGGCATTGTAGCCCCTATTTTCGACTTACAGTAGCTGCGCATTTCTCACCCTAGGCGTATATTCGGGTCAATAAGTGTTCCCAGTTTTTTATGGTAAAATTAGGTGCCTCGGCTTATACTCGAGTATATACGGTACCATCTTTATAAAACCTTTGTTCATAAATAAAACATGAAAAAACACGACAAAAGGATTCTCAAAGCAATTTCTGTCACTGTGACTATCATAAGTGTTCCAGTTGTCACCAGAGCAAGAGAGACGAGGGGAAAACATTTCAACGGGGACATTTGTTCAGAGACAACTCTCTGGAAAAGGATTTGCCTTTAGTTTAACCACTTAAGGACCGCCTCCTGCACATTTACATCGGCAGAATGGCACGGCTGGGCATATCAACCGGTACGTTGCTCTTTAGGAGCCCAGACGTGGGTCACGCACGCGCCGGCGCGCTCGCGACCCGGTCCTGAGCTCCGTGGTCGCGGGACCCGATCGCCGCCGGTGTCCCGCGATCGGGTCACAGAGCTGAAGAACGGGGAGAGGTCTGTGTAAACAAACCTCTCCCCGCGCTTCCTATACTGCCTGTCACTGATTGGCTGTTCCCTGTCATCGGGAAAGCCGATCAGTGACGTCAGACGTAAAGCCACGCCCCCTAGTGTAAAAAAAAAAACACACACACTGACGTAACCAAACTTCTCCCCGTGCTTCCTAGTGAGGCTGTCACTGATCGTCTGTTCCCTGTCATAGGGAAAGACGATCGGTGATGTCACACTCCAAGCCACGCCCCCCCTACAGTAAAAAAAATAAAATACACACAGGTCATACTTAACCCCTACACTGCCCCATAGTGGTTAACCCCTTCACTGCCAGTGTCAATTACAAGGAATCAGCAGTTGACAGTAGAGAGGAGGGCAGAACTCCTCCCCAACAGATGCGATCCTGCACCTCTCTATGCAACCGCAGCATGCCCTCGTCTTCGCCTCCCCTGGTCTCAGCACTCCAGCCCTCCTCCAAACCCTACACTTTCTGCTTTCCATCTCTACCACCGACTTCTTCCCAGCAGCAGCAGCACATGGTAAAGGGGGTGCAATGTAATGTAAGGGAGAGTGGGGGACCGTTGACTTCTGAGGGTGGGGGGTTCTTGATATCTAGTGTAAAGGGGGGGGGGGGGGTTCTCTTGACATACAGATACAACTGGCCCTTTGAGGATGACCATAATGCTGATGCAGCCCACGATGCAACTGAGTTTGACACCCCTGCTCTAGAAGATGATGCTATGGCCAAACGATGATCCTCTGCCTGACCTGGCTGATCATGTCCTTACCCAGCACTGAGTTCTTGGCAGACTCCACAGTCATTAATAACTTCCTTGGTACCCAGAGGAACAGCTCTTCAGCCTGAATGGGAAGAAAAAAAAGATTTTGGTCAGTAAATGCACCAATTTTTATATTCATTGACCTCAATGTATTTTATGAAAACCTGTCACAAATCCTAAAACCAAGAGACTAGCATTCAGTACGAAAAGGCTTCATGCCAATCGGTGCCAATCTCTGCCATCTGCTTGTGAAAGCCCCTTTGGAAAGTTGGCATTAAAAAGGAAACCCCCCCACCTCATTTTAAAAAAACACAAGACTTGGATCATTTGATTTATTTAATATATTCAGTGGATATTTCCATAAGGGTTTTTTAGTACTGAGTAGACATGTGCACAACAAAAAAATCGTTTTTTTTCATTTCGTTTTTTTCGTTTCCGTTGATTCGTAACTATAACTAACTACATTCGTAAGTCGTCGGTGTTCGTATTCGTAACGATTCGTACATTCGTTATTTTTATTTTTTGTTGATTCGTTTTTTCGTTAGTTTAATTTTCGGACGCATTCGTTTTTATTCGTAACATTTGTAGATTCGTAATCGGAGCATAATTCATAATTTTATGTAATGTGTATGCTATTATTACATTTTAATAATTTACGAATCGAAAAAAAAAGTTACGAATCGAAAAAAAAGTTACGAATGTACGAATCTTTTTGTTCAATAGAGACACGGAAAATTACAAAATCGAAAAAAAAAAAGTTACGAATCGAAAAAAAAAGTTACGAATCGAAAAAAAAAAGTTACGAATGTACGAATTTTTTTGTTCAATCCATTCGAAGCACGTTTAGCAGCGCCATTGTAAGGGACACGGAAAATTATCAATTCAACAAAAAAAAAAAAGTTACGAATGTACGAATTTTTTTGTTCAATAGAGACACGGAAAATTACAAAATCGAAAAAAAAAAAAAAAAGTTACGAATCGAAAAAAAAAAAGTTACGAATGTACGAATTTTTTTGTTCAATAGAGACACGGAAAATTACAAATCGAAAAAAAAAATAAAAATAAAGTTACGAATCGAAAAAAAAAAAAGTTACGAATGTACGAATTTTTTTGTTCAATCCATTCGAAGCACGTTTAGCAGCACCATTGTAAGGGACACGGAAAATTATCAATTCAACAAAAAAAAAAAAGTTACGAATGTACAAATTTTTTTCGTTCGTTTTCGTTTTTCGGATTTTCTTCATTAGTACATTCGTTGTTTCTAATTAGTTTTTTTTTCGGATTTTCGTTGTTTTATCGGATTTGTTCGATTCGAATGATTCGGTAATCGGATTCGTAACTCGGATTCGTACGATTCGAATGATTCGTTCATTCGTACGAAAACGAATGAACGAAAATAACGAAAAAAAACGGAAAACGAAAAAAAACTAAACGAATTGCACATGTCTAGTACTGAGTTTATTTGACTTTTGTCTCAATATAACCCGCTGCCAACATTTTATTTTTTATTTTTTTTAAATGTGATGGTGATAAATGGCCTCTGAGGTTCTGGTACAAGATGGTTGGCTGCTGGAGTTGGGACTTTGTAATGAGTGGAAGAAGCTGAAAACTACACTGTGGACAATACTCTATGCAAAACAAAACTATCTGGAGGAATACATAGGTACTATACACTACAGTAGGCATCTGACCATCACGCCAACTCCATGATCAAAAGTATCTGGACACCCCTCGTTAATGCTACACCATAAAAAAACATTTTAGACAATTGTAAAACTTTTAACCTTGTGACTGTGGTCACAGCTTTACGAAGAGATGGTTTGAGGAGTTTGGTGTGAAGGAACTGGAGTGGCCTTCATAGAGCCGTGACCTCAACCCTACTGAGCAACTTTCTGATATTAGAATGCCAACTGCGCGCCAGGTCCTCTCCAACTTAAAGCGGAGGTTCACACAAAAATTGAACCTCCGCTTTTCAGAACCCCCCCCCCCCCCCCCTCCGGTGTCACATTTGACACCTTTCAGGGGGGGAGGGGGGTGCAGATACCTGTCTAAGACAGGTATCTGCACCAACTTCCGGGCATAGACTCCCACGGGAGTCTACGCCTCTTCCTGTCCCGCCGCGCTGTCTGCTCGGACACCCACGGGTCCCAGAGACAGCATGGAGCATTCCGATTGTGCTGCGCAACTCGCGCATGCGCAGTAGGGAACCGGCAAGTGAAGCCGCAACGGACCGAGGGACGGTTCGGCCTCGCTGGACCCCGGGACAGGTAAGTGTCCATATTTTAAAAGTCAGCAGCTGCAGTATTTGTAGCTGCTGACTTTTAAAAATATATATATAATTTTGCCGGACTCCCTCTTTAACCACCTTGCACCCACTATACGTCATATGACGTCCTTGACTTTCCGGGGGTATATCTAAATGATGGGTGTAGCTACAGACATCATTCAGATATTGCCGTTTTCAGCCGGCGATTCCCTGCACCATAAGAATGATCATATCGGCAGTTCCACCACTTGATCGTTCTTACGGGCGGCAGGAAGGGACATCCCCCCCCTCCCGCCACCCTCCGGTGCTTCTACTGACTCACCGCTTCCATCGGTGAGTCGGACACAGGATCCGCCGGCCCCCGGGTGGTGGTCATAGAGATTTCCGGCGGACCAGATGGTCGCCGGAGTCTCTATGATCGTTCGGAGGCCGGGCGCGATGTTATGATGTCACGCCCGGCCTCTGCATTCAAATAACGGCGGCGCCATGGCAGGGAAGCTGTGATCGTTTTTTTTATTTTAGGCTTCCCAGCCTAGAGGTGAGATGTGGGGTCTTATTGACCTCATATCTCACTGTAAATAGGTCCAATCGTGTCATATTCCTATTACAAGGGATGTTTACATTCCTTGTAATGGGAATAAAAGTAATCAAATTTTTATTTTTATTTTTTAAAGTGTCAAACTAAAAAAATAAAGTAAAATTAACAATAAAAAAAATTAAAAAATAAATTTAAAGCGCCCCTGTCCCCGTGAGCTCGTACGCAGAAGCAAACGCATACGCAAGTCCCGCCTACATATGAAAACGGTTTTCAAACCACACATGTGAGGTATCGCCTCGAACGTTGGAGCGAGAGCAATAATTCTATAGACCTCCTCTGTAACTCAATATATGTAACCAGTAAAACATTTTAAAGCGTCGCCTGTGGGGATTTTTAAATATCAAAGTTTGGCGCCATTCCACGAGTGTGTGCAATTTTGAAGCGTGACATGTTGGATATCTATTTACTCTGCGTATCTTCATCTTTCACATTATGCAAAAAAATTGGGCTAACTTTACTGTTTTTTTTTTTTTTTTTTTTTTTTTTTTTTTTTTTTTTTTTTTTTTTTTTTTTTTTACTGTTTTTTTTTTTTTTAAAGCATGAAACTGTTTTTTTTTTCTGAAAAAAAAAACGCGTTCAAAAAATTGCTGCGCAAATACAGTGCGAGATAAAAAGTTGCAACGATCGCCATTGTATTCTTTAGGGTCTTTGCTAAAAAAAAAACATATATAATGTTTGGAGGTTCTATGTAATTTTCTAGCAAAAAAAATTGGAATTTTACATGTAGGAGAGAAATGTCAGAATTGGCCTGGATCTCAGGTGGTTAATATGTAGCAGTTTATTCTGCCTGTTCATTGTTGTTTTTTTGTTAAAACTTTCAGACAAGCATACACTCCACCATTAGCCCCTGAAGAAGAGGTTTCACTATTTACAACCTTGAAATGCGTCGGGCTTTTTTGTACTAGTCAAACCGTCAGGACAGAGTTGTGTGGTGTTTATTGTATCGTTGCAATTTTTTCTGTTTGTTATCACCTGATCCATATATGCATCCAAATTTATTTTACTCTTACGTTTTAACTTTTTTCAATAAATTCATCTTTTGATATAATTCTATTGTTTGGAGACTCTCTGCCTCCTAGTCGGCTTTCACACCAAGCTGCCTACAGCGTCGGCGGTAAAACGCCGCTATTTTTAGTGGCGTTTTACCGTCAGACTTGGGGGCGCATTTCAGCCGCTAGCGGGGCGCTTTTACCCCCCACTAGCGGCCAGGAAAGGGTTAAAACCGCCCGCAATACGACTCAATAGCGGCGTTTTGCCGGCGGTATTACATCGCTGCCCCATTGATTTCAATGGGGAGCAGCGGTGGAGGAGCAGTAAACACACCGCTCCAAAGAAGCTGCTGGCAGGACTTTTCCTGACGCCCCGCCAGCGCACCACTCCAATGTGAAAGCCCTCGGGCCTTCACACTACAGACAATGGAGCAGCAGTTTGAGGGCGGATTGCAGGCACTATTTCTGACGATATAGCGCCTGCAAAACACCCTCGGTGTGAAAGGGGTCTTAAAGTCCCATAGAGGAAAAAATTCCCATTGTACAGAGCAGGTAAAAAACAGGTTTGTTATTTTTTTATTTTTTTTAATTCTTTACTTTAGAATCACTTTAATGTCTATGGTTTTGGAACGGGATATCAAACAAGGTTCAATAGATGCGATTGTCGGGTGTCCACAGACTTTTGCTGTGTATCTGCCGGTATCTTCTTGCTTCTTCTGAGTGACGTTTGAAATACAGGGGGCGTATTCACTGTAAACATGTTTTTGCATTTAAAACTACTGAAAAAAAATATGTTTTTAGAATACCACTTGTATACAACTGGGTGGAGGTCTCCTAATAAATCTGATCCACAAATACTACCAACCTCTGTTCAGTTACCGTATATACTCGAGTATAGGCCGACCAGAATATAAGCCGAGGCACCTAATTTTTACCACAAAAAACTGGGAAAACGTATTGACTCGAGTATAAGCCTAGGGTGAGAAATGCGCAGCTACTGTAAGTGGAAAAGAGGGTCAACAATGACCATTTGCAGCCTCACTGTGCCCATATGCAGCCATAGGTCCCCCAAACTTCAAACTTGGTAGTTATAGGTTCCTAGATGCCCCCTATACGCAGCCAAAATTTGGGGTCTCTGGACCCAAAGGGTCCTGAAATAACATTTCTGCGGATGGACACAGTTGACCGATTTTGGGGCTCCGTATCTCGGGGCCACTTGGTGCTAGGAACCCCAAATTTGGTGTGCAAACCCAGTGGAACCAGCACTACAACAGTTTTTCAGCACATTTTTTTTGTGCTGAAAATGCCCCCCTCGGCTTATACTGGAGTCAAGCACTTTTCTGCAGCAGAGAATGACATTTTCCAAACCGACTTTGGGGCCCTAAATTCCTATTACCAAGTGGCCCCTAGATATGGGGCCCCAAAGTTGGTTCGGAAAATGTCAAGCACTTTTCTGCAGCAGAGAATGATATTTTCCGATCCGACTTTGGGGCCCCCGTATCTCGGGGCCACTTGGTGCTAGGAACCCCAGGTAGTATATGTTGTAGTGTTAGTTCCTCTGGGTTTGCACACCAAAATGTGGGGTTCCTAGCACCAAGTGGCCCCCGAGATACGGGGCCCCAAATTCGGGTCAGAAAATGTCATTCTCTGCTGCAGAAAAGTGCTTGATTCCAGTATAAGCCGAGGGGGGCATTTTCAGCACAAAAAAAAGTGCTGAAAAGCTCGGCTTATACTCGAGTATATACGGTAATTGAAACCTGTGCTTCATATCACTGGTAGAAATTCATCCTGTAACTCGGTTTGCTGATAAGATTACAGATGCTGAACTTGGCATTCCATTACTGAGTCACCCATTAATATACACAACCTACCTGCTGACTCCATTTACTAAAGACAGAACTCCATCTAGGATTTTTTATTTTTTTTACCACTGAATACAAATCATGTCAAAGTGATCTGGAGGCCCAGCAGGAGCACCATGTGCATGCAAATGAAAAACAACAAGCCCCAACAAATCATAAGCTTACTGGAAATGCTTTGCTGATATACAAAGAGTCTAATAGAACATTAAACAGCAATGATGAGCCGTAAGGATACAACTATATTCATTAACCACTTACCGACCGGCCCCTGTACATACACTTAGTAGGGGTGCAATGGATCGTCGCCGATCCGTGATCCGAACGGGCCACCCCGTTCGGATCGGCACACCCCGCGATCCGCGGAGCGCTCCGCGGCCTTAGGAAAGGCCGCGGCTTCGGCCTAGCTCCGGAGCGGCGGCGGCCATCTTTGTACACCCGGCGGCCTTAGGAAAGGCCGCGGCTTCGGCCTAGCTCCAGAGCGGCGGCCATCTTGGTACACCCGGCCACTGTTTACAATGTGATCGCTCCGTCAAATTTGACGGAGCGATCACTTGTAAACATACCCTGCATTACCCAGCCAATATCCTGCATTAACCCTGCATATACTCTGCATTAACCCTGCATATACTCTGCATTAACCCTGCATATACTCTGCGATACTCTGCATTAACCCTGCATATACTCTGCATTAACCCTGCATATACTCTGCACTAACCCTGCATATACTCTGCATTACCCAGCCAATACTCTGCGATACTCTGCATTACCCAGCCAATACTCTGCGATACTCTGCATTACCCAGCCAATACTCTGCGATACTCTGCATTACCCAGCCAATACTCTGCGATACTCTGCATTAACCCTGCGATACCCAGCCAATACTCTGCGATACCCAGCCAATACTACAGTGGGGAGAGGATGTGGATATTACAGTGGGGGAGATGACGTGGATATTACAGTGGGGGAGATGACGTGGATATTACAGTGGGGACTATATGGTGGCGGAATTTTCACAGGTTTTTGCAAATTCAATTATTATTTGCTGATCCGAAAAATGATCCGATCCGTGACTCCTGATCCGAGGATCGATCCGATCCGTGAGTTTTTTGATCCGTTGCACCCCTAACACTTAGGCAGTTTGAAGATGGATATCTCGGTAATGGCAGCAGCGGCTGCCACAACCAAGGTATGCATCTTTAGAGCCGGTGTCCTGTCGGATAGTGTCCCCCATCGGATACTGTCCGCTGTGTACTGCGCATGCGCAGTACGGATGCCAAGCACATTCTGAAAATATCCGAAGATGAACGGCGCCTGCGCCGTGAGTCCAGGTTCAAGCCCCACCATCCAAGTGGACATAGAGTCAGAATAAAAAAAGAGCCGAGCGCAGCGAGGCCGTGCCCGGAGCGTGGCGAGCAAAGCCCTATCTTGTATGGTGGGGCTTGCACCTGGACTCACGGCGCAGGCGCCGTTCATCTCCGGAGATTTTCCTCGTCTCCTTGTGCTCCGTACTGCGCAAGCGCTGCGCCTGCGCAGTACGGGGCAGACACTATCCGATAGGCGGACATATTTTGACAGAACACCGGCGGTTCTGTTTACGACAATGGTGGTCTCTGTGGCAGGTTCGCCGCAAGATCACCGTTATCGGCGGCGGGAGAGGTGCCACCCCCCCCCCTCCTGCCGCTCTCCAGAGTGATCGGCGGAGGCGATCGGGACCTGTCCATGGCTGTGTATGGAGACGAGTGAGGGGAAAATGGCCCCCACCCTTCTCCATACCATAGCAAGGCGGAAGCAAAGTCAAAAACGTCACTTCCGCCCATACCTCTTAAAAAGGCACATTTTTCTGTTGTCATTTTTTCTTTTTTTGCATTTTATTCCAAATATGAGATCTGAGGACTTTTTGACCCCCCAGATCTCATATTTAACCGCTTCCTGACCGCCTCCTGCACATATACGTCGGCAGAATGGTACGGCTAGGCAAAAGCATGTACAGGTACGTTGCCCTTTAATTGCCTAGCCGTGGGCGCGCTCGCGACCCGGTCGGGAGCTCCGTGACCACGGCCGCGGGACCAGCGGACCCGATCGCCGCTGGTGTCCCGCGATCGGGCCACAGAGCTGAAGAACGGGGAGAGGTCTGTGTAAACAAACCTCTCCCCGCGCTTCCTACTCTGCCTGTCATTGATTGGCTGTTCCCGGTCATCGGGAAAGCCGATCAATGACGTCAGACGTCAGCCCCGCCCCCCTAATGTTAAAAAAAACACACACGTCACAGCCCATAACCCCTTCCCTCCCCCTAGTGGTTAACTCTTTCACCGCCAGTGTCATTTATACAGGAATCAATGCATTTAAATAGCACTGATTTCTGTATAAATGACAATGGTCCCAAAAATGCCGATGTGTCCGCCATAATGTCGCAGTCACAATAAAAATCGCTGATCGCCGCTATTACTAGTAAAAGAAAAAAAATATTAATAAAAATGCTATAAAACTATCCCCTATTTTGTAAACGCTATAACTTGCGCAAACCAATCAATAATCGCTAATTACCAAAAATATGTAGAAGAATACGTATCGGCCTAAACTGAGGAAAAAAAAAATGTTTTTATATATTTTTTTGGGGGATATTTATTATTATAGCAAAAAATATTGTATTTTTTTTCAAAATTGTCGCTCTATTTTTGTTTATAGCGCAAAAAATAAAAACCGCAGGGGCGATCAAATACCACCAAAAGAAAGCTCCATTTGTGGGAAAAAAAAAGGACGTCAATTTTGTTTGGGAACCACGTCGCACGACCGCGCAATTGTCAGTTAAAGCGACGCAGTGCCGAATCGCAAAAAGGGGCCTGGTCCTTTGGCTGCAAATTGGTCCGGGGCTGAAGTGGTTAAAGGCAGATTTTTCTGTTATTTTTTCAAATGACATTTTTTCTTTTTTTGCATTTTAGTCCAAATATGAGATCTGAGGAGTTTTTGACCCCCAGATCTCATATTTAAGAGGACCTGTCATGCTTTTTTTTTTATTACAAGGGATGTTTACATTCCTTGTAATAGGAATAAAAGTGACCCAATTTTTTTTTTTTTTCTTTTTTAAAACTTAAATTAAATATTGCGATGCATAGTAGCCTATTATGCTTTACCTTTGCAGGGTGACAAAGAGGAAGTAAACCCATCAGGGTTTACTTCCTCTTTAATGCATATAAAATCTGTTCATTCAGAAATCATAGACAGGTAAATATGAGCTGCAGTTGACCTCTTAAGCTGTATCGAACCGATTCAAGCTGCTTTTGCAGTCTCCTATACTTGTATGGTGAGAGAAACAGTTCTGACGTGAACACAGCGCAGAGGAGACATGGGAATCTAAGCTATTCCAGTGGAGAATAATTTATATTTTTCCAAAACACACCTTTATCTCTCTTGTAGCCTTCAGTCCAAAGCCTTCATTAGGAAACTCTACAAGTTCAAATCCTTCAGTTGATGCCTCATGTGTTCTCGCCCACTCAACAAGTTCAGTGAAATAATCTTCTCTGTTCCCGTCAAACACAATGGACAAGCCCACTACAAAATGTCAAAAGAAATTATTAAATGAAAAATAAAAAATAACTAAAAGGCATTACTACAGATTAAAGCGATGTTCCGGCCGAAATTATACTTTTTAAATAAAAATACCCCTATAATACACAAGCTTAATGTATTCTAGTAAAGTTAGTCTGTAAACTAAGGTCTGTTTTGTTAGTTTTTAGCAGTAGTTTGTTATTTTATAAACTTTCAGCAGGTCGTGGCCATCTTAAGTGTGGGCATCTGAGGCCAGACTGTATTTCTTCCTGGATCTCATCCTTGCAGATCTCGTACATGCTCAGTGCAGCATAAGCAGTGTAATAGGTTTCAGGTCAGGTTTCCATAGCAACGGCAGTTTGAGAGGAAGTTGCTGCCCCTTCCCAGGAGGCATTGCAAACAGGAAATGATGCGATGGGCCGCGGCCAGGGAGGAGGAAGTGAAAAATGAATACAGCAGATATACAGTCTGTGCTGAAAAAAAAAATAAAAAAAATATCCAATTTGTTTACAGTGCACAGTTTAGTGAGGGATGCTGAAGAGTTGTAAAAGTGGGTGGAACTCCACTTTAAGTTAAACCTGTATTAAAGAAAAAAAAAAGAGAACCTGCCACATTGTTGATTTAGAACAAAATGACAGGTTTTCTTCACAACCACCTCCTCTGCTACCTTCGTCGCGCTCCCTCATTTCTCCTTTCATCAGAGGCTTCAGAAATACCCAGTACCTTTAGGTAAGGTAGGAACATCTGGTCTTCTCCCTCTACTCCCATGATGTAGTGCTCAGGGCTGAGCGGCCAATTGCTAGACCCAAACACTCATGGGGACACCAAGAAATCCATTAACCCTGTGCAAGCTCCAATACAAAAAACGTACACAGGGATCCGACTCGGGGGTCCAGCAGGCAAAGGAAGCAAGAATCACTGGGCACTGGGTTTCTCAAGAGAACCTGTCACTTTGCCCTAAATGGACAAAGTGATGGATTTACTGCAGAACCCAATTTTGAGCAAATAAAACATTTCCCTTCGCTGTCGGGCTGTGCCCATACTGCAAGTCTTCATAGCTCTTTATTAAGGATGAGCTCCGGCGTGTTCGCATAGGGCATGTGCAGAGCCCGCCAGGAAGTCGGCACTGCAGAGCGCTAATCACAGGCAGTGAGACATTTCCCGATCTCTGCAGCGGCACATCGGGAAAATGTCTCACTGCCTGTGATTAGCGTTCTGCAGTGCCGACTTTCTGGCGGGCTCTGCACGTGCCCTATGCGAACACGCCGGAGATCATCATTACTGTTTATGTCTAGGGGAGAGGAGAAATCGTTTTACTTACTTGATCCTTGGACTCTCCCCACTAGTGATGCTTTCCTATGAGCCGGTGGTCTGTCCCTTGACGTCCTCACATCCAATGCAAGACTCTAGACCGGTGGCATGTGAGGGTGCAGATGCTACGGGGACCTGTCTAGCTGCGGGGATGAGTGGAGGATGGGGTAAGCAAATCTCCTTTAATTGTCCCCCTCGATATAAATAAGCATTTTATCCTCGTATTGTGGCCACAGCCCCACAGCAAGGGGTTATTTTTTTTTTTTTGTTCCCTTGGAGTTGAGCTTTAAGCTCCAGTAAACACTGAAGGAAAAGGTGCCATGATGTGTTTTTTTATCCAGACCTTTGACAGTCACACCAGGATTCTCCAAATTCCTTGTGCAAGAAAATATCTTTCCAAAAACTGGCCTAGCTATCATCCCCCAAGTGAGAGTTTTCGAGCCTGGCGATAGGTGGCTCCAGCACCTAGACCTTCATCGAGTTGGGGAAAAAAAGGCATGCCTACTGTCCCCAAACCTGGAAACGTGGACACTCTGTAGGACCTATTAATCAAGAGTTACAGTAGGAGCATGAAGGTTGTAGTTGGGACTCTTGGACATCCACAAGGCCCTAACTTGCCTTGTAGATGATCCTAATCTGACCAGAAAATCTCAAATCTTCCTAAAACGGAGTGCAACATTAAAGCCCTTTTGCTTTACTTTGCCTGCTTGCACGCCACCATTCTACGGGACTTCTGTCCTTCCGAGCTGTGCAGTGTAAAACAAATGTTGCATATGGGCAATTTGGCATAATGTGTCATCTCATATTGGTGTAAATAAAACAAATGTAAAATTAAAAATTCCTTGTATGAGAAAAAAAAAAACTTTCACTGACCTTTCTGCTTTTTCCGGATTCTTTCGACAAGGCTGCGGATCTGCACATATTCTTCCCACTCTCTCCCCGGAGCAGAACTGGGATTACTGCACTCTGCAGAAAGAAAACACAACAACTTTAATAGGAGACAGCAATTCTAATGTACAGCCCTCTCATTCACTTAAAGTGGTAGTAAACCGTTTTTTTTTTTTTTTTTTTTAAAAACACCTGCAAGACAAAGCCATTATGAGTATATGACTAGCATACTAGCTCATTATGCATAACTTACCTTAGATTGGGGCCCCCGAAGCCGCCCTCGTCTCCCCCTCCAGCTGCAGCCATCTCTTCACAGATACCCGGAAGGTTACTTCCAGGTATCGCCGCTCCGGCCAATCGCAGCTCCGCTGCAGCGCTGGGATTGGCCGGAGAAGCAACGGCGTGTGCGCGGGAGACGTCAAATCCGGCAAGGCCGGATTTGTGAATGGGGATTAACCCTGTGAATGCACCGTTGTCTACAGGCGCGCAATGCGCTGTAGAAAACGTAAAACTTTTTGGCAAATATTTCCTAAACCGTGTAGGTTTAGGAGATATTCCTTGTACCTACAGGTAAGCCTTAATCTAGGCTTACCTGTAGGTGCAAGTTGTAATGGAGGGTATACAACCACTTTAACCTGCATCAACTATAGTTTTGGATAGAGAGGAGAAAAGTTGGAACACCTATCAGGTTTTATTGTCTGGGGCTCTGTTAGGGATATTTCCCCCTCACTTTCTGTTCTGCAGTCACCTTTTACCAGACAGGAAGTGAGAGAAAATCTGAAAAAACAGACAAACGACAATTTAAAAATAAAAATCACTTACCTTTCAGAACCACTTGTATGTCTGACTTTTTTTTTTTTAAGAATCATACTTACCTAGGAGGATGCAACATCGGTCCGATGCTGCATCTGTCCCCTGGTGCTTCCAACACAGATAACAGAGCGATCGCTCGGTTCTCACGGTTCCGTGAGCAAAGAGCTGTTCACTGTCAGTCAGCAGCTCCCTGCTCTGCCTCCTCGCTCTCACTGGAGCTCTTGGCTGTGGAGGGTGCGGGGGCGGCCGGCTCAGGCTTTCAGCGGCTCGCTGAGAGCCTAAGCCTGGTGCTGGTCCAGGCATGTGGGTGGATTCCGCCTCCATTGTCGCAATCTTGCCTGAGCCCGGACCGGCTCTGTAACATAAGCCGACAGCGGCTGAAAACAGGTCACAGGAGTGCAGAACGAACAACACTCCTGTGAACCACAGAAGAAGTACAGCCAAACGAGCTTTACATTTTGAGGTTAGTGGGGAAATCCCTTAAAGCAGGGATATGCAATTAGTGGACCTCCAGCTGTTGCAAAACTACAAGTCCCATCATGCCTCTGGGTGTCATGCTTGTGGCTATCAGAGTCTTGCTATGCCTCATGGGACTTGCAGTTCTGCAACAGCTGGGAGGTCCGCTAATCGCATATCCCTGCCCTAAAGCTTTCTAAAAAAGCAGAGCCGAGCTTCCTGGTAGAAGTTGGTTCTCCACTATGGGCTGGACAACATAGAAATGGTGTAAAAGCATGCTCTAATGCTAGCAAATTAATTTCATCTATTTGTATTTTAGACAGAGCTTTTATTTTGGAAGTATTTAACAACCACTGGGTTTTATTTTTTATTATATAAAAAGGGAAAAGATCCAATACTTAGCCCCCGTACACACGGTCGGAAATCCCAACCACAAAATCTGTCGGTTTTTTTCTGGCGGATTTTGTCCGACACTGGTGTTGCATACACACGGTTGGACAAAGTTTTCGGAAAATCCGATTGTTCTGAACGTGGTGACGTTCGTTGCGTACGACGGAACTATGTAGAGGCTAGTAGCCAATAGCTTCAATTTTTTTCCGTCGGAAATTCCGACTGAAAAAGTCCGCTAGGGCCCACACACGATCGGATTTTCCGACAACATAATCCGATCAGACTTTCTCTATTGGAATATCTGACCGTGTGTACGGGGCATTAGATTTGCTTACTGTAACGACACCCCGAGTATGAAAGGGGTTAAAGCCGTTTAGGACATTCCATACCCGAACACAAAGGCAGCTACCGAACACTCCAATCAGCCAAACAAGAAACCCAATAGGAATAATTCTTCCCCAAGTACGAGACGAGGCTCTGTGTTGAGGGTCAAGTAGGAATCTGACTTTATCGGAAAGAATATAGGTCTTATATACAGTAAGGCCCCTTTCACACTGGGGCGGTGAGCCGCGGTGACGGTAAAGCAGCGCTATATTTAGCGCTGCAATAGGAATAATTCTTCCCCCAAGTACGAGACGAGGCTCTGTGTTGAGGGTCAAGTAGGAATCTGACTTTATCGGAAAGAATACAGGTCTTATATACAGTAAAAGAGGAGGTGCATACCTCCTGCTCATATTACTCTGAAAATACACCTGTGACCAGAAACCTAATTAACATGAGCTAATTATCTAATCCTTTAGACAGCCTAGGTGACTCAGAGACATGACCTTTAGGACAGACTTCACGTCACCTAGCTCACCGACTACACAATACACATTATCATACATCTCAACACAGAACTCCTTAATTAGCACAATGCGTGAAAGACTCTTCGAAGCTGTGACAAGTCATACTAGACTAATTTACATTATAGCAGACGCAGACAGAGACAGGTGGCTGGAATTGACATCAGCATCTCCTAACAGTATTTGTCCCAGCATTATGAATCAGCCACTATTTTTAATAAGGCAAATATATATTAATATTTTCTTGGTCACACTGCGGCCAAAAGGGACTCCAGTCACACTTACATTTAAAAGAAGTACAGCCAAAGCTTGTTTGGCTGTACTTCTCCTGTGGATTACAGGAGTGCAGTCCGTTCTGCATTCCTGTGACCCGTTTTCAGCAGACAGCAGGCTGAAGTCGGCTGACGTCACAGAGCCTGTCCAGGCTTGGGCAAGATTGCGACAATAAAGTGGGGATCCGCCCACATTCCTGGATCGGCACCTGGCACAGCACGCTCCCACGCCCTCCACAGCCTATTGCTCTAGTGAGCAGTCACCAGCTCTCAGCTCAGGGAGCTGTGAGAACCGAGCGATCGGTGGTGTTTGAACGTTCAGTTCTCAATGTTAGTGTCAGCGGGGGACGGATGCAGCATTGGACCAATACCGCATCCACCTAAAGTATGACTCTGGAAAAAAAAAAAAAAAAACAACCCCATACTTCTCTTTTAACATTAATTTCCTTAAAAAAATAAAAGTATCCCACATTTACTGGTGGTCAGTGGCACTGTAAACCCTCCCACCTTTAAAAACAATCCCCATCATTTGTGGTTAGTGGGAGCCCCACTTTCTGACAACTTTCCTTCCTGTTGCATTTATAAACATTAAGTCGGTCAAAATGGAGGAAAGGGAACTGTGATTGGTTCATACCAATCACAAGGTACAGAGCCACTCTGGTTGTCTCTGTAAATAGTGACTGTGGTCTGAGCTGGTCTACAGCATTTACAAAATCTACAAAACTATTGAGGAAATGCTTGAGTTATATGCAGCCAGAAAATACAAAGAACAACACAGCACTGAGTTCTCTCCATACTTACTCTGCAGTAACTCATTGATCAGGTTCATCATCTCCTTCGGGGACACAGCTGCTGCTGCCCCAGTGCCTGACTTCTGGGTTTTCACCCTGCTCTTCTTCCCCATCTCTGGATCTGCCTGCAATATCAGAGCATCATAACAAGATTTCTGTTGCACCAAAACACATAAGGTTATTTATACAGCAAAAGGAACAAAACGTGTTATTTATATTTGGGGCATCTCAGTTACTTCCTAAAAAAAACTGAAAAATACTGTATATACTCGAGTATAAGCCGACCCGAATATAAGCCGAGGCACCTAATTTTACCACAGAAAACTGGGAAAACTTATTGACTCGAGTATAAGCCTAGGGTGAGAAATGCGCAGCTACTGTAAGTGGAAAAGAGGGTCAACAATGCCCATTTGCAGTCATAGGTCCCCTGAACTTGGTAGTTAACTGTTCCTAGGTGCCCCCTAGCTGCAGCCAAAATTTGGAGTCTCTGGACCCGAAATGACATTGCTGCAGATGGACACGGTTGACCGACTTTGGGGCCCCGTATCTCGGGGTCAAATTTGGCGTGCAATCCCAGTTGAACTATCACTACAACATATTCAAATATGGAGTTCCTTGCACCAAGTGGCCCCGAGATACAGGGGGCCCCAAAGTCGGTTCAGAAAAATGTCAAGCACTTTTCTGCAGCAGAGAATGACATTTTCCACCCCAAATTTGCACACCCAATTTGGGTTCCTAGCACTAAGTGGCCCTGAGATACGGGGCCCAAAATCGGGTCGGAAAATGTAATTCTCTACTGTAGAAAAGTGCTTGACTCGAGTATAAGCCGAGGGGGAGCATTTTCAGCACGTAAAAATGTGCTGAAAAACTGTTGTAGTGCTAGTTCCACTGGGTTTGCACACCAAATTTGGGGTTCCTAGCACCAAGTGGCCCCGAGATACGGGGCCCCAAAATCGGTCAACTGTGTCCATCTGCAGCAATGTTATTTCAGGACCCTTTGGGTTCAGAGACCTCAAATTTTTGCTGCAGCTAGGGGAGCATCTAGGAACCTATAACTACCAAGTTTGACGTTTGGGGGACCTATAGCTGCAATGCAATGTGCAGAAAAACTCGGCTTATACTCGAGTATATACGGTAGTTTGCAACAACAGAAATTTTTTTTCCCCAGGTAGCTGGAATGGTCACCACATTCCAGCTACCTGGGGAAAAAAATTTAAAACGCTGGCGAACTGCAAATGACACTAGCAAGCTGCAAATGACGCTGGGCAGGTTGCAAATGACGCTGGGCAGGTTGCAAATGACGCTGGGCAAGGCTGCAAATGACGCTGGGCAAGGCTGCAAATGACGCTGGGCAAGGCTGCAAATGACGCCGGGCAAGCTGCAAATGACGCTGGGCAAGCTACAAATGACGCTGGGCAAGCTACAAATGACGCTGGGCAGGTTGCAAATGACGCTGGGCAGGTTGCAAATGACGCTGGGCAGGTTGCAAATGACGCTGGGCAAGGCTGCAAATGACGCTGGGCAAGCTGCAAATGACGCTTAAATGTAAGTTTTTTTTTTTCCCTAAACTTCTCTCCTAAAACTTTTTTTCCTTAAAATTCCCTCCTAAACTTGGGGTGCGTGTTATACGCCGGTGCGTGTTATACGCCGATAAATACGGTATATATTTCTTTCCTCAGACAGATAGCACTTTCCTTTATTTCTATTTAAAGTGGTAGTAAATAGGGATGCACAGATATAATCGCCCAGCAAAAGTCATGTTATTGGCATTTTGCAGATAGAAAAAAAAAAAAGATGGAGATAATGGCTACAAAAAAACGAGCGTGATTTTGCCGCATTTATCATAGGTCGTGTGACTCAAAAACCGCATCAAAAACGTAACACAAGTGTGTATTTGATTTAAATCCCTAGTAAAAAGGCTTGGATTTAAATCATAATCTTTAACCACTTCAATACCGGGCACTTAAACCCCCCTCCTGCTCAGACCAATTTTCAGCTTTCGGCGCTGACGCACTTTGAATGACAATTGCGCGGTCATACAACACTGAACCCAAATTACATTTTTATCATTTTTTTTGTATTTTTTAGTATTATAGCCTTTCTGAAAAGCAGCATTGGAGGGGGGGAGAGTTTACTACCACTTTAATCCCCACTGGATTTGCAAAGTTTTCTTAGTAGATAAGGACTTTGATTCCAATTTAGCAGTGCAGCGGGTGGCTACTTTTCTCACATCAGCTTGCCTCCATTTTTACCTTTATTTGCTAAACTGAAATCCTGCGATGAAGTCCCGGAGCACCTACCAAAGGAAAAAAAAAAACAAGTTAGCAACAAAAAGAGAAAAATTACTTTCAGAAACATGAACATAAAATGCAATCCAATTTTAGCCCAAATGTTAGGGCGAGAGCGATGTTACCACAATTGGGCTATAAACAGTTTAAAATGTACCGTATATACTCGAGTATAGGTCGACCCGAATATAAGCCGAGGCCCCTAATTTACCACAAAAAAAAAAAACTGGAAAAATGTATTGACCCGTGTATAAACCGAGGGTGAGAAATGCGCAGCTACTGTAAGTGGAAAAGAGGGTCAACAATGCCCACCTGCAGCTGCATGTCTCCCTGTGTCCTGTGCATACCTCCCTGTGTCCTGTCCTGTGTCCCTCCCTGTGTCCCGTCCTGTGTCCCTCCCTGTGTCCCGTGTCCCTCCCTGTGTCCCGTGTCCCTCCCTGTGTCCTGTCCTGTGTACCTCCCTGTGTCCTGTGCATACCTCCCTGTGTCCCTCCCTGTGTCCCGTGTACCTCCCTGTGTCCCGTGTACCTCCCTGTGTCCCGCGTACCTCCCTGTGTCCCGCGTACCTCCCAGTGTCCCGCGTACCTCCCAGTGTCCCGCGTACCTCCCAGTGTCCCGCGTACCTCCCAGTGTCCCGCGTCCCTCCCAGTGTCCCGCGTCCCTCCCTGTGTCCCGCGTCCCTCCCTGTGTCCCGCGTCCCTCCCTGTGTCCCGCGTCCCTCCCTGTGTCCCGCGTCCCTCCCTGTGTCCCGCGTTCCTCCCCGTGTCCCGCGTTCCTCCCCGTGTCCCGCGTTCCTCCCCGTGTCCCGCGTACCTCCCAGTGTCCCGCGTACCTCCCTGTGTCCCGCGTCCCTCCCTGTGTCCCGCGTACCTCCCTGTGTCCCGCGTACCTCCCTGTGTCCCGCGTACCTCCCTGTGTCCCGCGTTCCTCCCCGTGTCCCGCGTTCCTCCCCGTGTCCCGCGTACCTCCCCGTGTCCCGCGTACCTCCCAGTGTCCCGCGTACCTCCCAGTGTCCCGCGTTTCTCCCTGTGTCCTGTGTACCTCCCTGTGTACCTCCATGTGTCCCGCGTACCTCCCAGTGTCCCGCGTACCTCCCAGTGTCCCGCGTACCTCCCTGTGTCCCGCGTTCCTCCCCGTGTCCCGCGTTCCTCCCCGTGTCCCGCGTTCCTCCCCGTGTCCCGCGTTCCTCCCCGTGTCCCGCGTCCCTCCCTGTGTCCCGCGTCCCTCCCTGTGTCCCGCGTTTCTCCCTGTGTCCTGTGTACCTCCCTGTGTACCTCCATGTGTCCCGCGTACCTCCCAGTGTCCCGCGTACCTCCCAGTGTCCCGCGTACCTCCCTGTGTACCTCCATGTGTCCCGTGTCCCTCCCTGTGTCCCGCGTACCTCCCAGTGTCCCGCGTACCTCCCAGTGTCCCGCGTACCTCCCAGTGTCCCGCGTACCTCCCAGTGTCCCGCGTACCTCCCAGTGTCCCGCGTACCTCCCTGTGTCCCGCGTCCCTCCCTGTGTCCCGCGTCCCTCCCTGTGTCCCGCGTTTCTCCCTGTGTCCCGTGTACCTCCCTGTGTACCTCCATGTGTCCCGTGTCCCTCCCTGTGTCCCGCGTACCTCCCAGTGTCCCGCGTACCTCCCAGTGTCCCGCGTACCTCCCAGTGTCCCGCGTACCTCCCAGTGTCCCGCGTACCTCCCAGTGTCCCGCGTACCTCCCAGTGTCCCGCGTACCTCCCAGTGTCCCGCGTACCTCCCTGTGTCCCGCGTACCTCCCTGTGTCCCGCGTACCTCCCTGTGTCCCGCGTCCCTCCCTGTGTCCCGCGTCCCTCCCTGTGTCCCGCGTTTCTCCCTGTGTCCTGTGTACCTCCCTGTGTACCTCCATGTGTCCCGTGTCCCTCCCTGTGTCCCGCGTACCTCCCAGTGTCCCGCGTACCTCCCAGTGTCCCGCGTACCTCCCAGTGTCCCGCGTACCTCCCAGTGTCCCGCGTACCTCCCAGTGTCCCGCGTACCTCCCAGTGTCCCGCGTACCTCCCAGTGTCCCGCGTACCTCCCAGTGTCCCGCGTACCTCCCTGTGTCCCGCGTCCCTCCCTGTGTCCCGCGTCCCTCCCTGTGTCCCGCGTTTCTCCCTGTGTCCTGTGTACCTCCCTGTGTACCTCCATGTGTCCCGTGTCCCTCCCTGTGTCCCGCGTACCTCCCAGTGTCCCGCGTACCTCCCAGTGTCCCGCGTACCTCCCAGTGTCCCGCGTACCTCCCAGTGTCCCGCGTACCTCCCAGTGTCCCGCGTACCTCCCAGTGTCCCGCGTACCTCCCAGTGTCCCGCGTACCTCCCAGTGTCCCGCGTACCTCCCAGTGTCCCGCGTACCTCCCTGTGTCCCGCGTACCTCCCTGTGTCCCGCGTACCTCCCTGTGTCCCGCGTCCCTCCCTGTGTCCCGCGTCCCTCCCTGTGTCCCGCGTTTCTCCCTGTGTCCTGTGTACCTCCCTGTGTACCTCCATGTGTCCCGTGTCCCTCCCTGTGTCCCGCGTACCTCCCAGTGTCCCGCGTACCTCCCAGTGTCCCGCGTACCTCCCAGTGTCCCGCGTACCTCCCAGTGTCCCGCGTACCTCCCAGTGTCCCGCGTACCTCCCAGTGTCCCGCGTACCTCCCAGTGTCCCGCGTCCCTCCCAGTGTCCCGCGTCCCTCCCAGTGTCCCGCGTCCCTCCCTGTGTCCCGCGTCCCTCCCTGTGTCCCGCGTCCCTCCCTGTGTCCCGCGTCCCTCCCTGTGTCCCTCCCTGTGTCCCGCGTCCCTCCCTGTGTCCCGCGTCCCTCCCTGTGTCCCGCGTCCCTCCCTGTGTCCCGCGTCCCTCCCTGTGTCCCGCGTCCCTCCCTGTGTCCCGCGTTTCTCCCTGTGTCCTGTGTACCTCCCTGTGTACCTCCATGTGTCCCGCGTACCTCCCAGTGTCCCGCGTACCTCCCAGTGTCCCGCGTACCTCCCAGTGTCCCGCGTACCTCCCAGTGTCCCGCGTACCTCCCAGTGTCCCGCGTACCTCCCAGTGTCCCGCGTACCTCCCAGTGTCCCGCGTACCTCCCTGTGTCCCGCGTCCCTCCCTGTGTCCCGCGTTTCTCCCTGTGTCCTGTGTACCTCCCTGTGTACCTCCATGTGTCCCGTGTCCCTCTCTGTGTCCCGTGTCCCTCCCAGTGTCCCGCGTACCTCCCAGTGTCCCGCGTACCTCCCAGTGTCCCGCGTACCTCCCAGTGTCCCGCGTACCTCCCAGTGTCCCGCGTACCTCCCAGTGTCCCGCGTACCTCCCAGTGTCCCGCGTACCTCCCAGTGTCCCGCGTACCTCCCAGTGTCCCGCGTACCTCCCAGTGTCCCGCGTACCTCCCAGTGTCCCGCGTACCTCCCTGTGTCCCGCGTACCTCCCTGTGTCCCGCGTCCCTCCCTGTGTCCCGCGTTTCTCCCTGTGTCCTGTGTACCTCCCTGTGTACCTCCATGTGTCCCGTGTCCCTCTCTGTGTCCCGCGTACCTCCCAGTGTCCCGCGTACCTCCCAGTGTCCCGCGTACCTCCCAGTGTCCCGCGTACCTCCCAGTGTCCCGCGTACCTCCCAGTGTCCCGCGTACCTCCCAGTGTCCCGCGTACCTCCCAGTGTCCCGCGTCCCTCCCAGTGTCCCGCGTCCCTCCCTGTGTCCCGCGTCCCTCCCTGTGTCCCGCGTCCCTCCCTGTGTCCCGCGTCCCTCCCTGTGTCCCTCCCTGTGTCCCGCGTCCCTCCCTGTGTCCCGCGTACCTCCCAGTGTCCCGCGTACCTCCCAGTGTCCCGCGTACCTCCCAGTGTCCCGCGTACCTCCCAGTGTCCCGCGTACCTCCCAGTGTCCCGCGTACCTCCCAGTGTCCCGCGTACCTCCCAGTGTCCCGCGTACCTCCCAGTGTCCCGCGTCCCTCCCAGTGTCCCGCGTCCCTCCCAGTGTCCCGCGTCCCTCCCTGTGTCCCGCGTCCCTCCCTGTGTCCCGCGTCCCTCCCTGTGTCCCGCGTCCCTCCCTGTGTCCCGCGTCCCTCCCTGTGTCCCTCCCTGTGTCCCGCGTCCCTCCCTGTGTCCCGCGTCCCTCCCTGTGTCCCGCGTCCCTCCCTGTGTCCCGCGTCCCTCCCTGTGTCCCGCGTCCCTCCCTGTGTCCCGCGTTTCTCCCTGTGTCCTGTGTACCTCCCTGTGTACCTCCATGTGTCCCGCGTACCTCCCAGTGTCCCGCGTACCTCCCAGTGTCCCGCGTACCTCCCAGTGTCCCGCGTACCTCCCAGTGTCCCGCGTACCTCCCAGAGTCCCGCGTACCTCCCAGTGTCCCGCGTACCTCCCAGTGTCCCGCGTACCTCCCAGTGTCCCGCGTACCTCCCAGTGTCCCGCGTACCTCCCAGTGTCCCGCGTACCTCCCTGTGTCCCGCGTACCTCCCTGTGTCCCGCGTACCTCCCTGTGTCCCGCGTCCCTCCCTGTGTCCCGCGTTTCTCCCTGTGTCCTGTGTACCTCCCTGTGTACCTCCATGTGTCCCGTGTCCCTCTCTGTGTCCCGCGTACCTCCCAGTGTCCCGCGTACCTCCCAGTGTCCCGCGTACCTCCCAGTGTCCCGCGTACCTCCCAGTGTCCCGCGTACCTCCCAGTGTCCCGCGTACCTCCCAGTGTCCCGCGTACCTCCCAGTGTCCCGCGTACCTCCCAGTGTCCCGCGTACCTCCCAGTGTCCCGCGTACCTCCCAGTGTCCCGCGTACCTCCCTGTGTCCCGCGTACCTCCCTGTGTCCCGCGTACCTCCCTGTGTCCCGCGTACCTCCCTGTGTCCCGCGTCCCTCCCTGTGTCCCGCGTCCCTCCCTGTGTCCCGCGTTTCTCCCTGTGTCCTGTGTACCTCCCTGTGTACCTCCATGTGTCCCGTGTCCCTCTCTGTGTCCCGCGTACCTCCCAGTGTCCCGCGTACCTCCCAGTGTCCCGCGTACCTCCCAGTGTCCCGCGTACCTCCCAGTGTCCCGCGTACCTCCCAGTGTCCCGCGTACCTCCCAGTGTCCCGCGTACCTCCCAGTGTCCCGCGTACCTCCCAGTGTCCCGCGTCCCTCCCTGTGTCCTGTGTACCTCCCTGTGTACCTCCATGTGTCCCGCGTCCCTCCCTGTGTCCCGCGTACCTCCCAGTGTCCCGCGTACCTCCCAGTGTCCCGCGTACCTCCCAGTGTCCCGCGTCCCTCCCTGTGTCCCGCGTTTCTCCCTGTGTACCTCCATGTGTCCCGCGTACCTCCCTGTGTCCCGCGTACCTCCCTGTGTCCCGCGTACCTCCCTGTGTCCCGCGTACCTCCCTGTGTCCCGCGTACCTCCCTGTGTCCCGCGTACCTCCCTGTGTCCCGCGTACCTCCCTGTGTCCCGCGTACCTCCCTGTGTCCCGCGTACCTCCCAGTGTCCCGCGTACCTCCCAGTGTCCCGCGTACCTCCCAGTGTCCCGCGTCCCTCCCAGTGTCCCGCGTCCCTCCCTGTGTCCCGCGTCCCTCCCTGTGTCCCGCGTCCCTCCCTGTGTCCCGCGTTTCTCCCTGTGTCCTGTGTACCTCCCTGTGTACCTCCATGTGTCCCGTGTCCCTCCCTGTGTCCCGCGTACCTCCCTGTGTCCCGCGTACCTCCCTGTGTCCCGCGTACCTCCCTGTGTCCCGCGTACCTCCCTGTGTCCCGCGTACCTCCCTGTGTCCCGCGTACCTCCCTGTGTCCCGCGTACCTCCCTGTGTCCCGCGTACCTCCCTGTGTCCCGCGTACCTCCCTGTGTCCCGCGTTCCTCCCTGTGTCCCGCGTTCCTCCCAGTGTCCCGCGTTCCTCCCAGTGTCCCGCGTTCCTCCCAGTGTCCCGCGTTCCTCCCAGTGTCCCGCGTTCCTCCCAGTGTCCCGCGTTCCTCCCAGTGTCCCGCGTTCCTCCCAGTGTCCCGCGTTCCTCCCAGTGTCCCGCGTTCCTCCCAGTGTCCCGCGTTCCTCCCAGTGTCCCGCGTTCCTCCCAGTGTCCCGCGTTCCTCCCAGTGTCCCGCGTTCCTCCCAGTGTCCCGCGTTCCTCCCAGTGTCCCGCGTTCCTCCCAGTGTCCCGCGTTCCTCCCAGTGTCCCGCGTTCCTCCCAGTGTCCCGCGTTCCTCCCAGTGTCCCGCGTACCTCCCAGTGTCCCGCATACCTCCCTGTGTCCCGCGTCCCTCCCTGTGTCCCGCGTCCCTCCCTGTGTCCAGAGTACCTCCCTGTGTACCTCCCTGTGTCCCTCTCTGTGTCCCGCGTTCCTCCCAGTGTCCCGCGTTCCTCCCAGTGTCCCGCGTTCCTCCCAGTGTCCCGCGTACCTCCCAGTGTCCCGCGTACCTCCCAGTGTCCCGCGTACCTCCCAGTGTCCCGCGTACCTCCCTGTGTCCCGCGTCCCTCCCTGTGTCCCGCGTCCCTCCCTGTGTCCTGTGTACCTCCCTGTGTACCTCCCTGTGTCCCTCTCTGTGTCCCGCGTACCTCCCAGTGTCCCGCGTACCTCCCAGTGTCCCGCGTACCTCCCAGTGTCCCGCGTACCTCCCAGTGTCCCGCGTACCTCCCAGTGTCCCGCGTCCCTCCCAGTGTCCCGCGTCCCTCCCAGTGTCCCGCGTCCCTCCCTGTGTCCCGCGTCCCTCCCTGTGTCCCGCGTCCCTCCCTGTGTCCCGCGTCCCTCCCTGTGTCCCGCGTCCCTCCCTGTGTCCCGCGTTTCTCCCTGTGTCCTGTGTACCTCCCTGTGTCCCGCGTACCTCCCTGTGTCCCGCGTCCCTCCCTGTGTCCCGCGTCCCTCCCTGTGTCCCGCGTCCCTCCCTGTGTCCCGCGTCCCTCCCTGTGTCCCGCGTTTCTCCCTGTGTCCTGTGTACCTCCCTGTGTACCTCCATGTGTCCCGTGTCCCTCCCTGTGTCCCGCGTACCTCCCTGTGTCCCGCGTACCTCCCCTTACACTGCCACCTAGTGGTTAACCCCTTCACTGCCAGTGTCATTTACACAGGAATCAATGCATTTAAATAGCACTGATTGCTGTATAAATGACAATGGTCCCAAAAATGTGTCAAAAATGTCCGATGTGTCCGCCATAATGTCGCAGTCACAATTAAAATCGCTGATCGCCGCCATTACTAGTAAAAAGAAATTATTAATAAAAATGCTATAAAACTATCCCCTATTTTGTAAACGCTCTAACTTCTGCGCAAACCAATCAATAATCGCTTATTGCGATTTTTTTTACCAAAAATATGTAGAAGAATACGTATCGGCCTAAACTGAGGAAAAATAAAATGCTTTTTTATATATATTTTTGGGGGATAATTATTATAGCAAAAAGTTAAAAATAATGCGTGTTTTTCAAAATTGTTGCTCTTTTTTTGTTTATAGCGCAAAAAATAAAAACCGCAGGGGCGATCAAATACCACCAAAAGAAAAGCTCTATTTGTGGGGAAAAAAAGGACGCCAATTTTGTTTGGGAGCCACGTCGCACGACTGCGCAATGGTCAGTTAAAGCGACGCAGTGCCGAATCGCAAAAAGTGCTCTGGTCTTAAGCCAGCAAAATGGTCCGGGGCGGAAAGTGGTTAAGGCATAAACGAGAAAAAAAAAATAATTGTTAGGAGTCACGGATGATTTCTGTATTTTTTTTTTTTACTTGAGCTAGCTGCCTCCTGGGATTTGTCTCGGCTTGATTAGAATAGTAAACTGTAAACAATACCGTACACTGGAAAGAACATAAAAAATGTATGAACTAAAAAAAATAAAAAAAAAAATAAAAAAAAATGTACATATGATATTCATGTTCTTATTCTATTAGGCCCTTCCCGGCCAAAACCCGCAAACAAAGGCTGCGACCGGCGGAACCCATTCCTCTTTTGGAAATGTACAGATCTTTCATTCGGCGTCCTTCCTGTTTGAAGTGGAGATAAAGTAAACCATGTTTGCACAAGAACCCTGCATCATGTCAGCTACAAAAAGCATAATTATTTTGTCACCAGCTCCATGGAAACCGAGTAAAAAAGGGATTTATTTAAATATCATAGAGATCACAGCACAAAACACGGCACTATATGATGGGGATAAGCTCGTCGGCTTCCTCTGTAGAGGACGGATATTCTGTAAAAAGGGGGGGGGGGGGGGGGCTGCTGCACTACAGAAGATTTTTCACCTCAATGCCTAGAAAGCATTAAAGGTGAAAAACCTAGATCTGGGCGATTTTCTCCCAAAAAAAAAAATCTGCAATTTAAAAAAAATTTGAATATTCGCATCAAGTTTTTTTTATTTTTTGTTACACCCACTTTTTAAAGCGGTGGCTCAGCAAAAAAAAAAAAAAAAAAGTTTAAAAGTCAGCAGCTAAAAAAAAAAATGTAGCTGCTGACTTTTAATAAGTACACTTACCCTCCCAGGGCGCCCGCGATGTCGGTCGTGGAGGCCGAGATGTCCCTCGGCGCTCCGGTCCCAGCGCCGCCATCCTCAGTAAGGGAAACGGGCAGCGAGCGCTGCCCGTTTCCTACTGCGCGAGTCGTCGCGCGGCCTACTGAGCATGCGCGAGTCGTCGCTCGGCGCTTTGTGAATGGGGAACGCGATGTGTTGTGGGACACAGTTCCCATAACACACCGCGCCCCATTCACTAGAAGACGGCGCTCGGAGCAGAAGAGAGAACAGCGCCGCGGTAAAAGGAAGAGGCAGATTAGGACGATCTGCCTAGCAACAGCCATTTCTGGTAAGTAAAAAAAAAAATTGTATTTTTTTTTTATTTAAAATTTTTATTAACATTTTTTTTAAGTTTTTTTCTTCAGGGTGGCCCTCCACTTTAAAGTGATTTAAACCCTATATACAGGGCCGGCCCAAGAATGAAATTCTATTGACGCTTAGTGAAACTGTGTGCGACACTGTCATGTAATATAAACTTCATGCAGAGAGACCAGCTGTCAAAATTCAGCAGTGATGTCGGGGGTGGGCGGGACCCAGCAGCTATCAAACACCAGCCAATGGGATGGGATCTGGGTGGGCTGCTATGTGTATGTGGCCCTGCCCCCTTTCTTAAGCAGCCCAATCATTGGCTGGTGTTGGAATCCCGCCCACCCCCACGTTATCACCGCTGAATTTTGACAGCTGGTCTCTCTCTGCATGAAGTTACATTACATGTGTCACACACAGTGTGCGGGACCCAGAAGCTATCAAACACCAGCCAATGATTGGGCACTGTATTAGTGTCACTGGTTCCCACAAAGTGTCAGTTAGTCTCAGATTGTCTGCCACAATATCGCAGTCCCCCTATAAAGATGCTGATCGCCACCATTGCTAGTATAAATAAAAATGACAGTATATATTCCATAGTTTGTAGACGCTATACCTGTTGTGCAAAGCAATCAATATACGCTAATTGGGAAGAAGAAGAAGAAGAAGAAGAAGAAGAAGAAGAAGAAGAAGAAGAAGAAGAAGAAGAAGAAGAAGAAGAAGAAGAAGAAGAAGAAGAAGAAGAAGAAGAAGAAGAAGAAGAAGAAGAAGAAGAAGAAGAAGAAGAAGAAGAAAGAAGAAGAAGAAAGCTCTTCTGTAACTATGTATAAAATATCCATACCTGGAATTCCTCTTTAAAGTGGTTGTAACATCTAAAAAAGGTTTTTACCTTAATACCCTCTCTGCTCTGCATAAAGAAACCTCTTGGGTGCATCTCAGGATCAAGCCTGCATGAGTACCCCGCTTGCTGGGGGGGGTACTTACAGGGCTGCTGTTAGAAACCAAAGGACCCCAATACTGCCTACCTGACAGGGTCCCCCCCCCCCCCCACAAGATTATATTTTCACCATAATCATTAGTATATGACATATTTACCTGCCTCCCTCCCCCACTCTCCATCCTAAAACATCCCCTTCTGGCAGGATAGGAAGGCAGCCGGTCATTGGTCAAGCTGTGGGGAAAAGAGGCACACAGGGGGGCCCGGAAAAGCAGAGGGATGGGGGTGGGGGGTGTAGATACTAGAACTGATCCCCCTGCCGCACAGCTGGAGGGAGGGAGGGGAGGAGAAGCCGGCGGTGCTGCAGAGGAAGGCAGAAGAGGATCGGTGTCTGCATTGAGGTAGTACATCTGGCCCTCCAGCAGGGCCCCCCTTTCGAACTGATGGGGCCCGGGCCCAGTACAGGGGGGCTGGCTGTACTGCCTTATCAGTGGCTCTGGGTTCTTGAAAGGCAGGAGAAGCCAGGAGCATTAGCAGGGGAGCTTAGAAGAGGGAGAAGTATGGCATGTCTGCTAAAAAAAAAAAAAAAAAAAAAAAGCACGTGCCACTGTTCAGCTAAACTAACCGAAAACGATTGAATAATGTTATCCACCAGGAGAGCGACCTTTACACGGCGGGTCTTCTCTGCCACAGAGCGCGGTGCGTCTTCTCACATTTATGGGTTTCACTGTTGATGCGACTTTTAAAACAAAACGATGATCCGTTTAGATTTAAAATGTTAAATATTTACAGAAAAGCATGGCTCTAATAAAGAGCAGTGACCCCCTGAGAACAGCCAGAGAAAATGTCCAGCAAACAAAACACTATAAATAATATACTAAATACAAACATCCCAACACTGTGTATTATAAAGAACAGCAAAACACAACCTGTCCATAGAACTCATACTAACCTCTGAAATATAATCAACCGCATGGCTCAAAGTAACAGCCCGCGGTCTATCAAAGGCAAACTCCCACCGGACAATTTTCTCTATAATTTAACCGCTTCAGCCCTGGAAAGGATTTGTCCCCTTAAAGGGGTGTTTCAGCAAAAAAGAAAAATTTTTTAAAAGTGAGCAGCTAAAAAAAATGTATCTGCTGACTTTTAATAAGTACACTTACCCTCCCAGGGCGCCCGCGATGTCGGTCGTGGAGGCCGAGATGTCCCCTCGGCGCTCCGGTCCCAGCGCCGCCATCCTCCGTAATGGAAACGGGCAGCGAAGACTACGGCTTCACTGCCCGTTTCCTACTGCGCATGCGCGAGCCGTCGCGCTGCGCTTTTTGAATGGGGAACGCGATGTGTTGTGGGACACACACAGTTCCCATAACACACCGCGCCCCATTCACTAGAAGACGGCGTAGGAGCAGAAGACAGAACAGCGCCGCGGAACAGGAAGAGGCAGATTAGGACGATCTGCCTAGCAACAGCCATTTCTGGTAAGAAAAAAAAAAAAAAATAAATTATATATATATATATATATATATATATATATATATATATATATATATATATTTTTTTTTTTTTTCATTTTACATTTTTATTAACATTTTCATCTAGTTTTTTTTTTTCAGGGTGGCCCTCCACTTTAACCGCTGCAGCACCGGGCCATTTTTCACCCTTCCTTACCAGAGCACTTTTTGCGATTCGGCACTGCGTCGCTTTAACTAACAATTGCGCGGTCATGCGACGCTGCACTCAAACAAAATTGACGTCCTTTTTTTCCCACAAATAGAGCTTTCTTTTGGTGGTATTTGATCACCTCTGCGGTTCTTATTTTTTGCGCTATAAACAAAAGAAGAGCGACAATTTTGAAAAAAAAAAACACAATATTTTTTACTTTTTGCTATAATAAATATCCCATTTTTTAAAAAAAAACTATTTTTTTTCCTCAGTTTAGGCCGATACGCATTCTTCTACATATTTTTGGTAAAAAAAAAAAAAAAAATAAAAAAATCGCAATAAGCGGTCCTTAGTCACTGTACTCAAAAAAATACCAGTTATCACTTACCGGTAGATTTAAACACAATTAACAAAGTTTAAAAAGCCCATGACTCCCTCTGACCTCAGTTATGACAAAGTAAACACCCACCACAGTGTCAGAGGGTACATTCTGTGAAGAATAAAACTATCACCAACATTAAGGGTAGGGAGGTTAGGCCTGCGTAGTCCTGGAGATTTCCAGAAAATCCATGTTATAAGTGTAATTGGTTATTTTTCTTAGTCCATCTTCCAGGACGGCACACCTGAGACGATGAGCAAGAAGTTTTCTGATCTATGGAAGCACCTGCCCTTTCTGCCAGGAGGTCGCCAGAGATTTTTTGTTTATAGGTCTATGCTATTGCTGCTTAATCCACCTGGTATCGTAGGTTTTTGAGGCATGAAGACCCTTTCTTCTGGCCCCAAAAGTAACTAGAAGAGGATTTTTGATTTTTCCTGTCTAAAAAAATTCAAGCGTATATTGATCGGTTTGCGCAAAAGTTATAGCTTCTACAAAATAGGGGGTAGATTTATTGAATTTTTTTTTTTTTTTTTTTTACTAGTAATGGCGGCAATCGAACCATTCACATTTACACAGCGATCGTTGCTATAAAATTGCATTGATTACTGTGTAAATGTGACTGGCAGGGAAGGGTTAACACTAGGGGGCGCGCTGCAGGGGTTAATGTATTCCCTATAGGAGTGATTCTAACTGTGGGGGGAGGGGACTCACAAGGGGAGGAGACCGATCATGTGTTCCTCCGTACTGGGATCACATGATCGGTCTTCTCTCCGCTGACAGGACGTGTAGCTGTGTGTTTACACACACAGCTCCGCGGTCCCGCACGGTCCCGTTGTTTTAACGGGCAATCGTGGGTGCCCGGCGGACATCGCGGCCGCCGGGCACTCGCACCGGTCCCGAGCGATGCCGCGCGCGCGCCCCCCCAGGCGGCCGGGAATGCGAGGATGTCACATGACGCCCACCCAGGATGGGAGATCCACCTTGTGGGCGTCATATGACTATAAGGCGGTATTGAAGTGGTTAATGACCAGGCCATTTTTTTGGCGATACGGCACTGCGTTGCTTTAACTGACAATTGCGCAGTCCTTAGTCACTGTACTCAAAAATGTTTTTTTATTTATTTTATTTTTTTTTGCTATAATACATATGCAAAAAATATATAAATATATATATATATATATATATATATATATATATATATATTTTTTTTTTTATTAGGGGTGCACCAAATGGGTTTTTTGGTGCCGAAACCGATACCGAAAATGAAAAATACACTAGGCCGAAAACCGATACCGAAACTTATTTTTGAAAAAATATTTTTATTCAGGAGATGGTCAGAGACTGAGGACATGTGTCCCCAGTATTACACTCTACACTCCCCTGGCATCGATATTTCTTACACTGAACTTCTGCTATGATCACCAACACCCAGTCAAAACCCAGGAAAGTCACCACATGACTTCAGCATGCCCAATCATGTTGAGGTGTGGAGCAGCCAATCCTGAGAGAGCTGGAGAAGAAAGGAGGAGGGGGGATGTGAAGTACACAGAATGCCTCTCTCACACTCCTGCATGAGATAAGGAAGTCACCATCACTCACAGCAAGGGGGAAGACACTGACACCCATTTCTCTGTGTGTCTAATTTTATCTTACTGAAGAAAGATAAGAGGATTGCTCAGATCTGGATTAACTCTTCGTGGCAAGACTGGGCACAGATGAAATTACATCCTCTGCTGTAACAGATATACAGTATCTCACAAAAGTGAGTACACCCCTCACATTTTTGTGAATATATTATATCTTTTCATGTGACAACACTGAAGAAATGACACTTTGCTACAATGTAAAGTAGTGAGTGTACAGATTGTACAACAGAGTAAATCTGCTGTATGGTCTTGGCCACCATTCTGCAGCTCAGTTTCAGGGTCTCGGCAATCTTCTTATAGCCTCGGCCATCTTTATGTAGAGCAACAATTATTTTTTTCAGATCCTCAGAGAGTTCTTTGCCATGAGGTGCCATGTTGAACTTCCAGTGACCAGTATGAGAGAGTGAGAGCGATAACACCAAATTTAACACACCTGCTCCCCATTCACACCTGAGACCTTGTAACACTAACGAGTCACATGACACCGGGGGAGGGAAAATGGCTAATTGGGCCCAATTTGGACATTTTCACTTAGGGGTGTACTCACTTTTGTGTGTTGAGTTATTTTGAGGGGAAGAGAAAATTGACACTGTTATACAAGCTGTACACTCACTACTTTACATTGTAGACAAGTGTCATTTCTTCAGTGTTGTCACATGAAAAGAGAGAAGAAAATATTCACAAAAATATGGAGGGGTGTACTCAATTTTGTCAGATACTGTAATGCCGCGTACACACGTGCGGACTTTTGCCGGCGGACCTAAGTCCAGCGGACAATCCGCTGGACTTTCCAGCGGGGCCTCGCCGGACTTTCCGAGTGTGTGACTTGCCCACACACGCACGGACTTCACCGGCGGATAATCCGCCGGCCAAAAGTCTGCAGGACTTTTGAAAATGAACGGACTTGCCCACACACGGAGCAGTCCGTTCATTTAGAACGTAACTTCAGGTTACGTAGCTAGCGTAGCAGTAAATGCCGCCGCGCTAGCTCCGGGACCTGGCATGGATTTAAAGGGACCCCCCACGCCGAAAAAAACGGCGTGGGGGTTCCCCCCAAATCCATATCAGACCCTTATCCGAGCACGCAGCCTGGCCGGCCAGGAAAGGGGTGGGGACGAACGAGCGCCCCCCCCCCCCCTCCTGAGCCGTACCAGGCCGCGTGCCCTCAACATGGGGGGTGCCCTGGGGAAAGGGGGGCCGTGCAAAGCACCTTGTCCCCATGTTGATGAGGACAAGGGCCTCTTCCCGACAACCCTGGCCGTTGGTTGTCGGGGTCTGCGGGCGGGGGCTTATCGGAATCTGGGAGCCCCCTTTAATAAGGGGGCCCTCAGATCCCGGCCCCCCACCCTATGTGAATGAGTATGGGTTACGATGTACCCCTACCCATTCACCTAAGGTGTAAAATGTAAAGTACAAAAACACCCACACTTTTGAAAAAATATTTTATTGCACTGCTCCGGGGGTCTTCTTCCGTCTTGGGGGTCTTCTCGCCGGACTCCTCCGCCATTTACCAAGCTCTTTTACCGAGCGGAGAAGTCCGGCTACCTTCTTCGTCGTCGCCGTCGTCGTCTGGGGGTCTCGATCCGCCTTCGGGGGTCTTCCTGGGTCTTCCGGGGGCCTCTTCTGTTCTTGCGGCGGTCGTCGTCTTCCGCGCCGCCGGCGCCTTCTTCTTCTTCTTGTTCTTCTTCCGATGTTGACACGTCGCTGTCTCTGCCCGGAATGCCAGAGCCGCGCTGCGCTGGGACTTATATAGGGACATGGGGACAGGGTCACATGTTCATGTCACATGGTGACCCCGCCCCCCTGTGATGTCACAGTCCCAGCATCCTCCGACGAGCTGCAAGTCCGTTCATTTCAAAAGTCCGGCGGACTAGCCTACTAACGGCGGGATTGTCCGCCGGACTGCCAAGTCCAGCGGATAATTTTAAAACCAAACTTAAAACTTTGGTCCGCCGGACTTTGGCACCAAAAAGTCCGCCGACGCCCACACACGAGGGGATTATCCGCTGGACTTGGGTTCAGAGGATAATCCCGCGGGATAGTCCCTTCGTGTGTACGCGGCATAAGTCTTAATAAAAAAATGTTTTTGGGGGGGTTTACATCCACTTTAAGGGAATCTCTTGGGGACCCCCCAGGTCACCAGAACTAGTGTCCCCATTGGAAGATCTCCCCTCTATTGCGTTTCTGGGGGCAACCCAAAATTTGAGATTTTCTTTTACTTTCACTTTCAATGATAATGGTAAACACGGACAAATAGAGAGGGTGACAGGGGCACAGGCAGCAATGAAAACTGACAGGTATTCCAATCTATCCCCTTCTATCCAAAAAAATAAATAAAAAGATTGCCCTAGTTTCTGAAGCTATAAAAAAGGATGCCAACATGCAATTTAGATCTCTCCTAACCCAAATAATGCTCAGGACGATTTGCTTGTAGTCATCCTGCTTAACCACATGCCGACCGCGCCATAGCCGAAAGACGGCTACAGAGCGGTCGGCTTATTCTGGGTGGATGTCCGTGGGATGTCCTCCCAGAATCTTGCTCCTACGCGCCCCCCTGGGGCGCGCACTCAGGAACATCCGTGACTGATGGGTACGGAGGACCCGGCGCATCACGGTTAACGGTAAACGGCCGCTGATAGCGTCTGTTCACCACGTGATCGCTCCGTCAAATGACAGAGCGATCACATGTAAACAAACCGGCGTCACTTCATGACGCCGGTTCCTCCCTCCCCTCTCTGTACCGATCGGTACAGTGAGAGGGGAGAAGCGGAGAGGGGAGAGATGGCCACAGCGCTGTGGGCTGGATGTGTAGTGCCCACAGTGCTGCTTAGTGCCAGCACTGTGCAATACTCTGCCAGCAGTGTGCAACACTGCAATACTCTGCCAGCAGTGTGCAACACTGCAATACTCTGCCAGCACTGCAATACTCTGCAATACTCTGCCAATACTGTCCCATTAAACTCAAATGAGAAATAGTCAAATAAATTCAAATATCTCTCCCTCAGCAACCAAGGAAAAAATGTTTGTAAAGCACAAGCATCAAAGTAAAAAGCAGCTACTATAACAAAATATTATACCATAAAATTGTGTCACAGAAAAAAATGAAAATTCACTTTGTCATAAAAATGTGTCATTTCAAGGGCTGCTAGTGTTTATGACAAAGTGAATTTTCATTTTTTCTGTGACACAATTTTATGGAATACTGTGCAATACTGTGCAACACTCTGCCAACACTGTGCAACACTCTGCCAACACTGTGCAACACTCTGCCAACACTGTGCAACACTCTGCCAACTAGGGGTGCAACGGATCGTCGCCGATCCGTGATCCGAACGGGCCACCCCGTTCGGATCGGCACACCCCGCGATCCGCGGCCTCGGCCTTAGGAAAGGCCGCGGCTTCGGCCTAGCTCCGGAGCGGCGGCGGCCATCTTTGTACACCCGGCGGCCTTAGGAAAGGCCGCGGCTTCGGCCTAGCTCCGGAGCAGCGGCCATCTTGGTACACCCCGGCCACTGTTTACAATGTGATCGCTTCGTCAAATGACGGAGCGATCACTTGTAAACATACCCTGCATTACCCAGCCAATATCCTGCATTACCCAGCATATACTCTGCATTACCCTGTATATACTCTGCATTACCCTGCATATACTCTGCATTACCCTGCATTACCCTGCATATACGCTGCATTACCCAGCCAATACTCTGCGATACTCTGCATTACCCAGCCAATACTCTGCGATACTCTGCATTACCCAGCCAATACTCTGCGATACCCAGCCAATACTCTGCGATACCCAGCCAATACTCTGCGATACCCAGCCAATACTCTGCGATACCCAGCCAATACTCTGCGATACCCAGCCAATACTCTGCGATACCCAGCCAATACTCTGCGATACTCTGCATTACCCAGCCAATACTCTGCGATACTCTGCATTACCCAGCCAATACTCTGCGATACTGAGCCAATACTCTGCGATACCCAGCCAATACTCTGCGATACCCAGCCAATACTCTGCGATACCCAGCCAATACTCTGCGATACCCAGCCAATACTCTGCGATACCCAGCCAATATTACAGTGGGGAGAGGATGTGGATATTACAGTGGGGACTATATGGTGGCGGAATTTTCACAGGTTTTTGCAAATTCAATTATTATTTGCTGATCCGATCCGTGACTCCTGATCCGAGGATCGATCCGATCCGTGAGTTTTTTGATCCGTTGTACCCCTACTGCCAACACTGTGCAACACTCTGCCAACACTGTGCAACACTCTGCCAACACTGCCAACACTGTGCAATACTCGCCAAAAAATGTTAATAGAAACAAATATTATTTTTTTTTTTACCAAATTTTCAGTCTTTTTTTATTTATAGCGCAAAAATAAAAAACCCAGCAGTGATTAAATACCACCAAAATAAAGCTCTATTTGTGTGGAAAAAAGGACACAAAATTAATTTGGGTAGAGTGCTGCATGACTGAGTAATTGTCATTCAAAGTGTGAGAGCACCGAAAGCTGAAAATTGGTCTGGGCAGGAGGGGGGTTTAAGTGCCCGGTGGGTAAGTGGTTAAACCAAACCATTCAAACAGGAGACATTTGTAATACATTTGATCTGTGTTGACTTACCTCTCAGGAACAGGTAGGTGGTGGTTCTGTAGCCTCTTCCCCTCAAAGCAGAAGTGTCAGCTTGAAGCCCCTACAAAAGCCGTCCCATCTGCCTCAGCTCAGCGCTCACAATTGTCATAATGCTGTCAAAGAAAAAGGGAAAGTTTTGTCAGGATTACATGAAAGGCTCAAACAACTAACAGGTTTACCTTACTGAGGCTGGATTCACACCGCTGGCATTTTTAGTGCATTTTGCAGATTTGCACTACAGTCCATGTAACATGGTTTCCTATGGAACATGTTCTGTAGTGCAAATCAGCAAAATGAAAAAAGCACTAAAAATGCCATAGGTGTGAATCCCGCCTTAAAGAGAAGTTCCAGTCTGGGGGGGGGGGGGGGGGGGGGGGGGACACAAATAAAAAATCAGCAGCTATAAATACTGCAGCTGCCGACTTTTAATATATGGACACTTACCTGTCCGGCACCCCAGCCGGTCTTCAGAGCGGCTATCGTGTGCTGCCGCCTCAGCGCCGGTCTAGGCTCTGGAAAGACTGCGACCATATGGTCGGGATCCACCCACATGCCTGGACCGGCACCCGGCTCAGCCTCTCAGCGAGTGGCGGAGAGCCTGAGCCGGCCGCTTCAACCCCCTCCACAGCTTAGGGCTCCAGACTACAGCAGTGCCTCCACTCTGGATGAAGGAGCACAGGGGGGGGGGGTCCCCTTTGGAAGAGGGGAGTGTTAGATGTACTGGCAGATTTAACCACTTCCTTACCGGGCACTTTCACCCCTTTCCTGCCCAGGCCAATTTTCAGCTTCCAGCGCTGTTGTCACTTTGAACGACAATTGCGCAGTCATGCAACAATGTACCCAAATTAAGATTTGTATCTTTTTTTTTTTTCTCACACAAAATAGAACTTTATTTTGGTGGTATTTAAAAGCGGAGCTCTACCCAAAAGGGGAAGCTCTGCTTATCTGCCTCTTTTCCCTACCCCTCCGCTGCCACATTTGGCGCCTTTCGGGGGGGGGGGGGGGGGAGCGGGTACCTGGTTTTGACAGGTACCTGCTCCCACGTCCTGCTGACTTTGCCGCAGTGAGCTCATCCAGAAGTTTGGTCCCCCACCTTCTTTCCCCGCCGTGGGGCCATTAACAAAGCGCAGCGCAGTAGGGTGCCGGCTTGCCTGACCCGAGAGCCGATTGAAAAATTGGCTCGGGTGAAGACACCACTGGATTCGTGGACAGGCAAGTGTCCCAATATTAAAAGTCAGCAGCTACAGTATCCAGGACTTACTGGCTGGATCACCAGGTGTAAATAGAAGGAAGAAAGCGTAAAACGAATGCAACCATCACATCGAAGAATTTTCTTAAAGAGGGACGGTACCTGCAAACATTTTTTTTTTAAAAAAACAGCAGCTACAAATACTGCAGCTGCTGACTTTTAATAAATGGACACTTACCTGTCCCAGGGTTCCAGCGATGTCGGCAGCCGAGGCCGATTAATCGCTCGGCTCTCTGCTGCTGCCGGCGCCATTCTTGGTGAGGGAATCAGGAAGTGAAGCGCTGCGGCTTCACTTCCCGGTTCCCTACTGCGCATGCGCGAGTCACGCAGCGCAATGAGAATCGTCCGCGCTGTCTGCTGGGTGTGTCCCGGCAGACAGCGCGCCGGGACAGGAAGTGGTGTAGACTCCCGTGGGAGTTTATGCCCGGAAGTGGGTGTAAATACCCGTCTTAGACAGGTATCTGCACCCCCCTCCCCCTGAAAGGTGCCAAATGTCACACCAAAGGGGGGGGGTCCGAAAAGCGGAATTTCGACTTTAGGGTGGAATTCCGCTTTAACCACTTCCAGACCAGCCTCGTTTTGAATTTTAGGTGTTTACATGTTTAAAAACATTTTTTTTTGCTAGAAAATAACTTAGAACCCCCAAACATTATATAGTGTTTTTTTTTCTAACACCCTAGAGAATAACATGGCGGTCATTGCAATACTTTTTTTCACACTGTATTTGCGCAGCAGTCTTACAAGCGCACTTTTTTTGGAATAAAAAAATAAGACAACAGTAAAATTAGCCCAATTTGTTTTTGGATTGTGAAAGATAATGTTACGCCGAGTAAATTGATACCCAACATATCACGCTTCTAAATTGCGGCCGCTCGTGGAATGGCGTCAAACTTTTACCCTCAAAAATCTCCATAAGCGACATTTAAAAAATTCTACAGGTTGCATTTTTTGAGTTACAGAGAAGGTCTATGGCTAGAATTATTGCTCTCGCTCTACCGTTCGTGGCGATACATCACATGTGTGGTTTGACTACCGTTTTCATATGCGGGCGCTGCTCACGTATGCGTTCGCTTCTGCGCGCGAGCACGTCGGGACGGGGTGTTTTAAAAAAAAATTTGGGGGGTTTTTCTTATTTATTTTACTTAATTTTATTATTTTTTACACTGTTTTAAAAAAAAAAAAAAAAAATGGATCACTTTTATTCCTATTACAAAGAATGTAAACATCCCTTGTAATAGAAAAAAGCATGACAGGTCCTCTTAAATATGAGATCTGGGGGGTCAAAAAGTCCTCAGATCTCATATTTGGACTTAAATGCAAAAAAAAATAAAAAAAATTACATTTAAAAAAATGACATTTGGAAATCCCCTTTAAGAAGTATGGGCGGAAGTGACGTTTTGACGTCGCTTCTGCCCTCCTATGGTATAGAGATGAGTGGAGGCCATCTTAGCCTCACTCATCTCTATACATAGGCAGGAAAAGGACCCGATCGCCTCCGCCGCTGCCGACGGCTCAGGTAAGCGGCAGGAGGGGGGGTGGCACCTCTCCCGCCGCCGATAACGGTAATCTCGCGGCGAACCCGCCGCAGAGACCACCATTATGGGAAAGGGGACCGCTCACTGTGAAGAGGGATACCTCGGTTGTGGCAGCAGCTGCTGCCATTACCGAGATATCCCTCTTCAAAAAAAATGACGTATATATAGAGTGAGCGGTCGGTAAGTGGTTAAGTTATAAATGGACACAGTGAGCGATCAGTACCGATCACTCACTGTGTTCATTCAGAAAAGGAAGGGGGGGGTGGGTAAATGACATATTTACCTGCCCCTTCCCCAGCTCTCCATCCTGAAATGATCCTTGTAGGTAGGAGACGGGTTGCTGGAGAGGCGAGTACGAGAGCTCTTCTATTCCTTTTTCGGGGGATTGATGGGGCACTACAAGCAGCCCAGACAGGGTTTGGTTTTGAGCACTAAGTGAAGTCTGGAGAGAAGACGGTGCCCATGGTGGAAAAAAATAAAAAAATCACACACACTCCTGACCTGACGGGAGAAAAAATTGAAACAAAAGGAGCATGTGGTTGATTGGTCCAACACTGTCATATGGGGGGAGGAGAGCAGCTTTAAATGGAACGTCACGCTCTCAATCAACATTGACTATCTTAAATCTTCATGCTGTTACCATTAGAAAATCGATAGGAAAATGTAGTGTATTTACTAGTTTTAACCTTTTTTTTTTTTTTTTTTTTTTACATTTCTTCAATTACTTCCTGATGCCATACATCCCAGGAGTCTTCAGGGGGGGTTCTCAGCTAAGCATATTCTCCTGTCCGCATGTCTGAGCTAAGGGCAGAGGGATTCCAGGAAGTAAATGCTACATGAATCATCTGCCCTTACTCAGCATGGAGAAATGGACGGATGGACGAGTTTGCTTTGAATATTAAAAAAAGAATGAAATAGCGTTTTTTGGTTTGTCGTGTTCAGACGTTCGACTTTAACCACTTGCCGACCGGGCCATAGCCAAATGATGGCTACAGTGTGGCCAGATAATTCTGGGAGGGCGTACAATCACGTCCTCCTAGAATAACGCTTCCTGTGAGCCCCCGGGGCGTGCACCCAGGAATGTCCCTGACGCACCTGGTTTTGAGAACCCGGTTGGTCACGGATCGGGGTAAAGGGCCAATCCTAGCAGCCCTTTACCATGTAATCACTCCGTCCGATGACAGAGCGATCGCTGTCAACAAACTGGGGTCATGTCCGGTTCTCTCCACTGCTCACACCGCTCCTGTGAGGAGAGGAGGGAGAAGCTGCAGCGTGACGCTACTTGTGGTTTGTTTTTTCGTTATTGCAAGTGCCCAGGAGTGCCACATCTGTGACTTATCAGTACGAAGCAGTTCCTCATCTGTGCCCCATCAGTGCCACTAGCGCCAATACCGTGCCCATCAGTAAGTGCACATTAGTGCCGCCCTATCAGTGGATCCTCATCAGCGCCCGTCAGTGCCGTAAAAACGTAAAGTGTAAAGAAAATGCGTAGAAAAATGCAGAACTACTCCCTGATCAGTACAGGGTAGCCGCTGGCCCGGCATACTGTGACGCAGACATCAGTAGCCTGGTCATATGTATGTCCCGGAGCATAAAAGCTCACCGACCACCTCTGGAGCTGAGGTTTCGTCGTGGCCTGCCGAGCCGTAACTGCGACCTGCACATGCTCGATGGCCGGACTGGGGAGACTACAAGGATAAGGGTATGCAGAATGTCACCCAGCCCGCTGTTGATATCAGATCACAGGATCTATCATCTTGCGCAAAAACCAAGCTTCTGCAGAAACATAGACGGACCGATGGGCCCATCATGGTTCCTAGGTCTTTTCGCCTTCACTAGGCAAAATAAAACTGAAGCTGCAATGCAGGCTGTGGGGTTGTTACCTAAGGGGCCGCCCCTTGGGCGGAACTAGAAAGTTCTAGTTTTATTATCACATGTTAACATGTAATGCCTAATCTTCTCCTGAAGGTGGCATAACAACCCAATGGTCTAAGAGAGGAGCTGTGTCAGTCGGTGAACGTAAGAGAAAAACAACATGTTTAAAAGACTCATTATGCCTCATAGAAAATACGTTGGGGTGTTTTCTTTCCATAATTGAGTCATTCTGTGGGCGTTTCCATTGTCCTGGAGCTCCGGGGCCTTCAAAAGGGTGATGGGTTGTCAGGAAATTATATGCGTAATTTATGTTCCTAGAATGCCCGAAGGCGCTCCCTGCATGTTGGGCCTCTGTATGTGGCCAGGCTGTGAAAAAGTCTCACACATGTGGTATCGCCGTACTCAGGACGAAGAGCAGAATGTGTTTTGAGGTGTATTTGCAAGTGTGTGTGTGTGTGTGTGTATGTACCGTATTTATCGGCGTATAACACGCACTTTTTTCCCCCTTAAAATCGGGGGAAAGTCGTGGGTGCGTGTTATACGCGGATCCCCCAAAAAAAATAAAAAAAATCAAACGGCGCGGAAAAACAGCGACCGCCGTCAATAAAAAAACGAGCGCCGCCGAAAAAAAACGAGCGCCGCCGAAAAAGACCGATCTGTCTGTTCGGCTCCGCTCGCAGTCCCGCCTCCCTGCGCTCGCTTCCGAAACAGCAGGGAGGCGGGACTGCGAGCGGAGCCGAACAGACGGCTTGGGTTTTTCCGGCGCCGCTCGGTCTTTTACCACGCCGCGGTCTTTCTAGGCGGCAAATTTAAATGTGGGTAACCTGCAAATGACACTGACAAGCTGCAAAACACACTGGGCAAAGCTGCAAATCACGCTGGGCAAAGCTGCAAATGACGCTGGGCAAAGCTGCAAATGACGCTGACAAGCTGCAAAACACACTGGGCAAAGCTGCAAATCACGCTGGGCAAAGCTGCAAATCACGCTGGGCAAAGCTGCAAATGACGCTGGGCAAAGCTGCAAATGACGCTGACAAGCTGCAAAACACACTGGGCAAAGCTGCAAATCACGCTGGGCAAAGCTGCAAATGACGCTGGGCAAAGCTGCAAATGACGCTGACAAGCTGCAAAACACACTGGGCAAAGCTACAAATGACGCTGGGCAAGCTACAAATGACGCTGGGCAAGCTAAAATGACGCTTAAATGTAAGTTTTTTTTTCCCTAAACTTCTCTCCTAAAACGTTTTCTCCTTAAAATGCCCTCCTAAACTTGGGGTGCGGGTTATACGCCAATAAATACGGTATGTATGTATGTATGTATGTATGTATGTATGTATGTATGTATGTATGTATATATATATATATATATATATATATATATATATATATATATATATATATATATATATACACACACACACACACACACACACACACATATACACACTCGAGTATAAGCCGAGTTTTTCAGCACATTTTTTTGTGCTGAAAGTGCCCCCCTCGGCTTATACTCGAGTCAAGCGCTTTTCTGCAGAAAAAAAAATTCCGACCCGACTTTGCGGCCCCGTATCTTGGGGCCACTTAGTGCTAGGAACCAAAACAATTAGGAACCAACAAATTTGGTATGCAAACCCAGTGGAACCAACACTACAACATATCCAAATTTGGAGTTCCTGGCACCAAGTGGCCCCCGAGATACGGGGCCCCAAAGTCGGTCAACTGTGTCCATCTGCAGCAATGTCATTTCGGGACCCTTTGGGTCCAGAGAATTTTGGCTGCAGCTAGGGGGGCATCTAGGAACCCTTAACTACCAAGTTTGAAGTTCGGGGGACCTATGGCTGCAAATGGGCACAGTGAGGCTGCAAATGGGCACAGTGAGGTGTGCAAATGGGCACAGTGAGGCTGCAAATGGGCATTGTTGACCCTCTTTTCCACTTACAGTAGCTGCGCATTTTTCACCCTAGGCTTATACTCGAGTCAATACGTTTTCCCATTTTTTTGTGGTAAAATTAGGTGCTTCGGCTTATATTCGGGTCGGCTTATACTCGAGTATATACGGTATATATATAATTTTGTGGAAAAAAAATAATCTTAATTTTGCAAAAGAATTGTGAAAAAAAAATATGACAACGTGAAAAAAAACTCACCATGCCTCTCACTAAATACCTTGGAATGTCTACTTTCCAAAAAGGGGTCATTTGGGGGGTATTTGTACTGTGCCGGCTTCTTCGGGTCTCAAGAAATGATAGGCCGTCAGTACTGTAGATCGGGTGTGATCGATTTTCCATGATTGGCACCATAGCTTGTAGACCAACCTTCACAAAGACCACATAATATACACTGACTTGGGTTGTTTTACCAAAGATATGTAGCAGTATATATTTTAGCTAAAATGTATGAAGAAAAACGACTAATTTGCTAAATTTTATAACAGAAACAAAAGAAATTTTTTTTTTTTATTTATAGTGCAAAAAATAAAAAAAAAACAGCGGTGAAAAAATATCACCAAAATGAAGCTCAATTTGTGGGGACAATATGGGCACAGGGTTGCGTGATGGAGTAATTGTCATTCAAAATGTGAGAACGCTGAAATATGGCCTGGTAAGGAAGGGGGTTGAAGTGCCCGGTAAGTGCCCGGTGGGCGAGTGGTTATGAAGAGTTCCAGATATGTATATTTTATACATCGGTCAGCTTGGAGCGGTGTACTTATGTATACACCATACCGCTGTATAGACACCGCTACTCCAGTCATCTCCACCGTCCTCCTTGTCCCGTGCCGAGCGGCCAGCCTGCTGCACAGTAGGTTGGCTGCTTGGCACAGGTGCCATTCAGAGAAGGCTTTCAAGCAAAGTGTTTTCTGATTGGACGAGGCAGAGAGGTGAGGCAGTGACGCCTCAGTACAGCGGGCATGCGGCAGTTCTCTGACTTCACAGTCTAAAGTCAATATTTGCATACAGAGCTCCCTCAGGCCTAAAGGCTCCTACGTGCATCGGCCCGTCCGTCTAGATTGCCATTTGTTGGGTCCACTTTAGGTGCCCAACCTGCAGTGCCCGGGGCCACATCTTGGTACTCTCGTGCAGCTTTTAAAGAGCCTGGGATTGGTTTGCAAAGGACCGGCATTAGCAGTGATCTCTAGCATTCTCTGACCGTCTCCTGCAGCTCGCCCACGCTCTCCGACCGTCTCCTGCAGCTCGCCCACGCTCTCTGACCGTCTCCTGCAGCTCGCCCTCGCTCCCCGACCGTCTCCTGCAGCCCGTCCTCGCTCCCCGACCGTCTCCTGCAGCCCGCCCTCGCTCCCCGACCGTCTCCTGCAGCCCGTCCTCGCTCCCCGACCGTCTCCTGCAGCTCGCCCGCGCTCCCCGACCATCTCCTGCAGCTCGCCCGCGCTCCCCGACCGTCTCCTGCAGCTCGCCTGCGCTCCCCGATCGTCTCCTGCAGCTCGCCCGCGCTCCCCGACCGTCTCCTGCAGTTTGGCAGTGCTGTCTCCTGCAGCTCGCCTGTGCTTCCTGACTGTCTGCAGGAGATGGTCAGAGAGTCTGGGCACGCTGCAGGAAAAAGGATCAGGGAGCGCTGCAGGAAAAAGGATCAGGGAGCACTGCAGGGGGGGGGGGTCGGAGAGCGCGGGAGCGCTGCAGGAAAAAGGATCAGGGAGCACTGCAGGGGGGGGGGGGTCGGAGAGCGCGGGAGCGCTGCAGGAAAAAGGATCAGGGAGCGCTGCAGGAAAAAGGATCAGGGAGCGCTGCAGGGGGGGGGGGGTCGGAGAGCGCGGGAGCGCTGCAGGAAAAAGGATCAGGGAGCGCTGCAGGAAAAAGGAACAGGGAGCGGGGGCGCACTGCAAGAAAAAAATAAGGGAGCGCTGCAGGTGGGGGGTCGGAGAGTGCGGGTACGCTGCAGGAGAGGGTCAGAGAGCGATGCAGGAAAAAGGATAAGGGAGAGCTGGGGATCAGAGAGCGTGGGTACACTGCAGGAGAGGGTCAGAGAGCAATGCAGGAAAAAGGATCAAGGAGCGCGCTGCAGGAGAGGGTCGGAGAGCGCGCGATGCAGGAGAGGGTCGGAGAGCGCGCGCGCGCGTTGCAGGAGAGGGTCGGAGAGCGCGCGTTGCAGGAGAGGGTCGGAGAGCGCGCGCGCGCGTTGCAGGAGAGGGTCGGAGAGTGCGCGCGCGTTGCAGGAGAGGGTCGGAGAGCGCGCGCACGTTGCAGGAGACAATCAGGGAGCGCGGGCACGTTGCAGGAGGGGGTCAGAGAGCGCGGGCACGTTGCAGGAGGGGGTCAGAGAGCGCGGGCACGCTGCAGGAGGGGGTCGGGGAGCGCGCCAACGCTGCAGGAGGGGGTCAGGGAGCGCGCCAACGCTGCAGGAGGGGGTCGGGGAGCGCGCCAACGTTGCAGGAGGGGGTCGGGGAGCGCGCCAACGTTGCAGGAGGGGGTCGGGGAGCGCGCCAACTTTGCAGGAGGGGTCGGGGAGCGCGGGCGCGTTGCAGGAGAGGGTCAGAGACTGCGCGCACGTTGCAGGAGAGGGTCAGAGAGCGCGGGCACGTTGCAGGAGAGGGTCAGAGAGCGCGGGCACGTTGCAGGAGAGGGTCAGAGACTGCGGGCACGTTGCAGGGGAGGGTCAGGGAGCGCGCGCACGTTGCCCTCTGACGGTCTTTAGAATTATTTTGTGTGGCCCTATGGAGAATGTGAGGGCCCCTGTAGCTGTTTTGCTCCTATGATTGGTAGGACGGGTGGCATTGCCAGGCTCTCACACACTGATCTCCATTCACACTCTGTGTGTGGGGGGTGGGGGGGGCAGTGATGTCTGGCGCCCCCTCTGGACACCCCTGGATATGACAGTCATGACATTTTGATTGAAGCCTTGTGACTGGCGAGGGCCGAGTGTGAGGAGAATGTCAGGTGACCCCCCGGAGGACCGCCTGCGCCCCCCATCCTGTCACCTGCACATACAGAGTGCTATCTCCTGTGTGTCACCCCGCAGGGGGTCGGGAGGAAGACTCAGTACTTACCTCCCGTGTCCCCCCCGCGGCCCTCCAATGCCTCCAGCAGCTCCTCAGCGGGGGTGAGGCCAGAACACAGCGCCTGGCAGGATGGAGAGAAGAACCCCGCACACCCTAACCTTCCTCCGCCAGCGCCCAGCTCCTCTCAGCCCCCTTCCCACACGCTATTGGACCAGCCACGACCAGGCCCCTCCCGTCACTGGACAGCCGCCCTGTCGCTCACAACCACACCCCGCCCATTTCGCCTTCCAACCATCAAGGTAGGTTGAGGCGAGGCGGCATTGTCCACGCCCCTCCACCCGACGTCCCGTGCGCTTATTGGGCAAGCCGCAACTGTGTCCTTTTAAGAGAGGGCGAAGGGGGCGTGGCCTGGCGTCGCAACGTCACCTCGCACGTTCGCTTCCAAGATGGCGGCGGGGAGAGCGCTGCGCTCGTAGGGAATCTTTTACCGGCGGAAGCTTCTGGCTGGCCGGGCCGAGCGGGTAAGTGCGGGAAGACGTGCACACCGCGACGGGAGGTGGGGGGCCTGGAGTCCTCTAGCTGTGCTGTGGTCACAGTGACCTGAGGGGTGTGCTGAGCCTTGTGGTTCCCGGAGGGTCACGTGACCCTGGACGGACTTCTCAGGCCCGCCAGTAGCCGCACTCCTCACCATCTACTGAGGAGCCAATCACAGAGGCCAGGAGGGGGCAGCACTGGGCATCTCCATCTCTCTGATCTGACAGGTTCTCTTCATCTGCAATGAGACATTCCCTTCCCTTCATCTACAATGAGAAGTACATGTATAATGACGTTCTTATGTTGGCTTTACACCCCCCCCCCTTATTCTACATCTAATGATGTCATCACCGGGTCTCTGCGCTTCTCTATGCAATGCAGCCAGATCATTGGTGGGAGGGGCCAGCAGTGTGCTGTATATACATAGATACATCGCAGCCCCCCTCTGCCTCCATGCTCCTCGGGAGTCCACAGTGCTCCTCGGGGGTCCACAGTGCTCCTCGGGAGAGTGCTCCTCGGTGGAGTGCTCCTCGGGGGTCCACAGTGCTCCTCGGTGGAGTGCTCCTCGGGGGTCCACAGTGCTCCTCGGGGGTCCACAGTGCTCCTCGGGAGAGTGCTCCACGGGGGTCCACAGTGCTCCTCGGGAGAGTGGTCTTCGGTGGAGTGCTCCTCGGGGGGTCCACAGTGCTCCTCGGGAGAGTGCTCTTCGGTGGAGTGCTCCTCGGGGGTCCACAGTGCTCCTCGGTGGAGTGCTCCTCGGGGGTCCACAGTGCTCCTCGGGAGAGTGCTCTTCGGTGGAGTGCTCCTCGGGGGTCCTCAGTGCTCCTTGGGGGAGTGCTCCTCAGGGGGTCCTCAGTGCTCCTTGGGGGAGTGCTCCTCAGGGGGTCCACAGTGCTCCTCGGGGGAGTGGTCCTCGGGGGGTCCACAGTGCTCCTCGGGGGTCCACAGTGCTCCTCGGGGGTCCACAGTGCTCCTCGGGGGTCCACAGTGCTCCTCGGGAGAGTGCTCTTCGGTGGAGTGCTCCTCGGGGGTCCACAGTGCTCCACGGGGGTCCACAGTGCTCTTCGGTGGAGTGCTCCTCGGGAGAGTGCTATTCGGTGGAGTGTTCCTCGGCGGTCCACAGTGCTCCTCGGGAGAGTGCTCTTCGGTGGAGTGCTCCTCGGGGGTCCACAGTGCTCCTCGGGAGAGTGCTCCTCGGTGGAGTGCTCCTCGGGGGTCCACAGTGCTCCTCGGGGGTCCACAGTGCTCCTCGGTGGAGTGCTCCTCGGGGGGTCCACAGTGCTCCTCGGGGGAGTGGTCCTCGGGGGAGTGCTCCTCGGGGGTCCACAGTGCTCCTCGGGAGAGTGCTCTTCGGTGGAGTGCTCCTCGGGGGCCCACAGTGCTCCTCGGTGGAGTGCTCCTCGGGGGCCCACAGTGCTCCTCGGGGGAGTGGTCCTCGGGGGGCCCACAGTGCTCCTCGGGGGAGTGGTCCTCGGGGGGCCCACAGTGCTCCTCGGGGGAGTGGTCCTCGGGGGGCCCACAGTGCTCCTCGGGGGAGTGCTCCTTCAGGGGGCCCACAGTGCTCCTCGGGGGGCCCACAGTGCTCCTCGGGGGGCCCACAGTGCTCCTCGGGGGGCCCACAGTGCTCCTCGGGGGAGTGCTCCTCGGGGGTCCACAGTGCTCCCACAGTGCTCCTCGGGGGGTCCACAGTGCTCCTCGGGGGAGTGCTCCTCGGGGGGTCCACAGTGCTCCTCGGGGGTCCACAGTGCTTCTCGGGCTGGATGTGTAGTGCCCACAGCGCTGGTCAGTGACAGCTACTCTGCCACCACTGTGCAATACTCTGCCAATAAATTTTAATAGAAACAAAGATTTATTTTTTACTGAATTTTCAGTATTTTTTGATTTATGGTGCAAAAAGTAAAAAACCCAGCGGTGATTAAATACCACCAAAAGGAAACTCTTATTTGTGTGAAAAAAGGACAAAAAAATAATATGGGTACAGTGTTGCATGACTGAGTAATTGTCATTCAAAGTGTGAGAGCACCGAAAGCTGAAAAGTGCCCAGTGGTTAACATTGCGTTAGCCTTGTTAGAGCTGCTGCAATACCAACGGCCACCACAAGATGGCGCCAGATTACAGAAGTATTTCAGAAAGCCGCGGCCTAAATTTCTGGCCGGCGCGGCCCGATGCGATCGCACGGCGGGGGGGCGGTGTCCACAGGTTTAACGGGGTACCGCAGCTGTGTCGCCCCAGGCGCCAGGACCCCGATTCTAGTCGCAATTTGCGCCCGGGGTCTGTCGAGCCCTGGGTTAATAAAACTTTTTTTTGGACTCGCACTCACTTGTGGCGCTCTCGTCCTTTTCACCACGGTCGGATTATTTTCGGGTACCATCGGGGAAAACCCGGCATGACAGAAATGGAGATCAGGCTTGTTTTTTTTTCCTATTTGGTTTCAGCACTTCTGACGCACCTGTTGCCATTTCTTGATTTTTCTTTCAGATCTTTTTTTCATGAGTGGAAGAAGCTGCGATGAAGGAAAATAAAGAGAATTCAAGCCCTTCGGTGGCATCTGGCAATTTGGACCCTGCCAAGCCCTGCTGGTATTGGGACAAGAAGGACTTGGCTCACACCCCCTCCCAGCAGGAAGGCCTTGACCCGGCCACTGAAGCCAGATACAGAAGGGAAGGAGCTCGCTTCATCTTTGATGTTGGAACGCGGCTCGGGCTGTATCCTTCTATGTTTTATATTCCTTTGTACCAGAATGTTCCGATACATTGTTGCTAATATTCTTATCCTTCACACACGATTCAGGGGTTGAAGTCCAACTCCAGCACATACTATTCAACCACTTCAGCCCCGGACCAATTGGCAGCCAAAGGACCAGGCCCCCTTTTTGCGATTCGTGCACTGCGTCGCTTTAACTGACAATTGCGCGGTCGTGCGACGTGGCTCCAAAACAAATGTGGCGTCCTTTTTTTCCCACAAATGGAGCTTTCTTTTGGTGGTATTTGATCGCCCCTGCGGTTTTAATTTTTTTCGCTATAAACAAAAATAGAGCGACAATTTAGAAAAAAATGCAATATTTTTTTGCTTTTTGCTATAATAAATATCCCCAAAAAATATATAAAAAAAACATTTTTTTTCCTCAGTTTAAGCCGATACGTATTCTTCTACATATTTTTGGTAAAAAAAATCGCAATTAGCGATTATTGATTGGTTTGCGCAAAAGTTATAGCGTTTAGGGGATAGTTTTATAGCATTTTTATTAATTTTTTTTTTTTTTACTAGTAATGGCGGCGATCAGCGAAGTTTATTGTGACTGCGACATTATGGCGGACACATCGGACATTTATGACACATTTTTGGGACCATTGTCATTTATACAGAAATCAGTGCTATTTAAATGCACTAATTCCTGTATAAATGACAGTTGTAGTGAAAGAGTTAACCACTAGGGGGAGGGGTTATGGGCTCTGACGTGTGTGTTTTTTTTTACATTAGGGGGCGGGGCTGACGTCTGACTCCATTAAACGGCTTTCCAGATGACCGGGAACAACCAATCGATGACAGGCAGTGTAGGAAGCGCGGGGAGAGGTTTGTTTACACAGACCTCTCCCCGTTCTTCAGCTCCGTGACCCGATCACGGGACACTAGCGGCTATCGGGTCCGCTGGTCCCGCGGCCGGGTTCACGGAGCTCCCGACCATTTTGCCGCGGTATATCTGCGTGAGGCGGTTGGGAAGCGGTTAATCTTGGTTTTGGTTGGCATGGAGGAAAGTGTTGGAATATCTGTCAGGGGTAAAGATTCCTTATGCCAGGGGTGCTCAACCTGTGGCACTCCAGCTGTTGCGGAACTCCGAGTCCCATCATGCCTCTGCCCTTGGGAGTCGCGCTTGCAACTGTCAGCAGCTTGCAATGCCTCATGGGACATGTAGTTCTGCAACAGCTGGAGGGCCACATGTTGAGCACCCATGCCTTATGCTGTCACTGACATGGTTTGAGATTACAGGTGTGAGGAGATAACTTTACCAGATCCAAGTGTAGCACTGACCCCGAAGGAGCTGCTGGTTTGAATTGGGACTGCACTCTACTGAGAAACCCCACTAACAAATCCCCTTGGCACAGCTGTGGTGCAATGTAATACAGTACAATATAAGACAATGCAAAGTACCTGTATAATAACTTCAGGATCCACTGGCTCCACCTGGTGGGAGAAAAACAACACGCCACACAACTGGATACTTAAAGCGGGGTTTCACCCTAAAGCGGAAATTCCGCTCACCGGAACCCTCCCCCCCCCCCCCCTCCGGTGTCACATTTGGCACCTATCAGGGGGGTGCAGATACCTGTCTAAGACAGGTATTTGCACCCACTTCCGGGCACATACTCCCACGGGAGTCTAAAACTATCCCCTATTTTGTAGACGCTATAACTTTTTTGCGCAAAACAATGAATATATGCTTATTGCGATTTTTTTTTTTTTTTTTTTTTTTTTTTTTCGACATAATGGCACGGACAGGCAAAAGGGCGTACAGGTACGTCTCCTTTAAGATTTTTTTTTTTTTTTTTTTACCAAAAATATGTAGAAGAATACGTATCGGCCTCAACTGAGGAAAAAAAAGTTTTTTTATATATTTTTGGGGATATTTATTATAGCAAAAAGTAAAAAAATATTGCATTCTTTTCAAAATTGTCGCTCTATTTTTGTTTATAGCGCAAAAAAATAAAAACCGCAGGGGCGATCAAATACCACCAAAAGAAAGCTCTATTTGTGGGGGGAAAAAAGACGTCAATTTTGTTTGGGCGCCACCGCGCAATTGTCAGTTAAAGCGACGCAGTGCCGAATCGCAAAAAGTGCTCTGGTCTTAAAGCGGGGTTTCACCTAAAAAAAACATTTTTTAAAAGTCAGCAGCTAAAAAAAAAAAGTAGCTGCTGACTTTTAAAAAGTACACTTACTCTTCCAGGGCGCCCGCGATGTCGTTGGTGGAGGCCGAGATGTCCTTCGGCTATCCGGATCCACCGCCACCATCCTGAGTAAGGGAAACGGCTTCTCGTTTCCTACTGCGCATGCGCGAGTCGGCGCGCGGCCTACTTCGCATGCGCGAGTCGTATTTGTGAATGGGGAACGCGATGTGTTGTGGGACACAGTTCCCACAACACACCGCGCCCCATTCACCTGAAGACGGAAGAAGAGAAGATCACCGCGGCGCTGGAGGAGGCAGATTAGGACGATCTGCCTAGCAACAGCCATTTCTGGTAAGTAAAAAAATTATGTTTTTTTTTTTTTTTTTTTTTTAAATTGTTACTAACTTTCTCCCAAGTTTTTATTTTCAGGGTGTCCCACCACTTTAACCACTTGACCACTGGGCACTTAAACACCCTTAATAACCAGACCAATTTTCAGCTTTCGGTGCTCTCACACTTTGAATGACAATTACTCCTTCATACAACACTGTACCCATATGAAATTTTTGTCCTTTTTTTCACACAAATAGAGCTTTCTTTTGGTATTTAATCACCTCTGGGTTTTTTATTTTTTGCGCTATAAAAGAAAAATGACTGAAAATTCAGTAAAAAAATGAATTTTTCTTCGTTTTTGTTATAAAATTTAGCAAATTTGTAATTTTTCTTGATAAATTTTGGCCAAAATTTATACTGCTACATATCTTTGGTAAAAATAAGTACAAATCGGGGTATATTATTTGGTCTTTGTGAAAGTTATAGAGTCCACAAGCTATGGTGCCAATATCTGAAAATTGATCACACCTGAAGTACTGACGGCCGATCTCATTTCTTGAGACCCTAACATGCCAGAAAAGTACAAATACCCCCCAAATGACCCCTTTTTGGAAAGAAGACATTCCAAGGTATTTGGAAAGAGGCATGGTGAGTTTTTTGAAGTTGTCATTTTTTCCCACAATTCTTTGCAATATCAAGATTTTTTTAAATTTTTTTTTTTTTTTTTTCACAAAATTGTCATATTAGCAGGTTATTTCTCACACACAGCATATGCATAGCACAAATTACACCACAAAACACATTCTGCTATTACTCCTGAGTACGGCGATACCACATGCGTGAGACTTTTACACAGCCTGGCCACACACAGAGGCCCAACATGCAGGGAGCGCCATCAGGCGTTCTGGAGCACCCAGGACAATTCTGACATTTCTCTCCTACATGTAAAAATCCTCATTTATTTGCTAGAAAATGACATAGAACCCCAAAATATTATATATGTTTTTTTAGCAAAGACCCTAGAGAATACAATGGCGGTCGTTGCAACTTTTTATCTAGCACGGTACTTGCGCAGCAATTTTTCGAACGTGTTTTATTTGGAAAAAAAATGTTTTGTGCTTTACAAAAAACAAAACTGTAAATTTAGCCCAATGTTTTTGCATAATGTGAAAGATGAAGTTACGCCGAGTAAATAGATACCCAACATGTCACGCTTCAAAATTGCACACACTCGTGAAATGGCGCCAAACTTCACTACTTAAAAATCCCCATAGGCTTTAATTTTGTTTACTGGTTACATGTTTTGAGTTACAGAGGAGGTCTAGGACCAAAATTATTGTTCTCGCTCTAACGTTCGCAGCGATACCTCACATGTGTGGTTTGAACACCGTTTTCATATGTGGGCGGGACTTACGTATGCGTTCGCTTCTGCGTGCGAGCACACGGGGACAGGGACGCTTTAAAAAAATATATATATATTTTATTGTTCATTTTACTTTATTTATTTTAGTTTGACCCTTTTTTTCCCCCCCAAAATTTTTTTGATCACTTTTATTCCTATTACAAGGGATGTAAACATCCCTTGTAATAGGAATATGGCATGACAGGTCCTCTTTACAGTGAGATATGGGGTCAATAAGACCCCACATCTCACCTCTAGGCTGGAAAGCCTGAAATAAAAAAAAAAAATGATCCTGGCTTTGATCGTAGCGAGTATCGCAGGGTATTGTTGGGTATTGCAGGGTATCGCAGAGTATCGCCGGGTATCGCCGAGTATCGCCGGGTATCGCCGAGTATCGCCGGGTATCGCCGAGTATCGCCGGGTATCGCCGAGTATCGCCGGGTATCGCCGAGTATCGCCGAGTATCGCCGGGTATCGCCGGGTATCGCCGGGTATCGCCGTCGCCGGGTATGGCAGAGCATCGCAGAGTATCGCAGGGTATGGCAGGGTATCGCGGGGTATGGCAGAGCATCGCGGGGTATGGCAGAGCATCGCGGGGTATGGCAGAGCATCGCGGGGTATGGCAGAGCAGTATGGCAGAGTATTGCGGGGGATGGCAGAGTATCCATCCATCCATGCTCAGCCATCCCTCCATACCCTGCAATACCCAGCAATACACTGCAGGCTATTGCTGGGTATTGCAGGGTATGGAGGGATGACTGAGCATGGATGGATGGATCGGTGGTGGCAGAGCAGGCTGTGGGCACTACAGATCCCGCCCACAGCACTGCTGCCACCGATCCCTCCCCCTCTCCTCTCATACTGTACCGATCGGTACAGAGAGAGGAGGAGAGAACAACCGGCGTCATCAAATGACGCCGGTTTGCTTACATGTGATCACTCCGTCATTTGACGGAGCGATCACGTGGTAAACGGCCGCGATGAGCGGCCGTTTACCGTGATCCATGATCCGCCGGGTCCTCAGGACCCGGCGATCATGGATGCTCTCGAGTGCGCGCACCAGGGGGCGCGCAAGAGCAGAATTCTGTGAGGCCGTTAATTAACGGCCTCCCAGAGTTAAGCAACCGCCCTGTAGCCGTTTTTTCGGCTATGGGCCGGTTGTTAACTGGTTAAGCCAGCAAAATGGCGCGGGGCTGAAAGTGGTTAAATACCTTTTTGGATACATTTGGTATTCTGTAAACAGTTCATGCATCTGGCTAAATCTTGCCTCGGGTGTATATACAAAGAGTCGCACTTCTTGGCTTCTGTTAGTAATTTCCCATCCAGTGTAAGTGTCAGGCGAGGTGTTGATTCTAAATTTGCTTAGGAAACTTGAGTCCTGTTATTTTATATTGACATGACTCCGTATTCCTAGCAGCGCACACAGATGGAAGGGAGGCTTCCCGTGTCTCCTCACACAGCGGAAGCAAAAGAATGTTACATCACTTTCACTTTCAAAGCGCAACATGTCATCACTTTCACCCCTGCAAATCATATAGTGTTTCCATATTTTTGTCCAGTCACTCTGTGTGTGTGGTAACAATACATTCATACAAAGACACCAAAACAAATACGTTCAGAAATAAAGTTATGTGTAATAAAATTGAATGACACATGGAAAAAGTATTGAACTCCTGAAGAAAGAGAGGCGCAAAAGGGTATTGAACACACTAACTGAAATTTTTAAATACTAAAATTAAATAGTATAAAAATAAAAAAATAATAATTAAAAATAATTAAATATTTAATACTTCATACAACAGGGCTTGACAAATTTGCTTGGAATCTAGGAGCCAGCTAAAAAAGTTAGGAGCCAGGTTTTCTTTTTTTTTTTTTAACGACATGGAGACGAGTGAGGGGGAAGAGACGATGGGGTCCCAGCCTGTCTCCAAGTCATTGCAGGGCAGAAGCGACTTCAAATCGTCACTTCTGCCCATAGGTCTTAAAAAGGGAAAAAAAAATTTTTTTTTTTCAAATGGCAAATTTTTTTTTTTTTTTTTGCATTTTAGTGTAAATATGAGATGTGAGGTCTTTTTGACCCCCCAGATCTCATATTTAAGAGGTCCTGTCATGCTTTTTTCTATTACAAGGGGTGTTTACATTCCTTGTAATAGGAATAAAAGTGACACAATTTTTTTTTCAAAATAACAGTGAAAAAAAGTTAATAAATTTTAAACGCGCCCGTCCCGCCGAGCTTGTTTGCAGAAGAGTAGCGCCCGCATATGAAAGCGGTGTTCAAAGCACACATGTGAGGTATTGCCGTGATCGGTAGAGCGAGAGCAATAATTCTAGCCCTAGAACTCCTCTGTAACTCAAAACATGCAACCTGTAGAATTTTTTTAAATGTCACCTATGGAGATTTTAAAGGGTAAAAGTTTGTCGCCATTCCACGAGCGGGCAAAATTTTGAAGCGAGCCAGGTTTGGTATCAAATTTACTCGCCGTAACATTATCTTTCACAATATAAAAAAAAATTGGGCAAACTTTACTGTTATTTTTTAATTAAAAAAAGTATTTTTTCCCGAAAAAGTGCGCTTGTAAGTCCGCTGCGCAAATACGGTGTGACAGAAAGTATTGCAACGACCGCCATTTTATTCTCTAGGGTGTTAGAAAAATAAATATATATAATGTTTGGGGGTTCTAAGTGAAGGAGACAAAACAGCCTTATTAGTATTGCTGGGTGTCGTACCAACGGCCACCACAAGAGGGCGCCAGATTATAGAAGGTACCATAGGACTGCACAAGGCCGCAAAGCCGGGGCCTCAATTACCGGCCGGCGCGGCCCATCGCGGGGGGGGGGGGGGTGCACTATGAAGACAGGATACCCCCAGCTGTGCTGCCCCAGGCGCCAGGTCGCTAATTCTAGTCGCCAATGCGACCTGGCGCCTGGTATTCGTCGAGCACTGTCATACAAAATCCTTTGTTGGCAATGACGGCTTCAGGACGCCTCCTGTACGGATGAACGAGTCGCATGTGTTGCTCAGGTGTGATTTTGGCCCCATTCTTCCACACAAACAGTCTTTAAAGTGGAGGGCCACCCTGGAAAAAAAAAACTTTAAAAAAAATGTAAATAAAAATTAAAAAAATTTTTACTTACCAGAAATGGCTGTTGCTAGGCAGATCGTCCTAATCTGCCTCTTCCTGTTCCGCAGCGCTGTTCTCTCCTCTGCTCCGAGCGCCGCCTTCTAGTGAATGGGGCGCGGTGTGTTATGGGAACTGTGTGTCCCACAACACATCGTGTTCCCCATTCACAAATTCGCAGTATGCCGCGCGCCGACTCGTGTGTATATAGATATATCATGTTGTAAAGCGCTGCGCAAACTGTTGGTGCTATATTAACCCTGTATAATAATAATAATATAGTAATATTTTATGTTCTAACAGTAAGGTACACAATACCAATTTAAAGCCTTCATTTCCTTAATGTGACCTTCAGACATTATGACACTTTGGCTACTGGAATTATATATTTTCATCGATTCTATATGTTTCATTCCTTTAAGCAATTTGCAAGATATGTAAGTTTGTCAGAAGTGTTTTGTGTGTCTCAGCATTTTTTTTTATACGTTTTATTATTGTAGACGATCTTTTATGTTTTTTTCTAGATTGTCCTCACTTTCCTTTTTGTCCTCTAGGTAACCGGTGCCTGCTGTCTGTTCCTGGCGGGTAAGGTGGAAGAAACGCCCAAGAAATGTAAAGATATAATAAAGACAGCTCGAAGCTTGTTAAATGACGTGCAGTTTGGACAGTTTGGGGATGATCCAAAGGTAAGGCTCTTGAATGTAGTATTATTTGGCAAGCGTGGCCTTTCTCAATCAGTAAGGCTGCTTTCACACTGGGGCGGTTTGCAGGCGCTATTGCGCTAAAAATAGCGCCTGCAAACCGACCCGAAACAGCTGTTGCTGTGTCTCCAGTGTGAAAGCCCTGAGGGCTTTCACACTGGAGCGGTGTGCTAGCAGGACGGTAAAAAAAGTCCTGCTAGCTGCATCTTTGGAGCGGTGAAGGAGCGGTGTGTTCACCGCTCCTATACCGCTCCTTCCCATTGAAATCAATGGGAGACTGCGGGGATACCGCTGGCAAAGCGCCGCTGTAGCGGCGCTTTGCAGAGGTTTTTAACCCTTTTTCGGCCGCTAGCGGGGGTTAAAACCACCCCGCTAGCGGCCGCATACTGCGGGTAAAACGATGGTAAAGCAGCGCTACATATAGCGCTGCTTTACCGTCGCCGCCCCCGCACCGCCCCAGTGTGAAGCCGGCCTAAGAGTTTTAAAGACATAGTTCACACTTACAAATACATTTAAAAAAGCATATGCGGATAAGGGGCCCCTGTTGATAAAAACAAACTGCAGCTTTGACCAAAGTGTCATAATACCCTTTGCTGTAAGTTTACGCCATTTACATACCTCCTGAAGCCTGAGTGAAATTTCCCAGTGTTTGCATCATCCTGTCCTTCTTGTTGCTAGGATGTTGCTAAGAGGCTCCTAGCTCTTACTGTTTCACCTCTACCATCACCACGGTGAACGCTCTCTGATTCATGCACTTTCTCTCCCCTGACACAGTAGTTTTGAGCTCGGCATCTGAGAGCTTGCTCCTGTGATGTTGGATTAGTAAGAGCTGTTTTTTTCTCTGGGATTTTTTCAGCCAGGCTTCATGAAGTAAGTAAATGGCCTACATCTATAAAAAGAGCATTATTCAACTTTGGTCAGAGTTGCACAGTTTGTTTTTATTTACAGGTGCATAGGCAGTTTTTTTGGTAAAGGTGAACGATGCCTTTAAAGCCCAGGCACCATCCTTTTCATTGGTTTGCCGTCCCTAGTAAACCTTTGCATGGAATGTGCCTTTTATTTGTTGATGTCACTGCAGGAAACGTATGAAGCTAGCTTGTCTTACTCTTGTCACATTGTGCGATCACAGGCTGTGCTTTGTGAATGGCAAAACGGAGAGAGTGGAAAGGGATAATACAACACCTGAACAGTTATCTGTAACACCAGGAATTGGGCACAATCAGTTTTGCTGCCGCTGATGTGTAAGGCTTACGTCGGCAGAAGCATGGACTTGTAAACACTCTCCTGGCATTAGGGCTCAAATAGACTTCTAATGCTACATACTGGCGAGGACTGGTCCAATCCAAGAAAAAAAAAAGACCTACAGAATAAATGTGGGAGAGAAATATGAGGGTATCAGTGGTGGAAGTTTTAACTGTCCTGACCACACCCGCTCATTATAACTCCATGGCCTGCTAAGGGACCATCTCTGATTGTCTATGGCTTTGGGACACAGTCCTATAGAAGTCTATGGGGTTTTATTACACTGGTGTGGCCAGGAAAATAAAAATGTTCCTTCCGGTCTTAGAAAAAAGAATAATTTCCATCTGGTCAGTTTGTTCCTGTGGTGGCACCATAATAAGCCCCTGCAACTGAAGTGTTGGTTTAGTTTGTTCTAGTAGTTCTCCCTTTCATTGCAGCAGTTTAACGATACAGTGCATCCGGAAAGTATTCACAGCGCTTCACTTTTTCCACATTTTGTTATGTTACAGCCTTATTCCAAAATGGATTACCGTATTTATCGGCGTATAACACGCACCGGCGTATAACACGCACCCCAAGTTTAGGAGGGCATTTTAAGGAAAAAAATTTTTAGGAGGGAAGTTTAGGGAAAAAAAAACAACTTACATTTAAGCGTCATTTGCAGCCTTGCCCAGCGTCATTGCAGCCTTGCCCAGCGTCATTGCAGCCTTGCCCAGCGTCATTGCAGCCTTGCCCAGCGTCATTGCAGCCTTGCCCAGCGTCATTGCAGCCTTGCCCAGCGTCATTGCAGCCTTGCCCAGCGTCATTGCAGCCTTGCCCAGCGTCATTGCAGCCTTGCCCAGCGTCATTTTCGTTCTTTTCCTGGTTTAAATTTCCCGCCGCCGAGACGCTGTCGCGTGCGCCGCCGAAAAAACCCGAAGCACGGGCGAAAAAGAACGAAGCGCCCCCGGAAAAAGCCGAGCCGACTCGGACGGCTAAGCTCGCGGTCCCGCCTCCCTGCTGTTTCCGGAGCGAGCGCAGGGAGGCGGGACTACGAGCAGAGCAGAGTCTGCTCGGCTTTTTCCAGGGGCGCTTCGTTCTTTTTCGGCCACGCTTCGGGTTTTTTCGGCCGCGCTCGCTATTTTTGTCATTTTTTTTGGGGGTATCGGCGTATAACACGCACCCACGACTTTCCCCCGATTTTAAGGGGGAAAAAGTGCGTGTTATACGCCGATAAATACGGTAAATTTATTTTCCTCAAAATTCTACAAACAATACCTTATAATGACAATGTGAAAGAAGTTTGTTTTGAAATCTTTGCAAATTTTTTTAAAATAAAAAAAATGAAGGCGGTCCCATGTACGCAAGTATTCACAGCCTTTACCATGACACTAAGAATTGATCTCAGGTGCCTCCTGTTTCCACTGATCATCCTTGAGCTGTTTCTACAACTTGATTGGAGTCCTCCTGTGGTAAATTCAGCTCATTGGACAGGATTGGGAAAGGCACACACCTGTCTATATATAAAGGTCCCACAGTTAGGGCTCTTTCACACGGGGCGGATCCGTATTGATCCACCCCGTGAAGATCCGCTGCTCAGCGGGGATCGCACAGCTGTTCCCCGCTGAGCCGGCTGATGACAGGGGCGGTCCCTGCACACTGTGCAGGGACCGCCCTGTCAGTTCTCCGCTCTCCTCTATGGGGGATCGGATGAACACGGACCGTCTGTCCGTGTTCATCCGATCCGCTCTGCAGACAGATTAAAAAAATAGGGTTTTCCTCCGTCTGCAGAATCGGACGATTGCAGAGGCGGACAATAGCGGGTGTCAGCGGATGCTCATCCGCTGACACCCGCTGCCCCATAGACATGCATGTATGTCCGTTTTTCATCCAAAAACGGATGGATGAAAAACGGACATACAGTCTGCATGGGCCTAAGACTGCTTTCACACCACGCCGCCCATAGCGTCGGCGGTAAAATGCCGTCATTTTTAGCAGCGTTTTACCGTCGGATTTAAGGTGCATTTCGGCCACTAGCGGGGCGCTTTTAACCCCCCCGCGCTAGCGGCCGAGAGAGTTAAAACCGCCGGCAATACGCCGCAATAGCAGCGTTTTGCAGGCGGTATTACAGCGCTGCCCCATTGATTTCAATGGGGAGCAGCGGTGGAGGAGCGGCTGCTGGCAGGACTTTTCCTGAGGTCCTGCCAGCGCACCAAATGGACAATGAAGCAGCAGTTTGAGGGCGGATTGCAGGCGCTATTTCTAACGCTATAGCGCCTGCAAAACGCCCTCGGTGTGAAAGGGGTCTTGGTGCATGTCAGAGCACAAACCAAGCCATGAAGTCCAAGGAATTGTCTGTAGACCTCCGAGACAGGATTGTATGGAGGCACAGATCGGGGGAAGGGTACAGAAACATTTCTGCAGCATTGAGGATCCCAATGAAAACAGTGGCCTCCATCATCCATAAATGGAAGAAGTTTTGAACCACCAGAACTCTTCCTAGAGCGGGCTGCCCGGTCAAGGTAAGCGATCCGAGGAGAAGGGCCTTTAGTGAGGGAGGTGACCAAGAATGCGATGGTCACTCTGACAGAGCTCCAGCATTTCTCTGTGGAGAGAGAACAACCACCATCTCTGCAGCACTCCACCAATCAGGCCTGTATGGTAGAGTGACCAGGCGGAAGCCACTCCTCAGTAAAAGGCACATGACAGCCCACCTGGAGTTTGCTAAAAGGCACTTGAAGGACTCTCGGACCATGACAAACAAAATTCTCTGGTCTGATGAAACAGATTGAACACTTTGGGGATGTTTTTTAGTGGCAGGAACTGGGAGACTAGTCAGGATCGAGAGAAGGATAATTGCAGAAATGTACAGACACATCCTTGATAAAAAAACAACTGCTCCAGAGTGCTCTGGACCTCAGACTGGAGTAAATGTTCATCTTCCAATCAGGACAACGACCCTAAGCACACAGCCACGATAACAAAGGAGTCGCTACAGGACAACTCTGTGAATGTCCTTGAGTGGCCCAGCCAGAGCCCAGACTTGAACCCGACTGAACATCTCTGGAGAGATCTGAAAATGGCTGAGCACCGACGCTCCCCATCCAACCTGATGAAACTTGAGAGGTCCTGTGAAGGAGAATGGGAGAAATTGGCCAAAAATAGGTGTGCCAAGCTTGTAGCATTATACCCAACAAGACAAGGCTGTAAATGGTGCCAAAGGAGCTTCACCAAAGTACTGAGCAAAGGCTGTGTATATTTATGTACATGGGAGGAGCCTGTGATACTTATGTACATGGGAGGAGCCTGTGATACTTATGCACATGGGAGGAGCCTGTGATACTTATGCACATGGAAGGAGCCTGTGATACTTATGCACATGGGAGGAGCCTGTGATACGTATGCACATGGGAGGAGCCTGTGATACGTATGCACATGGGAGGAGCCTGTGATACGTATGCACATGGGAGGAGCCTGTGATACGTATGCACATGGGAGGAGCCTGTGATACGTATGCACATGGGAGGAGCCTGTGATACGTATGCACATGGGAGGAGCCTGTGATACGTATGTACATGGGAGGAGCCTGTGATACGTATGTGCATGGGAGGAGCCTGTGATACGTATGTGCATGGGAGGAGCCTGTGATACGTATGTGCATGGGAGGAGCCTGTGATACGTATGTGCATGGGAGGAGCCTGTGATACGTATGTGCATGGGAGGAGCCTGTGATACGTATGTGCATGGGAGGAGCTTGTGATACGTATGTACATGGGGGATTCTTTTGGTTTTGTTTTTTATTTTTAATACATTTTCAAAGATTTCAAACAAACTTCTTTCACATTGTCACTATGGGGAATTGTTTGTAGAATTTTGAAGAAAATAATGAATTGAATCCATTTTGGAAAAAGGCTGTAATATAACGAAATGTGGAAAAAGTGAATACTTTCCGGATGCTCTGTATATGACCAACTTTGTATTATATTCAGCCTCTTTCAGTATCTTACTTGTGGTGATGTTTTTTTTGTTTATATATAGTGATTTTTTTTTTTTTCTTTAGGAAGAAGTGATGGTTCTAGAGAGGATTCTTCTACAGACCATCAAGTTTGACTTACAAGTAGAACATCCCTATCAGTTTCTCCTAAAGTACGCCAAACAGCTGAAAGGTGACATTACCTGTATTGTATCTCCCGCATTCTGTCTTAATATGTATATAAGGTGTAGCTGACACTTTTTGTTTTCATTCAGGAGACAAAAACAAAATCCAGAAGTTGGTGCAGATGGCATGGACTTTTGTTAATGACAGGTAGCTATGATTTTTAGGGTTTCCAAGATTCTCGTCTTTCCCCATCCCCCCCCCCCCCCCCCCCCCCCCTAATACCGCCATGACCTTAGTCATTTGTTACCCTCATTATGACCCCTTCCTTTTTTTCTATTTTAGTCTGTGCACTACGCTGTCCTTGCAGTGGGAGCCTGAGATCATTGCAGTAGCAGTCATGTACCTTGCTGGACGACTGTGTAAATTTGAGATACAGGAGTGGACACTAAAGCCGATGCATAGGAGGTGGTGGGAGCAGTTTGTTCAAGATGTGCCAGTCGATGTTCTTGAAGGTATTTTGTCAACTTGGTGGCCGAGGACTGTGCATCTCCGAAATAATGCCATCATGTTATCCCTATTTAAAGTGACACTTTTGTCATTGAATATGTATAAAGTATATGTGAGCCCTTACCTGTTTTAAACATCCCATTCAGTTAAAAGTTGAAATGCAAGGCAAAAAATGTGTTTGTATGTGTGTGTGTGTGTATATATATATATATATATAAGTATGTGTGTATGAATGAATGAATATATATATATAATTAGACATGTGCAATTTGTTTCGTTTTTCGTTTTTTTTTCCGTTATTTTCGTTTGTTCGTTTTCGAACGAATCGTTCGAATCGTACAAATCATTCGAAACGAACGAATCCGAAAAACAACGAAAATCCGAAAAAAAAAACTAATTAGAAACAACGAATGTACTAATGAAGAAAATCCAAAAAACAAACGAAAAAATTCGTACATTCGTAACTTTTTTTTTTTGTTGAATTGGTAATTTTCCGTGTCTCATACAATGGCGCTGCTTAACGTGCTTCGAATGGATTGAACAAAAAATTCGTACATTCGTAACTTTTTTTTTCGATTCGTAACTTTTTTTTTTTTTTTTTTTGATTTGTATTTTCCATATCTCTATTGAACAAAAAAAATCGTACATTCGTAACTTTTTTTTCGATTCGTAAATTATTAAAATGTAATAATAGCATACACATTACATATAATTATGAATTATGCTCCCATTACGAATCTACGAATGTTACGAATAAATACCAATGCGTCTGAAAATTAAACTAACGAAAAAACGAATCAACTAAAAAATAACTCTTACGAATGTACGAATCGTAACGATTTGTACATTTGTAAGAGTTATTTATTCGTAACGAATACGAACACCGACCACTTACGAATGTACAAATCGTTACGAATCAACGGAAACGAAAAAAAACTATTTTTTTTTTGTTGTGCACATGTCTAATATATATATATTTGGGGGAAATAATTTTTTAAACCCTAGCAGATTTGTAAGTTTTCCACTTGAAAAGAAATGAAGGAAATATAATTCATATCATATATCTATTTTAAATGATAGAGACAGAATACCAAAAATCCAGAAAAAAACACACAATACAAATTTTAGAAATTGAGTTGCAGTTCAGTGAGTAAAATAAGCAAAACATAACTTAGTAGTTGGTGGAGAAACCCTTGTTGGTGATCAGAGGTCAGACGTTTCTTGTAGGTGGTGATCAGGTTTGCACATCTCAGGAGAGATTTTGGTCCCCTCTTCTTTACAGATCTTCTCTACATCCTTAAAGTGGAGTTCCACCCACTTTTACATCTCTTCAGCATCCCTCACTAAACTGTGCACTGTAAACGAATTGGATATTTTTTTTTCAGCACAGACTGTATATCTGCTGTATTCATTTTTCACTTCCTCCTCCCTGGCCGCGGCCCATCGCATCATTTCCTGTTTGCAATGCCTCCTGGGAAGGGGCAGCAACTTCCTCTGACACTGCCGTTGCTATGGAAACCTGACCTGAAACCTATTACACTGCTTATGCTGCACTGAGCATGTGCGAGATCTGCAAGGATGAGATCCAGGAAGAAATAGTCTGGCTTCAGATGCCCACACTTAAGATGGCCACGGCCTGCTGCAAGTTTATAAAATAACAAACTACTGCTAAAAACTAACAAAACCGACCTTAGTTTACAGACTTACTTTACTAGAATACATTAAGCTTGTGTATTATAGGGTTTTTTTTATTTAGAAAGTATAATTTTGTCCGGAACACCGCTTTAAGGTTTCTTGGCTGTCGCTTGGTAACTCAAAGTTTCAGCTCCCTCCATAAATTTTCTATAGGATTAAGGTCTGGAGACTGGCTAGGCCACTCCATGACCTTAATGTGCTTCTTGAGCCACTCCATTGTTGTCTTGGCGGTATGTTTTGGGTCATTGTCATGCTGGAAACCCCATCCAAGACCATTTTCAGTGTTCTGGCTGAGGGTAGAAGGTTTTCATCCAAGATTTTACAACACATGGCCCCGTCCATTGGTCCCTCAATGCGGCAAAGTCGGCCTGTACCTTTATCAGAGAAACCGCCCCAAAGCATCATGTTTCCACCTCTGTGTGTGACTGTAGGGATGGTGTTCTTAGGGTCATAGTCAGCGTTTTTCTTCCTGACTACGGGTAACAAACACTTAGGCCCCTTTCACACTTGTACGACTTGTCCCACGATTTGGGACTGCAAAGTAGCATGACAAGTCGTTCCCCATCCAATGACAGCCATTCATATTAGTGCGACTTCAAAGTAGTCCCTGCACTACTTTGGTCGGATTTTGATGCCACTTACACAGGCATTTCCTGAAATCGCAGCAAAAATCGCGCGACTTTTGAAATCGCAGCAAAAATCGCGCGACTTTTGAAATCGCACAAGTGTGAAAGGGGCCTAAGGCTAACCTTTTTTATTTTGCAGGGTGGCATAGCATATAAAGTTTATTTTTTCATGAAAGGTCACTTTTATAGGTAAACCTGTCACTAACCTGCGCAGTTCAGTCAGACATTTGGATCATCTGAACCCCGTGCTGCCTTCATCTTTTTATTAGTCATTTAATGCAGGGCTCGACAAACCCCGGTCGCCCGGGTGCAATTGCGACTAGAATTGGGGTCCTGGCGCCTGCGGCGACACAGCTGCGGTACCCCGTCAACCTGTGGACACCGACCCCTGGCGTGCGATCGCAACGGTCCGCGCCGGCCTGAAATTTAGGCCGCGGCTTTGCGGCCTTCTGAAATCCTTCTGTAATATGGCGCCATCTTGTGGTGGCCGTTGGTACTGCAACACCTCTATCAATGCTAATGCAATGTTAACCACTGGGCACTTTTTAGCTTTCGGTGCTCTCACACTTTGACAATTTCTCAGTCATGCAACACTGTACCCAAATTAATTTTTTGTCCTTTTTTTCACCCAAATAGAGCTTTCTTTTGGTGGTATTTAATCACCACTGGGTTTTTTATTTTTTGCGTTATAAATCAAAAAATACTGAAAATTCTGTTAGAAAAAAAAAAAATTCTTTGTTTCTATTAAAATTTATTGGCAGAGTATTGCACAGTGCTGGCAGAGTAGCTGTCACTGACCAGCGCTGTGGGCCCTACACATCCAGCCCACAGCGCTGGTCCCATCTCTCCCCCTCTCAGCTTCTCCCCTCTCACTGTACTGATCGATACAGAGAGGGGAGGGAGGAACCGGCATCATGACGTGAAGCCGGTTTGTGTACATGTGATCGCTCCGTCATTTGACAGAGCGATCACGTGGTAAACGGCCGCTATCGGCGGCTGTTTACCGCGATGCGCCGGGTCCGCGGGACCTGGCGGTCACAGATGTTCCCGAGGAGCAAGGTTCTGGGAAGACGTCCTACGGTGCCCAGTGCCACCTGTCAGTCATTGTCGTCGTTAAAAAAAAAAAAACCTGGCTCCTAACTTTTTTAGCTGGCTCCTAGATTCCAAGCAAATTTGTCAAACCCTGATTTAATGTAATTAAATGCAAACGAAAGGATAAGCTACTGTTGTTTGAAACTGTCACCTGGTTTCCATTCACTTCCTTCTGATTGGGGAGGGTCTGGCTTCTAAAATCACATGATCTAATTGCTGGACACCAACCAATCGGAAGAACAGGAATTGACCAGTTTAGTGATGTTGTGTACTCTACGCTGTACAGGAAATGTTCCATTGCTTTCAGAGTTTCCAAGGTTAAAGCATACTCCCAGGCTTTTGTTTTCTCATACTCATACTTGGTCCAGCTTGACTTGATCCATCCATAATCCGTAGGGTCTCTAGCAATGCTGAAAATCGCTGTAGTAGTCTGTGCTACATTCAGTGATATCCTTGATCTTCCCAGGAGCTGTTCCAGTTACTTCTCCTCTGCACACTTGAACACAAGGGAGCAGCTGCACAGCACCACCACCAATCAGAGAATGCCTTTTTTTTTTCTGCAAATACAAAGCATTCTCTGATTGGATGAGGTGGAGATCGTGACATCACTAAACCTCCCACCCCTTCCCTTTTTATGAAAATTACCCCGATGCTTAATGGATAGATACAAAAGGGCTTGTCTAACAGTTGAATATGTTTTTGTTTTGGAAATGAGATGGTAATTTTGGCAACATTTCCTCTGTTTTTGCAGACATCTGTCACCAGATCCTGGATTTATACTCTCAAGGAAAACAGCAGATGCCGCACCATGGCTCCCAGCAGCCTTCACCCCAGGTACAGGCACAGATTGCCGCTGTACAGGCTCAGCAGGCGTTGCTGATCTCCGAGTCCCAAGCACCTCAGACGAAGGACCCGCAGCAGCAAACTGCAGCACAGCAATCTAAGAAACCCTCTCCGCAGTCCAGCCCGCCAAAACAAACCAAAAGGCCTCTGGTATGTCATTTGTAGAGCATGGACCTCCTGTGCAGAGACCTAATTGTAAAACTGATATACTAGTTGTGTTTAGGGATTAGAGTACCGTATATACTCGTATAAGCCGACCCGAATATAATAATATAATATAATACAAAAAACTGGGAAAACGTATTGACTCGAGTATAAGCCTGGGGTGAGAAATGCGCAGCTACTGTAAGTGGCAAAGAGGGTCAATATTGCCCATTTGCAGCCTCACTGTGCCCATTTGCATGCCTCACTGTGCCCATTTGCATGCCTCACTGTGCCCATTTGCATGCCTCACTGTGCCCATTTGCATGCCTCACTGTGCCCATTTGCAGCCATAGGTCCCCCGAACGTCAAACTTTGTAGTTAATGGTTCCTAGATGCCCCTTATCTGCAGCCACATTTTGGGGTCTCTGGACCCAAAGGGTCCCGAAATGACCTTGCTGCAGATGGGCACAGTTGACAGACTTTGGGGCCCTGTATCTCGGGGCCACTTGGTATTAGGAACCCCTAGGATATGTTGTAATGTTGGTTGCACTGGGTTTGCACACCAAATTTTACGTTCCTAGCACCAAGTGGTCCCGAGACACGGGGCCGCAAAGTCGGGTCGGAAAATGTAATTTTTTTTTCTGCAGAAAAGTGCTTGACTCAAGTATAAGCCGAGGGGGGGGGGGGGGGGGTCACTTTCAGCACAAAAAAATGTGCTGATAAAATCGGCTTATAATCGAGTACCGTATATACAGTATATTGAACTGCCAACATCCAAATCCCCCCGTAGAATTTAAAGGCAGAAATTTGTGTATAAGGTAATTTTTTATATTGGTATAAAAAAAAAAGGGACACAAAAAGCCCCAGTACAGTATTGGGTGAGTCACACATATAACAAATATACAAATAATGAGTGAAAAAGAGCAGGGGAAAGGTGCGTGATCTAACGCTTGAATCAAAATAATACAGTTTATTCTTATACAAAGTGGATAAATACAAACAAAAGCTACTACGTATTCATAAAAACGAGATTAGAAAATATACATTAACAATCGGACATGCCCATGCAAGTGCTCAAAGGTTGGCTGATGCGTTTTTAATGCAGGTACAAATAACAGACAAATATGGAATAGCAAACACCACACAAATCATTTCTTTACATTATGTAGAGTGCTGCGATGTGGACCATTCTAGAGCAAAGGAATTAATCACTTACTATGTGATACACCTCTATTTATCACCCCTAGTTTAGGAGGGAAGTTTAAGTGTCGTGGCAGCCGTGCCCCAGTGTCGTGGCAGCCGTGCCCCAGTGTCGTGGCACCTGTGCCCCAGTGTCGTGGCAGCCGTGCCCCAGTGTCGTGGCAGCCGTGCCCCAGTGTCGTGGCAGCCGTGCCCCAGTGTCGTGGCAGCCGTGCCCCAGTGTCGTGGCAGCCGTGCCCCAGTGTCGTGGCAGCCGTGCCCCAGTGTCGTGGCAGCCGTGCCCCAGTGTCGTGGCAGCCGTGCCCCAGTGTCGTGGCAGCCGTGCCCCAGTGTCGTGGCAGCCGTGCCCCAGTGTCGTGGCAGCCGTGCCCCAGTGTCGTGGCAGCCGTGCCCCAGTGTCGTGGCAGCCGTGCCCCAGTGTCGTGGCAGCCGTGCCCCAGTGTCGTGGCAGCCGTGCCCCAGTGTCGTGGCAGCCGTGCCCCAGTGTCGTGGCAGCGGTGCCCCAGTGTCGTGGCAGCGGTGCCCCAGTGTCGTGGCAGCCGTGCCCCAGTGTCGTGGCAGCGGTGCCCCAGTGTCGTGGCAGCCGTGCCCCAGTGTCGTGGCAGCCGTGCCCCAGTGTCGTGGCAGCCGTGCCCCAGTGTCGTGGCAGCCGTGCCCCAGTGTCGTGGCAGCCGTGCCCCAGTGTCGTGGCAGCCGTGCCCCAGTGTCGTGGCAGCCGTGCCCCAGTGTCACTGCAGCCGTGCCCCAGTGTCACTGCAGCCGTGCCCCAGTGTCACTGCAGCCGTGCCCCAGTGTCACTGCAGCCGTGCCCCAGTGTCACTGCAGCCGTGCCCCAGTGTCACTGCAGCCGTGCCCCAGTGTCACTGCAGCCGTGCCCCAGTGTCACTGCAGCCGTGCCCCAGTGTCATTTTCAGCCTTGCCCCACCCTCTCTGTGTTATTTCCATCATAGGGTGGGACTGGGCGTGACTGAGCGGAGCCGAGCCTAGCCGAATACACTCGGCTATGTGTATCTCGGCAGCGCTCGCTCCTCCGCTCACAATCAGCGGGGATCAGCGTATAACGCGCACCCACGATTTCCCCCTGATTTTAAGGGGGGGAAAAAGTACGTGTTATACACCGATAAATACGGTAATTATGAAACTGTGTCTGCCTTGTCCTTAGAAAATCTCCATTTCCTTCCACTGCAGTAAAGGAGGAAAAAAGTTTGCTTGAAGCAACTACATTTAAAATAAAAAAGCACACAAGAGGTGTTGGAACTTTGATCTTAGTTCATAGAAGTTGGTGAAAAAAAAACATTCAAAGGATTCACTGACTGGTTAAGCTGCTCCCAACAGACAGGGACTACCTTTGGCCCTGAATTTTAATTTGTACTAAAAAAGCAAACACATTTCCAGAGCCAGAAACACTCCCCCTTCATCAGGGCTTAAAGTGGTTGGTAAACCCTTACAATCCACTTTTTGCTACAGGTAAGCCTATAATTAGGCCTATAATAAGCCTTACCTGTAGCTACCCCGGATATCTCCTAAACCTGCACGGTATAGGAGATATCCTCTGCATGTGCCGACGTCATCGGGGCAAGTGCGAACAGGGGGCAGAGTCTGGCTATGTAAAGAGAGGGGTGAACTTGGTAAATATTACAGTTTTTACATCAAGTCCATGCATTAGTCCATGTGAGGATAATAAGGTGCTGGGACTATCGGGGGCAGCCAGTCCAGAAAAAAAGCTAGAAGATGCTCTGGAACAAAACGAGAGAGAAGAGCGGCGCCCTCTAAATGCAGCGTGTGTTTTAAAATTTATTGTAGTGAATTAAAAGCACTCGCATTGAGTTGATTGTTTACAGCATGGGTCTTCAAACTACGGCCCTCCAGTTGTTCAGGAACTACAGTTCCCATCATGCCTAGTCATGTCAGAGTTTTACAATGCCTCATGGGATGTGTAGTTCCGCAACAGCTGGAGGGCCGTAGTTTGAGGATCCCTGGTTTACAGCATATTGGGCAAATAGAAGCGTTCATCCGCATGTTCCCGGGTGATGTGGGGGAGGGGGCGGCTCACGGGCCGGTGGAGGGCATCCTGAGTCTTTAGGCTGTCCGGTGGTGCTGCGGGTACTCTGTGCCTCCAGGTAGCTGGAACGCAGTAGGTGATGCTCCACGTTAGGCTGTAGTCCCCCACAACACATGCCAATTATTATACACTTAACGGGATTTTTTTTTTATCAAAAGCATGTAGCAGAATACATTTTGGCTTAAATTTATGACAAAATTCAATTTTATTGGATTTCTTTTAAAATCGAAAGAAGAAAATATCGTTTTTTTTTTTTTTTGTTTTTTTTTTACAAATCTCCGCTCTTTTTTAGCTTATATCGCAAAAAAAATCGTGAATAAATACTCCCAATAGAAAGCTCTATTTGTGCGAACAAAATGATAAAAATGTCATTTGGGTACAGTGTAGCATGACCGCGCAATTGTCAGTGAAAGTGCCCGGTATTGAAGGGGTTAACCACTTCGCGCCCGTAGGACATCCAGGGACGTCCTTGACTTGTAGGGGGTATATCTGAATGACGGGTGTAGCTACAGACATCATTCAGATATTGCCGTTTTCAGCCGGCGATTCCCTGCACCATAAGAACGATCATAGTGGCTGTTCCGCCGCTTGATCGTTCTTACGGGCGGCGGGAGGGGACGTCCCCTCCCGCCGCCCTCCGCTTCCATCTGTGAGTCGGACACAGGATCCGCCGGCCCCCGGGTGATGACCATAGAGATTTCCGGCAGACCAGATGGTCACCGGAGTTTCTATGATCGTTCGGAGGCTGGGCGCGATGTTATGACGTCACACCCGGCCTCTGCATTCAAATAACGGCCCCGCCTCAGCTGGGAAGCGGTGATCTTTTTTTATTTTTTTTTATTTTAGGCTTCCCGGCCTAGAGGTGAGATGTGGGGTCTTATTGACCTCCATATCTCACTGTAAATAGGTCCGATCATGTAATATTCCTATTACAAGGGATGTTTACATTCCTTGTAATAGGAATAAAAGTAATCAAAATTTTTTTTTTTTAAAGTGTCAAACTAAAAAAATAGAAGTAAAATTAACAATAAGAAAACATTTTTTTTTTTTTTTTAAAGTGCCCCTGTCCCCGTGAGCTTTTAGCGAACGCATATGGAAGTCCCGCCCACATATGAAAACGGTGTTCAAACCACACATGTGAGGTATCGCCGTGAACGTTAGAGCGAGAGCAATAATTCTAGTCATAGACCTCCTCTGTAACTCAAAACATGTAACCAGTAAAAAATTTTAAAGCGTCGCCTATGGGGATTTTTAAATACCAAAGTTTGGCGCCATTCCACGAGCGCGTGCAATTTTGAAGCGTGACATGTTGGGTATCTATTTACTCTGCGTATCTTCATCTTTCACATTATGCAAAAAAAATTGGGCTAACTATACTGTTTTTTTTGTTTTGTTTTTTAAGCATGAAATTGTTTTTTTTTTTCTGAAAAAAAACGTGTTAGAAAAATTGCTGCGCAAATTCCGTGCAACAACCGGCATTGTATTCTCTAGGGTCTTTGCTAAAAAAAACATATAATGTTTGGGGGTTCTATGTAATTTTCGAGCAAAAAAATTATGAATTTTACATGTAGGAGAGAAATGTCAGAATTGGCCTGGGTGGGAAGTGGTTAAAGATGGAGAATGATGCATCATAGACAGAACCGCAGGTGTAAATAGTACTATGACAGGTCTATCGGCAACTAGTTGCAGCAGTTACAAGGGTCCTTCTCTACAGCATGCTGGCAAGTTACAGCCCCTTCTAGTCATGCCGTGGAAGACTTTGCATACCTTTTTTTTTTTTTATTTTTTTATTTATTTTTTTTTTTTTTATTTTTTTTTTATTTTGATGCGCTCCGGAATGTATCCGATTTACTCCTTTACAGCTGCCAAACACATTTGTGTGGCGGCAGATTAACACCCAATGCCCTGCACATATATGTTGCTGGGCGGCCAACGTTTGTGCTGAGAGCATGCTCCCAACACAGACAGCTCTTGGCAAGACTGGTCACGTGATCATTGATCCTTCCGGTCCCTGGGACATTCATAACGGTTCTAAAGAATGGCGGGAAGACGTTATACTAAAAGTTTGGTTGATCTTTAAAGTATTGAAAGCATTTTATATCTGTTAATTTGTTTTGTTGTTCTTTCAGCCCTTATCGCCCAAAGAAGAGGGAAAAACGCAAGGTATGTAGCTATTGTGTAGTTAATACTTCCTCTAGTGTTAACCACTTGCTGACCGCCGTATAGCAGATTTTGGGCACTGGATGTCCGCCGGCGCCCACCGATCGTCGGCAGAGACTCAGAACTAGGCTCCATTCTGACACTGGGAAGGGATGGATTCTGTGTTCCTGCAAAGCAGGGATTCAAATCCATCTCTTCCCTAAGTAAAAAGAGCACACATAGTAAACACAAACACTGGCTAGGCACACAGTTATCCCTTTAATCGCCCTAGATGTTTAACCCCTTCCCAGCCTGTGTGATTAGTGACGGTGCATATTTTTAGCACTAATCGCTGTATTAATGTCACTGGTCCCCAGAAAAGTGTCAGTTTTGTCTGCTGCAATATTGCAATAATCAGTCCCACTATAAGTCACTGATCGCCGCCATAACTAGTATAAACAAAAAAACAAATAATAATTAAAAAATGTAAAACAAATTCCAGTATCCCAAAGTTTGTAGACGCTATAACATTTGCTTAAACCAATCAATATACACTTATTGGGATTTTTTTATTTACCAATAATATGCAGCAAAATACATATTGGCCTAAATTTATGAAGAAATTAAATTTTTTCATTTTTATTGGGTATGTTTTATAGCAGAAAGTAAAAAAAAAAATATATATATATATTTTTTTTTAAATTGTCTGTCTGCGTTTTTGTGTATAGTGCAAAAAAATAAAAAACGCAGAGGTGATCAAATGCCACCAAAAGAAAGCTCTGTGTGGGAAAAAAAAAAATATATAAATATAATATATATATATATATATATATATATATATATATATATATATATATATATATATATATATATAATTTACAGCGATGCATGACCATGCAATTGTCAGATAAAGTGGAGGTTCACATAAAAATTGAACCTCCGCTTTTCGGAAACCTCCGGTGTCACATTTGGCACCTTTCAGCGGAGAGGGGGGTGCAGATATTTGCACCCACTTCTGGGCATAGACTCCCATGGGAGTCTATGCCTCTTCCCGTCCACTCCCCCCCCCGCGCTGTCTGCTGGGACACGCACGGATCCCCGAGACAGCAGGGACCATTTGGATTGCGCAGCGCGACTCACTCATGCGCAGTAGGGAACTGGGAAATGGAGCCGCAAGGCTTTGTTTTCTTATTCCCTCACCGAAGATGGCGGCGGCAGCACCCGAGGGATGGTTCGGCCTCGGGTGCCAACATCGCCGGACCCTGGACAGGTGAGTGTCCTTATTTTCAATCCGAAGCAGCAATATTTGTAGCTGCTGACTTTAAAAAAAAATTTTTGGCAGGACTTCCCCTTAAAGTAACGCAACAAATGGTCTGGTCATGAAGGGGGGGGGGGTTAATCTTCTGGGGGTAAAGGGGTTAAGGTAATTATGCCAATGGACTGCATATTTGTGTTAGTTACCCCCCTCACACCTGTGCTGAGAGTGCGTGCTCCCAGCACAGTTACTGTCCCTTTACCGAAAGCTCCCGATCACTCCTTGTGATCCAATCATGGCGGTCACCTGATCTTAAGCTGCGCCCTGCCTCCCGGCGTCATAAACCTCTTAAAGGGCTGGGTGGCACCAAGAGGTTAAGGTAGGGCTCCAGTTGACACTTTATTTTTATTTTTATTTTTTTATAGTTATTGCTACCTTTTTATTTCCTTTGGAAATATTTCCCCTCTTGTGTCCCCAGCACAGGAAGTGGAGAGGCTCTTTCCAACAGGGTTACAGATGGCAATAAAAGCATAAAGTTCCACCCTAAGGCTGCATTCACACCTTTCAGGCAGAAAATTGTGGAGTTTTTGTGGCGTTTTTACCGCGATTTCGCAGCGTTTTTTTACCGCAATTTTGTGCAGAGCAAAAGGTCACCAATGTAAAAAGATGAAAACGCCCAAATCTGCCCCGATTCGAGCGACAAAAAAGGGTCCGGAACTTGTTTGAGCTTCAGGCGTTTTGGAGTGGAGATGTGAACCATCTCCATAGAGAATAATGGATTTTTTTCCCCTCTAGCGTTTTGTAGCTTCAGGCGACAAAACGCTCAGGTGTGAATGCAGCCTAAAGTGGAACTTCCGCTCATCGGATTCCCCCCCCCCCCCCCTCCGGTGCCACCTTTCCGGGACTAGCTAGCCGCAGGTGGTCCGCACCGCCGCCCCCGCCCCCGTTGTGTCCTGGGAAACACAGTTCCCAGGACACAACAGGGACCAGTAAAGACACGCAGCGCGACTCGTAGGGAATCAGGCAGTGAAGCCGCAACGCTTCACTTCCTGATTCCCTGACAGAGGATGGTGGGGGGGGCAGCTGAGAGACGAGCGATGATCATCATCTTCTGCCAAAATTGCTGGAACAGGTAAGTGTCCATTTATTAAGTCAGCAGCTGCAGTATTTGTAGCTGCTGACTTTTTTTTTTTTTTTTTCAAATTATTTATTTTATTTTCATGTCTTCCACAATACACACAATAATTAATTCAACCATATATAACATTAACTTTGTTTACCTCTAAATTGAATATATTTAAACAACATATTTGTAAGTCTGTACAGGTTAATACAAAAACATTTCACTAAAGTATATGGTTAGTGCTTTCTAAGTACCTATGCAACTTTAGGTGTATCATTTCCGAGCCTATTCAATAGTTCCCCCTGCCCCTATCCCTCCAGAACAAAACAAAAACAAAAAAAAAATAAAAAAAAACAAAAAAAAAAAAGGAAAAAAGGGGGGGGGAGAGCAAAAGCCCTCTCCCCTACCCAACAAATAGCTAATAAATAAATCAATATATATCTGTCTGTGCACCCGGAGGGGAAAGCCTCTACTGAGTCAATCAACAAAGAAGGTCTTCCCCTCCTCTGAGAATTTAAATGTGTTCCACTGGGACCAGGTATCCAGATATAACTCAGACTTATTTTGAGCTGAGAGTATCAGGTCCTCCATCTTGTTTATCTCCTCTACTCTATTTAGCCATGCAGCTACAGAAGGTGGTCTTACATCTCTCCATTGTCGTGCAATACAAGATTTTGCGGCATTAAAGAGATGGCGTAGGATCGATTTATTATATCTTTTTTCTGTTATATGCGTGACATGTAGTAAGAATAGGGCCGGGTCCTTAGGTAGAGGGCTTTCAGTGAATATCTGTGATATGCGGTGTACCTCCTTCCAGAAAAACTCCAGTTTTGGACATGACCAAAAAATATGGAGTAAGGTCCCCCTGTCCTCTAGGCATCTCCAACATTCCTCTGAAATCAGAGGAGTATATTTATGTAGTCTTGATGGTGTATAGTACCAATTTGTTAATATTTTGAAATTAGTTTCCTGAACTCGTGTACACATGGATGATTTTAAAGCTCTATTTATTATTTGTTTCTGTTGTATCGGGGAGAAAGTCCGGTCTAGTATACTTTCCCATTTTTTTATAAATGGGGGGATATATCCCTCAGCCGGAGTAATCAGTAACTCATACACTTGTGAGAGTGTATGAAGTAATGGGCCCCTCTCTTCACATAATTTTTCAAACTGGGTCAAGGGTCTTTGAAACCTGTCTGGGGGGGGGAGCGTATTTAAAAAGTGTCGAAGTTGTGCCCCACTCCAGAAATCAAGGTTAAAACGATCCCTTGATGAGGTCAGCTCCATTATCGAGGGCCACGTCCTTGTTTGTGTAAAGTGCGAGGCCTGATAGCATTGCGACTCCAGTAATATTTTAAATGGGCCTGCCTGTAATCCCGGCGGGAAACAAGGGTTTCCCACTATAGGAAACAGTGGAGAATAGGAGGGTGATAACTCAGTCAGAGAGAATACTCGCGAGCATATACGTAGGGTAGGGCCTATGGTTGGGTGTTTCTTCAAAGTCCGATTAAGATCTGTATAACACCAAGCTGCCCGTTTTAATGGGATCGTGCTCTGAGATTGCTCCATCCTTGGCCATATTTTAAAGTCTGCATGTCTGCACCAGTCTATTAATCTTCCCATATGTGATGCTTGGTAATATTTCTGGACATCTGGTATCGCCATCCCTCCATACTGTTTTGGCAAGGTCATAAGCCGGCGTTGTAGTCTAGGTTTTTTATTCGCCCAGATAAACTGGGTAATTATCACGTTGACCTGTTTAAAATATTCTCGAGGGATGGAGATCGGCAGAGTCTGAAATAAGTACACCAGCTTAGGTAGAATTGACATTTTAATTGTATTACACCTCCCAAACCATGATAGTAAACCTTGGTGCCATTTAGCTAGTAGGGTCCGTATTTTACTTAGTAAAGGTGGAAAGTTTAGTACATATACTTGGGATAACTTAGATGGGATAAATGTACCCAGGTATTTAAGGGCTTTTATAGTCCATCTGAACTTAAAGTTAGCTTTCAATGATTCTATCTGTGGCAAGGGGATGGCTACTCCCATTGCCTCAGATTTTGACATATTGATTTTTAAGTTAGACAATTTTCCATATTGATCTAACTCTCTCAGCAAGTTTGGTAGGGAGATACTAGGTTTGGTAAGCGAAAATAGAAGGTCGTCCGCATAAGCGGATACTTTATAATGTAACCCTCCACATTGTATCCCGGTGATATCTGGATTTTGCCGCACTTTACAAAGAAATGGCTCTAGTGACAATGCAAATAGAAGGGGTGATAACGGGCACCCTTGCCGGGTTCCATTCGTTATTGAAACCCTCTCTGACAGATGGCCATTTATTTTTATTTGGGCTGTTGGTTTCGAGTATACACTCGAAATCCATCCAATCATCCTTTCCCCTAGCCCAAAGCTGCTGACTTTTAATATTTTTTGTTAAGCTGTCCCTCCGCTTTAACAGAGTGCAATAGGGGCAGAACCTCTCAAGTTTTTAATGCTATCTGTGTCCTTGTACTTTGCCATCACTTTCTGGGGACGGCATGAAAATTGGGAAAAATCTGCGCAGTGGCTCAAGAAAACCCGATAAGGGTCCCAGTTATTTCCCTATCCTGTGCGACAGTGAATGAGAAACTATAGTAAGTAGTTGGCTGCCATTCTGCTTTTACAAACCCTCCACACAAATGCTTCATACAGACAAAATCAAATATGTAAGCCGGTGTTCTGCCAAAAACTGCCCCCCCCCCCCCCCCCCATCGGATAGTGTCCGCCCCGTACTGCGCTTGATAGTACCTTCTGCCCCAAGTCCAGGTTCAAGCCCCAACATGCCAGCTAAAAAAGTCAGTAGCCAGGTTTTTTCTTTTTAACTTCTTGAGATCCGCGCTGTAGCCGCCTTTCTGCTTTGCCGGGACGACGTCCTATGACGTTGTCCCCTGTACGAGCGGCCTTCGTGCCCCCTGCTCTGTGATCAGCGAGTCTGTGAGACTCGCTGAATCACCGATCCGAGTAAGGGGTCGAACCCGACCCCTTACCACGTGATCAGCTGTCAGCCAATGACAGCTGATCACGTGATGTCAACACAGCCGGTAATAGGCTATTTTTTTTCCTCGCCCTGACAGCACGAGGAGAAAAAAAGCCGATCAATAACGAGCGACAATTGTTAATTTTTATATTGAAAAAAAGCTATCTTAAAATTTACACAGAAAGACGACTAGAACCAAAGCATACATACACATATTACAATATATATATATATATAATATGTGTGTGTGTTTGATTCTAGTCGCCTGTGTAAATTTTAAGATTGGTTAATTTTTTACAGCAGGCAGGGCTCCATTAGCATTGCTGGGTGTCATACCAACGGCCACCACTAGATGGCGCCAAGATCTTAGAAGGAAGTATAGGCTTGCAGAAGGCCACAAAGCCGATGCCTCGATTACCGGCCGGCGTGGCCCGACGCAATCGCGTGCCGGGGGGGGGGGGGGGGGGGGGTCCGCACGGATACAGGATACCCCAGATGTGCTGCCCCGGGCGCCAGGTCACTAATTCTAGTCGCCATGGCGACCTGGCGCCCGGGGATTGTCGAGGCCTGCGGTAGATGATGTAAAACAGCACTTAGTAACAGGGCCCCTCGTGGGCTCGCTACGCTCGCCACGCTTCGGGCACAGCCTCGCTTCGTTCGCCAAATTTTTATTCTAACTCTGTCCACTTGGATGGTGGGGATTGAACCTGCGCAGGCGCCGTTCATCTTCGGAGACTTTCGGCATCTTCTTGTCCTCCGCAAGCGCAGTACAGGGCGGACACTATCCGACGGGGGACACTATCCGATGGGGGACAGTATCCGACGCATCACCGGACATTCTTGTCCAGCTAGCAAACATTACTGATGCTTTCTTTGGCATAGTGGAAAAAAGTTAAATGTTACGTTGTTACATTATCAATACAAGTTAAAAATTTTGCATTCTTGTCTTCATATTTAATGTTTTCACTATTATAACAATGATCGTTTCCTATGAGAATTCACGCCATGCCTTTTTATGTCTTTGCAGAGCAACCGTTAAGTAAAATGACTAAAATTGAGGCTTCTCTCCCACTGTTACCACCTGTCCTCACACCATCAGGTGAGTCCATTTTTACAGGATACCTTTGTGGGGCTCCTCCCATTTTTGTCAACAATGACTTCAAAGTAGCAGCCCAATAGCTAAGCAGAAACTACAGGGAAACATTGCAGAGTTAGTGTTTCTCTATCCACAACTATTTAGTTTTGGGTAGGGTGCGGAAGGGTTAGAATAGCTGGTAGGTCTTTATTACTGTCTTTGCACCAGCTGAAGAGTTAAATACTCTGTTTGGTCCTGGTGACCATTGTCACTGGGACTGACGTGATTGGAAATGCAACATTTTTACTGTTATCACAGCATCAGGAGGAGGTAATGGGGGAAATCTTACAATTCAAGTCTTAGCAATAGAGTAAGCGCATCAAAAGAAACCCCAATACTTAACCACGTAAGGACCGCCTCCTGCACATTTACGTCGGCAGAATGGCAGAATGGCACGTTGCTCTTTAAGTGCCCAGCCGCGGGTCGTGCACACACTGCTGGCAGCACGCTCTGTGACCAAATCGTGGGACACCAGCAGCGAATGGGTACGCGGGTCCCGCGGCCACGGAGCTCAGTCCTGAGCTCCGAAGCCGCGGGACCCGCGGACCCGATCGCTGCTGGTGTCCCGCAATCGGGTCACAGAGCTGAAGAATGGTGAGAGGTCTGTGCAAACAAACCTCTCCCCGCACTTCCTAGTGCGACTGACACTGATCGTCTGTTCCCTGTCATCGGGAAAGATAATCAGTGATGTCACACGCCAAGCCACGCCTCCCTACAGTAAAAAAAAAAACACACACACACAGGGCTCACTTAACCCCTCCCCGCCCCCTAGTGGTTAACCCCTTCACTGCCAGTGTCATTTACACAGGAATCTGTGCATTTAAATAGCACTGATTGCTGTATAAATGACAATGGTCCCAAAAATGTCCGATGTGTCCGCCATAATGTCGCAATAAAAATCGCTGATCCCGCCATTACTAGTAAAAAAAAAAAAAAAATGATTAATAAAAATGCTTTAAAACTATCCCCTATTTTGTAAACGCTATAACTTGCGCAAACCAATCAGTAATTGCGATTTTTTTTTTTTTTTTTTTAACCAAAAATATGTAGAAGAATACGTATCGGCCTAAACTGAGGAAAAAAATGTTTTTTTTATATATTTTTGGGGGATATTTATTATAACAAAAAGTAAAAAAATATTGCATTTTTTTCAATATTGTCGCTCTATTTTTGTTTATAGCGCAAAAACAAAAAACCGCAGGGGCGATCAAATACCACCAAAAGAAAGCTCTATTTGTGGGAAAAAGAGGACACCAATTTTGCTTGGGAGCCACGTCGCACGACCGCGCAATTGTCAGTTAAAGCGACGCAGTGCCAAATGGTCCTTTAGCTGCAAATTGGTCCGGGGCTGAAGTGATTGTAAATGATCACCTTGTAAAACAACCCATTCAGTTTATAATGGAAATAAAATGCAAAACATTTTTGTATAGATATTAAAAAAAATATTCTAAATACCTTTTTTTATTTTCCCCTCAATTTTTAGAAGTGATCACATTCCCTCTGTTCTCACTGCATACAAGCTGGAGGGAGGAGAAGCAGCAACAGACTGAGCTGGCTGTGTGTGGGGATGGGGGTGTCAGGACCAGTCTGATCATTGGAGAGCATACTGAGTTCCCGGCACAGAACTGACCATGCTGTGCTCTCCTGCTTAGCGTGTTCAGTTTTTAATAGAAAAGCAGAGGGACTTTCAGGAACAGCAGGGATTTCACACAAAGGAAGCAATACAAAAAGAACAGGATAGTTTCTTATACAAGTACACAGTACAGCAGCCACATATCAGGAATACAGGATTATGAAGTGTTTTGGGGTAACAAATGCTTTAAAGTGTTACTGAACCCACATCAGTAAAATCAGTCTGAGTAGGCAGTAAAGCATACTTGTTGTTCTCACTGGGGGAACCTAAGGGGTTATCCCTCTAAATTGTATAACAAGGCTATTTTGATCCTGTCTTTTCTGATCCTTCCCTTCTTCCACAGTCCCCAATCCGTCTCCTGATATTACAGAGCCTTGGGGACACTCTGCACATGCTCAGTTTGGTGAGTATTGCTAGAGAGTTGTTTTTTATTTTATTTTTTTGGTAGGGTGCATGTGATCAATAGAGGGTCAGGGGTCATGCGGCCTCAAAGGACAGCCGGAGGAGAATGAAAACTCCTCCTACAAGCTTTACCCAGACACTGATAGGAGTCAGAAGACTGCTATATATTGCTGATGAGAAAAGGTATTTAGCAGTTTATATTTACTAAAATAATTGCATTTCCATGTTCTATGGGAGGCCAGATATAGTGAATGCAGAGTCCTGGGTTTAGTAAACACTTTAAGCAAAAAAAGTTGAAAAAGAGCTGGAATACTGCAAACAACATTTTGGTGCCACATCCCTTAGAGTAAAATATATCATAAAGGTTTGTTATGGGACTTATAAAGCGCAAATACAACAATTTATATAAAAAATATAAATTTATTAATACAATTTACAAAAGACATACGGATAATTAATTTTGTAACATTTTAAAAGAAATACATCACTGAAAGCATGTGAAAAAATTTCAATGCCGATAAGTCTCTACGTTTTTCGCCATAGATAGGAAGGCTTCTTCAGGAGAACTGTTAATATTGCATATGCTATGATTACTATAATGAAAAAAGACAAAACCTAACACCAAGAAAAACAAAAATAAGATTATTTTAGTTTTTCTTGGTGTTATGATTTGTCTTTTTTCATTATAGTGATCATAGCATATGCGATATTAACAGTTCTCCTGAAGAATGCCTTCCTATCTATGGCGAAACATGTAGAGACTTATGGGCATTGCAATTTTTCACATGCTTTCAGTGATGTATTTCTTTTAAATGTTACAAAATTAATTATCCATTTGTCTTTTGTAAATTGTATTAATAAATTTATATTTTTTATATAAAATTTTTGTATTTGCGCTTTAACCGGTTCCCGACCGGCGCACGACGATATACGTTGGCAAAATGGCACGGACATGCAGGAGGGCGTATATACAAGTCCCTCCTTAATGCCGTCCGTGCCATCGGGAGCGCGCCGGGAGCGGCGCACTCCCGCGCCGGTCGGGACCCCCGTGAGGTCGGCCGTGGGTCCCGCGGGGACACCCGCGATCGCCTCACCGGAAGGCTGTACGGGGAGATGCGGAAATACACCGCATCTCCCCGTTCTGCCTAGCAACTAGTGACGCCGATCTCTGCTCCCTGTGATTGGAGCAGAGATCAGCATTTACTAGCTGACAGCCACGCCCCGCACAGTAAGAAACACACCCCTAGGCATACTTAACCCCTACACTGCCCCCTTGTGGTTAACCCCTTCACTGCCAGTGTCATTTATACAGGAATCAATGCATTTAAATAGCATTGATTGCTGTATAAATGACAATGGTCCCAAAAATGTGTCAAAAATGTCCGATGTGTCCGCCATAATGTCGCAGTCACAATTAAAAATCGCTGATCACCGCCATCAAAAATTATTAATAAAATGCTATAAAACTATCCCCTATCTTGTAAACGCTATAACTTCTGCGCAAACCAATCAATCGCTCATTGCGATTTTTTTTTTTTTTACCAAAAATATGTAGAAGAATACGTATCGGCCTAAACTGAGGAAAAAAAATGTTTTTTTATATATTTTTGGGGGATATTTATTATAGCAAAAGATAAAAAAGAATGCGTTTTTTTCAAAATTGTCGCTCTTTTTTGTTTATAGCGCAAAAAATAAAAACCGCAGGGGCGATCAAATACCACCAAAAGAAAGCTCTATTTGTGGGAAAAAAAGGGCGTCAATTTTGTTTGGGAGCCACGTCGCACGACCGCGCAATTGTCAGTTAAAGCGACGCAGCGCCGAATCGCAAAAAGGGGCCTGGTCCTTTGGCTGCAAATTGGTCCGGGGCTGAAGTGGTTAAAAGTCCCATAACAAACCTTTATGATATACTTTAAGCAAAAAGGTGAGAACAACTTGGTAAAAAAAGGGGTCTCTCACCCGCCAAGGAAATTCTGCCATCTATTTTTTTTTTTCTCTCCCACTCTTAGTAATTAATCCTATTTGTCCACATACACAATGATTATATTTTGGATCCAATTTCTATGCTGATATTATGTAATTATAAAATGTATTTACATTTGTTACATTTCCCAAGGATATCTGCTAACTATTATTTGCTATATTGCTATTTATCCATATCTATGTTTCTAAAGAATTTTTTCTGCCCTATCCTGACCTTTTTGGTGGACGTGCGCTATTGCTACATATAGGGGTTGATTTCCTAAAACTGGAGAGCACAAAATCTGGTGCAGCTGTGCACAGAAACCAATCGGCTTCCAGTTTTTTGTGAAAACCAAGCTGAAGTTGGAAGCTGATTGGCTACCATGCAGAGCTGCACCAGATTCTGCACACTCCAGTTTTAGTAAATCAACCTCAGAGTGTTCTTTGCTCCTATATAAGATATAAACCTAATGAGATCAAAGCACCCAAAAAAATGCTTTAAAATGTATTAAGGACTTAATAATAATACTGTTCTGGTGTCAGAACCTTAAAATGACACTAAACGATGCATAGTGCACGTCACATGGTGCAACTTGGCAGCAAGCAAGACCAGGTGGCTACATTTCTACATACAGTGGGGCCATGGGGAACGTAGCCACCCTCTAACAGGAAGTCAGATCACTGCAGCAAAAAAAAGGTAATTTGGAGTTGGTAACAATAGAAGGGACATTAAAGCACAGCTCAAAGCAAAACTTTTTTTTAAATTTAATTATATAATAATTAAGAGCTTTATGGAAGTGTTAAAAATGAAGTAAACCCTATTTCTAGGGTTGTCCCGATACCGCTTTTTTTAAGACCGAGTACAAGTACTGATACTTTTTTTTTTTTTTTTATGTCATGGGACAGTTTTCAAAGCACAATACAGATTAGGGGGCACTGGCATGCAGCACTGATGAGCACTGATAGGAATAGGTGGCACTGGCGGGTGGCGGCTGGCACTGGCGGGTGGCGGCTGGCACTGACTGCATTGATAGGTGGCACTGACGGCATTGATAGGTGGCACTGACGGGTGGCGGCTGGCACTGACGGCATTGATAGGTGGCACTGACGGGTGGCGGCTGGCACTGACGGCATTGATAGGTGGCACTGACGGGTGGCGGCTGGCACTGATGGCATTGATAGGTGGCACTGAAATGCCATGAGGAAAGGCTGCCTGCGACAGTCCATCTTGGTACTCCTTGCACTCGGCCGCATAAAAACAGCAGCGGCCATTTTGTTACACCCAGCCTGAACTATATGGGCTGGTTGTACCAAGATGTCCGCTGCTGGCTTACTGCGGCCGACTGCATGGTGTACCAAGATGGGCCTCCGGATGTCCAACCGCCGACATCGACACGGAGCGTCACTGTTCCACCCGCTGACTTCCGGTTGCGCCGGGTTGCTTCATCTCTCCCTGGTATCGGAAGCATTTGTGCGACTACTCTCTCAAATGCTCGGTATCGGTCCTGATACTAGTATCGGTATCAGGACAACCCTATTTATTTCCATGCAAAAGTAACACATAATGGGCTCCTATGCATCGCATAGTAGCCGATTGTATGTCACTTACCTGAAACCGAAGCCCGTGATGTCACCGCTGTCCCCACTAGCAGCGAGTGTCCATCTTCACCCCTCTTCCTTCCGGGGGCAAGAATTCAGACTCTGTGACTTTCCGGAGTCGCGTGACGTCACTCCCGCGCATGCGCGCTGGAACCGCAAGTCACGATCGGCCCTTTCTAAAGTGCGCATGCGCCGTAGACATCGGCGCATGGCTTTATTGTAAATATCTCCTAAACCGTGGAGGTTTAGGAGATATTTCGAGCACCTACAGGTAAGCCTTAATATAGGCATTAATATAGGCTTACCTGTAGGTAAAGGTGGGTGTACAACCACTTTGAAACCCCTGTCCTTTTTATTTTTGCCATCTGTGTCCCAGTGGGGTGGATTTCTCCCTACCGTGGACAAAATAGGAAGTAAGAGAAAATCTGAGTGAGGGAATCCCTGGTTGTCACCAGAACTAGCGTCCCCATTGGAGGATTTCCCCTCTATTACTATTCTGGGGACAACCCAAATTTGGGTTTTACTTTCAGTGATAATGGTAAATGTAGAGGGTAACTCTCACTACCCGAGGCACAGACAATAATTGCCAGATGTTCTAATCCAGCCATTCTCAACCGGGGGTCCTCCAGAGGTTTCTAGGGGTTCCTCCAGAGGGTTTCTAGGGGTTCCTCCAGAGGTTTCTAGGGTTTCCTCCAGAGGTTTCTAGGGTTTCCTCCAGAGGTTTCTAGGGTTTCCTCCAGAGGTTTCTAGGGTTTCCTCCAGAGGTTTCTAGGGTTTCCTCCAGAGGTTTCTAGGGTTTCCTCCAGAGGTTTCTAGGGTTTCCTCCAGAGGTTTCTAGGGTTTCCTCCAGAGGTTTCTAGGGTTTCCTCCAGAGGTTTCTAGGGTTTCCTCCAGAGGTTTCTAGGGTTTCCTCCAGAGGTTTCTAGGGTTTCCTCAAGAGGTCTCTAGGGGTTCCTCTAGGGGTTCCTCTAGGGGTTCCTCTAGGGGTTCCTCTAGGGGTTCCTCTAGAGGTTCCTTGAGCTGTGGCTGATGAACCACCTTTTTGATGGCGCCTACAGAGTTCAAGGTTCAGCACCACTTGGCAAAGCCCAGCACCATGACAAAATATATTTTTAGATGTCTTTAACCGCTTCTGGACCGCCTCACACCAATATACGTCGGCAGAAGGGCACGTACATGCAAAATCGCGTACCTGTATGTTGCCCTTTAATAGGGGGTGTGCTCGTGCGTCTGTGGGAGGCTCCGTGACTCGATTGCCGCAGGGATACCCGCAATCGCCTCAAGGAGTGGAAGAACGGGGAGAAGCTTGTAAACAAGCATCTCCCCGTTCTGCCTAGCAACAGTGACACTGATCTCTGCTCCCTGTGATTGGAGCAGAGATCAGTGATGTGCACAACACAGCCATGCCCCCCACAGTTAGCAACACGCCCCTAGGACACACTTAACCCCTACACTGCCACCTCCGTGTTAACCCTTTCAGTGTCATTTACACAGGAATCAGTGCATTTGTATAGCACTGATCCCTGTATAAATGACAATGGTCCCAAAAATGTGTCAAAAATGTCCGATGTGTCCGCCATAATGTCACAGTCACAATAAAAATCGGTGAAAGCCGCCATTTAGAAAAAAGAAAAATTAGCAATAAAAATGCCATAAATCTTTCCCCTATTTTGTAGACGCTATACCTTTTGTGCAAACCAATCAATAAACGCTTATTGTGATTTTTTATTTTTATTTTTTTTTTTAACAAAAATATGTAGAAGAATACGTATCGGCCTAAACTGAGGAAAAAAAATATATTTTTATATATCGCAAAAAGTGCTCTGGTCAGGAAGGGGGTAAATCCTTCCGGGGCTGAAGTAGTTAAGGGTGGCTTTCTGAGCACCACTTTAACCGCTTCCCGACCGCCTAACGCAGATATACTGCGGCAAAATGGCACGGGCAGGCAAAATCACGTACCTGTACGTGATCCTTTAAATGCCTGACCGTGGGTCGCGCGCCGCCAGCGGCGCGCTCGCGACCCGGTTGGGAGCTCCGTGACTCCGGCCGCGGGACCAGCGGACCCGATCGCCGCTGGTGTCCCGCGATCGGGTCACGGGGCTGAAGAACGGGGAGAGATCTGTGTAAACAAACCTCTCCCTGCGCTTCCTACACTGCCTGTCATTGATCGGCTGTTCCCTGTCATCGGGAATGACGTCAGACGTCAGACCCGCCCCCTAATGTAAAAAAAAAAACACACACGTCACAGCCCATAACCCCTCCCCCTAGTGGTTAACTCTTTCACTACAACTGTCATTTATACAGGAATCAGTGCATTTAAATAGCATTGATTGCTGTATAGATGACAATGGTCCCAAAAATGTGTCAAAAATGTCCGATGTGTCCGCCATAATGTCGCAGTCACAATAAAAATCGCTGATGGCCGCCATTACTAGTAAAAAAAAATATTAATAAAAATGCTATAAAACTATCCCCTATTTTATAAACTCTATAACTTTTGCGCAAACCAATCAATAATCGCTAATTGCGATTTTTATTTTTTATTTTTTTTACCAAAAATATGTAGAATACGTATCGGCCTAAACTGAGGAAAAAAAATGTTTTTTTATATATTTTTTGGGGATATTTATTATAGCAAAAAGCAAAAAATATTGCATTGTTTTCAAAATTGTCGCCTCTATTTTTGTTTATAGCGCAAAAAATAAAAACCGCAGGGGCGATCAAATACCACCAAAAGAAAGCTCTATTTGTGGGAAAAAAAGGACGCCAATTTTTGTTTTGGAGCCACGTCGCACGACCGCGCAATTGTCAGTTAAAGCGACGCAGTGCCGAATCGCAAAAAGGGGCCTGGTCCTCTGGCTGCAAATTGGTCCGGGTGGTTAAGGGGAACATTCTTCCTATGGACCACCAGTATAGGGAGCATTGTTCCTATTGACCCCTAATGAATTGGTTTTAGTAAGTGTTCCTCGAGACCATTCACTTAAGTCATTCACTTAAAAGAGAAATGTGGGGTTCGTGTTTTTATTTTTATTTTTTCACAATCATACTTACCGTATATACTCGAGTATAAGCCGAGTTTTTCAGCACTTTTTTTTTTGTGCTGAAAATGCCCCCCTCGGCTTATACTCAAGTCCAAGCATTTTTCTGCAGCAGAGAATTACATTTTCCGACCTGACTTTGGGGCCCCGTATCTCGGGCCATTTGGTGCTAGGAACCACAAATTTGGTGTGCAAACCCAGTGGAACAATCACTATAACCATATATCCAAAGATGGGGTTCCTAACACCAAGTGGCCCTGAGATACGGGGCCCCAAAGTCGGTCAACTGTGTCCATCTGCAGCAATGTGATTTTGGGACCCTTTGGGTTCAGAGACCCAGATTTTGGCTGCAGGGGGCATCTAGGAACCCTTAATTACTGAGTTTGAAGTTAGGGGGACCTATGGCTGCAAATGGGCACAGTGAGGCTGCAAATGGGCACAGTGAGGCTGCAAATGGGCATTGACCCTCTTTTCCACTTACAGTAGCTGCGCATTTCTCACCCTAGGCTTATACTCGAGTCAATAAGTTTTCCCATTTTTTTGTGGTAAAATTAGGTGCCTCGGCTTATATTCGGGTCGGCTTATACTCGAGTATATACGGTACTTTAATTTTATATATATATATATGACTTTGGAGGGCATTTGTACTTGAAAGACGCATGGATTTTGCTGCTGAGCTTTCATTCAGCAGAGGATTTCCTCATCATATGATGTATTTTTGGTCGTCTTCCTCAGGTGGAGGTCTTAACATTGTAGTTGAATATGGGAAGCTATATTGATTGTATCACTGGGCCCTTTACATGGGGGTAGTGTGGTCACTAGGGAGGCACCGATACCATTTTTTTTTTTTTTTTTTTTTTTTACAATAAGTACCGGTCCTTTTTTTTTTTTAGTACTCGTCGATACAAATTACCGATACTTACCGCAACTGTTTTTTGTTTTAACTTCAGCTGTCAGCGATGGTACAAAGCATTGAAAAGTTATTTACAAATTAAATAAATTGATATATTTTTTTTTTTTTTTTTTTATTTAGCGCCTTTTCAATGTGAAATGTGTTAGAGGAAGTAAACCCTGATGGGTGTTACTTCCTCTTTGTTTCCCTGTAAAGCATAATGGACTACTGTGCATCGCATAGCAGCCCATTACGTGTCACTTACCTGCAGGAGACGCCCGCGATGTCCCAGTCTTCCACGCTAGTAGCGAGCGTCCGATCTTCACCCCTCTTGCTTCCGGGGCTGCGAACTCCGGCTCTGTGACTGGCCTGAGTCGCGTGACGTCACTCTTGTGCATGCGCCGCCTTTTTAACGTCATGACCTGAGCTAGAAACGGCACAGTGTGCCCTTTCTAACTCCGGCGCAGAAGAAATCGCCGTACGGCTATTTGCAAATATCTCCTAGACCGTGCAGGTCTGGGAGATATTCCAAGCACCTACAGGCAGGCCTTAATCTAGGCTTACCTGTAGGTTAAAGTGGTTGTAAAGGGTTTACAACCACTTTAATATATATGTGTAAAATTATTCACTATCAAAGCAAACAAAAAAAAAAAAGTTTTAATTGTTTATCGTTTATAAAATAGACGTGAAAAAAAGCAGGAACATAATAATTAAATGGAGGAGAATAGTGAGTTAAAACGGAGCTCCACCCTAAAGTGGAACTTCCACTTATCGGATTCCCCCCCCCCCCTCCTCCGGTGCCACAATTGGCACCTTTCAGGGGGGAGGGGGGTGCAGATACCTGTATAATACAGGTATCTGCACCCACTTCCAGGACTAGCTAGCCAAAGCTGTCCCACCCCTATGCGAGGATGCCCGTCCATTTCCGAAGATGCCCTGTTGTGTCTTGGGAAACACACAGTTCCCAAGACACAACGGGGACCAATAAAGACGTGCAGCGCGACTCGCACATGCGCAGTAGGGAACCGGGCAGTGAAGCCACAAGCTTCACTTCCTGATTCCCTGACAGAGGATGGCGGCGGTAGCCGCCGAGAGACGAGCGATTGCTCGCCATCTTCTGCCGACATCGCTGGGACAGGTAAGTGTCCATTATTAAAAGTCAGCAGCTGCAGTATTTGTAGCTGCTGACTTTTAAAAAAGTTTTTTCAGGTGGAGCCCCTCTTTAATTAAGGCTGATTAGAGTAAATGAAGAGTTATTAATGGGTTAAACAGAGGAACATTTGTTCATCCCTTTTGATCTGCAGATGAAGAAACAGAAATATACAAAAAGAAACAATGTTTCTTTTTATTTTAGTGTTTCAGGGCTGAGCAATGTTGTTAATAAACATTGCCAGCTGCTTTTTATTTTTTTTTTATTTTTTGGACAGCTCCAATTACTGGACTTCTTAAACACAGACAGGGGAGACCCACCGACAGCTCAAAGAGCCGAGCCTGAAAGTATCGGTTTCAGGTATCAGTGCATTTGCACGCGTACCGATACTAGAGCTGCACGATTCTGGCCAAAATGGCAATCACAATTTTTTGGCTTAGAATAAAAAGATCACGATTCTCGCAACGTAAAATCTTTCACATTATACAAAAAAAAAATGGGCTAACTTTACTGGTTAGTTTTATTTTTTATTTTTTTTATTAAAGTAATTTTTTCCCAAAAAATTGCATTTGAAAGACCGCTGCACAAATAGTGTGACATAAAATATTGCAACAACCACCATTTTATTTTCTAGGGTGTCTACTAAAAATTATATATATAATCTCCTGTTTCCCCGAAAATAAGACCTAGCGTGATTGTCGGTGACGGCTGCAATATAAGCCCTACCCCCTAGTTAAAGTCCTTGTAGGTCTTATTTTCAGGTTAGGACTTATTTTTGGGGAAACAAAGACCTACAAGGACTTTAACTAGGGCTTATTTTGGGGGTAGGGCTTATATTGCAGCCATCACCGACAATCACGCTAGGTCTTATTTTCGGGGAAACAGGGTATATATATATATGTTTGGGGGGTTCCAAGTAATTTTCTAGCAAAAACAAAAAAAAAAAATGATTTTAACTTGAAACCAACAAATGTCAGAAAAAGGTTTAGTGTTTAAGTGGTTAAACTTTTTTTTTACTAAGGCCCCTTTCACACTGGGGCGGTTCGGGCGTCGGCGGTAAAGCAACGCTATATTTAGCGCTGCTTTACCGTCGTTTTAGCGGCGGTATTTGGCCACTAGCGGGGGAGGTTCATAAGTGTGGACATATGCCTTTTGGGTATGTATGGCATTGGGACAGAAATCTCCTAGAAAATACCAGGGCCTATTATCTAGATGTCCATATGTATCTCTAGTATGAAGACTATGTAGGGTGTGAGTTATCATTGTATCTGAATTTCCTTGCATTGTGCGCACTCGGCTTTTTGGGGTTATACCGGGATGATGCCCGCAGCTGCAGGCATCATCCGGTACCATTTTTTTTTTTTTTTTAGAGCGGGCGATCAGCTTTCCGGTGATGACAACCGATATGCCTGAAAAGCTCATGTACTTTTTGGAGCGACGGGCATTTTTGCTACAAGCAGCAGAAGGCTCAGATGTGAACCGGGGCCATTGAATTGAATGGGATTTTGCTTTGTTGAGCTTCGAACTGCAAGCTACAAAACACTCGACAAATACTCTTGCGCACGGGTGTGTTGGCTAGTCTAAAATTCAGGGTGGATAATAGCTTTCGGCCTTGCTGCCCCTCCAGGATAGGGATATCCTAGTAGTCAAACGAAAAAAAACAGAAAAGAGAGGGCGCATCAACCTTGTGCATTATCCTTTGATGCATTTATTCAAAAAAAACATAATTAAAAACTACTCACAAAGGTAGAAAGAAAATCACGCTTATAACAGTCTTTGACTTGTGACAGTCTGTCCACTGATGGCAGTCTCCAGGTCCTGAAGAGAGGACGTGCGAACTGCTGACGCGTTTCGAAGGTATACCTTTTTCCTTAGGCTCCATTCACATCTGAGCGTATGGATTTACTCTGCCGAATACGGCGCGATACTCTGCCGAATACTGCGCGATACTCTGCCGAATACTGCGCGATACTCTGCCGAATACTGCGCGATACTCTGCCGAATACTGCGCGATACTCTGCCGAATACTGCGCGATACTCTGCCGAATACTGCGCGATACTCTGCCGAATACTGCGCGATACTCTGCCGAATACTGCGCGATACTCTGCCGAATACTGCGCGATACTCTGCCGAATACTGCGCGATACTCTGCCGAATACGGCGCGATACTCTGCCGAATACGGCGCGATACTCTGCCGAATACGGCGCGATACTCTGCCGAATACGGCGCGATACTCTGCCGAATACTGCGCGATACTCTGCCGAATACTGCGCGATACTCTGCCGAATACTGCGCGATACTCTGCCGAATACTGCGCGATACTCTGCCGAATACTGCGCGATACTCTGCCGAATACTGCGCGATACTCTGGCGAATGCGGCGCGATACTCTGCCGAATACTGCGCGATACTCTGCCGAATACTGCGCGATACTCTGCCGAATACTGCGCGATACTCTGCCGAATACTGCGCGATACTCTGCCGAATACTGCGCGATACTCTGCCGAATACTGCGCGACACTCTGCCGAATACTGCGCGACACTCTGCCGAATACTGCGCGACACTCTGCCGAATACTGCACGATACTCTGCCGAATGCGGGGCGATACTCTGCCGAATGCGGGGCGATACTCTGCCGAATGCGGGGCGATACTCTGCCGAATGCGGGGCGATACTCTGCCGAATGCTGCGCGATACCCTGCCGAATGCTGCGTGATACCCTGCCATAAATTTTAATAGAAACAAAGATTTTTTTTTTTTTTTTTATCAAATTTTCTGTCTTTTTTGATTTATAGCGCAAAAAATAAAAAACCCAGAGGTGATTAAATACCACCAAAAGAAAGCTCTATTTGTGTGGAAAAAAGACAAAAAATTCATATGGGTTCAGTGTTGCATGACTGCGTAATTGTCATTCAAAGTGTGAGAGCACCGAAACCTGAAAATTGGTCTGGTTAGGAAGGGGGTTTAAGTGCCCGGTGGGTAAGTGGTTAATTTGGAACCGCTAATCAATATGAAGATAGGAGTTGCCTATCTATAACATGTCCGGCTCAGGTGGGTATTTGATTTTATGAGTGGGTTCTTTACCTCGTTTTTTATGTATTGTGAATATTTTAACTAATTTATAATAAAGTATGAATTTTTATATAAATGACGGTCTCGTTGTGTGCCTATAAAGTCTGAATTTGTCCTCACTTGGACCTCCTACTTTCTTGTCTAAGAGGGGAATTCTTCCCAGTTGGGGAGATTTTCTCTTCTCTAGTAAATGGAAATTTCCTCAATGGTACAAAGGTAAAAATTTACCTATAAGAAGTCTACCTCTTTTTGAAAGAATTTTTTTTGGCTGTGAATACACTTTGTGTGGCCAGCTGGTTGGGGACATTTCAGACTTGCATATTGTTTATTTTGATTTCTTCTTCTTTGTGGCCTCTAGAGCGAAAACCTCCTCTGGTGCCTGGAATTGGGGCAGTAGAGGGAGATGCCGTCAACGTTCCAGAAACCGCTGATTTGACAAAACTCGCACTTCCTCCACCTGCTCTTCCTGCTGCCGTCCATCAGCCACCACCTATACCACCACACCGACCTCCGCCTCCACCTTCTAGTTACATCACTGGTATGTCTACAACCAGCTCCTACATGTCTGGCGAAGGTTTCCAGAGTCTCCAGTCTATGATGAAGACGGAAGGACCAACTTATGGAGCTTTGCCCCCTGCCTACGTCCCGCCAGCTCATCTACCATATCACCCCCATGTTTTTCCACCTAATCCTCCACCGTCTGTACCTCCACCCCCTTCTACATTCCCACCTCCCAACATTCCTCCTCCAGCTCCGGGATACCCACCACCTCCTGCTTACAACCCCAACTTCCCCCCGCCTAGACTTCCCCCTTCTCATACTGTTCCAAATCACCCACCGCCAGGGATTGGTTTACCGCCGACAAGCTATCCACCTCCTGCTGTGCCGCCAGGGGGTCAGCCTCCAGGACCTCCACCTATTCCACCACCAGGGATGCCACCGGTTGCAGGTCTAGGCCGGTCAGGCTGGATGAGATAGCATGGAGCTTCTGTGGTAGGAACCTGAACTCTAATAGGAAGTATTGTTCTGAGCAGTTTAAAAGCCTAAATAAATGCAGACATGCTTGTTTTATAATATGTAGATTGTTTTGAATTGCACGGCCCAAACAAGTACATCGGCTTCCCTTAGAAGGCAGCTTTACTGAGTGCTGATCGTTGGGTTGGGGTTGGTCATTGTAGTGTTTACAGAACACTACAAATCCATTTCTTATAGGTGACCTGGTTCTCACCCTAAGATCCTGTCTCAGTTGGCTTTAGATGTTGTATCAGTGACATCAGTTTGAGATCATTCAGAATTAATTAACAGGTGCGATTGACCTGCACCTTATTCTGACCTGCATCAAGAGAGTTTTGACTTGGGGTGCAAAACCAGTTTAACGCAAACAAATTCCAGTCGGAACACGCCAATCGCGGTCAGCAGCGATGGAAAGCATGTGGCTTGGAGGCGTCTTAAACTTGTATATTGCTTAGGAGCCCCCAAGGTTCAGTGCGCTGTTTTAACCAGGTGCCGCAGTCAAGAACCTGCCCCTTCCTGCACTTACCTAAGGGCTCTTTCACACGGGGCGGATCAGTGCAGATCCGCCCCGTGGATAGCCGCTTGCTCAGCGGGGATCGCCGGAGTGATCTCCGCTGAGCAGGAAGATGACAGTTCCGTCTCTGCACTCTGTGCAGGGATGGACCTGTCAGAGCGCCGCTCTCCCCTATGGGAGATCGGGTGACGACGGACCGTAGAGTCCGTCGTCACCCAATCCGCTCTGCAGACGGATGAAAAAATGGGGTTTTCCTCCGTCTGCAGAAACGGAGCATAGCGGGCACGGACGAGATCGGGTGTCAGCGGATGCTCATCCGCTGACACCCGCTATCCCATAGGGATACATGTATGTCCGTTTTTCATCCTAAAACGGATGGATGAAAAACGGACATACGGTCCGTCAGTGTGAAAGAGCCCTAATGGCCCAAAACTATAGTAGGGATAAAAGGGGGCAGAACTTTAGCTGTCAATCACAAATACTGGTGGAAATGCATCGAATAAGAATGTTTAGGTTCTGAAGCTTGCGGAGTGTTTTATATAGTGTCCCATCACTGCTGCCAAATTAGAATTGTTTTTTAGTGACTGAAGGTCTGCTTTAAAGGTCAGCTTCACCTAAAACTAAAATTTCAGTACTTGGTGGATCCCAGCAAAGGTTCGATAAATGCTTGAGGGACTTTAAACGGAGATAAAGTTTTACATATACCGATTTAGTAAAGTTTTGGGGATCCTAATAAGACTGGAGCCTCTCTTGATGCGTCAGTGTTATGCGTGTGGTTTGGCTCACTGAGCTTAGAGAGGGCAATGCCTGAACTGTTGGCGCACACAAATGTTGGTGTGTATTTTACCACGCTCGGATATAGGGCTGCTCACCAAATGAGGATACCAGCAGTCGCTGGGCATTCCGCTAGCACTGTGTGAATGAGGCAATAAAAATTAGAGGCAGACGACGGCCTGCAGGTTAAATGCACAATTGTTCGTTCGTGTTTGACTTGGACCCCTTTCACAGTGAGGGCGGTTTGCAGGCGCTATAGCATTAGAAATAGCGCCTGCAATCCGCCCTAAAACAGCTGCACCATTGTCTGCAGTGTGAAAGCCGGAGGAGCGGTGCGCTGGCAGGACGTCAGGAAAAGTCCTGCCAGCAGGTTCTTTGGAGCGGGGTGTTTACTGCTCCTCCGCCGCTCCTCCACCGCTGCTCCCCATTGAAATCAATGGGGCAGCGCTGTAATACCGGCGGCAAAATGCTGCTATTGCCGGGGGTTTTAACCCTTTCTCGCCCGCTAGCGGGGGTAAAAGTGCACCGCTAGCGGCCGAAAATGCGCCGCAAATCCGACAGTAAAACGCTGCTAATAGCGACGTTTTTCCGCCGACGCTATAGGCGGCGTGGTGTGAAAGGGGTATTAAAGCGGAACTAAACCCTCTTATCCTTTTCAGCCAAGGAAGCTGCCATCCTAGCCTATGTTTAATCTGCAGCTGCCACGGTGCTGCACATGTTATGACTTCAGCCATTTGATGGTTTGGCTGGGAACACAAGCAAATGTAAAAGTTGGCAATTCTGACATGCTGGGAATGTAACTTTTTTGGGGTTTAGTTCCGCTTTGTGTCCTAGTCTAAACAGTTCCTAGAGAGAGGTGTTAGGCCATCTCCCCCAAGGTACCCTTAAAGTCCATAAAAGCCCCCTGTACCCAGGTACCCTGATCAGCTCTCAGTGGAGTAGTAGCCAAAAAATGTTTTTTTTTAGTTTGGATACAATTGGGGAAATACATCAAAATTTATTTTAGTAAGATCTTTTCTCCCCCCTGAAAGGAGACATTTCCTCCTTTCCTCTTCCAGTGACAGCAATAAATAGAAAAGAGTCTCTTCTCATGTTGTTAGTGCTTTGTCCCAATTGGGCAGTAAGTGAGGAGAAATCTCCAAGACCAAAACATTTCCAGAGATAACAAGCGGCACACCGTAAAGTCCAGCACTTGTAAAACTTTTATTCCGGGACAAACCTCAAGAAGCCCCACCCCCTTCACGCTTTTCACCCACCACTTGGGATAACTGTAGAGGACGACTGAGCCAAGTGGTGGGTGAAATGCGTCAGCAGAGATTCTCTAACTTTGTCTTGGAATAAATGTTTTACATGTGTCGGCCATTTCCCGGTAAGGAGGAGCTCCTGAGCGTCTGCACCAAGCCTGCCGTGGGAATGATCCACGATGTAGGACTTAAAGTGGTAGTAAACCCCTGCTTGGGAATTATTACCTACAATGAGGCTTACCTGTAGGTAAAATGAATATCTCTTAAACTGTGTGTTCCCCCCCCCCCCCCCCCCCCCGGATACAGCCAGTTACATTACCGGTGCATGCGATCTGAAGGTCCGACATACCTTGCCACACCTTTCAGAGCTTTGTGCCGGTGTTCTGTCGATTATGTTCCCGCCATCGAAGAGCGCATGCGCAGAACGAAAGGGCACTCCAGCTGATTTGCCGATCAGCTGGAGTGACGTCACCATAGCGCATGCGCACATCGTAGGAGGGTTTTTCGGCGATAGATACCATTTCACTGGCACAATTGAAAGCTATGCAAAGAGCAGAGGGACACCGTAGATGTCAGATTTTGCCTCGTTGTAAACCCGCGGCACAACAGCGAGGCACAATACGAGGAATACGGTGTCCCTCCGCTGTTTGCATAGCACTCAACTGTGTATCTCCCGTCTAAAAAAAAAAGGCTCCTACGATGTGCGCATGCGCTATGGTGACGTCACTCCAGCCGATCGGGAAATCGGCTGGTGGACCGTTCTGTTCTGCGCATGCACGGGCACTTTTTGACAGAGGGCACAAATCGATAGAATACCGGCACCGAGGACTAAACTTCATCGCGGCTCTGGCCAATCACAACCCAGAAGAGAGGCCAGGGGAAGATGTCGGACCTCTCAAAGGTGACAGTACAGCGCTGGAGGGCTTTGTTCCAAAGTGGGTATTTCATAATGTGCTAGTATGCGATGCGTACTAGCTTATGCCATTGCCTTGCAGGTGTGTTTACAGCCACTTTAACACTGAAATAAATCCTCCTATCCTTTACAGCAGGGGTCTCAAACTGGTGGCCCTCCAGCTGTTGCGAAACTACAAGTCCCATCATGCCTTTGCCTGTGGGAATCATGCATTTAGCTGTCAGCCTTGCAATGCCTCATGGGACTTGTAGTTTTGCAACAGCTGGAAGGCCGCCAGTTTGAGACCCCCCTGCTTTACAGCTAAGGAACCTGTCATCTTGGCATCTGTGTGATCTGCAGGTGCCATGCTGCACACCAGCCATTTAATGGCCTGACAGTTTGGGAGCACAAGCAACTGTCATGGTTATCATTCACAGCATGCCTTGAATGTAACTGTTTTGGGATACTGTTAATTTTCTAGGTTTGGTTCCACTTTAAGATCAACAGGAAAACGTTCCCAAAAAAAAAATAATAATTTTTTTCATTTGACCCACTCCATAAATAAAACCGGAAAATGACTTTAATTGCCAAGTTGTGGTTGAGATGTTGAATGTTTCCTATTGTTGCTCCGTGTCTGGCTGAAAATATGACGCTCTATATACTATCAATCGTACTGAGTCTGTGCAGCGGATCTGCGACTCCCCCTCCCCCATACAATAAAACCTCGGCTCGATTTCTGCGTAACCTTCAAAAGTGCCATATTGGCCGATATTTCTTCTGTTCATGTTGGCTTGTCCCGAATTTCTTCTGTCTAAAGCTAAAGACGGGAATGATTTCTTTGTGTTTTTTGACATGTTTTGTATTCTTTTTTTTTCCATTGACAGATTTTGAAGCTTTTACAAATGTTTGTAAATATTTTTTTAATGTAAAAAGAAAGTCTAAAATGTAACAGCCCAGTAAAGCGAAGCTGTCCATGACATCGAGGTGAATAAAAACACTGAACTAAAGGCCTGGTCTCTTTATTGAGTGGAGTAATGGGCACCACACAGGGTACAAACTTCACCCCAAATCTTCAGAAACTACCTGGACTTGTATTTATTTTTCCCTAGAGCTGGGCGATTTTCTTTTGATGGACACCGTGCCCGTCCTGAGGAGCTGTGGGCAGGAGTTTTTAGAAACTCCTGCCCCCAGGTCCTCAGGACCGGCGTGGTGTCAGCGCCGGTCCTGGTGAAAAAAAATAAAAAATCGATTTGACCTCTCAACTCGATTCAAGATTTAAATAGATTTTTTTCCCCAGCCCTAGTTTTCCCCCCTCCCTTTAGTTAAAGGATTAACCACTTTCAGACCGGACCAATTTGCAGCCAAAGGACCAGGCCCCTTTTTGCGATTCGGCACTGCGTCGCTTTACCTGACAATTGCGCGGTCGGGCGACGTGGCTCCCAAACAAAATTGACGTCCTTTTTTTCCCACAAATAGAGCTTTCTTTTGGTGGTATTTGATCGCCCCTGCGGTTTTTATTTTTGTTGCGCTATAAACAAAAAAGAGCGACAATTTTGAAAAAAACGCATTCTTATTTTTTGCTATAATAAATATCCCCCAAAAATATATAAAAAAAACATTTTTTTTTCTCAGTTTAGGTCGATACGTATTCTAAAAAAAATCGCAACAAGCGATTATTGATTGGTTTGTGCAGAAGTTAGAGCGTTTACAAGATAGTTTTATAGCATTTTTATTAATTTTTTTTTATTAGTAATGGCGGCGATCAGCGATTTTTATTGTGACTGCGACATGGCGGACACATCGGACATTTTTGACACATTTTTGGGACCATTGTCATTTATACAGCAATCAGTGCTATTTAAATGCATTGATTCCTGTGTAAATGACACTGGCAGTGAAGGGGTTAACCACAAGGGGCGGGGAGGGGTTAAGTATGCCTAGGGGTGTGTTTCTTACTGTGGGGGGGGGGGGGCGTGGCTGTCAGCTAGTGAATGCTGATCTCTGCTCCAATCACAGGGAGCAGAGATCGGCGTCACTAGTTGCTAGGCAGAACGGGAGATGCTGTTTATTTCCGCATCTCCCCTTTCAGCCTTCCCGTGAGACGATCGCCGGTGTCCCTGCGGCGATCGAGTCCGCGGGACCCGCGACCGGCCTCACGGGGGTCCCGACCGGCGCGGGAGTGCGCCACTCCCGATGGCACGGATGGCATTAAAGAGGGACTTATATATACGCCCTCCTGCCTGTCCGTGCCATTCTGCCGACGTATATCGTCGTGCGCCCGTCGGGAACCGGTTAAAGTGTAAGTTCGCCTTTACAGAAAAATCTTTAAGGTGAACTTAACTGGACCCCCCTTCCCATCACACCTGGTCCCGCTAACCTGGAGTCCGGCGATCACCCGTTCTGACAGATCGTATAGCCGCTTTACCAGTCTGGGGATTTGAAATCCCCCGCGGCTTTCACTCGTCTTTGCCTGCGGTGTCAGAATGGGCTACGCGTGTGCTGATTGGTTGGCCCCGCCTATTTAGAATGCTCCTATATGTACCACATTACAAGGTACATTTAGGAGATTAAGCCGAGGGAATTTAGCGCCTGCAAAACGCCCTAAAACAGCTGCTCTATGCACTCCAGTGTCAAAGCCTGAGGGCCTGAGGGCTTTGACGGTGGAGCGGTGCGCTGGCAGGGCGTCAGAAAAAGTCCTGCCGGCAGCTTCTTTGGAGCGGTGAACTCACCGCTGCTCCCCATTGAATTCAACGTGGCAGCGCTGCGATGCTGCCGGCAAAGCGCTGCTCCGGCAGCGGTTTGAGGGCAAATTTAACCCCTTTACCGCCGATGCCCGGGGGCTGTTTGGTGTGAAAGCCCTCTAGGTGCCAGTCAGCCAGGGTGGAAGGCCCCCAGACTGCTGCAGAGGAAGTCATCGGACCCCCCCTTTTTTTTTTTTTTTTTTTAATACTAAAGAGGGTAAAGGGAAGGAGGGGGATTATCGAAAATGAAATTCTGTTTTAAAGCCTACCTTTCACAATCCTAAACTAACGGACTTTAGTGCCACCCAAGTAATTACATGTCGATCCAGTAGGAGGGGCTCTAGACTGCAGCAGAGAGGGAATTCCTCAGACGGATCTGAAAAAAAAAAATGTATTGTGTATCTTGTTTTAAATTCTAGTGGGGGGGGGGGGGTAGAGAGGGTGAGAACCAGGAACTTGGCATTTCCATTAGGAGGTCAGTAAATGCAGCCTTCATGGCTCTCAGTAAAGGTTATCCTTTACTAATAGAAAATACCGTATCCCTAGTACTATGTGGCAGCTGGAAGGGGAGTGCAGAGAATACTGTAGTCAGTGCCGGGACATGGTCATGCAGTGCCCAGGGCAAAGATGCCAAACTGCACCCCCCTTTCCCTTAGGGTTAGGCTCAGGGTGCCCCCTACCCCTGCAATATACCATTGCGCCAGGGGCAGCCGCCCCTCCTGCCCACCCCTTGTCCCGGCCCTGACTGTAGTGTAGAGGATGACGGCTCTACGTCTGCCGACTTCACATTCAAGATGGTGGCATCCAGCAGCAGTTGCAGGGCTTCGGGATCAGCGTTGCCAACCTACCAGAATGACATTAATTGACGCGACACCCAAAATGTAAGTTTTTACTGGCGTTTCCAAAAGTTACATAATTGCAGTTTTAAGTGCAAATTTCAGTATTTAGGCTACAGACAAGTACAATATGCAATTAGCAATGTGATTTTAAGGTTTATATTAAGGCGAGAAAACATATTTCTTATTTTATTTTCCATATAGTACGGTAAGTATCTCAGAGACAGGACTCGGGAGGGAAAGAAATTAGAATGGGCGGGCATAGAGACATGAAATTGACTCTCCCAGTGACACTGACAGCATTGTGAAGCAGCACAGATGATGATGAGACCTCACCGACCGACACGTTCCCCTCCGGAGTCACACTGACAGCCCCTCTCCACTCTAGGTGGTCCCTTCAGTCCAAACAGCACTGGTAGTCCCGCTCGCGGCTTGTCTTGCTCCCGACCCGCACATGAGGCTCCGGCCGCTCCCTTTGCACCATGACATCATAGATACAATTGTATATACATTAACCGCTTCAGCCCCGGAAGATTTTACCCCCTTCCTGACCAGAGCACTTTTTGCGATTCGGCACTGCGTCGCTTTAGCTGACAATTGTGCGGTCGCGGCTCCCAAACAAAATTGACGTCCTTTTTTTTCCCCCTCAAATAGAGCTTTCTTTTGGTGGTATTTGATCACCTCTGCTGTTTTTTATTTTTTGCGCTATAAACAAAAAAAAAGCGACAATTTTGAAAAAAAAAAAAAAAGCAATATGTATTCCTTTTTTTTATAATAATCTCCCAAAAAAATTTAAAAAAAACCTACCGTATTTATCAGCTTATAACACGCACCCCAAGTTTAGGAGGATATTTTAAGGAAAAAAACGTTTTAAAGGAGAAAAAACTTTTTAAATGTCCATCAATGCAGCCTTGCACAGCGTCCATCTGCATGCTTGTCAGTGTCATTTGCAGCCTTTCAGTGTCATTTGCAGCCTTCTCAGTGTCATTTGCAGCCTTCTCAGTGTCATTTGCAGCCTTCTCAGTGTCATTTGCAGCCTTGCCCAGGCTGCAGTTAAACTGCAGTGACATGTCAGTGTCACTGCAGTTTGAAAATTGGCGCCATTGGCCGTTCTCGCAGCTTTCGGCCACCGAGAACAGCCAAAAGCTGCCGAGAAAGACCGAAGGCGGGCAAAAATTGCCGAGAAGGGCCGAAGGAGGCCGAAAGCCGCCTAGAGGCTCACAGCGGCGGGGAGATCGGCGTATAACACGCACCCCTCATTTTCCCCTGATTTTTAAGGGGAAAAGGGTGCGTGTTATACGCCGATAAATACGGTAATTTTTTTTTTCTCAGTTTAGGCCGTTACGTATTCTTTTACATATTTTTGGTAAAAAAAATTAAAATTATATTGATTCGTTTGCACAAAAGTTATAGCGTCTACAAAATAGAGGATAGATTTATGGCATTTTTATTATTATTTTTTTTTTTTTTAATTAGTAATGTCGGCGATCAGCGATTTTTATCAAGACTGCGACATTATGGCGGAAACACATCGACACTTTTGACACTATTTTGGGACCATTGTCATTTATGCAGCGATCAGTGCTATAAAATTGCACTGATTACTGTGTAAATGACACTGGCAGGGAAGGGGTTAAACACTAGGGGGCGATCAAGGGGTTTAAAGAGGAAGTAAACCCCCCTACCGTTTTCAGCCAAGGAAGCTGCCATCTTTGCCTCTGTTTAATCTTCAACTGCCACGGTGCTGCACATGTGATCCGTTATGACACCAGCCATTGGATGGTTTGACTGGTTGAGAGCACAGCCAATGTGCGGTTAGCATTCCCGGCATGCCTTTTTTTTTTTTTAACTGTTAAATCGATGGGTTTACTTCCGCTTTAAGTGTGTCCTAGGGAGTGATTCTAACTGTAGGGGGGATGGGCTACAACTCGCATGACAGCGATCACTGCTCCCGATGAGGCAGAACAGGGAAATGCTTTGCTTACATAGGCACTTTCCCGTTCTGCGTCTCCGTCACACGATCGCCGGGAGACTGGACATTGGGCCCCGCAAATTAAAGGTACAGGTACGCCCATTTGCCCACTGCTGCCATTTTGCCGATGTTTATCGGCGCGCAGCAGTCGGCAAGTGGTTAAATGTATATTACAGCAATTTGTTTTTGCTCTTACTGTTATAATTGTTAGTTGTTTTGTACCATATACACTTACTAAAAATATTTTTTCATATATAGAAATATTCAAGCTGAAGTAGCGACGGATCGAGTCGCAAAACATGTAGAGCAGATCTGTTTTTAATCTATTACTGGAGAAGTGGAACCCCAACTAAGAGGATACCCCTGTGTGGATGCACCTTCAGTATTGTCACACAGTACAACGATATCCAGTTTGTACATTAGGGGAACCACTAGTAGTCTAACTTTTATGTTCGACGCTATATATGTACTGTAATATTGTGCTATACATGTATATTAATAAATTTATTTTGTTTTTATAAAATTTACATACGTGCCCTTAAAGTCCATCTTTTCAAACATTGCGCTACATGCCCTATAGCAGTGGTCATCAACCCCGTCCCCAGGGCCCACTAACAGGCCAGGATTTATGTATTACCTTGGGGGGGAGATGCAGACTAGAATGCTGCAATCACTGAGCAGCGAATTATATCACCTGTCATGTATTTCAGTTATCCTGCAAACCTGGCCTGTTAGTGGGCCCTGAGGACAGGACTGATGACCACTGCCCTATAGGACGTGGCACATTTTTATTGTTTTAGGTGCCTCACTGCCACCTAAAGGCACCAACCAACCAAATTTCCATGACATCATATGACTTGCTCAGGCACGGCCTAAGCCAGACCAGCCCCCCCCCCCCCCAAAAAAAATACAATATAGCAGGCACTCGCATAGTCTTGGCCGCCTCCAGACTGGAACTGTGCATGCGTGGTTCCAAACCAAAGATCACCTTTTCCTGTCAATGGCAGGAAAAAAGTGCCTGTTTTTTTTTTTTTTTTTTTTACTGTCTGCTAGTAAAAATACTGACGGTTGGCAACACTTTTGTTTAGATGTTCACACAGAAAAGATTTTTCAGTTAATGATTATGCATAAAATATGTTAAATGCGCATATAATCTTATTCGAAAATTGTTGTTTTAAATGAATGGTGTGGCGACAGGGTCTCTTTAAAGTGGTGTTGCCGCCAAAAAAAAAAAAAAAAATTGCTTAAAAATCATAAAAAAACTAAATAAATAATTGGAAAAAAATGTATCAGGACACGAGTGTAGCAAACAGAAAATATCTCAACAGTATATCCTCCTGTATTAACATTAAGACACCAGAGTCATAGACGTCTATCGGGGGTTATAACCCCTAGGTGAGCCTCAGAACATTTTACAATGTATCCAAAACCTGGGGGGAGGATAAAAAGATAGAGCAAAAGAGAAGGGTAAGGAAGAATGGGGGGGGGGGGGGTAACATGGGTTGGGCACCAGGCAGTGGGACCGGGTTCAACAGGTTCAAAATCAGATGGCTCAACCTTGCAGGGTTCCAGTAGGGTTTCGCCAGTCAGGGCGTAAGAACTTGTCCATCCACGGCTGCTATATCTGGACATATCCACGGACCTTGTCCTGGAGGGTAGCCTCAATCCTTGCATGTATCAGTATTTGCGTAATTCTATGTTTGGTTGCAGGAGAGCAAAGCTTGGTGTCCTCCAAGATCTCGCAATCACCTGTTTAGCAGCCGTTGTGACTTGGAGGAGGAGTTTAAATTGGCCTTTGGGCAGGTCTGGCGGGCAACTGTTTAACAGTACAGCGAGACTGTGATATTAAATAGCGAGGAAATAATTTAATATATGTTTATTTCCAGGAGGCTTGTGCTTTAGGGCAGGTCCACCACATGTGTAGAGTACCCGATTCCCCACAGCCATGAAAGCAGTGGGACGGGAACCCTGGAAACATTTTTGGCTATTCTCTCTGGAACATGGTAGTTGTCTCCAAGGCTGAAATGTCTTGAGAGGAGCTGTGGGTGGCTTGTGAAATGGCGGTCCAGTCTTCTGTCTCTAGTGTAAGGTTCAAATCAGCCATCTATCTGTTAACGTAAGTGGGTCCAGGAGCATTCGAGGCAGTAAGTAAACTTTTGTAAAGTTGGGAGATCACTTCCGTCAGTAGATTCTGACTTAATAAAATGACACTCACCTGTTCAGGGATCCAGCACTGTCTTCACCTGAGCCGGTTCTTTGCCAGTCTTCAGGTCCCTGTTGCCGGCATGTTTAGTGTGAGAAGCCGGCTTCACACTAGAAATGCACGATCCGCACTGCTCATGGTAAATGGTCCTGCAACCTTCTGGGACCTGTGACGTGTCCCAGAAGGCTATGGGCAAGGAAGGGAAGGCTGAACTTCTGCTCGGATCGCCTAGTCGGAGTGGGTACCTGGCAAAACAAGGTACCCGCTCCCCTGAAAATTAAAGTGGCAAAAGTTGAAGAGGAGGCAGGGAGGAGGTGGAAAAGCAGGACTTCCCCTTTTTGGGTGAAGTTCCCCTTAAAGCAGAGTTCCACCCAAAAAATTTTTTTGGGGGGGGGAGCCGGTACCACGGTTCCAGCTCCCACTTCCTACCGCAGCACCGGGAAGGGAGATCACCTCTCCCCCTCCCTCTCGGCAATCATCTAGGACACGGATGATTGCCCGGCCAGTCACGGCGCGCATGCCACAGCTGGGCGCCCACAGTGACAATGCCGGCGCCGCAGAGAGGAGTGGGGCTTCGTTCCCCCGCATCACTGGACCCTGGGACAAGTAAGTGTCTGATTATTAAACGTCAGCCGCTGCAGTATTTGTAGCTTGTGACTTTACATTTTATTTTTTAAGCGGAACTCCGCTTTAAGGAAAGGTTCACCTTTAGTAACATGTTACACTTGTATTTGGGGTGCAACATTTACCATGTTATGCTTTAGCCCTCCTCACCTCCTGAGCCCTCCCTGTGGCAGTGGGCTGGGGGGTTCTTCTTGCTGTCGCATTCCAAAATCAGTGCGGCTGTGCGAGGCTCTGCCTGCACAGCTGCATCCGTCATTCACAGGTATCTGTAAATGAATGAACTACAAGTCTATATTCCACTGCGGCAGATGACTTGATGTTTTTTTTTTTAATGGACTGCAAAGGTGCTGGTGAGTACCCTTAGGCCCCTTTCACACTGGGGTGGTTTGCAGGCGCTATTGCGCTAAAAATAGCGCCTGCAAACCGACCCGAAACAGCTGCTGCTGTCTCTCCAGTGTGAAAGCCCGAGTGCTTGCAGGACGCTGAAAAATGTCCTGCAAGCCGCATCTTTGGTGCGCTGTAGGAGCGGTATATTTACCGCTCCTAAAGCGCCCCTTCCCATTGAAAACAATGGGGCAGCGCTCCGAACCCGCCCGCAAAACGCAAAAAAATTTGTACATTCATAACTTTTTTTTTTCGATTCGTAATTTTCCGTGTCTCTTAAAATGTAATAATAGCATACACATTACATAAAATTATGAATTATGCTCCGATTACGAATCTACGAATGTACGAATAAGTACGAATGTGTCCTAATTTCGAATAAACGAAAATTAAGCTAACGAAAAAACGAATCAATGAAAAAATAACTCTTACGAATGTACGAATCAACGGAAACGAAAAAAACGAAACTAAAATAAACAAATTTTTTTGTTGTGCACATGTCTAGTAGTCATTAACCACTAGCTGACCGCCCACTGTCAAATGACGGCGGGACGGTTCAGCTACTGTGGCGGGACGCCGTCATATGACGTCGTCTACAATTTGGCCACTGGGGGGCGCGCGCGCGCCCGCCGCGTAGCTGGGGCCTCGGTGCGCGTGCCCGGCGGTCGCGATGACCGCCAGGCACCCGCGATTGCCCGGTAATCGAGCAGGACGTGGATCGGTGTGTGTGTAAACACACAGATCCACGTCCTGTCAGAGGAGAGGAGACCGATGGTGTGTCCCTTGTACATAGGGACACCGATCGGTCTCCTCCCCCAGTCAGTCCCCTCCCCCACAGTAAGAATCACCAAGATAGGGTACACATTAACCCCTGCAGCGCCCCCTAGCGTTAACCCCTTCCCTGCCAGTCACATTTATACAGTAATCAATGCATTTTTATAGCACGGATCGCTGTATAAATGTGAATGGTCCCAAAAATGAGTCAAAAGTGTCCGAAGTGTCCGCCGCAATGTCGCAGTCACGATAAAAATCGCAAATCGCCGCCATTACTAGTAAAAAAAAAAATAATAATAAAAATGCTATAAATCTATCCCCTATTTTGTAGACGCTATAACTTTTGCGCAAACCAATCAATATACGCTTATTGCGATTTTTTTTACCAAAAATATGTAGAAGAATACGTATTGGCCTAAACTGAGGAAAAAATTTGTTTAAAAAAAAAAAAAAAAATTGGATATTTATTATAATAAATAGTAAAAAATATTATGTTTTTTCAAACTTGTCCCTCTTCTTTTGTTTATAGCGCAAGAAATAAAAACCGCAGAGGTGATCAAATACCACCAAAATAAAGCTCTATCTGTGGGGAAAAAATGATAAAAATTTTATTTGGGTACAGCGTTGCATGACCGCGCATTTGTCATTCAAAATGCGACAGCGCTGAAAGCTGAAAAATGGCTTGGTCAGTAAGGAGGTGTTCGTGGCTGGTAGGCAAGTAGTTAAACGCTTATAGAAAAGTGCTTTAAATTGCTCAGGTGTGAACTATTTATATGTAGCAGTCTGCAAATTGACCACAAGATGGTGCTGTGGTATTACAGACAAGACAGCAATTGAATGGTGGGAGAGCCGTACTGTGTGCAGAAGTCTGGCCATGGGTCTATGGAGCCCAGAGGAATGGAGTGAGGACACAGCATCAGGACTGGACTGCAGGACTAGGTAGGTACTTTATTGTATCATTACAGGGAGAGACATTTTTTTTTCACCACCAATGCATGCACTGGCTGCAGCAAATAAATGTCCTTGTGCTAAAAGAAAATGGTGCCCGATTCTTATCAAAGTTGCTTGCAGGCAGGTGTAGGGGAATAGACCATGCTGGCAGATGCAGTGGACTGCGCACTAGTTTCTGCTTGGGTGATAGAGGATAAGGAGGATGAGGATGGTTTAGTAAGCCAGTCCCCCACCTTCTCTGCATGCTGTGGCTGGATAGCACGGGCAACCTCACTAAACAAAAAATTATGCCCTGCCTGATGACTGACCATGTCCACCTTTGCCTGTGGACACATACGCTGCTGGCCCCCTCACAGTGCCATGGGGAACATCTGCCTCTCCTTGTTGGCCTCCCAAATATGATGGGGGGGGGGGGGGCTGCTTATTAACGGGATGCAATAAAGATGTGGAAATGTGTACGTGGATGCACTTTAAATAATGGAAAGGGGTGTTTGGTGCACTTTAACCTGAGTACTCACAACACAGACACACTACAATATACTGCAGTAAAATTGCGCTGACGCACTGCAATATACTGCACTGAAATGCACTGCGTTAAACATACACTAACGCACTGAAATGTACTGCTTAGAACGGCACGTAACACAGCTGCTGGGCTGCCCTGCACCCAGCGTGCTTTGCGAATGGGCATTAAGTTCCGCCGGAGGTTTTGTTACTTATAATAGAGGGCGTCTGTCCACAGACTCCATGGACTGGCTGACATTTATCAAAATTAATCAGTCCTGGATTACCAGCAGCTATGAAGCCCCTGATGCTGATGTCCCTGATTAAGTGTTTTTGGGATGTGGAATCTCTACAAGATTTCTAGGCTGCCTAGCTTTGTGGGTGTTGATTTCATCTGGAAGACATTTTTTGGTGTAGGTTTCATGGGCACCACGGACACCCAAAGATCAATTTTTCAGCACCTGTTACTTCTATCCAAAATCTGCGGAAGAGACACCAGAATTTATCCAAAAATCTCTAATCTTGTTCCCAGTGCACTACATTGTGGCCCCATCATACAGCCGTTGCTTACAAAATAAAGAAAGCTTGCAGGGAAAATGTCATTGTTTCGGCTTTCAAATTGCAATTATTTCTGCAGCAGCTTCTATAAGCAGCACAGATGTGCCACTTTACAGGCAAACTAAAGGGACCCCCCCCCCCCCCCAGGCACTATATAGAAAGAAAATTTACATTTTTATTGTTATTTCTCATTTTTTATGCCTCCACTTTAAGCATCAGTATATCACTGCTCATTTAAAATTGAAATTTTCGAAAAAAACGTTTTTCTCATTGATACATGTCCCTCAGGGCAGTACCCGGACCCCCATAACCATTGCATGCCAAATTACTTGCATGTAAGCCTTCAAAAGGGGCACTTTGAGGATTTTTCCAGTTCGGCTCCCATAGACTTCAATGGGGTTCGTTATTCAACTTCAAACTTTCGTGATGTTGGAAAGTTCTGGTGCGAACCAAACAGGGGGGTCATTTGTCCCATCCCTACGGTGCATTACAGGCCGTCTCTTGGACCTGAGACCACCATCCAGCACTGTGCAGTAATACAGGCCTCTCAGAGTTAGACCACCATCCCAGAGCACTGTGCACTACAGGCCTCCCCTCAGACCACCATCCCAGAGCACTGCACATTACAGGCCTCCCCTCAGACCACCATCCCAGAGCACTGTGCACTACAGGCCTCCCCTCAGACCACCATCCCAGAGCACTGCACATTACAGGCCTCCTCTCAGAGTTAAACCACCATCCCAGAGCACTGTGCATTACAGGCCTCCCATCAGACCACCATCCAGAGCACTGTGCATTACAGGCCTCCCCTCAGACCACCATCCAGAGCACTGTGCATTACAGGCCTCCCATCACACCACCATCCAGAGCACTGTGCATTACAGGCCTCCCCTCAGACCACCATCCAGAGCACTGTGCATTACAGGCCTCCCCTCAGACCACCATCCAGATCACTGTGCATTACAGGCCTCCCCTCAGAACACCATCCAGCGCACTGTGCATTACAGGCCTCCCCTCAGACCACCATCCAGAGCACTGTGCATTACAGGCCTCCCCTCAGACCACCATCCAGAGCACTGTGCATTACAGGCCTCCCCTCAGACCACCATCCAGAGCACTGTGCATTACAGGCCTCCCCTCAGACCACCATCCCGAGCACTGTGCATTACAGGCCTCCCCTCAGACCACCATCCAGAGCACTGTGCAGTAATACAGGCCTCCTATAAACGCATGCTCAGATCAAATTACGAGACCAAAGCTATTGGCTACAAGCCTCTACGTAGTCCTGTCGTACGCAACGAACGTCACCACGTTCAGGATGATCGGATTTTCCGACAACTTTGTCCGACCGTGTGTATGCAACACCAGTGTCCGACAAAATCCGACGGATTTTGTGGTTGGAATTTCCGACCGTGTGTACGGGATATAACACAGGGACTGAAGCCACCTCTGTGTGCCTTCCTATACAGAGACAGAGGGGGAGGAGAATGGACACAGCATCAACAGGACGTGCTGATCTGAGGTCTGAATACAATATGATAGAAGGGGGGTTGAATATAAAATTAGACCCCCCCCCTCCTTCTTGCATAAATCCTCTCTGCTCCCAAAGTGGCCCCTAAGCACATACAGCATCCTCTTCCAGACCCCCAAATCACTTTGAGTATCTTTCTTTGATAACTTGCCCCCTTCCCCCTTGTTCAAAGAGATGCTGGCTGCTACTAAGGAGACAATCATGGTGTCTGGGATCAGTGGGCACAGTGGCTGCGTTTTGATGACAGTGGCTGCAATTGATGACACAGTGGCTGCGTTTTAATGACACAGTGGCTGCGTTTTGATGTCACAGTGGCTGCAATTGATGACACAGTTGCTGCGTTTTGATGTCACAGTGGCTGCGTTTTGATGACACAGTGGCTGCGTTTTGATGACACAGTGGCTGCAATTGATGACACAGTGGCTGCGTTTTGATGACACAGTGGCTGCAATTGATGTCACAGTGGCTGCGTTTTAATTACACAGTGGCTGCGTTTTGAATGCACAGTGGCTGCGTTTTGATGACACGGGTTGCGTTTTGATGTCACAGTGGCTGCGTTTTGATGACACAGGGGTTGCGTTTTGATGTCACAGTGGCTGCGTTTTGATGACACAGGGGTTGCGTTTTGATGTCACAGTGGTTGCGTTTTGATGACACGGGTTGCGTTTTGATGTCACAGTGGTTGCGTTTTGATGACACAGGGGTTGCGTTTGGATGACACAGTGGCTGCGTTTTAATGACACAGTGGCTGCGTTTTGATGTCACAGTGGCTGCGTTTTGATGTCACAGTGGCTGCGTTTTGATGACACAGGGGTTGCGTTTTGATGTCACAGTGGCTGCGTTTTGATGACACAGGGGTTGCGTTTTGATGTCACAGTGGCTGCGTTTTGATGACACAGGGGTTGCGTTTTGATGTCACAGTGGCTGCGTTTTGATGACACAGGGGTTGCGTTTTGATGTCACAGTGGCTGCAATTGATGTCACAGTGGCTGCGTTTTAATTACACAGTGGCTGCGTTTTGAATGCACAGTGGCTGCGTTTTGATGACACAGGGGTTGCGTTTTGATGTCACAGTGGCTGCGTTTTGATGACACAGTGGCTGCGTGTTGATGACACAGTGGCTGCGTGTTGATGACACAGTGGCTGCGTTTTAATGACACAGTGGCTGCGTTTTAATGACACAGTGGCTGCGTTTTGATGTCACAGTGGCTGTGATTGATGTTTTTTTCAGTTTGTTTTTGCCCCCCCAAAAGAACACAAGTCCCAGAACTTTTCCAGTCAGCGACCTGTGACTCTCTCCTCGGCTATCAGGGACAGTTGGTAACCAAGGATGTAAATGTATATTTAATGATTCTTACAATAACCATTCCCTAATATATTCATTAATTTGTTAATGAGTCATCAATTAGAGCAAATGATCTTCCTAAAGAGCCGTCATGTCTTATAGAGAATGACATATTTGCTCCAAAGCACTTTGGCGGTAATTGAACACGCACAATGGAGGGCTGTCATAGTTACCACACTAATCGTTTATTTTGCCGAGAAGTGAACGCAGTGTGACAGGCAAGAGGCTGCGGAGGAATGCAATGTTTGGCTGTAAACAGGTCTTTTACTGACAATTCTGTCTCAGTCTCTGGTAATCTGCAGGGGAAAATTATTAGAAATGATAGGGACTTAAAATTTTAAGGAGAACTCCGGCCAAGAGTGGCCTATATGGCCAAAGCATTGTGGACTAGACGTGCACAATAGAAAAATGTGTTTATTTTCATTTCGTTTCTGTTTGTTTCCGTTGATTCGTAACGATTCGTAAGTTGTCGGTGTTCGTATTCGTAACGATTCGTATTTTCGTAAGAGTTATTTTTTCGTTGATTCGTTTTTCCGTTAGTTTAATATTTTTTTTGTTCCAAATTCAGGCGCATTCGTATTTTCGTAGATTTAGTTACATTCGTACTTTCGTAAGATTGATTTATTCGTACTTTCGTAACATTGTTTTCGTAGATTCGTAATCGGAACATAATTCATAATGTTATGTAATGTGTATGCTATTATTACATTGTAAGAGACACGGGAAAATTACGAATCGAAAAAAAAAAAAAAAAAGTTACGAATGTACGAATTTTTTCGTTCAATCCATTCGAAGCACGTTAAGCAGCGCCATTGTAAGGGACACGGAAAATTACCAATTCAACAAAAAAAAAAAAAAGTTAAGAATGTACGAATTTTTTCGTTCATTTTGATTTTCGTTGTTCCTGTTTTCGTTTTTCGGATTTTCTTTTTTCGTAGTTTCGTTGTTTCTAATTTTGGTTATTTCGGATTTTCGTTGTTTTTCGTATTCGTTCGATTCGATAATTCGTTATTCGTTAAAATTTTTAGCGAATCATTCGTTCATTCGTTCATTCGTACGATAACGAATGAACGAATTTTAACGGAAAACGAAAAAAAAACGAAACGAATTGCACATGTCTATTGTGGACACCTGACCATCACAATTGCTAGCATTTACTGCACTCCACATTGCTTTTATCTTTGTTCATTTTTACTTTTGTGATCACTTTTTATTTTTGTCATTCATATGGCATTTTTCTATAAACCCTATGGTTTTTGACCCGCACCCTCTGGAGCCCCCCCCCCCCCCCCCCTTTTTTTTTTTTTTTTTTTTTTGTTCCTTTCTTCCATATTTTTCATCTCGAGTCTCTGTGAAGTCGGTCCCGGACACACTCTTCACGAGTGCCCATCTCCTTGGAACCTGGCAGACTGAGAACTGAGGACCCCATTTTGGATCCATCCAACCACCATTTACAAACAGTACCTAACTGGGACTAATCAGGAACACAAGCCTTACTGACCCACTGTCGTATGACATGTGTGTCCAACCATACAGGTAAGAGTACCCATCTTCTTACTTTTGAAAGATTGTGTTGAAGTGACTACAGACAACTTCCTCTGGCCAGTACAGTTTTGTCAGCTTGGTGTCACTCCATAGGAAGACTCCCATTTGCACCATTTATGTTTATGTGGACTATCTCATCACAGCATGTTTAGAGTTACAGAGGAGGTCTAGGGCTGGAATTATTGCTCTCGCTCTAACGATTGCGGCGATACCTCACATGTGTATGAAAATTTGCACTAAATGGGCTGGAAATTGATGCTGAAAACTGGCACTAAATGGTCTGAAAACTGGCGCTAAATGGGCTGAAAACTGGTACAAAACAGGCTGAAATGGCAATAAATGGGCTTCAAATTGATGCTGAAAACTGGGAAAAATTGTCTGAAAACTGGCGCTAAATGGGATAAAAACTGATGCTGAAAATTAGCACTAAATGGGCTGAAACCTGGTGCAAAATATGCTGAAAACCAGCACTTAATGGGCTGGAAATTGATGCTGAAAACTGGCACTAAATGGTCTGAAAACTGGAGCCAAATTGGATGAAAACTGATGCTGAAAGTGGTCTCCAAATAGGCTGAAAACTGACACTAAATGGGCTGAAAACTGGCGCTAAATGGGCTGAAAACTGGCGCTAAATGGGCTGAAAACTGGTACAAAATAGGCTGAAATGGCAATAAATGGGATTCAAATTGATGCTGAAAACTGGGAAAAATTGTCGGAAAACTGGTGCCAAAATAGGCTAAAAACTGGTGCTAAATGGGCTGAAAACTGGCGCTAAATGGGATAAAAACTGATGCTGAAAATTAGCACTAAATGGGCTGAAACTGGTGCAAAATAGGCTGAAAAATGGCAATAAATGGGCTATAAATGAATGCTGAAAACTGAAATAGGCTAAAAACTGGTGTTAAATGTGATGAAAACTGTTGCTAAAAAATGATGCTAAATGGGCTGAAAACTGATGCTCAAAACTGGCGCCAAATAGGCTGAAAACTGGCACTAAATGGGCTAAAAACTGATGCAAAATGGGCTTAAAACTGGTGCTGAAAACAAACACTAGTATGTTGATCAGGTGATCTACAGTTCAAAAAGGGATAATGTCTCAGGCCTTGCTGCCCTCCAGCATGGGGGTATCCTAGCAGTCAAAAGAATGCGCACCAGCCTTGTGCATTATCCTTAGATGAGTTTATTAAATAACAATATAAAAACTACTCACAAACATGTAAACGAAACCGCAATGTAAGAAGCCTTTAAGTGATGGCAATCGGTCTGATGGCCACAGTCTCCAAATGATGAGAGAGGACACAAAGACCACCGCTGGCTAACGCGTTTCAAAGGATAACCTTCTTCCTCAGAGCCTCTTTGCGATTTCTTTCACATGTTTGTGAGTAGTTTTTATATTGTTATTTAATAAACTCATCTAAGGATAATGCACAAGGATGGTGCGCCCTCTTTTTTCTATTCCTCTTAAAACTGGTGCTAAATGGGCTGAAAATTCATGCTGAAAACTGGCACAAAATGGGCTGAAAACTGGAGCAAAATAGGCTAAAAACTAGTATTAAATGGGCTGAAAACTGATGCTGAAAACTGGCGCTAAATGTGATGAAAACTGTCGCTAAATGGGCTAAAAATTTTTACAAAATAGGCTGAAAACTGGCGTTAAATGGACTGAGAACTGGCGCTAAAAGGACTTAAAATTGAGACTGAAAACTGGCACTAAATGGGTTGAAAACTGGTGCAAAATATGCTGAAAACCAGCACTAAATGGGCTGGAAATTGATGCTGAAAACTGGCACTAAATGGTCTGAAAACTGGAGCCAAATTGGATGAAAACTGATGCTGAATGTGGCCTCCAAATAGGCTGAAAACTGGCGCTAAATGGTCTGAAAACTAGAGCCAAATTGGATGAAAACTGATGCTGAAAGTGGCCTCCAAATAGGCTGAAAACTGGTGCTAAATGGGCTGAAAACTGGTACAAAATAGGCTGAAATGGCAATAAATGGGCTTCAAATTGATGCTGAAAACTGGCACTAAATGGGCTGAAAACTGGAGCCGAATTGGATGAAAACTGATGCTGAAAGCGGTCTCCAAATAGGCTGAAAACTGACACTAAATGGGCTGAAAACTGTCGCTAAATGGGCTGAAAACTGGTACAAAATAGGCTGAAATGGCAATAAATGGGCTTCAAATTGATGCTGAAAACTGGAAAAAAAAATTGGCTAAAAACTGGTGCCAAAATAGGCTGAAAACTGTCACTAAATGTAATAAAAACTGATGCTAAAAACTGTCACTAAATGGTCTGAAAACTGGAGCAAAATAGGCTTAAAACTGGCACTAAATGGGCCGAAAATAATGCTGAAAATTGGCACTAAATGGGCTATAAATTGATGCTGAAAATTTATGCGTAAATCTGGTGCAAAATAGGCTAAAAACTGATGCTGAAAACTGGCAGTAAATGGGCTTAAAACTGGCACTAAATAGGCTGAAATCTGAAGCTAAATGGGCTTCAAATTGATGCTGAAAAATGGCACTAAATGGGATGAAAACTGGCACAAAATAGGCTGAAACTGGCACTGGTCTGATGAGTCTCAATTTCAGCTGCGACATTGAGATAGCAGGGTCAGAATTTGGTGTAAACAACATGAAAGCCTGGATCCATCCTGCCTTGTATCACCGGTTCAGGCTGGTCCGAAGGGAGGGGATCATGCTCTGCTTCAGTATGTCACAGTACATGTTGGCATTCATGGTTCCCTCAATGATCTGTAGCCCCCCAGTGCCGGCAGCACTCATGCAGCCCCAGACCATGACACTCCCACCACCATGACACTCCCCACCACCATGCTTGACTGTAGACAAGACACACTTGTCTTTGTCCTCCTCACCTGGTTGCCCCCACACACGCTTGTCACCATCTGACACCAAATACCTTTATCTTGGTCTCATCAGACCACAAGACATGGTTCCAGTACTCCATGTCCTTACTCTGCTTGTCTTCAGCAAACTGTTTGCGGTCTTTCTTGTG